>CP106718.1:102321041-103571041 GCA_025503065.1 Gossypium bickii | reverse complement strand
ACAGCTATTGATGGTATGGTTTTATGGGCATATTTGAAAGATAGATAAAGTCTCTTATCGACCCTTTTATAAGGATTATTCACCGATAAAGGAGGAAGTGGCCGTGTCAAGAGGAGAAGATATAACGGAAGAAAGATAGAGGACAATTCTTCAGAATCTTCAAGAGGAAGACATTGAGTGGAGAGCTCCGTGGATGGTGCCTGGAGAGATCCTTTACAGATGCGGAGACTTTAATTGGGTCCTCTACCGAAATTTGGGAGTCATCGGATCACGCCTCTGTTAGCAGAGAAGACAATACCGGTCTAGACATTCGTATCAAAGAACACATGGGTTGGATCGAAGCGAATTCTCTTATACAGGAAAAAGTTATAAGAAGAAGATTAAGGAAGTTGCAAATGCTTGGAAGCAAACCCATCGGATGAAGAGGTTGACTGCGGGTGAAGCGGTAACTTCTGAGTATAAAGCGTGGCTAAACAAAAGAATCAACGATAATATCCCAGGACCAAGTTCGGATAATGCTCAATCTATGAAGGAACGTTTGCAAATGATACCAACAGAACTAGAAACTATAAAGCAAGATTTTGTACAGCGGAGTTCAGAGCTCGAGAAGAAAATTGAGCAGTTGGAGGAGGAGAGGATGTTTTTGAAATTGGATGTAGAGATACAGAAATCAGAAGCAGAAAAGATAAGAAAAGGGAAGAGCAAAGCTGAAGAAGAGTTGGATAGCCTAAAGAGGGACTACAAAAAGATGCGTCTCTCAATGAGAACTGCGGGGCTAGGAAAGACTTCAGGTCAATGGCGGCAAGAGTTGCAAGAAGAAAGAGCTAAAGCCGAGCAATGGGAAAAGAAATTTCAAGAAATGAAGGCTCAGAAGGAGATCCTAGAAAAGCAAGTGTTAGAAGGCCAAAACGGAAGAAATGAATTGAAGACTAAAGTGGCGGAGTTGGAAAGGTCCTTAAATCATTATCAAAATCGCAACTCGGTGATAGAATTAAAGGCAAGCTTGAGTAGAATCGAAGAAATGGAAAAGAAGACCGAAGAGTTAGAAGCGGCACTGTAGGATTGTCAGAATTATATTGGGTACTTGAAAGAGAGTAAGGAGCAACAGGAGGAGGAGTTATATAAGACTCAGAAGCAAATTAAGAATAGAGACTATCTCATGAGAGAAGCCATAAATCAGATTCGAGAGGTGGTCGAGCACTTGCAAATTTTGGCAGCAGAGGCGGAAGTATTAAGTGTACGGAACGAGTCACGGACAAGCCAAGGACAGGAGTTGGTTTCGTTACTCCAAAAGATTAGGGATCTAGGCGCTAAGGCCAAACTATATTTGTAATCTCTTTTATGTAAACAGCTTTGTTTTCTAAGAAAGTTTCTTATGGGGAATTGAATTAGTGTTGACACCTTTTTGCATTCATACCATGCATTTGCATTGCATTGCACGCAGTAGTATCATATCACCTTAATCATTTACTAAGGCTAAAATCATATAATCTACAGTTGCGACACTACAAATCTGGAATCACGTCATCCTTATAGGACACGTCTAAGAGCTAGAGCTATGGATGTTGAACTCAATGAAAGAATCGAAAGAATGGAAAGAATCCAGAGAGAGTTACAAGAGCAGTTGGCCAAGTCACAATAGGAAGCAAGAGATCTGATGGTGAGATCCCGAGAGGAATCGTTCGAGCAAAAAGATCAAATGGCCAAGATGATAGAGATGATGACTGCTCTGGTCAAAGGAAAAGGACTCGCACAGAGCCCTGATATTACAGAGCCCCATTCAAGAGTCAATCAGAGTCCGCTCCATCCCCTAGGATACACTCCACCTCACGCCCATGCAATGTATGGAGGTTGGCCTCAAGGGGAAGCAACAGGCTTAGAGCAACCACCGACACCACCTGCTTATCTAGGGCAAGGTATATTCGTATCGAACCCCGGAGCTAATCCTGCTGATCCAATCATTCCAAATTTGGATGATCCGGCAGAAATAGCCAAATTGAAAATGAAGGATCATGATGCTCAGGACAAGTATAAGAGCCTGGAAGAAAGACTCAAGGCAATAGAAGGTAATGGAGTCTTTTCTGCACTGAGCGCCAAAGAGCTCAGTTTAGTTCCCGATCTAGTTCTGCCCCCAAAATTTAAAATGCCAGATTTTGAAAAATATGATGGAACGAGATATCCAAAGGCGCATATTATCATATTTTGTCGGAAGATGGCTGGCTATGTGAATGAAGACAAATTGTTAATACATTGTTTTCAAGATAGCTTGATCGGATCAGCCCTCCGATGGTATAATCAACTAAGCACAGAGAGGATCCAATCATGGAAGGACCTAGCATCAGCATTTTGTGAACAGTACAAGCATGTCTCCGATATGGCGCCTGATCGACTAACGCTGCAGATGATGGAAAAGAAGCCAATAGAGACTTTTAGACAATACGCTCAAAGATAGAGGGACATCTTGGCCCAGGTAGAACCCTCACTGACTAAAACAGAGGTAACGGTCCTTTCATCAACACTTTGAAAGCGTCATTTTATGACAAGCTGGTGGGAAATACCACAAAAGACTTCGCCGATATCGTAATGTCTGGGAACTCATTGAAAATGGCATCAAGAGCGGAAGGATGGAAGGTCCTGAGAGCTCAAAAAGGGTAGTACCTATAAAGAAGGAGGCTGAAACACATATAGTGGGGACTGAGAGCCATTACGCTTTTAATTCATACCCGACCCAATCACGTCCCCGATATCGCCCACCTCCAAATTTCTATTTTCCTCCCCAAAACCCTTATTATCAAGCACCTCCTTCTTACCCTGTCTACAACACGAATAACCAACGGCCATTCACCATGTTCCCACCTAATAACATGCCTGCTCCAAGCCAACCCAAACACGAATAAAGACCGGTGAGACCCAATCCTGAAAAACCTCGACTCACCCCTATTCCCGTGACGTACGGAGAATTGTGCCTAAAATTGTTGGAAAAACAATTAATATCCCCGCATTATATGGCACCATTGAAACCATCATACCCGAAATGGTACGATCCCAATACTAGTTGCATGTATCATGGGGGAAACCAAGGGCACTCCATGGAAAATTGTATAGCCTTCAAAAGGAGGGTTCAGGATCTCATTGATACAGGGATTTTACGATTTGATGGTACCGGTAATGTGGCTGGAAACCTGCTCCCTAACCACACCGAAGGGAACGTAAGCTCAGTGATAAGGGAAGACATGCGGCGAGCTAAGAGCTGCGTCTCTGAAATAAAAACACCCTTGCGAAAGGTCTGGGAGGTGATGATGGAAAATGGGTTGTTTTGTCATTCCAACAGAAGTTTCGAAGAAAAAAGTACGGAAGGTCAAAGTTTTTGTATCTTTCATGGTGTCGAAGGGCATGACATCCAGTCTTGCGAAGAATTCAGGAAACTACTCCAAGACATGATGAACAACAAGGAAGTCGAGATCTTTGATAAAATGGATGAGGCCGAGGAAAGGAAATATGTGCCTCTGATAACCAACCATCAGTCACCCGTTATAGTACCGATCGGCCTCTGGTAATTTATTATGAGGCCAAGAAGAAGGAAGTTAAACCGACGGTGGTGATTAAAGTACCTTCTCCTTTCTATTACAAGGACGATAAGTCGGTGCCATGGAAATACGATGTTAACATTGTCGCACCCGAAGTTGAAAAGCCAAAGGCTGTGGTTGGGGATATCAGCAGAGTAGGACACTTTACTTACAGCGGGAGGTGCTATTCTCCGAAAATGGCTGAACCAAAGAAAAAAGTCGTTGACTCGAATCAGAAAGGAAATGCACCGATGCACGAGGCTGAGGTGGATGTCGAAATACAAACGAAACCAGAAATTAAAAGATCTGTGAATGAGGATGAAGCTCATGAATTCTTAAAGTTCATCAAGCACAGCGAATATAACATCGTGGAGCAGTTGAACAAACAGCCGGCAAAAATCTTGGTGTTATCTCTACTGTTGAACTCAGAGTCACATCGAAATGCCCTGTTAAAAGTGTTAAATTAAGCTTATGTAGAAAGTAATGTATCTATAGAAAAGATTGATAGATGGGTGAACAATCTAAATATGGATAATTTCATCTCATTCAGTAATGATGAAATACCATCAAACGGTAGGGGCTCTGTAAAGGCATTACATATTACGACCAGTTGCAAGGGTTACATAGTACCGAACGTGCTCATCGACAATGGATCCGCACTCAATGTCATGCATTCGGCCACACTCTTCAGGATGCCATTTGATATGTCCTATCTAAGGCCTTGTCATTCCACAGTAAGGGCATTTGATGGGACACGACGAGAGGTTATGGGAAAGATTGAAATCCCCTTAGAAGTGGGCCCATGGACATATAACGTAGAATTCCAGGTCATAGACATTACTCCTTCATATAATTGCCTTTTAGGGAGGCTTTGGATCTACTCTGCTGGGGCAGTCCCTTCATCTCTCCATAAAAAAGTGAAGTTTATCATGGATAACCGCTTGATCACAGTCGCTGGTGAAGAAGACATCGTTGCACCTATTTCTGCTGTCACACCTTATATTGAAGTGAACAAAGATGCAGTAGAATATTTCTTCTGTTCCCTCGAATTTATTAATGCTACATTTGTTGCTGAAGGAAACAAGATGCCCACATCCAAACTATCAAGGAATGCCAAGATGAGAATTAAACTGATGGTTGGAAAAGGAGCCCGAGCGAGAAAATGCTTAGGAAGATACCAGCAAGGGATAGCTAGAGCACTAAAACTGGTACGCCACAAGGCTCGATACGGGTTAGGGTTCAAGCCGAATGTGCGACAAAGAAGGAAACAGCTGCAGAAAGATCAGGAAAAGGGGATCGTAAGAGCTTCAGGTCGGGAAGCAGAATAGGAGCCCATAACGTATCCGCCCTTGTCGAAAACGTCTACATCTGCAGGAATGATGTACCACGGAAGAGATAATTCACGAAACCCGCTGTTATTGGTTAAAAGGGATTTTCAGAACTTCAGCATAAACGTTATTGACAAAGTGGATGATACGATGAAAGACATTGCAATGATACGCCCTGGTCCTCCTGGATTTGTTTTGAGCAATTGGACTGCTGAGGATCTTCTTGTAGTTTCTAGGGCCCCTCCAAAGTAATCCTCAATGTCAACTCTTTTTATGCCCCAAGTTATTGGGGAAACTGTTATAAGAGTTTATGTCTACTATTTATCTTTTAAATGAACATTAATGGAGATGCATTTTTTTTCATGGTCTCTTCATTCTCATTGGCTTCATATTTACTCCATCTTCTCATAGCCTGTCATTATATATATCTCATATCATGCCATGGTATTATGTTTGTGTATCCCAATACCTTGATACTCCTCTATAGTTTTCTTTTCCATTCACCTTTCAGGTGCTCAGATATCGACGACGTGAACAATCCCGTTACAAGTCCTAAAATCGATTTCGAGAAAGCTATTTGTTCAGGAGAATTCGAAGCTGAGGAAAATGCTGAGGATTATATCTCGTCCCCTAACTTACTAAGGATGATAGAACAAGAAGATAAACAGATTCTACCCCATCAAGGATCTGCTGAGATAGTAAACTTGGGAAGTAAAAAGAAGAGGCAAGAAGTAAAGATTGGGACCTCCATTTCAGAGAACACCAAACATGATTTGATCACCTTGCTTCATGAGTACAAAGATGTATTTGCATGGTCGTATCAAGACATGCCAGGGTTGAACGAGGATGTAGTGGTCCATAGGCTCCCACTGAAACCAGAATACAAACCCATTCAACAGAAGTTGAGACGAATGAGACCCAAAATGCTTTTAAAGATAAAAGAAGAAGTCAAGAAATAATTCGATGCTGGCTTCTTACGAGTCTCTAAATATCCAGAATGGGTAGCTAATATAGTCCCAGTGCCAAAGAAATACGGCAAGGTACGAATGTGTGTAGATTATCGCGATCTGAATCGAGCAAGCCCCAAGGATAACTTTCCCTTGCCGCACATCGATACATTGGTGGATAACACGGTAAAACATTCATTATTTTCTTTCATGGATAGATTTTCGGGTTATAACCAGATAAAGATGGCTCCCGAGGATATGGAGAAAACTATATTCGTGATAATGTGGGGAACATTCTGCTACAAGGTGATGCCATTCGGATTAAAGAATGCAGGGGCAACATATCAGAGGGCGATGGTGATGTTGTTCCATGACATGATGCATAAAGAAATAGAAGTCTACGTCGATGATATGATTGCCAAATCTCGGAGGGAAAGAGAGCATGTTGGAAACCTCAGGAAATTGTTCGAAAAATTAAGAAAGTTTCGGCTGAAGCTTAATCCAGCCAAGTGCACATTTGGAGCAACCTCGAGGAAATTACTGGGCTTCATCGTCAGCAAGAGAGGTATTGAGGTTGATCCGGATAAGATAAAAGCCATACAAGAATTGCCACCTCCACGGACACAAAAAGAAGTCAGAGGATTTCTAGGGAGGTTGAACTATATCGCTCAATTTATTACTCAGCTTACCAACCAATGCGACTCAATTTTTTGACACCTTCGAAAACATAATCCTGGAGAATAGAATGAGTAGTGTCAAATGGCTTTCGTCAAGATAAATTAGTATTTGTCTAACCCCCCAGTGCTAGTACCACCAACTCCCGGGAGACCCTTAATATTGTATCTGACTGTGTTCGATAACTCGTTGGGTTGTGTACTGGGGCAACATGATGAGTCAGGGAAAAGAGAAAGGGCGATTGACTACCTCAGCAAGAAATTCACAGAGTATGAAGCAAAGTACCCGACGATTGAAAAATTTTGTTGTGCTTTGGTCTGGGTAGTTCGAAGGCTCAGGCAATATATGTTGTATCATACGACATGGTTAATTTCAAAGCTGGACCCAATAAAGTACATGATGGAATCCCCTGCACTCTCAGGAAGAATGGCACGATGGCAGATTCTACTATCAGAGTACGACAACATTTATGTGAGTCAAAAGTTGATAAAAGGGAGCGTGATAGCTGACTTCTTGGCAACTCGAATGACAGAGGAATATGAGCCATTGAGATTTGATTTCCCTGACGAAGACTTAATGTGCATTACAAAAAGAGAATGTGAGTCGTCAAAAGAGAAATCATGGAGGATGAGCTTTGATGGTACCTCAAATGCATTGGGGCATGGGGTTGGAGCAGTCTTAGTGTCACCAGAAGGGAATCATTACCCATTCACTGCCAGATTAAATTTCTTCTGTACTATAACGTAGTGGAATATGAGGCTTGCATCATGGGACTTCGTGCAGCTATTGAACGAGACATCGAAACCTTAGAGGTATACGGAGACTAAGCGCTGGTGATTTACCAAATCCGTGGAGATTGGGAAGTGAGAGATTCAAAGTTGGTCAAATATCGTGATCTCGTGGCAGAGCTGATCAAAGAATTCGAAGAAGTAACTTTTAATTACTTCCCACGAGAAAAAAACCAATTGGCTGATGCCTTAGCCACATTAGCTTCAATGTTCAAAGCAAACTGAGAAACAGAAATAATGCCTCTCCAAATGAGCATATATGAGGCCCCTGCACATTGTTTTAGCATTGAAAAAGACGTAGATGGACAGTCGTGGTTCCAGGATATCTTAGAATATGTCAAGAATCAAAGGTATCCCGAACAAGTAAATGAGAACGACAAAAGAACAATCAGAAGAATGGCCGTGGGATTTGTTCTTGATGGGGACATCCTGTACAAAAGAGGAAAAGATCAAGTGCTCTTGAGATGCGTGGATGATATTGAAGCCAGAAAGATACTTGAAGAGGTCCATGAAGGAATTTGTGGAACACATGCCAATGGTTTCACTACGGCTAGGAAGATTATGAGACTCGGTTATTACTGGTTGGCGATGGAAAGCGACTGCATTAGTTACGCACGAAAGTGCCACAAATGTCAAGTTTACGGTGATAAAATTCATGCAGCACCTTCGCCCCCTTCATGTCATGACTTCTCTGTGGCCTTTTTCTATGTGGGGCATGGATGTTATAGGGCCAATCTCCCCAAAAGCTTCTAATGGACATCGATTCATTTTTGTGGTCATAGATTACTTCACAAAATGGGTAGAAGCTGCTTCATTAGCTAATGTGACGAAGACTGCAGCCTGCAGGTTCTTAAAAAAGGAAATCATATGTCGATACGGTTTACCCGAAAGAATTATTTTAGATAATGCTTTAAACCTGAACAACAGGATGATGAAAGAAGTGTGCGAGCAATTTCAAATAAAGCATCACAATTCCTCACCCTATCATTCAAAGATGAACGGAGCAGTAGAAGTTGCTAACAAAAATATGAAGAGGATTATTGGGAAGATGACCGAGACATATAAAGACTGGCACGAGAAGCTACCATTTGCCCTATATGCATATCGCACATGTGTGCAGACCTCCACGGGGGCAACTCCTTTCTCTCTGGTCTATGGAATAGAAGCTGTACTACCCATCGAAGTTGAAATCCCCTCTTTATGAGTCTTAATGGAGACAAAACTAGAAGAATCAAAATGGGTTCAAGCTCGATATGACCAACTAAATCTGATCGAAGAAAAACGCTTGAAAGTAATCTGTCACGGACAGATGTACCAGAAGAGAATGATCACAGCCCATGACAAGAAGGTGTGACCAAGGGAATTCCGCGAAGGAGAACTCGTGTTGAGGAAGATTCTCCCTATACAAAAAGACTTTCGAGGAAAATGGGCACCGAATTGGGAAGGACCATATGTCGTAAAGAAGGCTTTCTTGGGTAGAGCTTTGATCCTCATTGAAATGGATGGGAAAGAGGTACCAAATCCAGTGAACTCAGATGCAGTGAAGAAGTACTACGCCTAAAAAAAACAAAAAAAAAAAGGAAAAATCACCATAATGAAAACCCGAAAAGGGCGTCTTGATAAATAAAAATATTAGGATGAAAACCTGAAAGGGCGTCCTAATGAAGGGGACTCGGACATAAGGAGCAAGACGATTTGAACAGAGAGTTCAATGACGAGATTATAATATTTGAAGCAGACTCGGAGGCTCAAAATCTTCTACGCAAGAAGCTTCGCTCGAAAAGATCCAGGATGAAAGAACGTGGAGAAGTTCATGCGGCGGATATTTAGAGCATTTGTGACAATTGAACCCTGCTTTCCTTTTTATAGTGCTTCCTATATTGAATTATTCCTTGTCAATTTTCTTTGCTTATTGCCTTTAAAATAAATATAGATGTGAGTTATCCCTTTCATACCCACGTGGCCATTTTCATACGTCTCATGTTTGGTTCATTTAAATGATAAATAGTGAAATGACATACTCTAAACAAAAGGAATATTAAGCATTACCTGGATAAGAATTTGGTAAGTACAAGAGCTTCAAAATAAGGACAAAGTTCAACAGGGAGAAAAAGGGTGATATACTAGAAACGCGGATCACCCGTAAAGCCTGAGGACGGGTACAAAACCTGAAAGGAAAGTCAAGAAGTGAAGCAATGAATACAGGTCGTCATGAAAGTCGTGACGAAAAGAGATAAAAGGGCAAACAAACCCAGGGTGCATTGCATAATCATGTAGGCATAAAAGCATTTAGGACAAACACGTGTATTTCATGATAACATCACGCATGACACGTACAGGTACGCCAGTAAAGCAAGAAGTTTTGACGATAGCTGTACCGAACCAAGGAGAAAGGAGATATCCGAGTTCCACCAAATGATACGTTTTTAATTTCTATTTTTCAATTTCTGTTAAAATCAACTCATAATGCGAGAAGTGAGTTGAGCCTCGGGTCATGCACGCTGAGGTATTTTTAATTTTCGTTTTTCAATTTCTGTTACAATCAACTCATAATACGAGAAGTGAGTTGGGCCTCGGGTTACGCATGTTGAGGTATTTTAATTTCTGTTTTTCAATTTTTGTTTAAATCAACTCATAATGCGAGAAGTGAGTTGGGCCTCAGGTTACGCACGCTGAGGTATTTTTAATTTCCGTTTTTCAATTTCCATTAAAATCAACTCATAGTGCGAGAAGTGAGTTGGGCCTCGGGTTACGCACACTGAGGTATTTTTAATTTCTGTTTTTCAATTTTCGTTACAATCAACTCATAATATGAGATGTGAGTTGGGCCTCGGGTTACGCATGCTGAGGTATTTTAATTTCTATTTTTCAATTTCTGTTAAAATCAACTCATAATACGAGATGTGAGTTGGGCCTCGGGTTACGTACGCTGAGGTATTTTTAATTTCTGTCTTTCAATTTCTGTTCAAAAATCAACTCATAATACGAGAGGTGAGTTGGGCCTCGGGTCATAGGCCGAGATATTTTCAATTTCTTTTTTTTTTAAAAAAAAGAGGAAGAAGAAGTCAACTCATATTGCGAGAATAAGGGAGCAGTTTGAAAAGTTCAGATTTATTTCCTCAAAGTCCCGGTGGAGCAGTTAGTAGATCGAAGCTACAATTCTCTGGTTGGAGCAAGTTAAAGAATAAACAAGATTGAGGAAAAGTGAATTGAAGCTACGAGTCATGTCTCGCAGAAGCAGCAGTAGAATGGATCAAAGCGACGGGTTACAATAAAGTTTGAAGATGCTTGAGGAAGACAATGACCAATAAGTCAAGGCTCGGCCAAGATCAGGAAAAAATTGGTCCTTCTATTGCCTTTGCTCTATTCTCGTTTCACGACAATGAGCAAAGAGGGGCAGCTGTAATAACTAATTTTTGCCCAGGCCCAATACAGACCAAAGGCCCAATCAATAAAACGACCCAATTTAGCCCGAGCCTAAATCAGAAACAAAATAAGCAGGAATAAAACAAAAAATCCATAAGTGAAACAGTCCATGATAAGTCCAAAAAACAAAAGTCCATTTACGAAATAAATCTGAGCCCAACAACCCGAATGGCCCACTTTACAAAGTCCAATAGCAAACATGCCCAAAACAACTAGCCCACTTAACCAAACCCTAACCCAAATTAGTAGAAGCCCAATGGCCCAAAACTAAAGATTTTTTCAGAACCCTAGGGTTTCTTCCTGAAGTGCCGCATTGCTCCACACAGTAGCCCATGCCTCTACTACCACGCGCGTCTGTCGACGTTCCTCCTGACAATCCACTCCCACGCGCGTCGTTCCCCGTGTCCGTGCACTGCACCACGAGCACGCTCCCGCGCCTCGGCTTCCACCAGCATCGTTCGCCCATACCCTGCAAATAGAGAAAGACGGAACAACAGAGAACGAAGCAAAGAACAATAAAAAATAACAAATGATCTGTATATCGGTTATAAAACCGAAACCATTGTAAACGAAAAAACTTCTTCGGAGATAATCAAGCAAGAATCAACAAAGAAATCAGAAGGTTGCTTTAATTTCATTATTCTCATTTCCTTTAATTCAATACTGTCTCTTCCTCCTTTTTCACTTATAGTTTCAAATTAAAATACCAAACACTGATACAAGTAATAAAAGAGAATAAAAGGGGAAAGGACCATATACAAACGCGCGGCAAGGCGTGTCGTTTGAGACTTCTGTCTCGTCGTAGGAGCCCGATTGAAGGCGAGGAAAACGAGGTTTCTTTCCTCTAGTTCTTGGGGTTTTGAAAGATTCGCGAGGAAACACCAAAAACCCCCTTTTTTGGGCATCACCGGCCACCGATACGGTGGTGGCACGGTGATGCGAAGGCTGGCTCGAACGACGGCGCTGTGATGGTTTGTAGAAACCCTAGTAGAATAAAAAAAAAGGGGGGTCTTTCGGTTTTCTTTTTCTCTGAAGCATAAAAAATGATTTTAAAACATTTTCTTTTATTTAAATAAAATGTGAAACGGCGCCATTTTGAGGAGGGCTGAGATCCGCGCGTCAACCCACTTTGTGACCCAGAATCTGCGCCCTTCCGCTGTAAAAAGGTTATTTACGCAATCGGTCCCCGTATTTTCTGATTCTTTTGCAGTTCAGTTCAATTGAAACGCGGCGCTTTGGCTTATTGGACTATTTACTGATTCGGTCCTTAGTAATTTATGCGCATTGCCTCTTAATCCTTCTAGATTTCGTGTTTGACTTTCCCCTTTTGACCCTCTAATTTTGTTCTGGTTTTTAATATAGTCTTTAAATTATCTATTTAATTATCTATTTATGGATTTCTTTAATTGTTATTTTAAATAATACTCAGAATAAAATATTTCAAGTTTGTTTTAGCTATTATTTACTCTATATACACGTTATTTTCACTAATTCTATATAGGCGCACTTTTTATACGTATATGTTATTGAGGTTAAACTATTTCATGCATATATTTTGTATTATTTTGTATATATAAAGATATCTGTTGTGTGTACAATTTACCTCTTCAAAGTTATATTGGCTTATTCTATACATGTTTATATACTATTATTTTTTATATGTACATTATGCTATATTAAGTTTCTTTTACTTATTTATAGATATATTACTCAAGTTGACACGTGTCATTTCCTTATTATTATTATTATTTTTTATATACTATGTTCAAGTTTAATTCATTTTCACTTTGCTACATTTTTAACTTTCGTTATTCCTCTATTTAACAGTGTTGGTATTTCCAAAATAAGAGTTGTGAGAGTATGGATTTTTATTGAATTGTATATTATTATTCTTGTCATCCATTTATTGTATTCACATTTTATTCTTCCATATTATATTTTGGTTTCTCATGATTCAATAAAATGCATTTTGAGCCGATTCTAAATATTGAGCCAATTTTTGTGTGTTTAGAAGTACGAAAAACCACATCCTAACGTGCTGGGTGTTGATTTTTCGTTCAACTAAATAGCCAAATACCCTTTTTCACACGTTTCGAAGATCAAGGTGGATCTCGATGTCAGAGTATAAAGGCATTATACCCTAACATGCTGGGTATGATACTTTCATCCCTCTGAAACGAGTTAATCTTGAGATTCAATCCCGATTTAATTAACCCATTCTTTTAATTCTTTTTACCCTAAATGTTTTCAAGTTTTCCGCATTAGGACATCGATTAATCAATTTGGTACCGATTTTGGGCGTCGCGAGGGTGCTGATCCTTCCTCACACGTAACCAACTCCCGAACCTGTTTTCTCAAACACTCGTAGACCAAAAGCTCTGTTTTAATAAACCAAAATGTTTTTATTAAAACAAGGTGATTCGATCACACCTCGAATAAAAGATCGGTGGCGACTCCCTATCTTAAAAGGTCGATGCTCGTTTTCAAAAAATGGTTACAACAATTGTAATTGTGTCAATTGAATTAACACTCAATCGAGAAGTGAGATACCATCGTTTGCTATTCTCTAAAAATGGTGTTATATTTGATATTTGTTTAAATTTTGCTATTACCTTGTACTTGTTAAAAGCTATAAATTTAATCTTTGTATTTTTATTTAGTCATTTTTAATCTTTGTATTTTCTAAAATTTAAAATTTTAGTCTTCATCAAACCGTAATTTTAGATCAAAAGATAAATCGAGAGATAAAAAGTAAATGAATAAGCTAATAGCTTAGAAGTGAAAAATTTTATCCTTGTATCTTAAGGGAACTCTTACCATTGCATAATGTAAATACTTTTAAAATAATTTATTGTCATAACAAAGACTACAATTAAATTAATTAGTAGCTTAGATTATAAAAGCGAAGGTAAACCTATAAAAACCTATAAAAATGTATGTGGATGTTGCAACTACTTCGAATCCTGGAGATCTAGTCATGGGTGGTGTATGTCAGAATAATGTTGGATCCTGACTATTTGGTTTTACTGGGAAGTTAGGATATGGGCACATCACCAAAGTTGAGTTTTATGCTATATATAATGGTCTTCGTCTGGCATGGCAACATGGCATAAAGAATCTTGTTATCGAGTCAAACTCACTTGTGGATGTTAACAATATTTTGACCCCTTTGCAACAACATGATCCTCTCTCCTTAGTGATCCGGAATTGTGAGCTGCTTCAATGCAATTTCTTGATCAGATTTATCGTGAAGCTAATATGTGTGCGGATTTTTTGGTGAGCTGGGCATTCCAACGGCCTTTGATGTAATTAAGCTGGTTTACCCTCCAAGAACCTTACCAAGGATTATCCAGGAGGACATTATTGGTATAATAAGGCCTTGAGCCATTATTACTTAAAGTGGTCTTGAACCGCTCCTATGTACAAAAAAAAAAAAAAAAAAAAAAAAAAAAAAAAAAAAAAACTATAAAAATGACAACCAATTAATTTCCCTTTAATTTGTCAAAAAATAATTGTTTTTTTCAACATTGATTAACTATAAATTAACTAAAAAAGTATTGAAAATTATGAGAAGGCTTTTAGATGTACCATAATTTATAGTTTTAACATTTTTTTAACAAACATTTATACTTCATTATTCAATTTAAATCTTATTTAATATTTATATCAATTTTTTTATAAATGTATATTAGATAATTATGAATATATCATAATTTAAAATATATTTTTTAACCCAATAGATAAAATATGTTAAAATATGCTAAGTCTTTATATTCTTTTAAATTTGGAATTTAGTTCCTGTAGTTTTACTTTAGAAATTTAGTCTTTCTACTTTTCAGATTTTAAAATCCAAATCCAACTGTTAACTAGAGGTGCTCATAGGCAGGGTCAGGTCGAGCTTAAGTATGATATTAACATACTTTATGTTTACTTAAGCCTATCCCGACTCAAAATATGGGCTTAATTTTGTCCAGACCCGTTCATATTTGTAAAAAAAACTAAGTCAAGTCCATTTTAGGTCCACCCATATTATTTTTTTAAAAATATTTATTTTATTTTATTTTAACATTTAATAATTTTATTCTTTTTTTATTTATTGAAAATTTTTATATAGTCATCTTAAAATTATTTTAATGTTTACATTAGAGTAGTATTATATATTTAGTATAAGTGTTTTTTTAATGTGCTCTAAATTACATAATATATAAAAATAACATAATATAAAGTATTATAAACTTTAAAATGGGTCGGGTCGGGCTGAGCTTGGGCCTTGAATGTTCAAGCCCATCCCATATTTTAAATGGGCCTAATTTTTTTGCCCAAACCCATTTTTCGGGCCTAATATTTTTGTCCAAACCTTCCCAAATTTCGGGTGAGTCTTTGAGCCTAGATGGGTAGCCCAGCCCATGAATAGGTCTACTGTTAATACAGTTATAGTTAATTTGTTAAATTCAGGTTCATTCCAACTTCATATTTTTAGTTACATTAATACTAAATAAATTTTTTTTATCAAAATAACACACTAACAAATTTAACAACAAAATTATACAAATTTAATGAAATTCTAACCAATAATATAATTTCTAATTTTCTATTATAAAAAATTAAAATGTCCCAACATTAAGACAGCCATCATCACCAAAGTCAATTCCCCAAATAAATTCATGATATTGCAATCAGAAAACGACGTCGTTTCTTGAAGCCATTTTCATTCTTCTTCTGTGATTGTTAAAGCTTGGGAGCAGAACGCGGACGTTTTGTCTATGTTGATTGTATGGGTGGGAAAAAGGCAATAGTATTGTTGATGTATTACCAATGACCAAATTGGATGAGTTTATGAAAAATGGTGGAATTATTTATAAGGACATCAAATATCATACCGATATTCATATTACTTAAGTTTTAAGAAATGCTTAGAGGAAAAAAGGTGGATTATTTATTAGAATTTGCTTTTGTTGATCCACTTTGAGATGATAAGATTGGGTTTGGTTGATTAGAATTCCTCTAAGGTAAATATGCTAGAATTTGTGTTTCAAGATGATTTTCGATTTTTAAGTCGATGAAAATTTGAAAATAAGCAAGAGTTGTAAGTGTAAAGCTTGGAAGTTTAGACAGAGAAAGAGATGTATATCTAAAGAATCTATCTGTATTCTATATTGTTATTTAGGTGTATGACTGAGTTGATATCACGAGTTAATTTGACACTAACTCAATTAATAAAATTATTAAAACATCATTTCATATTTTAAACAAATCATATTATTATTAAAAGAAAAAACTAATAAAAAAGTTGCAAATATTAATATTTGAACTCATACTTTTAACATCTATAAAATCTTGTCTTTATCGTTTTAACTAAAGCTTTATTTTAATATTTTTATACATTTCAATGTCATTACACAAATTGGTTCACCCACATTATCTGCATATTACACATGTTTTAAATATGGTATTTCTATATGTATACGCGTGTGATAGAATTTCTAATATATTAGGGTCTTTGATGTTGATTCTTTTTAACTAGTAATGCTTGGTCATCAGATATATTGAATTTCACCGCTCTTTAAGATGTAAGTTGCTTATATATATAATGATATAACAATTTTATTTATTTATTTATTGTATAATTACGTGTATTTTTATCAATTTTACGGTCTAAGTTTAATTTTGTTCAAACTGAAGTGATGATTCTAAGATTTGAACTCAGTCCGAATAATTGGGAAAGAAGTCTACTACTACTTTTTCCTAACCACTTGTTTTTAAAAACATATATTTAAAATTAATACGAGCAATCAATACATAAAAAAATGTATAGAATTATTTGTACCAAACACCCCCAACTTATGACCTTCATTCTAAATTAGTCTTAAGCTTCAAAACATTCTAACTACATGTCTAAACTATTGATGTTATATCAATTAGGTCCCTTCATTATTAAATTCGTTAATTTAACTGTTAAATGACACATCAAATCTTATCTGACATAATTTAAAATGAAAAATTTAAGAAAAATGAATATTGTAAAAATAGATGTTTTAAAATCTTAATTTTATGGTATTCGAAACTTTTACAAAAAAATTATAATGTACTATTTTTCAGTTTACTTTATTTTTAATTTTTACTTTTAAAAGTTATTCAACAACGTTCTATTTATTCATTTTAAATTTAGCTACATAAGATTTGATGTGTTATTTATCAGTTAATTTACCAGTTTTAATAACAAAAAGACCTAGTTGATATAATATCGATAGTTTGGGAATGTAATGAGAACATATTGAAGCTTAGGGACTAATTTAAAATGAGACTCATAGTCTAGGGATGCATGGTGTAATTAACTTCAAATATATTTTAGAAAAAATTGAACTGTCTTAACTTATATGGAGCAGTAACTAAAACTCTTATCAAGCACTTAACTAGTGCGAGTTTAAGCTATATCACCAAGATTTTTAAAATCAGATCAATAGTCAAATCAATTAAATTATTAATTCATCGATCCAAATAATTTAATTAAATAAATTATAAAAAATTAATAATAAAAAAATAAAAATTGATTTAATCGAATTAAAATAATTTTTTAATTTTTGATCCGATCAATTGATTCGATTTAGATAACCATGGCAATGACCCCTTCCAACACTATCAAAAAGAAGAAATTTGAGCCTGAAGCCCTAAAGGGTTTTTTTGGGCTTCGAGAAGTACATGCATTCCTTGTCTAAATCGGGCCTAACGAGTTCATAAGAAATAAATCGGCGGATGATTTGAGATTTGACATTAGAAGAGATTCGTAGAAGTGGGGAAAGTTCTAACAGAATTCCCATTGCTTCCAAACCCAAAATTTTTAATTTTTTTCTGGGAATGTGCAGTTCAAGATAAGATAGCTTTACACGTTTCCCAATTCAGCAATCCATTTCTGCAACCAAAAACACAAAACACTCCATCAATTTATAAACTCGAAGCAATTTGAAGAAACTCCATCACTCATTTCACCTCCAATCCTCTTAAAAACAGAGCATTCAATATGCGGGAGACCAATAATTCTCGAGTCAACCAACGAATTGCAACAATCTCGGCTCATCTCAACCCACCCAGTTTTTCCCACATGGAGGGTAGTTCGGGTTTAGGTCGAGCTGACTGCCGAGCCAAAGGTGGGTCAACTGGTTTCAAGGTGGCGATTTTGGGAGCGGCAGGTGGGATAGGGCAACCGTTATCATTGTTGATGAAGATGAATCCTTTGGTTTCTGTTCTTCATCTTTATGATGTGGTTAACACTCCTGGTGTTACTGCTGATATTAGCCACATGGATACTGGAGCTGTGGTATGCTAGTGTTTTTCAAGTTCCCTTTTACGTAAGAATTTCTTTATTGATTGAAAATTGAAATCCATATATAAGTTCTAATTAGTGGTGGAAATGGAATTGGTAGACTTACGAGTATTTCTGGGTTGTTCTTGCTTGTTGAGTTGAATTTCATGTTGTTGAATGGGAATCAAGATAGAATTATGATCAAGCTGTAGTTACGATAACAAAGCATCAAAATTCAACCTTGGAACCAATAGGCAATGAAGCTGACAACTTTACCCCACAAGTTTTATGCTTGATTAATATAATCCATTTATAAGAATTATGGTTGTTCTTAGTAATGTTGTTGAATTTTCTAGGTACGTGGATTTCTGGGGCAACAACAATTGGAGGAGGCTCTAACAGGAATGGACCTTGTAATTATTCCAGCTGGAGTTCCTAGGAAACCTGGAATGACAAGGGATGATCTTTTCAACATCAATGCTGGAATTGTTAAGACACTGTGCGAGGGAATAGCTAAGTGCTGTCCCAAAGCTATTGTCAATTTGATTAGTAATCCTGTTAATTCCACCGTTCCGATTGCCGCAGAAGTTTTCAAGAAAGCTGGCACCTTTGATCCAAACCTACTTCTGGGAGTCACAATGCTTGATGTTGTTAGAGCCAATACGTTTGTGGTAACTACAAAACTTGCCATTGGTTTATCGTTCTTTGTTGTTAATTAGCCAACTCTGGATTTTCCCACACAACGTTGAATAGGTTTCCTTTGTATGGTAATCATAATGCTTGCCTTTAATGTATATTCTTCTTCACTGGTAATGAACCAAATCTGGGTTCTGATAGACATTGATGGATCTGTTTTTTCCCGACATGGTATATGTATGGTATATGCCTATAATGGAAACTGTATAATCTATGGAGGGATTAACTGTTGCTAATGTTCATTTCTGATGTTCTCTTATAATTTTTGCCCTCATTAGTCTGGTTTCTTTATAGGCGGAAGTCATGGGTCTTGATCCACGGGAGGTTGATGTTCCGGTTATTGGGGGACATGCAGGGGTTACTATTTTACCTCTTCTATCTCAGGTTGAAAAGTACTTGTTTTCAATTCAAACAATTTTGTATTATAAAGAACATTCTATGTAAGAGCTCACTGTTCCCTTTATACAGGTTAAGCCTCCATGCTCTTTCACCCAAAAAGAAATCGATTATCTGACAAACCGCATTCAGAATGGTGGTACAGAAGTCGTTGAGGTAAAGCATTTATGTTTTGATTTCTAGACTGAAAACTCCGATAGTTGGAAACCTTATGGTGAACTAGAAGTAATCAAATCTATGGGACTTATGTTAGTTCAAGACAAAATGTTGAGCAAATCACAATTTTGCACCTGTAGAGCACATCTCGCTAATATACCTCAAAAGTACACTGATCCATGGGACTCATGTTAGTTAAGTTTAATAAATAATCAAGCTGACTATGCTACACGGTTCCCTTAGTTTTACCGACATATTCACTTGTTCATATTAGAATGCACCATCATTCCTTGGTTCTTGAAAACTTATTTGATTTGTTCTTGCATATTGTTACCGTCATGGTGTTTACATGCTGGACGGCTGGTGAGTAATCATAATTTGTAACTTCTTGCAGGCAAAGGCTGGTGCTGGGTCTGCAACATTATCGATGGTTAGTCCACCACTAAGTACAGATTTTGTTTGTTTCTATGTAAGACATGGTTTTAGGCTATAAGCTGGTTCTGAATGCATATTGAAAAACATAAACGAAAGTGCAGGCATATGCTGCGGTTCAATTTGCCGATGCATGTCTTCGGGGCTTAAGAGGAGATGCTGACATTGTTCGATGTGCATTTGTGGCTTCTCATGTATGTTATCTGTGTCTTTACAGTAAAAGCTCTCCCTGTTGTGATGTCCCCCTTCCTTATTCTTTCTTTTAAGCTTATAGTAACGACTAGTACACTTCCTTCTAGGTGACTGAATTGCCCTTCTTCGCATCCAAGGTAAGACTCGGTCGTTGCGGAGTTGAGGAAATATACCCTCTTGGCCCACTAAATGAGTATGAGAGGTATGCGTTTCGAACTAACATGCAATATATATAATTTGTCCCTATCTAAATTTAACATAGAATTCCCATATGATAATCAACAGGGTTGGCTTGGAGAAGGCAAAGAAAGAACTAGAAACTAGCATTGAGAAGGGGGTTGCCTTTGTCAAGAAATGAATAGGTACTCCAATACCCCCAAATCTACCTTTTCTCTGATAACCAAAGTTTGTAAGAATAAGGGGTAACTCTCCTCTTTTGTTCTACATAAACCCTTAGCCATGGGGTTCCTAGATGTGACCCAATATGGCAAATATGGACCATGGTAAAAGATTCATGTAATAAATAGAGGAAATGGTTTGTAAACTTTTCATTTATTTCATTTCTTATTCTAATATAATCAAACAGAATAAGTTAAATCGAGCAAAGCCTCCCTTATACTCGGAGCACGGAATGTTAGTTGGTTGAGTCTCTCCTGAAATACTTGAACCTATTCCGTGTTACTCAATTGATAGTTTTGCTCTCATCAAACCAAGGGGTGCTTAAATCCTTTGGTTCTAAATGTAAACAGCCTGTCTGCTTGGATTATTCTTCAGCAGTAAACTCCAGCCATTACTGCCCTTTCACCTTGGTGAAAAATCTTGGTCCTTAACTGCTCTACATTGTAAAGCTAAGCCAAGAAGTAACTGGGGTGAGTCAACATCCTATATGCTTTGGGCCTGAAATTTCTAAAACATAAATGAACCAATCAAATGGGGGTATTCTGTCCAATTTTTGGCACATTTTCTGGCCCATATGGAAACTAAGAGTTTACTTGCATGTTTCAGTTTTACTTTCTTTTAAACCTTTTTTTAATTAAAAAGCTGAGAAAGATTCTAAATTTACAAGCTTAACCAAACATAAATGATTACCTCTTTTGCAAAACAAATGTAAAAAGTCCCTTTTCTTCATTTCTTTATCTAAGAAAAGAAGACAAAAGAAAAAGGAGAATAAGGGCTACGTGTGTGCCAGAAATTGCTCTGCCTTTCCTAGTAGGGTGCCATATAAAAGCTCACATGATAGCTATTTGCATTTAGTGCTACTTTATTTATTTTTGAAGCTTTGATTCTAATGGTTTCTACTAATATATTATTAATATAAATTTCTTTCCTCAATTTTCATAGTGAATTCTTAAGATTGTCATGTCTCTATTTAGTATGATTGTAATTGTTTGATACCATTTTAATAAGATAATGTTTCTAATTATATAGTAAGAACCAAAGATTAAGTTGAAGTAATTAATAGGAATCTATAAAGATGGCCCCATGAAACATTACATTGTTCTTTTTTTTTTTTTAATTTGTTTCATCAAGTTTATTCCTTTTTCAAATTTACTGCCAAAAGGTTTTCTTTTTTCTACCCCCACAAGTTTTTCCATGAAAATATCTGTTACATTATCTGTTAATGTATTTTTTTTATTATGAAATTTACCTTTTTCGATCTTTTTACTGAAAAGTATAAAGGGAGCAGGTTTGAAATACTATATATAAATTAACTAGTGGAGTGGACTTACGGTTTAAAAGTTGCTTTAATGGAATATCATCTATATAATATATGAACTATATTGAAGATAAAGTATTTCCCCCCTGCCCCCACATTCTTTTTAGATACACTAAGTTATTCTTTATATGATATTGTCCACAAATTATCACATTTTTTAATTTTCCATAATCCTATATTAATCTTATTTCTAATTCCTAAACACATGCATATACTTCTTAATATTGCACTACAGTCCAAATTTTGTTTTCTAGATATGCTAGACAGGTTTGAGCTAAAGTCCACTTAATGCAATTTTCTTTCTTTCCTTTTTCATTCTCCTTTTACAGTCTATTTTGTTCACTAGGGTTCCACTTTCTCTTTGTTGAATTTTCAAAAGTTATGAACGTGAAAGGTCTTGTCATGTCTATCCTTTTGTTTTTCTTTTCTTTTATGTGTGTGTGTTTGTGATTTGCAGTGAAACAGTGTCTTAATTATTGGATGTAAAGTGGGAGTGGTTATTTTTAGGGGAGTCCTTGATATCATTTAGGAGGCCAGCAATCAATCTATCCATGCATATGTGTGTTTCTTTAATAAGTACAAGTAAATTAATGCATTTTGAATAATTATCAGTAAAACTAATCATTATAATGCACCGTTGGGAATTTACTACTTGAACGAAAAAGACCTTATGATTTCAATCTTGTAGGTAAGTTAAAGTACTTGTATATTAATATTGTTATAAAAAGGAGTAATTGTGTTTTTTTTTAATCTATTATTTGTATTTGATAAATATTTTCGTACTTAAAGATAATGGTGTTAATTCGTTAGTGTTCAATTTAAGTTTTAGGATTGATTTGATGAAAGGTAATTACTAACAATATTAGGTATGAATTTTTCATGATTTTGTTAATAGAATAAATTTAGTATTAATTGTGAATATGTTTAGTTTTGCGTTTAAGTTGTAAAATATGGTTCGATAGATGTGACTTATCTCAAATTTTAGGGTTGATGTGATAAATGCTAATTGCTAATATTATTAGCTAATTTTTACTTTTCACCAAATTAACTATGAAACTCGAATTAAATACAAAATTAATGTTGTTTCTTTCAGGTATCAAAATGTATAACTTTTGTCAAATGTGAGTGTCACATTGGATCAAAAAATGATATGAGTACCACATTAGGAAAAAAATATCAAACTTGAGTACCAATTCATGTATTAATATCAATTATGATCTTTATTTAACGACTTCGATACTTTTAAAGATCTCGTTCAAATTTAAGCATCATTTAAATAAATTGAGCTAAATTTAAGCTCAAATAATAATTTTATTTATGTTATTTAAGATATATTAAAATATAGGTGAGATTATGGATAAGCACAATAAATTAGCATGAAGGAATGGTATATTCATGGTACCTAAAAAGTTGGGGAAGTAACCAAGAGAACCACAAATGATGAAAGAACAAAATAATAGCAATAAATGAAGGCATGTGGGCATTGGCCTAGAATGGTTCCCTCAAATTAATTGATGAAAACAAAATTAAATGAAATTTTGTATCATAAATTCTTAAATGAAGCTAAAGAAGTCAGAAAACCCTAACTTCAATGACACAAAATTTAAAGCAGATGCTGAAAAAAAAAACATGGGTTCCCACAAACATCTATGTTTGTTGTATTAATTAAGTCCTTTACCTACATTTTGGACTTTAGCTTTTTCTTCCCCTAATTTCAGCTTTTATTGCAGTTTGTACCAATTTTTTCATTCCAAAATCCATATAGCTCTTTGCCTCTTAATTCCCTAGCCCCTAACATGGACTACATACATATATATATACATAAACCCTAGTTGCTCTCATTTTTAATTTGTTTGTCTCTCAATTATTTTTATAAAATCTATATTTGATACACTGATGGTATATAAGTTTATGTATAATAAGATATCATCTATTAAAAAACATGACAAATATTTATTGATGATGTATGTTAATATGGTTGAATTTGGTATTGAGGGGGCTGAAATAAGATTTTGAATTTTGAGGGAGGAAGTTCAAAGTTTTATTTTAAAATAATTTAAATCAAATTATTAATAATTCGGAGGATCAAAACTGCTATTATTTCATTTAATCAAGGGGTTGAGGCTTTTATCTGTCGCTAGCTAAGCTTTTGTTGATAATATACAAATTTATCCATTACTAAAGTATCAAATACAAACCCTTTTTTACGTTTATTTCGTAAACTTTACAAAGCTACAACTTTAAAAACATAATCCTAAATTATTGTTTTCTAAGTAAAAAATAATGAGTTAAAAAAAGAAAAAGAAAAGAGAGAAATATCCTAATAATTGGAAAAGATAGGGGCAAATCAAAATAAACATTGGATCCACATAATTGAAGAATGACATATATTAGTGGGAAATTATGGTGTCCCAATCCATTTTTAATCTTTTGAGTGGTCACCATTGCTAAAGATAGTATTGGAAGGCAAAAAAGAAAAGGAAGATGGAGACAACATACATGGATTTATTCCCTACTTTCATCTTACATCATTTAGTCTTAAAATATCACAACAAAATAATTAATTTTTCTATTTCTTTTTTTATCATGGTTTTAATTTTAATATATGATCTATAGTCTTAGAAGGAGGCAGTGGATTCCAATGTAAGAAAATAAAGACAAGATTGCTAAGGGAAAAACCAGTCCCTTTGCTTGGTTGGGTGCCCCCCACCCCTGTCGGATGCATGCATTTCAAATGGACATCAAAATTATTTCGACTTAATTTAGGTTACGAGAAAGAAAATGGGTTACAGATATTAATCTTTAAGAACAAAGTTAAAAGGAATTGTTTTAAAGGGTTGAAGTATAATTTTACTATTATACTATTTTTTTTGTTTACGTCTCTATTGACGTTCAAGTATTTCAGTTACCCAATATTATTTTTGAAAAAAAAAATGAATTAATTAAATTAAAATTTGAATGATATATTTTTTTGAATTTTATATTTATTAAATGCAATTGATTATTGATAGTATGAAATTAAAATCCCTATTCACAAGAATCCTGAAACACATGCATCCCATTTTATTCCACCTTATAACATTTACCTCATTTTTTTGCTCTCCATTCCTAATATTTTGTCCTTTCTATTTGTTTTTTTTTCATTTTCATTTAATATTTTCTCACTTCCTCATCAATCATTGAGCAATAATAATGAAATCTATTTCTTTTGAATTTTTCTTCTTTGTTAAGGTTTCTACTATTCAACCACAATCCATTGAATATTCCCTTCACAAGAAAAAATAAACAAGTTTTATAAAAAAATATTTATGTAGTTAATAAATTCTTTATATATATATATATTTCAATTCTCTTGAATAAATATGTGTGGGTCTATTCAGATTTGTTTTGGTTTAGGCGTGGATATATTTCAATTATCAATTTTTTTGTTTATATATTACAGGCTCGTTCTTGATATTTTTGGAGTACTAGGTAATAATAAAATGGAAGGTATGTTAATTGTGAATGTAGACAAAAAAAAATAAAAAATGGAAGGTGAAAATAATGTTGGTTTAAAGTGACATTGAGTAGGTGGGATTAGGTTTTGAACATTGATGTCCACTCATTAAGTTGCCAATTATTTAGTGATTAACCCTACATCCAATGTGCTAAATTGCCTAATTCAACCCCAAACCGACAGTATAAGATCCTTGAATAGATATCTAAGGACCCCCAAAAAAATTCCAAGTTTGTAGCCTTTAACATATAAGAAGATCTATGGAAGAACCAATTAGTTATATTATTTATTATTTGAAGGCTTTTCTTTTTTGTCCTTCTTGTTGTAATTTCCCTTCACCTGTCAAGAACCCTAAATGAGAAGGGACCATATGCTCACATTTATGCAACATCAGAAGGGGAAACAAAAGAAATTTTGAATCACAAAATTGACAAAACATGCAAAAGCACATGTATGAAAGGAAGTGGGAGATGAATTTCGAGTTTATTTTTTGATACTTCGTGCAATCACTTTTAAAAGGAAATATTTAACAGGTCTAAATTAAATTCGAGTTTAAGCATTTATGATAATCATGTCTCTTTGTTTACGTAGAAAATGGCCAAATTATGATTTTGGTTTTTTTATTATGCTCAAATTTAGTTTGTCATTAATTAATCCAAATTGTTAAATCATGTTTAACTGGTTCAATCAAAATGTTCACGTGGATATTTTCTTAAAAACATCCCTTCCAAGTCATCATGCTGACATGAATTTTTGTATATGCGTGTGTTAGAAGAGGTGTTTTTAAGAAAAGTTTACAACAGCATCTTAATCAGAAATAGTTAATAGTGTTTACTATTTGGACTAGTAACATTATGAAAATAGATGACTAAATTATATCAAATTAAAGTACATTAAACATAATAAAAAGATCAAAACTATATTTGACCTATTAAAAATTGTCTAATTACGAATTTCATCACTGTATGAAAACTAAGAAATTAGCCCGTCTACTTTTACTCTGTCAAAATTTGATCCTCGTACTTCACAAAAAGCTTAAAAGCTAATCTAGTTGATGGTAAATACATGAACTGATACTACCAAGTTTTGCTAATTCGTTACATACAAATCTCAAACTGTTGATTTTTAAACTAATTATATATTTAACAGCATAGTTTATCGACAACAATCTAATTAGAGTAGCTTCTTGATTTTTAAAACGTATAAGAACCAAATTTTGACAAATAAAATTAGATGAGTAACTTTTCATTTTCATATAATAGAAAAATGAAATTCATAATTTAGAAAAAGGACATAATTGAAATTATTGGAGAAATAATTAATTTCATTATCATAGAGATAGATTATATAGCAAAATCCCACCAACTTTGCCACAAATGGTGAAGGCTTTATTAAATGTTAGCTTTCCTTTTTGAATGGGGCATATGAGGTAGTCCCATGCCCCTACTATGAAATTAAAATTGAAGTCCTTCAACTTCAAGTCATTGGGTGGGTCTCCAATGTTACAAAAATAGGGTCATCCCCTTTGGATCTTGGACAATATTGTAGCTATATAACTAAATATTATTATGTTGGAGTGGACATTCATTAATAATAACAAACAGAACATAAATAATAATATGCATAGTTTTCACTTTTTTTTTTATATTTTTCATAAAAATTTTAATGATAGTTTCAAATTTTCATTTTTTTTATTAACTAAATACATATTTTATTATTAGTTTTAGTGTGGGTTTAGATTAATGGTGCAGTGCATTTAGTTTATTTTTTGTCTCACGTTGTAATACTTATCTTACATTTATTATTATTTTTACACTAAATGTAAATAAATGTGTCACTCATTCAAACTCACCATTAATTTCACTGTTCCGATCACAACTTCCCTCCTAAAAAGGAAATGGAAATTAAAAAAGAAATATGAATGATGAAAGCAAAAAAAAAAGTACTTCCTAATTAAAAAACAATATAATGTCAGAATTATTTTCTTCAAAAAATTGTCAATCAGAATGTCCGACAACATATTGACATGCTTTGGATTTAAATTTTCAAACAATAATGCATGGTCGAAAATAAAATAAATTATTTAAAATAATTTAAAATACATTACATTGTTTTTTTAAATATAATTTTTGTGAAACTTTTTAAGTAAAATGATTGATTGAGCATTATGCCAAAAAACACTGGTTGCAAAATTCAACCATAAATAAATTGAATTTATATTAGAGTAAATTACGTGTAACTAAATTATTAATAAGTTCTATTAATAAGTTTAAGAGTTAAAAATAATAATTATTAGTAAGTTACGTTTTGGTTTTTCAACTATTAATAAGTTTAAGGGTTAAATTTGTCGTTCTATGGCTTTTTCTATTCACACCGTCTGTACTAATTGAATTTTTATTTTTACAATTTAGTCTTTTTTTTATCAAACAACTTTAAATGTCATAAATTTGCAATCTAAAATTGAAACAACTTTCTTCTTCGATCTTTGATATCAACCATCATATTAACTTAAATCTAACATATATGGGATTCCAGAAAACGAAAAATGCCATTTCAATCCAATCTTCTCCATGTTTATTACCTAGATTTGACGTTCCATGGGACTAATATATATGCAATACAATCAACAACTATATAATAATTTTATTAAAAATTATGTAATTAATTAATTAATTAATGACAAGGTTTTCTCAATGTTAGATCGAAATGTTAAGATTTTAAGTGTTTAAATTTAAATTTTATTATGCGTATTTATGTATGTATGAATTCTTAATTTAAATTTTATTTTGAATTAAATTTCATCATTTGTGAAATATATATACAAATAGTTTAATTATTTAAATTGTTAATTACGTCTTAACTCGAGTGATTCGTTATAATTGCAACAATAAAAGAATAAAAGAATTATGAGTTCAAACTTATTTAAATATATATTTTCCTCCGAATTAAGGTTACTAAGTATAATAATTTTTTCAAATATCCTTTTAAGAAAATCAATAGCAAACAAAAGTTAGCAAGTCCAATTATTGTGAGATAACATCAATTTTCTTCATTAATTGAAGTCATTTAGAACAAAAGGGTTAATTGACCCAAACATCTTTCAATTATGACACTTATTTTAAATTGGCTATAAATTTTAAATCATTCTAATTATATTTTTAAATCGTTAATTTAACTATTAAATGACATGTTAGACTATATGTGATATAATTCAAAATGAAAACTTAAGATTAAATAAATAAATATTGTAAAAACGGATGCTTTGAAAATCTTAGTTTAGAGATTTTCAAAACTTTTACAAAAGCTTTACCGTTCACTCTTTTTTTTCCCTCACTTTTACTTTATATTTAGTTTTTACTTTAAAATTTTATGCAACAATGTTCTAGTTTTCTTTGAATTATTTATTTTTGTTGGAACGTTTTCAAATATTTATAGTGTTCCAATAACTATAAATGAATGTGTATAATTAATCAAAAGATTATATTATTTGATTTTTTGAAAAAGAATTATAACTATTTAAATAATATTATTTGAATAGTTATAATTAAATGAATAATTATGTGTTTATTTTAAAGACATTATTATTCAAAAAGACACCTATTGATGAAAGATGTCTCTATGAAGAGACATGAAAATTCCTACAAATAGGAATGAGATTTCATTTGGAAATATACCAACAAAATCTAATATTCTTTATTTCCTTCCTTTATTTTCTAATATTATTAGATTATTTTAATAAAGTATTACTGCAGAAATCCTTTATAGAAATTGAGTTTCTTGTCATACATTGCTCAGTGTGTAGTGGGCTATTTTCGTCAATACAAAACGCAAATAGTCATTGGCTTCATTATATCCTCGAGGTTAATTTGCTTGGAACTCGTTTGCACACCGAAGATGGGTGGGGGCAAATATAACCTTAAAGATAGAGGCTTGATGATACACGCCTTGGAGCCCTGTCCTATTTCTTCTTCTGTTCGAGTTCTGTTCGTGTGTTTGAAATTTTCCTCACCGGAGATTTGTCTAACAATTTTAAGGTTATATTTCATGATGACTACCACAACACATGAAAGTGGAACACTAAGGGAGTTGACTTCCAATTTTGTCAAACTTGATCGGTTTGATGGTGGCAATTTTTGACGATGGCAGAAAAAGATGCACTTCTTATTATCAATGTAACATCCCGAAATAGGACCTAAACGGAATAGTGGCTGCGAAACCACAAATCCAAGTCAGTAAAATATTTTAATATTATTTTCAGTGCTTATAATATGTGACTTTACATGTGTGAAAGTTTCGTGAATTAATTTTATTGTTAGTGTGTTTAATTTAATAAAAGGGCTTAATCGCGTAAAATGAAAATTTAGTGGTTATTTTTAGAAGGGTCAAATAGTGGATGTTCTTTTAATATGGAGGTTTTATGTTGCAATTTTTCCAATAATAAAAGGTAGTGGACGGCAATGGGTTAATGTATATCCTTATTGTACAAGTTTTATATATATTAAATAATAATTGTTAAATTAGTAATTGAATAATAATATATGTTATAATAAGACAAAACATTAAAGAAAAACACCACTTTATATCATCTTCTTCACAAAACATAGAAAAGAAAAAAAGAAAGTCTGAAAGTTTGAAACATACGGCCATTAGCAACCAAAATTAGATCAAGAAGAACGAAATCCAGAGTTAGATCGGGGAAAGAAAAAGATAGTGGACTAAATCGATATAGTTTATCGATTTTGTTTCGAGGTAAATTTGCAGTAAATAAATGCAATATTCTATTATTTTACATTTAATATTATTAAATTCCAGCAATTACATATTTATTCTGTAAATTTATTATTTAAAGACTCAAGTATGAAATGACGAAAAAGCTATCTCAGAAAGTTCCGGTTGAATCTTAGGAATGTATAGGATACAAATGTCATGACATTAGGGTTTAAGGAAATCATGTAAGACCATGTCAAGACATGGCATTGATAAGTTACTATAAGGTAAAGGTCCCATGTAAGACCATGCCAAGGCATGGCATTGGTGAATTTATAAGGCAAAGGTCCCATGTAAGACCATGCCAAGGCATGACATTTGTGAGTTCACAAGGCAAGGATACCACATAAGACCATGTCAAGACATGGCAATGGTTAAGTCTCATAAGGAAAGGTACCCGCGTATCCTTAGTATTCCAAGTGGTTCAACGGGAAAATTCCAAGAGTAAACCAAAGTAAAGGTAAGACAAGTTCAAGCTAAAAAGGTAAGGTAAGACAAGAAAGTAAAGGTAAGACAAGTTCAAGCTAAAAAGGTAAGGTAAGATAAATTCATGTTAAAAGGTAAGGTAAGAATACAAGTTTAAGTATATTGAGTTAAAAGATTAAGTGATCTTGATAAGAAAAGCATAAGATAATTCATTAAGAATGTTGTCATCTATTTACATATAAACTTACTAAGCTTTATGCTTACTCCCATTCTTTAATTTTTTTTATAGTATTACAAGCCAACTCGGGGATCGAAAGGACGTCGGAGATCGTTACACACTATCAAAGGATTATATTGGTATTTTGTGACTCAAACGTTTTAAGTTATGGCATGTATAGGGACTTAGCCATTTTATGTGTGTGACCTTATGATATGGCTTATTATGGACTTATAAATGCTTGGTAATGATTAGCCATTAAAATGGTTAATTAAGAATATGTTTTGGATGTTATGAAATGCCTAGTTGATAGTTATTTTAAAGAAATTATGTAATTATATGCAGGGGAATAATTGGACAGCAGCAGTGACGTGATTTTAAAAAATCACCAAAAATAATAGAAATTTAATTAGGTTGTTAATGAGATATAGAATTAAAGCTTATTGAGTCTATTTTCATATAAAGAAAACAGTGTACGAAAAAGAGTTGTATATTATGAGATAATTGATTTTTAGTGAAGAGAGGTCAGAACTGTCAAACTGTGTAATAGGGGAGACTTTAACTAATAAACTGTACTAATTGGCCACACCAAAAATTCTGGAAAAATTAAAGTAAGAAGATATATGAGTCTAGTTTCAAGAAAAATTTACGGATCTAGATTTCGAGTTTCGTAACTCAAGTTATAATTAATTTAGTGAACATGACGCAGACGGACAGTTTCAATTTTTATGCCCAGAACTAGTAAGTTAAATCTAGTAATGCCTCGTACTCGAGTCCGGCAACGGTCTCTGGTAAGGGGTGTTACAATCAACTTTGAAGATTGCTTATGTTTTGGATACTCCAAAACCTGAAAAGAATGAAAGCGAATCTGTTGCTGCAACCCGAGAAAGACAAAATTGGGACAATGCTGATTACATATGCATGGGCCACATATTGAATGGTTTATCTGATGGTTTGTTCGACACCTACCAAAACGAGGTCACCGCTAAAGAATTATGGGATAAATTGGAGACAAGATACATGACTGAAGATGTTACAAGTAAGAAATTTCTTGTCAGTCGTTTCAATAATTATCAAATGGTTGATGGGGTCGTTCTGTTATGGAATAATTCCGTGATATTGAAAAGATGCTGAATCAATTCAAGCAATATGATATGAAAATGGATGAAATGATTGTTGTATCCTCCATAATAGACAAACTTCCTCCATCTTGGAAAGACTTTAAAAGAAGTCTAAAACATAAGAAAGATAAAATATCTCTTGAGGCTTTGGCAAATCATCTTCGTATTGAAGAAGAATATCGAAAGCAAGATCAGAACCTAAATTCTGAAAATGCCAAAGTGCATGTTATGGAGGAAGTACAGATTACTAAATCATTCAAGAGAAAGTTCAAACAGACTGATAGAGCACCTAAGTTCAAAAAGAAACAAAAAGGCTCATGCTATTATTGTGGTAAACCGGGACATTTCAAGAATGATTGTCGATTATTTCAAATATATTTTTTAATAATATCAACTTAACAATTTGGACGATAAGTGAAAATTAATTATATACTTAATTATCTTATTCAATATTTTTTTTGAAAACTTTATATCAAATAAAAATATAATGTCATTATCCAATATATTTAAAAATCATTTGTGCAGCAAACAACAAAAACGACAATACGGCAAAATAGGTTACAAACTAAAAATAAAAATAAAACAAAGCATTTGCATGTGATTTAGAAGTTGCATGACATGTGCCATGTGTGATGTGTGAATACCCAACTACAAAAAATACAGTTTTGTGCTACTATTTACAAAAAAAATAAATTATTTTTAATGTAAATTCTTATTTCACCACATTTAAAAGAAAAAAAAATAAAATTTACGGATTGAGTCTTAGCTCGATTGGCATAGGCATTATTGCTAATATAGGAGGACGTGGATTCGAGTGTGCTGAAGCGCATTATCCTCCTATTTACGGATTGATGAGGGGCTATAGGTAGTTCCAGACATTGTGTTAAAAAAGAGCCAGATATTATCAGAACCTATAAAGAGATTGTTTAGGACAAAATCAAATTGTTTTTTTAGACAAAAATGCTAACTAAAATATTAATATTTTAATGATCTTAGCGTAGCAGCACACATATATTTTATGCTGGCATGACACTATTTACCTTATATGTTATGTCAACAAATAATTTAAAAATCATAAAAAAAAAGTAAAAAGCACATGTGGAACACATATTGACATGTTTAAAAATTTAAAATTTTAATCAATATTTCAATTAAAAAATATAAATTAATTCTTTTTGAAAAGTTTATGGTCAAAATAAACTCTTTTTACAAGGTCAAAAGTCAAATTTAACTCAAAAATAAAATATAGATTAAATTGACAAAAAAATATAAACATTTAGGACCAAATTTGACATTATGCCTAACATAACCCTTTAAATAAAAGCCATTAATTTATGTGTGTATGAGTTCATCCATTCAATATTTCACTTTAATTTTCGATAAACCCCAAAAATTCCAATTGGGTCTTTTCTCAATATTTTCACACTGCTTTTTCCAAAAATTCCTTAAAAACCATTGGCACATTTCCTTGGATATTTTACAGGGGAGCTTGAATTTTTTTTATAGAGCTTTTAACAGTTAAAACAGCTGTTTCATAAACTGATAAAACAGAAGGCTAAAAAAAAAAGCAGCAGCAGAGCATTTGCAGACAGCAGTACAGCATGATGAAAGACAATAGCTTTTTTTATAAAACAAAATACCTACCCACCAATCCTACTGTACAAAACAAAACAAAAAAGCATCAAACATTTAAACACCTTAAAGTTAGAGCAAAAGAACAGAAAGTAGTAATAAAACTACAATCCCCTTTGAAACATTAACAACCTTAAATGCTAAGAAGATCAGGTGGCGTTGATTTAGGTGCTGGGGGCTGTTGTTGCTGGTCTTTTGGGTCCTTTGTGATTGTTGTTGTAGGTGAGTCTAGAGTTGTGTCTGGTGATGGTGATGTTGGGGACTCATTGATTGAGTTGTCTCCCTGTTTCGAGTTTGGTGGTTTTGGGAGTTCGGTTAGGATTTGAACCACTTCCCTCATCGTCGGTCGCTCTACAGCTTGTTCTTCGACGCAAAGCATGGCGACGTAGAATACGTGCATCACTTCCTGGAGAGGAACTGATGGGAGTCTGGGATCAAGGACTTCGAGGACACTTTCTTTGTTTGAGTCTGTCATTTTTCGAACCCATTGAACGATATCGACTCCGTCACCGAACTCCCCTACCGGTTTTCTGCCACAGACTAGTTCTAACAGGACTACACCAAAGCTATACACGTCACTCTTCTCGTCTACCTTCAGTGTGTAGGCGTATTCTGCAAAAAAATACAGGGGAATTATATGAAATTCTAAGGGAAATTACTACCGGATTGGTTGGTCAAACTATAACTAAATTGATGTACTTCGAAAACTGCATATATTGATTGAAATGATGAAAATATGAACTTCAATAGCACCAAATCATGGTACCACAAAGTCAAAACCAAAGTCCAGAGGAAATTATTGGTTGGTATTAATGCTTCATGCATGATCCAATCGCAAATCATTAAGAGTCAAATGAAACATCAAGTTCTTTGAACCCTTTTGTTAAAAAGAATGGTATATACCTGGAGCTATGTATCCGTATGAACCAGCTATGGCGGACATGCATTCGGAAGTGCCAGAATCTTGCAAGAATTTAGCAAGGCCAAAATCAGCAACATGGGCTTCAAACTCTGAGTCGAGGAGGATATTGTTCGATTTCACATCCCGGTGGACTATCAAAGGGGAACAATCATGATGAAGGTAGCATAGTCCCTTAGCCGCCTCGACCGCGATCTTGTATCTGGTATCCCAGTGCAAATGACCCCCTTTCTTCCCATGAAGAACCTCTCCTAAACTCCCATTAGGCATATACTCATAAACCAAGAGATTGGTTTCATGATTTGAGCAAAAACCCAACAGTCTCACAATATGCCTGTGCCTAATCCTCCCCAGAGTTTGTATCTCAGCATTGAATCCATGATCATGGGAAGACCCTCGGCTCATAGCCGGTAACCTTTTAACGGCGACCTGGTCACCACTAGGCATGGATCCCTTGTACACAATCCCAGCACCTCCTTTGCCTATAATGTTATCCTCCTTCAAACAATCCAAAACATCATCACAAGTGAATTCCAAGCGCTGGAATGCGGTTAACTTCCAAGCCCGAGCATCGCTCGCTTTCTTCAAGGACCGTGCTTTGATTATAGCCGCGACTGCGAACAAGATGGAGAAGACAAGCAGGCCTATTACGAGCAAAAGCTTCAAAGATGCAGAGAGTCCACCTTTAACATGAGTTTCATGAGTTCCTTTAGCAACCCCATCTTTGCAAGGCCCCAAATAAGGACCACACAGCTCAGGGTTCCCCAAAAATGAGGTGTAGTTGAAGTAACTAAACTGACCACTGCCAGGAACCAAACCGGAGAGATTGTTATACGAGAAATCGACGGAAGTTAAGCTTTGCATAGTGGATATTGAAGAAGGGATACTACCCAGGAGATGATTTCTCGACAGATTCAGGTAGTTTAATATCCTCATACTTGTGATCTCAGTCGGAATTCGACCGGAAAGCTCGTTTCGACTAAGATCAACAAAGGTTAACAGCTTGCATTTGCAAATTTCTGGTGGGATCAATCCTGAAAACTTGTTATGACTGAAATCAATCTTTGAAAGTTGCTGCAACTTCCCAATCTCAGCTGGGATTGGACCCGAAAACTTGTTGCCATCGAGAAGAAGCTTTTGAACACCGGAAAAGTTACCGACGCTAGCCGGTAAAGCCCCAGAAAGTTGGTTGTTGGATAAGCTGATTTGGCCGAGATTCACGGAAATGGAAGAATCAGTGAACGGGAACTCCCCTGTTAGATAGTTATCCTGTAACTCAACTTGTGTAAGCTGTGGTAATTCCAAAAGGCCTTTAGGGATGGACCCGTTGAGATAATTTTCACCCATACGAATACGACTGAGTGATTCACATTTCCCCAACGATTCTGGGATTGGACCAAGCAAGAAGTTACCCAAAGTAATCAACGTTTGCAACGTGTTGCCGGAGCACATGTCCGGCGGCAAAGTCCCCGTTAACTTGTTCGACGAAAGATCCAGAACTTGAAGCTTTTTGTTACTGCCCAACTTCTGAGGAATGCTTCCGGTGAAGTTATTTTCCCATAGCTGTAAGACTTCCAACTCGGGCAACTCACCAATGAAGTCGGGAATCTGTCCGTGGAGCTTGTTTCTGAAAAGATTGAGAAGAGTCAAGTTTTTGAGCTGAGCGAAACTCGCCGGAATCTCACCGGTAAACATATTGTTCGATAAATCCATGGATTTCAAGCTGTTTAAGGTTCCCAGCTCAGGAGTTAAGGAGCCAGACAGTGCATTCACCTGGAGGAACAACGTGTCGAGCTTCTGCAACTTACCGATCTCCGGCGGTATTTCACCGGATAACATGCAGTTAGCGGCGTCAAAACGAACGAGTTCCGACAAGTTCCCGATCTCAGGAGGCAAACCACCTTCGAAACTATTGAAGTAACCAATGTACAACTGCTTCAGCTTCGTTAAGTTGCCGATTTCGGGTGGGATTTTACCGCTGAGTTCGTTACCCGAAACGGCTAAATATTCAAGATGCTTCCAACGGCCGTAACTTGACGGGATCTGACCGCTGAAATAGTTCCCTCCCAAATGCAAGTGACGCAAATTGGGAAGCTCCGTGACGGAAACCGGCAACTCCCCCGTCATGTTATTGTTGTATAAATCGAGTACCTGAAGATTTTTCAGCTGGGAAAGCTGGGTAGGAAAGGAACCATTGAGAACATTGTTGGAAAGGTTTAGGTAACGGAGATTGGATAGGACGGCGAGCTCCGTCGGGATAGGACCGGAAAGATCGTTGGCGGCGACGGAGAGGTTTTGGAGGAAACGGAGGTGGGCAAGCGAGGGGGAAAGGGTTCCGGACAGGGTGAAGTTAGCTAAATCGATGGATGTCACGTGACGACCGGTTAAATCGCACGTGACTCCGGCGAATGAACAAAGGGGAGTGGTTGCGTTCCAGTTTGAGAGGTAAGATTGAGGGTCGTCGGTAATGGAGGATTTAACAGCGATAAGTGCGCGAAGCTCCGTAACGGCTCTTGCGGCGGCGGCGGCGCCGGCGGCATAGGAGTGGGAAATGTGAAGAAGAAGGAAGAGGAGGAGGAGGAGTAACCTCATTTTCCCTGTGATGGAAATTGGGAGGGAAGGGAAAGTGTAAACGGAAATGGAAAAGAAAGTGAATAAAAAGAGTGAAGCCAGTATGCATAGATGTCATTTTATTATGTTTTTTTTTAATATTATCTTTATTTATAATTATAATTATAATTTAATGGTATATCTGTTTTTTTTTTTTTTTAACAATCATTGGACAAATTTCGTTATTCCAAAAAGATTTAATTTATAAATATTTTAATAATGTTAACAGATTTAAAAATTTTAAAAATAATAAAATTAAATTAAATTATTAGACATAAAAGTAAAAGGATTAAATTCTAAATATGTGAAGAATACATGGGGTTGAAACATATTTTAACCTTTATAATTTGACCCTTTTTTGTTCTATTTAGAAGAAGAAGAAGAAAAGTGAAGAAAAGTGAAATGCCAAATGTTAAAAGCTAAACCATGATTGAAGGAGAATTTTGGTTTGAAGTACTAAATCTAAGCAAAGCTAAAATTTCCAAACTTGGTGAAATTATTCCAATTATTTGACCCAAAATAGAATCAAAAAATTATTAACAGCACTCTTTTTACTATTTTAGTCAGCCAGCCAGCTATCAAACTTCAAATTATTAAACAAAAGAAAAAAGGAGAGCAAATATTAGAACAATGAGGCTTAAGCCTAAGTTGGTAAAAGGAAATTAGGTACAAGTTTGAATAAATGGGTTTTCTCATATGAAATTTTACAATTTATTTAATAAAATAAATAAATTGGTGACCAAAACTTGAGAAATTAAAGGTAGAGGGGGTGGGATTTTATAAGGGTTTATAAATCAACTTAAATTTGAAAAACTTTATTTGGTCATCCATTTATTATTTTTATTATTATTGATGTGATTGAGTGGTTTATATGGTTATAAATTGTGTTTCACACCAATAAATGAATTATAATTTGGTTGGAAAAATTAAATCGAGAATTGAATAGATTGAATTTTTTAATTTTGATTTAATTATATAAAAAAATGTGAAGATACAATAATAATTACTAAAATGTTGTGAGTAATAATTAATAAATGATTCGATTTTTTATTTGTCAAAACAATTGATTAAAAATTGTTGATGTTTTATAAAGACTTAATTGTACTAACCATCCCTAAATTATTATTTTTATTCTAAATTTATCCTTAAACTTTAAAACATTCTAATTATATACTTAAATTATCGATGTTATACCAATAAGGCCCTTCTGCTATTAAAACCGTTAATTTAACCGTTAAAGGAGACGTTAAATCTCATGTGACATAATTTAAAATGAAAAAATAAAGAAAAATGAATATTGCAAAAATGGATGTTGTAAAAATCTTGGTTTTGAAGTTTTCAAAGTTTTTACAGAAATTATCATTCACTCTATTTTTTCATTTTTACTTTATTTTTAGTTTTTAATTTTAAAAGTTATACGGTAACATTTTACCTTTCTTTAAAATTTTCATTTTAAAATATATCACATAAACTTTCACATGTCATTTAAAGTTAATTAATAGTTTCAATAATGAAAGGGCTTAATAACATTGATAGTTCAGGATATAATTAGAACATTTTGAAGTTTGAGGACCAATTTAGAACGAATGTCATAGTTTAGGAATGTTTAGTACAATTAATCATGAGATGGGGTGTGGTGATTGCTTACCTAATTCCTTAACTATGAAGTCGGGAGTTTGATCTTTGTTTATGAGAATAGAACACATTTCATGACCAATTATTTACCTCTTCAAAAAACATCCATAACAAGTAGATTAATCACTCCTGATTTCTAAAAAGTTTATGAAAAATAGAATTACGATATGGTAAGGAAGATTTTGGCAATTATTGGAAGACTGATTTTTGTATTTTCTTTGGAAAAGGCAGAAATATATGTACAGCAGTTGTGGAGGTTGACCCTTTTACAACTATTAGGGCATTTATTGTTCTATTAATTTCATTAACCAAAATAAACTTTCTTTTATTCTCACATGTCATCACATATTAAATATTATTTCATTCTTTTTTTTAAAATAAAAATATCTAATTATTAACTTCTAATTTCAAGATTAATATAAAAATGCATAAAATTAGTGTTATTTGAAATTAAATCAATTGGTTGAATGAAACTTAATTGGAAAATTAACAAAATCCCATTGAAATAAATAGAAAAACAAAAAATCGAATATAAAATTAGATGAATCGATTATAATGTTTTGGGTTTATTTTTATTTTTCGTACAAAATCTTCGAATTTTAACTACGAGTCTAAACAATTCTTGACTTTCTTTTAATTTAATGATACATTGAAATTGAGTTCATTTTATGTTAATATTTTTTCAGATTTTTCCTAATTTTTAAAAATATTTCCAATTTTTTTAATTTAACATATTTAAAAACAACAATAAAAATTTAGAGTTGTGAGCATAATAAAAATCATACTATCTAAAAATCAAATTTTGGTAAAAAAAAACTTTTGATTTTAAAAATATTAATCTTACACTAACCTTTACCTTATAATTTTTTTCATTAAATTATTTACATCCATAATAATTTTTTTTAATATTCTTTTTTTATGTGTGAGAGGCTCAATGCAACTTGATCTATGGTCAAAGTTTTGCATCAATGATAATAAAAAATCAGATTAAATTATCAAATAAAGCCATTTCTTTAAATTACGGAAATATGTTGAATTTTTGAAAAATTACGGGAATGGGCCGTTTTTTATAAAAACGTTTCTAGCTAGAGTCGTTTTCAAAGAAAACTCAGAAAAATACTTCTAGGTGGAAAATATTAATAAAAAATAGAATTTAGATAGAAGGAGAATTTTAGTAAAAAATTTAAGAGAGAATTCGATAAATTTAAGAGAGACATGTGAGAAATTAGTAAGGGTGGGGTTTATAAGTTTTTTTTTTTAACCCTTGGGGGAGAGGCAACGACTATTTTAAATAGTCGTTGGAAGTGACCGTTGGGGGGAAACGTGTTGAGCTAAACGCGCTTTTCATTAACACTTCTAGTTGGAAGCGTTTTACTGATTAAAGTGGAAAAGTGCTTTTAGCTAGAAGTGTTTTATAAAAAACAACTCATTTTCGTAATTTTTCAAAAAATCAACTTATTTCCGTATTTTGAAAAAGTAATTTTATTTAATGATTTAGTCCAAAAATCATATGAAATAATGATATGACTAATGGAAAGAAACGATAAAATTATTTACTTATATTATATTTGGACCGTATCTATATGAACCTTGTATAGAAATATAATAATGATTATAACAGATCATAAATCATCATTTATTTTATGGGTTTTGCAAAAATCATTTTCAAACTATTGTTAAAACTTTAAAATGTTCTAATTGAGTCTTCAAAGTATCATTTGATATCAATTCGATCTTTCCATCAGTCTTCCTATTAATTTAAGGATTAAATACTAGTTCAAACATAGAATTATTCATGGGCTAAGCAGCCTTCTTGGCTCGACTGGCTCAATCCAAAGTTTGAGTTTAGTTTCTTTAACCTAACTTTAAAATTTTTTAATATATAAAAAATTGAAAAAATATATTTTAATTTTTTAAATTGTGAAATGGATGATTTGGAGGGGTCGAGCTTCGATCTAGATATTTTTGGGAATCAAGCCTAGGCTTGGTACAGCCAATGAACACCATTATTCGAACATGTATGATGTATTTTTAAAAACACATAAATCAAAGTGTAAATATATTACTTACTAATTAACTTAATAAAAAAACCCAGAAAATGGCATTAAAATTTAAGAAAGCTATTTCTTTTATTTTTTTTTTCTTTAACACGTCAAATTCAAACAAATTTTGTAGTAGATACACGTCAGATTCAAACAAATTCTGTAGTAGATACACACAGTGGTAGAGCTTAGTAGAGACCCAAGGGGGCCATACGCCCTTAAAGTGGTAAAATTTTAATTTAGGCCCTTTATAATTTATAAAATTTTAAATTAGTAATGATAAAATTGCACTTTAACCCCCTCAAAATGATAAAAATTTGATTTAGTATTTTAAAAATTATAAAGATATAGGTTATTAAAATGATGAAATTACATTTTTACCATAATAAAATATACAATTTAATTTTGCCCCCCAAAAAAAAATTTCTGGCTCCGTCATTGAATACACACATGTTTACAATTTGATGCAGGTATTTTAAATATGTTCAACATCAAATTTAAGCTGTCATCTAACACTCAAATTAATAGTGAGGATCTATTTAAAATTTGAATCACAGTTCGAGGATATCTACAGGAATTAACCCTTCACTTTAGCCAGCCCACCAATATCAAAATTTTCCACCAAATTGCTTGAATTTGCTTTTGGCATTTCATTTAAAAGCAGTTCTTACGAGGATAGGGAAAAATGTGAGGAACTGGCAGAGGGAAATATGATTAGTGTTTTTCTTTAGGATGTTGGATTAATAGTTATTGAACATTAATAATTTTGCTGGAGATTGTGGTGGTAACTAAATAAAAAGTTTGGTCAATTTTTGTTGTCTCTCAAGACACTATAATTGATGTTTCTGGACATACTAAACTTTTGGGGAGATGTCAAATTATTTTGATAATTTAATACATGTTATTTTATCATTCGTCTCATTTCATTATGAATGTTTTATATTAAAAATCATTATTATTTTTATAGATATTAAATATATCAATCCTCGTCTTACCTCATTCAATTTAAATTTATTTTTTATCAAGTACTTTTAATAATTAATTATACATATATAGGGTAAAATGATAATTTTAATAACTGACAAAATAAACACTCCATCCCCATCCCCCATTTCACTTCGCTCCCTCCCCCCCCACCCCCAAAAAAATCTACTCCCTTAAAAAGATTGATTCGAAATTCATTGGGTGATTCGAGTTTTGTTATTCTTCCATGTATAATGCAATTACAAATAATATACGTTCTAGTAATTATAATTAGAATGAAACAAATTCAAAACATGATCAAACTGAAATCTAGAATATATCCCTACAATGCCTACACATGGTGGACTAAATTCAAAGTAATCTTAGGAGAGAAGTTATAAGTAATTATGCGTGGTGGGACTTAAATATGGGTACGCAAAAGCTTAAATTATCCTTGTTATAGTTTTTTTCTAAATACTAATAAATTTTTGAATAGAATCACTTTAACTTTTGCGATGAAATTAATTATCTTTTGGCTTAATACAAGGAGCTCTTCTGCATTTTTTAATTTTATAACAAAAATTTTAATTATTAACAATAATAAATTTATACATGGTCGCTCGCATAGTAATTCATCGTATACATTATGCTTTTTTATTTTTCTAAACTTTTTTTTGAATATTTTTATGATTTTTAAGTTATATGTTGATATATCATATAAAAGAAATAGTGTTGTAACAGGCCATTTTTGCCCTGGCCTGAAACTAAACAAAACCCAAAATAAAAATAAAAATAAAAATAATTAAACAGTCCAGTTCAAAATTATAGACCCAAAAATTATTAACCCAAATGCAAAAGAGGCCCATCGGCCCAAAAACTTAAACCAAACAGAAACCCTAACTTTAATGCCCCCATGTGCGCCGCACGCCTCCCTCGGTCGCCTCGCCTGCGCCTCGTCCCAAGGCCTAGCACCATTGACCGCCATTTCACCAAAGACACATTCCAACCTCTGTTGACCTTGCCTGCAAAAAAGACGGAAAAGAGGACAAGAGCAAGTAGCAGAAACAGTGGCAGAAATAAAAACAAACAGTACCAAATAATATATGTAAATGGCTATAAAAGCCATATCAATCCATGTAGTTTTTTTATAGACAATCGAATACAAAAAAAAAAAACAAGAATTTTGAAAAAAAAAATGTAAGAAAAATATCAAATTTCAAAAGGTATTAACTTTATTTTTCTCTTTGATTTTATTTTTGAAACAATAAAATACAGTAAGTAATTAATAATAAATTTCTTACCCGTCGTTTGGCCTTCGCTCCATCGTCGGCGTTTCTTCCGATCCGAAAGGCCGTCGAATCCTTGGGGATTCGGCCATAGGCCGTGGCGGAGGACGCTAAGAACCGAAAATTTTTCTTTTTTTTGGGGAGTTTCGGCTTGAGTTTGGGATTTTTCGCCTCCAAATCGGAGTTCTACGCGAAAAAATAAAAAAAAAGTGAGTATTTTGTTTTTTTAGGGCCACCGGGGACGGGGTCGTTGTCGCCGACGATCGGTGGCCGTGGCGGACTCCTTGGCCTAATTTTGGACCTCGTTTAAAGAGAAAATGAGAGAAAGAACCCTTTTTTTTTTAAATGCCGAACAAATGAATTTTTTCTCAAAAATTTTACTTTTATAGCCTGGCAAAACAACACCGTTTTAGAAGGGTCTGAATGGCCTCAAAACGACGTCATTTTGGGGTTGACCCGATTACCCGACCCATTAAACCCTAGGATCGGCGTGTTTTTGAGAAATGGTATATTTGCGCGATCAGTCCTTCCGCTTTTATAGTGCATTTCATTTTAGCCCTATCTTATTTTTCTATTTTTAAATTTTACCACAAACTTTTATTTTTGCTTCAATTTGGTCCTTGGACCATTTTATTGTGTAAGCACCTGAAACGGCACCGTTTTGGGCCGACCCAACCCATTCCAGGATCTGTGTGTTTTTTTAGCGGATGGGTTATTTGCACATTAGACCCCTCCGCTTTTATGGCCCATTATAATTTAGTTTTTTTTCTTTTAATTTTGCCCCATAATTTTATTGTGTCTCATTTTAGTCCTTGAAAGGAACGACGCCGTTTTGGAAATAGGGAATAATTCCCTAAGTGGTCCCTGTCCTTCCTTCACGCATCCGATTTTGATCCCTTAACCCATTTTATTGTTAATTTGTTCATTTTAATATGATTTTACCTTAAATTTTTCTCAGATTCTGATTTAGTCCTTCATAATTTATTTTTCTTTGTATTTATTTGTTTATTTATATTTATACATTTATTTGTTTTTTTCTTTTTATATTTTTCCTTTTTTTGTCTCATTGTTATTGTTATTATTTTATCTATTATTATTATTATTATTATTTATTTATATGTTTTTATTACAAATTGTACCTTTAATTTCATTAATATTTTAATTTGGTTCTTTACTTTCAATATTTTATAAACTCTTTTCCCTTATATTTATTTATGTATTTATTTATTTATTACTTTGTTATTATTGTCATTACTATTGTTTATTTTATTTATCTTTGATTATTCATATTATTGTTAAAATAGAGTATATTATATGATTCTCTTAAATTGTTTTTATTAGTAAATTTATTATTGTCTTGTTTATTTTATTATTGTAGTAATTTGTTTGTTAATATTATTATGACTATTATAGTACATTAGTATTATTATAACATTCATTTATTTATCATATATATTCTACTCGTATAGTCGTTTTATATTATTTCATTATTATTACCCCATGCACTATGTTTAAATATAATTGGTTGTCTTTATATTATACTTCAAATAAACCCACATTGTTTTAAATTTTAAGTTTGATAATTATTTGAAAAACAAAAAATTTCAAAATAAGGCAATGCTCTGTATTTGGAAACTCAAGAAAGTTGTGCCCTAACATACGGGGTTTCGATTTTTCTCGTTGAACTCAAATGACTTAATATCTTTTTTAAATAAAAATACATGATATTTTGAATAAAAAAAAAACAAAGGCAAACTTTCTCTCAAGGATTCGAAGTGTCGTGTCCTAACTTACGAGATGTGACATTTTGTTGCCACGAGATGAGAGGGTCTTTAGCATACTTTCTGATTTATTCAAGCAATTTCTAGGTAAAATTAACATTAGTCCAAAGAGGGATCGTATTCTAAATTATTTCCAAGTTTTCAACTTTTGACACTAAGACATGAATTAATCAATTAGGTACCAATTTTGGGCGTTACGAGGGTGCTAATCCTTCCTCATACGCAACCGATTCCCGAACCCGTTTTCTGGATTTTTGTAGACCGAAAAAATATTGTTTTAATAAATTGAACATCTTATTAAAATGATCAAATTATGAGGTGACCCGATCACACCTAATAAAAAGGATTGGTAGCGACTCCTATTTTTCAGTTTTTTAAAAATAAAAGTCGATTTAAAAAAATAGTTTCGACAGCTTGGCGACTCCACTGGGGACAAATAAGAGAGTCAAGCCGCAAGTTGATTATTTCTTGTCTTTTTGTCAAAAATTGATAATTTGGTTTAAACTTATGATACTTTCATTGCATTTCATTTTTATAGTCTGCATCATTTTAATATATTTGTTTTATTGGTTCGTATATTCTCGCATATTGCATTTCATAACCGGTCGGTTATACCGTTTTAAGTGGGAGTGAGAAACTATTCCTTCGTGAGGTCTTCACCTCCAAATAAGATAGTAGATCGCTTTCGGGATACATTTGTACCTATGTCTTCGTGAGATTTTCATCTCCGTATAGCCATAGGGAAATGTATTCCCCTGAACTAAACTCAGTCCGTATGAGCCTATAATGGGTGAGGATCGAGGAATCTGCCGGTTCAGGTACCCTTACTTTAGAACCAAACCGCATATAGTGAGCCCTAAGGTCTTACACTAGGTAGAACCGCACCGAACCCTTAGTGGTCACCCAAAGAGGTACTTTATTTATTATTTCTTGATTGCCTTAAATTTTAGCTTTGTATAAAATGTAATGACTTGTTTTGTTTTGCTTTGACTGTGATTGCATGACATTTTCATCATAAAAAAAAGGTGTTGATTCACGTTCGATTACTAAATAGAGAGCTTGCCATGGAGAACGAATTTCTTGATAAAGTGGAAGATAATGCGACTGTCCAAATATGGTTCGAGAAAACGCAACTAGAGAAAGGTGATAGTCTAACGGAGGGGTATGTATCAGAATTGTAGGACTTCACACGTATCAGCGTGACCCAGAACAATCTCTAAGAATTGAAAGAGATATGGGTCTAATGGGATTAAGAAATCAAGCAGTTATTTTATTGTAATTATGGTGATTTGCCCTATCTACTCGATATCAAAGTGGACAAGCATTTGATTCGAGCTCCGGCTCAATTTTGGAATCCCACCTACAGTTGCTTTACTTTTGGAAAAGTGGATTTAGTACCTACTGTGGAAGAATACACGACCTTACTTCGTTTCCTGAAAATTTAACCTGACAAGGTTTATTCCAGAGCCGTCAATGTCTCGACTTTCCTAAAGAAACTAATGAATATCACGGGGATGAGTGAGCAATGGTTGCATCCTGGATCAAGCAAAAGGGAGATGGTAAATGTATACCTTGGAATAGTTTGCGAGATTTGATCTTGGCACACCCAGATATGAAGAAAAAGGTTGATGTCTTTGCTTTGAGCATTTATGGGTTGGTTGTTTTCCCTAAAGCACTAGGGCATGTGGATAAGGTAGTTTCAGATTTGTTTGGCCAACTCAATAAGAGGGTCACATCCGTCCTGACAATCTTAGCCGAGACATTCAGATATTTGAATGCATGCCGGAGAGCTGGTGAGGGAAGATTCATCGGATGTGCACAACTCTTACTAGCTTGGTTTCACAGCCACTTCTGCAAGGTAGAAAAAGTTTCTTATCGAGTATTCTCTGAGAACTACTTTCCATTAAAAGAATTAGCAGCTACACCGAGGCGAGACGACATTTCGGAAGAAAAATGGATAGCGATACTCCAAAATCTCCAAGACGAGGACGTCGAATGGAGAGCCCCTTGGATGATTCCCAATGAGATTCTGTAGCAATGTGGATATTTCGACTGGGTTCCTCTACTTGGGATTTGGGGAGCTGTTGGATATGTTCCTTTACTTATGTTGAGGAAGTATAGATCGAGGAAGTTCATACCAGCAACGCAAGGGTTGGCTCAGTGCGAGTTTCCATATAAAGGCGATAACTATAAGAAAAAGGTCCGAGAAATATCTAACGCCTAAAACCAAACCCGCCGAATGAAAAGATTTGCTGTAGGTCCGACGACGACCCCCGAAAATAATGGATGGTGGGATAAAAAAGTCAATGACAACATCCCTGAGCCAAGTCAAGAAGGCACTCAACCAATGAAGGAATACCTGCAAGTGATCCCAGCTAAGCTAGAGATCATAAAGTAAGATTTTGAAAAAAGGAATTCAGTGCTAGGAAAGAAGATAGAGCAGTTGGAAGAAGAAAAGATGCAATTAGGACTAGATGTTGACGTTCAGAAACTAGAGGCCGATAAACTGAGAAAATGAAAGAATAAAGTCGAGGAAGATCTGGACAGTTTGAAAACGGATTATAAGAAATTGCGCTTGTCGATGAGAACTGCTGGGCTAGGAAAAACATCAGAAAAATGGCGACAAGAGATCAAAGAAGAAAAGAATAGAGCCGATCAATGGGAAAAGAAATTTCAAGATGCCCGATTGAGAAAATAATCTAGAAAGAGACCTATCGGAATGCCAAAATGAAAAGGTCAGATTAAAAGCCAGAGTAGCAGAACTAGAAAAGTCACTTCATTAGTATCATAATCATAACTTCACACTTGAGCTGAAAGCGAGCTTGAACAAGATTGAAGAGCTGAAAAGGAAAATAGAAGATCTCGAGACCGTATTACAAAACTGTGAACTCAGAGTTGAACTCTTTGAGGCAAACAACGGGCATTGGAAAGAGCAACTCCACCGTTTTCAATGTCAGGTCAGAGATAGAGACCATATCATGGGTAAAGCTGTTGCTCAAATACGAGAGGTGGCCGATCATTTGTAAATCCTAGCAGTTCAGGCTGACGTGCTAAGCTTGAAGTATGAATCAGAATCGGACCGGGGTCAAGAGTTAGCTTGGCTTCTTAGGAAGATTAAGGCTTTGAGTATTAGGGCAAAGCCGTATATGTAATCCATTTTATGTAAAGAAATTTGTTTTCTAGTAAAGTTGTTCTAGTAGAATTGAATCAGAGTCAATGCCTCTTTTTGCATTGATTCCATGCATTTGCATTACATCGCATTATATGCATTAAATTTCACGAAAAGACCCTAATTAATCAAAATTGTTTCAGTTAATCTGGAAACTAACAAGAGACATGCAAGATCAGCTGCAAGCACAGCTACAAGAACAGTTTGCGAAAGTACAACAGGAGATAAGGGATCAGATACTGGAATCCCAAAAAAGTATGATAAGCCAATTGACGCAGTTGATGGCTGGAGGACTTGAAAGAGGGAAGAGCACTGTGGTCAACTCAAGGGTTGATAATGAGGACCCCACTTACCCTCCGGGTTTTATCCCGATAAATTTCCAGGTACAACCAGATGTGTACCCACGAAGGGTACCCGTTACAATCAGACCACAACAGTATCAAGCCGGTACCTCGACGCCAATGAACTACCAAACAGGTTCGGGTTCTAATCCAGGGGAAAATCCAACCAAACCTGTTGTCCCTGATCTAGATGATATGGTAGAAATAGACAAAGCAAGAGTGGAACTACTAAAGTAACTCTAAAATAGGTACAGATGGTTAGAAAAAAATTCAGAGCAATAGAAAATGCTGATTATCATTGCGGAATTGATGCCAATGACCTGAGTTTGGTCCCAGATTTAGTGCTCCCACCAAAGTTCAAAACTCTAGAGTTTGAAAAGTATAATGGGACTAGTTGTCCAGAAGCTCACATTACTATGTTCTGTCGAAGGATGACAGGATACGTCAATAATGACTAACTGTTAATCCACTGCTTTCAGGACAGTCTGATCGGGTCAAAAGCCAAATGGTACAACCAACTGAGTCATGCCAAAATTAATTCATGGAAAGACTTAGCACAAGTTTTTATGAAGCAATATAGTCATGTGACGGACATGACACCAGACAGAATCATGTTGCAGAACATGGAGAAGAAGCAAAATGAGAGCTTTAGGCAATATGCCTAAAGATGGAGAGAGGTGGCGACAGGGGCGAAGCCAGGAAAATTTTTTAAGGGGGGCCAGATGAAATTTTAATTTTTTATAGTTTATATCTTTATAATTTGTAAGGGATTAAATCGAATTTTTATAATTTTAGGGGGGACCAAAGTGCAATTTTACCTTTACTAATTTAAAATTTTAAAAAAATTATAAGAGCCTAAATTATAATTTAACATTTTAGGGGAGGCCGGGGCCCATGCTAGCCCCCCTAGATTCGCCCCTGGGTGGCGACGCAAGTCCAGCCACCTCTTCTGAAGAAAGAAACAACAAGGCCTTTTATCAGTATTCTGAAAGCCCCGTTCATTAACCATATGTTGGGAAGCGCTACCAAGAGTTTCTCATATATAGTAATGTTTAGTGAGATGATTGAAAATGCGGTAAGGAGCTGTAAGATAGATGCGGGGAAAAGCACCAAAAGATCAGCCCCGAGGAAGAAGGAAAATGATGTGAATAACGCAAACACATACAATAAAAGTTATTCAAAACCAGTCACTGTAGGCCCGTCAAGGACAGTAACCACTAGCTATCAGGTCCCCCCAAGGTAAGAATCCAACCCGAGGCCAAATACAGAAACACTCCAGCTCACAGCCATCCCGATTACATATAGGGAGCTGTATCAGAGTCTGTTTGATGCACATGTGGTATCCCTTTTCTACCTGAAACCTATACAACCTTCATTCCCCAAATGGTACGACGTAAATACTCAATGCGAGTATCACGCAGGAATCACGGAACACTCAATCGAAAACTGTACCACGTTTAAAAAATTAATTGAAAGGTTCATCAAGATGGGAATTGTGAAATTCGATGACCCGTTGGGACCTAATGTGGTAGGAAATCCGTTACCTAGTCATTCTGATAAAGGCGTAAATGTGATAATCGAGAGTAGAGGAAAGAGAACCAATATGAACGTAGCGGAACTGAAAACCCCACTGAAATGGGTTTGGAAGAAAATGGTAAATGGATGATTAATCAAACAGGATTCAGAAGAGAGACCTGGAAGGATGAGGAACTACTGTGAGTTCCATGCTGAAGAAGGCCATGAGATCTAAGAGTGCGTTAAATTTAGGGCCTTAGTACAAAGTCTGATAGATAATAAGGAGTTAAAATTCTTTGAATATCCTGAAGTCTCGGGAGGAGGAGATGTGAGCGCCTTAGAAGAAGGGTCAACAGAGAAGTCTATAAAGTCAACCACTCAGTGGTCATCACTTCACGACAAAAAAAAATGTTGGGAAATCTGAACATCAACGAGTAGGGAAGAAAATTTATCAGGCATCTGCCCCTATGTACCTGGAAGTGTTCTTAACAATTGGACTGCGGAAGAGATTCCTGTAGTTTTGAGAGCTAATTTAGAGTAATGTTCAAAACACGCTTATTTCTCTAAAACTAGGAGCAATAAGAATCCTTTTGTGAAATAGCCTTACGTCCAGCATCTTTATTTCAATAAAATGCATCTTTACGTATCATCTTGAGCAAATATTCTTTTATTCTTTCCATTTCATTTATAATCATACCATACAGACAATTATTTTTAGATTCTTTTGTTCTTTTGATTTTTCTTCATCCCTATAACAAGTCTCCATATATCAATGATATGAGCGATGCTGTTACTGATTCAGAGTCTCCTTTTAAGCAAGATATGTGTATAAAGGATTATCTGAATTTTAAAGATGATCAAAACTGTCACTTATCCCCTGATTTGTTAAGTATGGTAGAACAGGATGAGAAGCAAATCCTACCTCACAAAGAATTTGTAGAAATTGTGAGCTTAGGAGAAGAGAAAGATGTGAAGATCGGAGCTTGTATCACCGCAAAGACAAAGCAAGACCTTATTGAGTTACTCCAAGAATTTAAGGATGTCTTCGCATGGTCATATTAAGACATACCCGGGTTGAGTACTGATGTCGTGGTACACAGGCTCCTCATAAAGAAAGATTGCAAGCCAGTTCAACAGAAGATCCGAAAGATAAAGCCCGATATTTTATTGAAAATAAAAAAGGAAGTCAAGAAACAATTTGATACTGGTTTCTTACGAGTTGTTAAATACTCAAAATGGGTAGCCAATATCGTCCCCGTCCTTAAAAAAGATGGGAAAGTACGAACGTGCGTAGACTACAAAGATTTGAACAAAGCCAGCCCGAAAAATAATTTCCCATTGCCTCATATTGACACTTTAGTGGACAACATGGCAGGTTACTCATTGTTTTCTTTTATAGATGGTTTCTCGAGATACAACTGGATAAAGATGCATTTTGAAGACATCAAGAAGACCACATTCATAACCATGTGGGGAACATTTTGCTATAAGGTGATGCTATTTGGACTGAAAAATGCGGGAGCAAATTATCAAAGAGTCATGGTTACCTTGTTTCATGACATGATGCACAAAGAAATTAAAATTTATGTCGACGACATAATTGCAAAATCCAGAACGGAAAAGGAGCATGTGCAAGTCTTAAGGAAGTTGTTCTTAAGATTGAGAAAATTCCAGCAAAATGTACCTTTGGGGTTAGGTCAAAAAAATTACAAGGATTTGTAGTCAGTGAAAAGGGGATCGAGATCGACCCAAATAAAGTAAAAGCTATACAGGAGTTGCCTCCGCCATGCACTCAAAAAGAAGTTCGAAGTTTCCTAAGAAGACTAAATTACATCGCCTGGTTCATTTCACAACTAACTGAGAAATGCGACCCTATATTCCGTCTCCTTAAGAAACACGAACCAGGAGTTTGGGATGAGGTGTGCCAGAAGACTTTCGATAAGGTCAAACATTACCTGTCCAATGCCCTAATGCTGATGCCTCCCAGCCCAGATAGGCCGTTGGTACTGTACTTGGCAGTATTCGAGAATTCCATGGGATGCGTGCTTGGTCAACATGATGAGTCAGGTAGGAAAAAAAGAGTGATATACTACCTCAGTAAAAAGTTCACCGAATGTGAGACAAGGTACTCGCCATTTTTAAAATTGTGTTGCGCCTTAATCTGGACAACCCGAAGACTGAGACAGTACATGTTGTACCACACAACTTGGCTCATCTCAAAATTGGACCATTTAAAGTACATGATGGAGTTGACTACTTTGAATGGAAGAACGACTCGATGGTAAATCTTACTTTTCGAATTTGATATAGTCCATGTGAGTCAGGAGGCCATAAAAGGGAGCGCAATAGCAGATTTTCTAACTAGTAAAGCTCTAGAAGATTAGGTGTCTTTTAACTTTGATTTCCCAAATGAAGATCTAATGTATGTGGCAACCATTGAAGAAAACTCTCAAGAAGATCATACTTGGAAGCTTAACTTCGACGGAGCCTTAAAGGTTGTGGGTAACAGAATCGGGACAATCTTGGTATCCCCAAACGAAGATCATTATCCCTTTACTAGTAAATTGGATTTTGATTGCATGAACAATATGACAGAATACGAAGCATATACAATGGGAATTCGTACAGCCATAGAACGTAAGATTAAAGTGCTAGAGGTATATAGGGATTCTGCATTAGTGATCTATCAACTCAAAGGTGAATGGGAAACTAGAGACCCCAAATTGATCAATTATCAAAGGTTGGTTCTGGAGCTAACTGAAGAGTTTGATGACATCATCTTTTGCTATCTCCCACGAGATGAAAATCAAATGGCTCATGCCATGGCTACCTTGGCTTCCATGGTCAAAGTAAATAAGTAAGAGAATATAAAATCTATCCAAATAAGTATTTATGAGGCTCTGGCTCATTGTTACAACATCGAAGAAGAAGAAGAAAAATATGATCACCATTGGTACCACGATATACTGCGATATGTGAAGAATCGTAAATATCCTGACCAATCAATTAAGAATGATAAAAGGACGTTGAGAAGACTAGCCAATGACTATGTCTTAGATTAGGTACTACTAAGATGTGTAGACGCTATCGAGGCTAAGAAAATCTTAGAAGAAGTCCATGAGGGTGTTTACGGAACACATGCTAATGGTTTTACAATGGCTAGGCAGATAATGAGATTTGGGTATTATTGGTCTACTATGGAAGGGGATTGTATTAATTATGCCAAGAGATGTCATAAGTGTCAAATCTATGAAGACAAAATTCATGTGCCTCATTTACCTCTTCATGCCATTACTTCTCCATAACCTTTCTCTATGTGGGGTATGGATGTTATTAGGCCAATATCACCAAAAGCTTCTAATGGGTATCGATTAATCTTTGTGGTTATCGATTACTTCACCAAGTGGGTAGAGGCTGTTTCTTACACCAACGTCACAAAATTAGCAGTTAAGCAAATTCTTGAAGAAAGAGATCATATGTCGGTATGGAATGCCAGAAAGGATTATATCTGATAATGCACTGAATTTGAACAACAACACAATATCAAAAGTCTGCAGTCAGTTCAACATCAAACACCAAAACTCATCACCATATCACCCAAAAATGAATGGTGCGGTGGAGGCAGCCAATAAGAATATGAAGAAGATCGTGGGGAAAATGACTGAGACTTACAAAAATTGGTATGAGAAGTTACTATTTTCCCTCTATGCTTATCGAACATCTGTTAGGACCTCAACCAGGGCAACGTCTTTCTCTTTGATTTATGGAATGGAGGCAGTTTTACCTATTGAAGTTGAAATTCCTTCTCTCCGAGTTTTGGTAGAATTGAAGTTAGATGAAGCAGAATGGATCCAATCCCGATATGATCAGCTAAACATGATTGAAAAGAAAAGGTTGAAAGCCATCTGTCATGGTTAGATGTACCAAAAGCGAATGATGCGAGCTTAGAACAAAAAGGGTCATCCCAGAGAATTCCATAAGGAGGACCTAGTATTAAAAAAGATCCTGCCCATACAAAAGGATTTCAGAGGAAAGTGGATGTCAAACTGGGAAGAACCTTATGTGGTAAAGAAGGTATTTTTTAGAGGAGCGCTGATTTTGACTGATATGGATGGCAGGAACTTGCTCAATCCTGTGAATTCAGATTCAGTCAAGAAGTACTCCACCTAAAAAAAAAGAGAGGCTAAGGTGAAAACCCGCAAAGGGCGCATTGAAACCAAAGGGGTTTTGAGTTGAAAACCCAGAAAAGGGCAATTCAAATTTTGATCAAATCTAGGGCATATGGCAGTCTTGTTATCCCCGAATTAACAAAGGAGAGGGATGCTATGTCTTGGGGCATCAACAAAGTATTCTGGATCTCCGAAACACATATCAAGTTCAGAAGGGTCCTCGAGAAGTTAGTGCGAATAAGCTAATGCTATTATATCTGGGACACCTCTTTTCATCTTATTCATCTTGTATTTCAACCATGTTTGATATCTTTGATTAATCCATTCATTTCGAGCTTTGCTCTTAATAAATTTCAATCTTATCCATTGTTATAATCTTTTTCAAGCATTTTTACATTGAAATAACGATTAATGAACTAATAATATTCAAGTAAAAGGAGTTCTGCATATTGCTCTGAAAGGTTTTCTAAATAGTACAAGGATCTGAAAACAGGATCACTATTCAGAACTAACCAAATTTAAGGGTTGGAAACATTTGAGAAAGAATAGTCAAAATTATGACTATTTTTTCAAATTTTCTGTTAAAGATACCAGCTAAACAAGAAGGCATGGTAACACATCAGTGGTAGAACCTAATGACATTCTACATTCATGCAAATATCACTCATACACATCTAGTTAGGAGCATTTGATTCATTCTGAACATGACAACCTAATCACTAGGCATAAATAGGCCCATTAAATGGATTCTACAGATCATGTTCCTCAGAGAACGGTTTAACAGATCAATGAAACCACAAATCTATACCCCTGAAGTTGCAGTGGGATGGATTATAGTCATCGTGGCAAATCTTATCTCCCTAAAATTACAGTAAAACAGATTAAAGCCACAAATCTTATCTCTCTGAAGTTGCAGTAGAGTAGATTGAAGAAGCGAATCTTATTTCCCTAAGGTTGCATTGGAACAGATTATTGCTACAAATTACAAATCATATCTCCTTGAATTTACAGTGGAGCAAATTGAAGTTACAGATCTTATCTCCCTAAAGTTGCAATGGAGTAGATCGAAAATAGCAAATCTTATCTCTTCGAAGTTGCAGTAGAGTAGATTGAAGCTACAAGTCTTATCTCTCTAAAGTTGTAGTGAAGCAGACTGAAGATAGCAAATCTTATCTCTCTAAAGTTGCAGTAGAGCAAATTAAAGCTATAAACCTTATCTCCCCAAAGTTGCAGTGAGGGAGGTTGAAGTTACAAGTCTTATCTCCCTGAAGTTGTAGTAGATCAGACTGAAGATAGCGAATCTTATTTCTCTAAAGTTACAGTGGAACAGATTAAGGCTACATATTCCAAATTTGATCTCCCTGAAGTTGCAGTGGAGCAGATTGAAGATACCAATCTTATTCACTTGAAGTTGCAGTGGAATAGGTTGAAGCTATCATGGCGGATCTTATCACCTTGAAGTTGCAGTGGAGTAAATTGAAGCCACTAATCTTATCTCCCTGAAATAGCAGTGGAGTAGACTGAAGAAAACAAATCTCATCTCTCTGAAGTTGTAGTGAAGTAGATTGAAGCTACTAATCTTATCTCCCTGAAGATGCAGTTGAGTAGATTGAAGCGACAAATTTTATACCTCTGAAGTTGCAGTGGGTTAGAAAGAGGCTACTGGAAGAAGATGAGCACCAAGAAGTCAAGATTCGGCGAGACTAGGCAAAATTAGCCCTTCTTAAAGTCTTTACTCCATTCTCATTACACGTCAATGAGCAAAGAGGGGCAGCTGTAACGGGCCATTTTTTCCCGGGCTCGAAACCAAACAGAACCCAAAATAAAAATAAAATTAATTAAACAGTCCAGTCCAAAATTATAGACCCAAAAATTAATAGCCCAAATACAAAAGAGGCCCATTGGCCTTAAAAACTTAAACCAAACAGAAACCCTTACCCTAATGCCCCCATGTGCGCCGCACGCCTCCCTCAATCACCCTGCCCGCGGCTCGTCCCGAGGTCTGGCACCCTTGATCGTCATTTCATCAAATAAACCTTCCAACCTCCGTTGACCTTGCCTGAAAAAAAGACGAAAAATAGGATAGGAGCAAGTAGCAGAAACAGTGGCGGGAATGAAAACAAATAGTAGCAAAAAGTAGCAAATAATATATGTAAATGGCTATAAAAGCCATATCGATCCATGTAGTTTTTTACAGACAATCGAATACAAAAAAAAATACAAGAAAAATATCAAGTTTCAAAAGGTATTAACTTTATTTTTCTCTCTAATTTTACTTTCAAAACAATAAAATACAGTGAGTAATTAATAATAAATTTCTTACCCGTCGTTTGGCCTTCGCTCCATCGTCGGCGTTTCTTCCGATCCAAAAGGCTTTCGAATCTTTAGGGATTCGGCCAAAGGTTGCGGCGGAGGACACTGAAAACCAAAAGTTTTCTTCTTTTTTTTTTTGGGAGTTTCAACTTTAGTTTTTGATTTTTCGACTTCAAATTGGAGTTCTACGTGAAAAAACGAAAAAAAAAAGAGAGTATTTTTTTTCCAGCCACAGGGGATAGCGATCGCCATCGCCAACGACCGGTGGCCGCGGTAGAGCCTTGGCGGTCCCCTTGGCTGGATTTTAGACCTCGTCGAGAGAGAAAATGAGAGAAAGAACCTTTTTTTTAAAAGCCGAACAGATGAATATTTTCTCAAAAATTTTACTTTTATAACCTGGAAAAATGGCACCGTTTTAGACGTTTTGGTGCCGACCCGATTACTCGACCCATTAACCCTTGGGATTCGCGTGTTTTTTAGAAAGGGTATATTTTCACGATCAGTCCTTCCACTTTTACAACGCGTTTCATTTTAGCCCTATCTCATTTTTCTATTTTTTTATTTACAAAAAACTTTTATTTTTGCTTCAATTTGGTCCTTGGACCATTTTAATAGGTAAGCACCTGGAACGGCGCCGTTTTGGGCTGACCCAACCCATTCCAGGATCCGCGTGTTTTTAGCGCATGGGTTATTTGCGCATTAGACCCCTCCGCTTTTATGGCCCATTATAATTTAGTTTTTTTTTCTTTTAATTTTGCCTCATAATTTTATTGTGTCTCATTTTAGTCCTTGAAAGGAACGACGCCATCTTGGGAACAGGAATAATTCCCCATTTGGTTATTGTCTTTCCTTCACGCATCCGATTTTGATCCCTTAACCCATTTCATTGTTAATTTGTTCATTTTATTATGATTTTTACCTTAAATTTTGCTCAGATTCTAATTTAGTCCTTTATAATTTATTTTTCTTTGTATTTATTTTTTTATTTATATTTATACATTTATTTGTTTTTTTCTTTTTATATTTTTCCTTTTTTTGTCTCATTGTTATTGTTATTATTTTATCTATTATTATTTATTTATATGTTTTATTACAAATTGTACCTTTAATTTCATTAATATTTTAATTTGGTTCTTTACTTTCAGTATTTTATAAACTCTTTTCCCTTATATTTATTTATGTATTTATTTATTTACTACTTTGTTATTATTGCCATTATTATTTATTTTATTTATCTTTGATTATTCATATTATTGTTAAAATAGAGTATATTATATAATTCTCGTAAATTGTTTTTATTAGTATATTTATTATTGTCTTGTTTATTTTATTATTGTTGTAATTTGTTTGTTAATATTATTATGACTATTTTAGTACATTAGTATTATTATAACATTCATTTATTTATCATATATATTCTACTCGTATAGTCGTTTTATATTATTGCATTATTATTACCCCATGCACTATGTTTAAATATAATTGGTTGTCTTTATATTATACTTCAAATAAACCCACATCGTTTTAAATTTTAAGTTTGATAATTATTCGAAAAAGAGAAATTTTTAAAATAAGGCAATGCTCTGTATTTGGAAACTCGAGAAAGTCATGCGCTAACTTCCGGGGTTTTGATTTTTCTCGTTGAACCCAAATGACCGAATATCCTTTTTAAATTAAAATACATGAGATTTCGAATAAAAAAAACAAAGGCAAACTTACTCTCATAGATTCGAAGTGACGTGTCCTAACTTACGGGATATGACATTTTGTTGCCACGAGATGAGAGGGTCTTTAGCATACTTTTCGATTTATTCAAGCAATTTCTAGGTAAAATTAACATTAGTCCAAAGAGGGATCGTATTTTAAATTATTTCCAAATTTTCAACTTTTGACAGTAAGGCATGAATTAGTCAATTAGGTTCCAATTTTGGGTGTTACAAGGGTGCTAATCCTTACTCGTATGTAACCGATTCTGGAACCTATTTTCTGGATTTTTGTAGACTAAAAAAATATTGTTTTAATAAATTTAATGTCTTATTAAAAAGATCAAACTACGAGGTGACCCGACCACACCTAATAAAAAGGATTGGTGGCGACTCTCATTTTTTGTTTTTTAAAAATAAAAGTCGATTTAAAAAAAATGGTTTCGACAAGTGTAATGCCAACATGAAATATACATCAATTGTCATGCAAGATGCCATATGCCATGATCCAACCTTGTAGGTCCATTACAGGGTAGGATGCCAAGCCACCCATGTAAAAGAACTTGAGAAAGGGTAGATATTTTATATTTAGGAAAGTGTCTTCATTTCAAACATCTTTATGTTTCCTGGTAAACGTTTCTATAAAAACCTTTTAACATCTTTGTTGGGGGTAGACAGTCGATAGTTGTTGGATTGAGCCACCAATTAAGGTATGTACTCGGTCACCATTGAGGGTTGTTCCTACGACCCATTAATGGTGTGGGTAAGTGAGTCCTTTTATAACCCATTGTAATTTTTTTAATATAATAAACCCATTTTTCCCTCCAGGGAAATGTGAGGTAACGTGGGGCATCTGCTATGCCCCACGGAATAGAACTACGGCTTGAGACTAACTTGAGGCATGCTTGTCTTACTAGACTATCGAGATTATTGGCTGACTTGATTAGAAGTGTCCATCCAAGTGCCTCACAGGCTTGCAACCGTGTGACCAAAGTTGTCTATGATATGTGGTATCAAAGCTAGCAAAATCACAACATTGAAAACTAAAAAATGGTGATGACACTAAGCAATGTGTTAAAGGATCCCCATACAAGCGGCTCGAATGACCACAATAGAATTGAGGAATTTAAGGCCATGGTGGCCACCTTAAAAGCCCATATGGTCATGAGTAATTGAGCACAAGAGTTGAGATAGCCTAGTAAAAGCAATCCGATACGGTGAACACCTTTAATAAAGAAGCGATGGATGCTCTGAATGCAATGAACTAGTGATTTGAGGAATCAATAAAAAATCTTGGCAATAATACAAGAGATACTATTGGGGCCATCAAACAGGGGTTCAATGAACTCAAGGCGCAGGTGAATGTGATTCAGATAATTGTGAGCTTAATATGTTGTTGCTCCACTGACAGAGGAAAAAAAGGACAAAGATCTAGAATCGCATTGGTTTGAGGAAGCCCGGGCTGTCTAGGATTGGATGACATGGTTACCGTACATATGGTGTTGATTCCTACTACAAGATGCTTGTTGTTCTTGGAAGAATGCCCATATATAGTGCCTGCTACAATTCTTCCAATAAGTGGGAAGATCTTGTCTGCTATACAATTTAAGAAATGGGTAAGAATGGGTGAACTATTATTTTCATATTAATCTCTAAAGAGGGAATTGAAGTGACTTCCTTTCCAAGTGGAGTGGAAAAGGTATTGAAATATTTCAAAGACGTGATACCAGATTAGTTGTTGAAAGTATTACCACTAAGGAGAACTGTAGATGGTAAGATTTAGTTAATTTCGGGGGTGAAGCCACCAACAAGGTGCTCATATAGGATAACTCCACAAGAATTAGCTAAGTCAAGGAAGCAATTGGATGAGCTGCCTTAAGCAGGTTTCATTCGCCCTTGGAGGGCACCCTATAGAGCCCTTGTTCTATTCCAAAAGAAGTATGATGGGAGTCTGAGATTATATGTTGACTACTAAGCCTTGTATAAAGTGATTGTGAAGAACAAGTACTTGATCCCTTTGATTGTCGACTTATTTGATCTGTTAAGCCATGCCAAGTATTTTACAAAGCGTGATCTTAGATCGGGCTACCATCAAGTCAGAATTGCTGAGGAAGATGAGCCAAAGACAGCATGTGTAACATGGTATAGAGCCTTCAAATTTCTTATTATGCCATTTGGACTATCCAATGCTCCTGCTACGTTTTGTACATTAATAAACCAAGTAATTCATGATTACTTGGACAAGTTCGCGGTCATTTATCTCAATGATATAATAGTCTATAGTCTTTCGTTGGAGGAATATTTGAGGCATTTGCAATTTATTTTTGTATTGGAAAAAATCTGGTTCAAAAACGGTCTTCTCCACTATTCTTGTACCATAAACTACTTTGAGTGTGGGCTCAAACAATTACGAATCAAACATAGAACCATAAATAATTTTCGTACTTTTAGTAAAAAAGTAAATTTCTCTCTTGTAGAAACTAGTAGAATTGTTATTCTTAAAAAATATAATTTATACTTAGAAAAAAATCACTATTTTCACTGGTGCCATCTATTTATAGAGAGAGGAAGTGAAACCCTAGTTAAATTAGTAGAATGCATTTAATGCCTATTTAATAGAAAAAAAAAAAACCAATCCCCTAGTTGAACTAGTAGAGAGGGGCGACTAATTAGGTTTGTCTCCCCTCATATGTATTATGATGGGGATTCAAGTCTCTTCTGTATTGGGTCCAATTATATGTGTTTCCTAAAATTTTAACTTAACACTTTATAACTTTATCCAACCCAATACATTTTTTTTCTGTTTCTCAAAATAAATATTATTTATTAAATTAATTTAAATTAATTAATTTCTAATTAAATAATTTTCTCAACCCGATTCTAATCCCGTTAAAATCATGGCAATTTTACTGTAAAAGAATCTATGAGAAAATATATTTAAATTCTAAATTTAACGGATTCACAATGACCAATAAATTTAATTTCATTTTTTAAATCCAATTAATTAAATAATAATTCGAAAAACTTAAATTACTTCTCAGATCATTTCTGTACTTAGTGAGAAACCACATTCATTTTTGAATGTAACTCGTCTCTCTAACCTTATCATTTCTATCAATTTATGTTCATTTGATTTAAAATGCAATTCATTTCTAGTTTCAACGAGCTAGCAGAGGAACCGATTAAACATATATAATTAGGGCTCAAATGATTTATAATTAAGTTTCAGCTTTTCGCCTATTAATTATAAACTCATGTAGTCATGAAGTCATTCCGCTATAGTATCATAATTGATAAACTTGTTTATGGGTCAGGCCAGGTGGCCCAACCCGAAGACCCTCCCGAAAAGTGGTAGGGTTTGGGCAAAAATATAGGTCCGAAAAATGGATTTAGACAACAAATAAGGCTAGTTTTCTAAACGGGCTAGGCGTCAGGTAAGATTTTTTTCGCTCGAGCCTGGCCTAGCTCAAATTTGCAAAAAAAAAGGTTGTTGTTTTTTTTTTTTTACTTTTTTCCCATTATTTTGCTATCATTTTGTTATTATATTGCTACTATTTTTTTGCTACTCATAGGATATCATTATCTCTTTAAGATAAATTCATTCTCCCAATATGATCATATTTTATCTCATGATAACCATTACATATTCCTTAATGAAAAGTCAATTACTATCATATAGTAATTAAGTCATTCATCACAAAGACAAACAACTCATAGTCACGTTTACTTTTCATCTATCATGTAATGTTAATGAGAGGATATCATTTACCCATGTATTAAGTTATGAATTCCACTATTGTGAATGTTGCTACATATTGTAGAAGTTGTATACCCAACGCATCAACTTTCGATTCCTTATCTATTTGAACTCAGGATTTTACTTACATTAAAACATACGAGTCACACACACATAGTCCATCATCCACTCAGGGTTAAGGTATTCCATACTATGAATGTCACAAGTGAATAAATCCATAAACAGATTCAGGATCTATTCTTCTTGGGTCCTGTTCGATGTACTGTCAGTGCAGTCAGTCACATCTATATCTCTATCTTCTGGAAGTCATTCGCTCCGACGTCTAAGACAAAGTCTATTCCTAATTGGACTTGATAGACAACATATTAGTCTTTCAATCGGTTTGTTTATTTCCGTTTAGACTAAGGACATATTTGGATTCATCTACTAATATAAGTTGTCTTTTTGTATTACAATCCAACCAAATAATATTGTTTAATATTAGTTAAACATTAGATAACTAATAAGCTAATATTTGCTTCTTTTTTTCTTCACATGCAAAAAATACATAAGGACAATATTGAAAGGGTGTTAATGTAATTCATGAATAATTTTATTAAACCAATCTGTTTGAAAAAATACAAGTGTACATAGACGAAAATATTACACTTAAAACACTTGATCAAACAATTTGATAGGCTCCGAGAAAATTAGTTATTTGTGAAAAAATAAAAGCATACTTTTTCTTAAACCAAAATCCATTTCTTGGGGGCATATCATTCGTCATTGGCAGATCGATTTGGATATGGATAATGTAACAGCCCAATTTTCAGTGATGTCCGAAACAGTGATTCGAGATCACTAAATGTGACGAATGAGTTTTAAAATTTTATTATTATTTAATAATTATGAGTCAAGTGTGATTTTAGAAATATTCTTGAATTAGTGAATTTTGTGATTTAAAAGAATTATTAGGTTAATTAGTCTCGAAAACGAGGTATCCAGACCTCGATTTCATAAACAGAGCCATAAATATTTTTATAAATATTTACGGGGTGTCAATAAGTTAGTATTAAAATTTCATTAGAAAATTGTAACGTTTTGATAGTTAATTAATTAAAAAGGACTAAATTGAATAAGGTGTAAAATTTGTTAACGTGATTAAATAACTTAAGTGTTTAATAAGGGAGGACTAAAAGGGTAAATTAGCCCAAAATAGAAGGTTTGGATGGCATGGGTGTAGAAAAATCAAGAAATTAGAAATTTTGTAAAATAAACAAATAAAACAATAATAAAAAGATTTGCTAGACATTTCATCATCAATTTCAGCCAAAAACAGCCATAGAAGAGTCGGTCTAAGCTGGTTTTTCATATTTTTGCTACAAGTGAGTTTAATTCTTGCCTTTTTCTTGTAATTTTTGTGTTTTTGAGACTTTTACAACTAGGTCCAACTATCTAATTCATTAGTTTTTAATTTCATGGGTGATTTTGAAAGTTACTATTGATGAGTAATGAATGTTTTGAAGTTTTAATTTTGTTATATGATGATTTTATTAAGTAATTTTGATAGATATTAATTTTAGGACTAAATTGTGAAAAAGTTGAGAATTAGGGTTTGATGTTGAAATTATGAATATCAAAGGCTTTATAATATCTTAAAATAATTATATAAAGTGTTAATTGAGAAAAATTAGCTCAATTAGTGGTTAAATTGATGAATGACTAAATTGTAAAAACTGTAAAAGTTAAGGTAAATGTGTAATTTCAAAAATTAAAGGGTATAAATTGTAAATTGGAATGAGGCTAAAATATGTGCTAATATATGAGTAATTTTATATTTTAGATTAAGAGCTTGTAGATCAACGAGGGAAAGAGAAATTAAAAGAATAGTTCTCGAATTACTACGAATTCTACAATTTAGTCCAGGTAAGTTCGTATGGTTAACTTTTTAATTTTATTTGTTAAATTGATGTATGTTATTATATATATTTATTCATATTTATTATTGAAAATAAAATATTATTGAAATTATGAAAATTTAATTGAAATGTTCGAAAAGGATGGAACGCCAGATTGAGTACAATCGTTCAGCGCAAAAGAGGAATTGACGGAAAATTACTCAAGTAAACCAAGGTTCAGCATTTGTTGCGGGCTTCCATGTTTGCTTTTCATTTAGCTCACATGAGCTTCAATTAACCCTAATGGGTTTTAGTTAAACTTTTACGAGTTTTAGTTTAACCTTACTGGGTTTTTGTTCAGCTCTTATGAGCTTCTATCCGACCCTTACGGGTTTTTGTTAGCACTTATGTGTTTCTGTTCAGCCCTTGGGCTTTCGTTTACGATGTACTCATATCCGTAAGACGTTCATTAGTTTGGCAAAGGCTGATAATTGATATTAATGGTTAAGGACTCAATGATATTGTTGATTCTGAGATGAAATAAGTGAATTCATCAACTGAAATTGTGGTTGGCAAGAAATGTGAAATGAATGATTTACTTAAATGAATTGTTTTAGTATGTTTGATAAGATTTATGATTAAGCCAATGAACTTACTAAGCTTCATTAAGCTTACTTGTGTTATTCAATGTTCTTTGTAGATTTTCAAGAAGTTCGGAGGATCGAATCAACACATTGGGTCACACTATCCAGATTACTCCAATAGATTTTATTGTACATTTTATGGTTTATATGGCATGTATAAGGATGGATTAAAAAGGGCTAAACTTGAAGTATAATTATGAATGAAATATATGTGTGTGTGTGTGTGTGTGTGTTTGTATGTATATAATTAGAAATAGGTTTTGGTAAATCAATGAATGAAGTTAGTTTGGCAAAGTTAAACAAATGATTTTTGTATTAACACATTATGTTAAATACATGTTTTGGCTTGAATTGATTGCTTGGTTGAGATATATTAGTGTATTTCAATGTTGTGTACAGGTGGATAATAAAAAGGTGAGAAAAGTGGCCTTAAAATGGCCTATTTTCGTCCACACGGGTGTGTGTATCAGCCGTGTGTGACACATTGCCTGGTACATGGGCGTGTAGTCTGGCCTTGTGTCCCCTGCACCTTAAAATTTTAAAATAGAATGTCCAGGTTTTTACACATGGCCTAGCAGAGGGGCGTGTGGCTTGACCGTAGACACCTGCACTTCACACACGGCCTAGCACATAAGAGTGTGGTTGGCCGTGTGACCAAAGTCAGTAGCTATCCTAATTTGAACATGATTGGGACACGACCATGTGCCTCACATCGAATTCTCACATGACCTATGACACGGGTGACCATACGGGCGTGTGTCCTTTGCTCTTAAGAAAAATTTTAAGATTTTGGAAAAAACTTCCAGAGTGTCCGGTTTAGTCCTGACTCACTTCTAAAGTGTATTTTAGCCTCGAGGGCCTATATAAGGGACAATATGAGTATTAAATGAATAGTTTTTTATATGTACACTAAATGTTATTAAATGATTATGTTTGATTTCGAAAAGTCCGGTAATGCTTCATAACCCTATTCCGATGATGGATTAGGGTTATAGGTATTACAGATAAGGTCAAGACAATCAAGGAATGGTTTACTCCGAAGAATATCAGTGAACTACATTCCTTATTGGGTTGAGCTAATTATTATAAAAGATTTGTTAAAGGTTAATTTTGAAAGTAACGACCCTCATTAACTTAGAGAAGAAAGGGGAATAGTGAGCCTGGTCAAATGAATGTCAATAAACTTTTGGTGGAATAAAATATGTGATAATAAAGGATCTGGTGCTAGCACTCCCAAATATTGAGTGCCCTTTCAAAGTTTAGATAGATATTTTAGACTTTGCCATTGGAAGGGTATCGCTACAAGAAAAATACCTTAGTGCATTTGAAAGGAGGAAGTTGAGTAAGACTGAAAGGAGATACACGACCCAAAATAAAGAACTCCTAACGATGATTCATTGTTTGAGGGCATGGCAGCACTACTTGCTAAGGTCTAAATTTGTTATCAAGAACGACAACACAGTAATTAGCCATTTCCTGACACAACCGAAGTTATCTACCAAGCAATCTATATGGCAAGAGTTTCTAGTTGAGTTTGACTTCCATTTTGAGCACAAATCAGGAAAAAGCAATCAAGTAGTTGATGCTTTGAGTTATAGAGCAAAGTTAGCAACATTAAGGAGAATTGCCCCAATGTCTGAAACTATGGTGACAATCTATATCTGAAAAGCTATTGAAGAGAATTTGAAGAAAGACTTTTAAGCGATTGCTATTATAAAGCTCGTAAAAAAAAGGAAAGTCTCAGTATTTTGGATGGATAACGAGACTATTATAACAAAGGGGCCACGTTTATATGTACCGAAGACCAAAGACTTGAGATAGAGGTTGATGCGAGGGTGCCTCTACACACCTTGGGTTGGTCATCCTAGTTGGCAACATACTACAACCTTACTCAAACAGGGGTGTTATTGGCTACGTATGTCGGAGGATACGATGGCCTACACAAAAACTTGTATCATTTACCAATAAGACAATGTAGAGAAACAACGAATAACGAGCTTGTTGGAATCATTTCCAGTCCCCTCATGACCAGGAAAGTATTTCTCTTGACTTCATCTCTGGACTAGAAAAAGTGGGGAATTTCATTGAAATCCTAATGGTGATTGATCATTTCTCCAAATATGCAACATTTATCCCAGCACCAAAACATTGCACTATAGAAGAGAAAGATTAGTTGATATTCAAGCGTGTGGTCAAGTATTGAAGGGTGCCACAAAATCTCATATCAGACAGGGATACACAATTCACTAGAAGTTTTTGGAGAGAACTCTTAAGTTCTCACTTAAACATTTCATCCATTTATCCTCCATAAACTAATGAGCAGATAGAATGATTCAATGGGCTACTAGAAGAATACTTAAAGCACTTCGTACAAGCAAATCAAATGAATTGGCCTTCATTGTTAGATGTCGCTCGATTTTGCTTTAACGCTAGGAAAAGCTCAACCATCAATAAGAGTCCTTTTGACATCACTTCTGAACAACAACCGAAAATGCCTCACATTGCAATCGAGCCTTTCCCAGGGAAAAACCCTCGAGCCTTCAATCTTACGAAAGAAAAGAAGTGTAACACAGAAATTACTTAAGCTTACCTCGAAAGAGCCTCTAAAAGAAAGAAGAAATGAGCTTACAAAGGTCGAAGAGCATGCCACTTCAATGTGGGAGATAAAATGTTCAAATTAGTGCTCGAACATCTCAAATTCTTATGGAAGCAAGACCGTCGTCTAGTGAGAAAATATGAAGGGTTGTTGACAATTATAGCCAATGTGGGAAACACTTCATACAAAATTGAATTGTCCAAGTAGATGAAGGTGCACGTTATATTCCATGTCAGTAAACTTGAAACCTTACCATCCAAATCTTAATGACTTAAGTTGAAATGAATCCACTAAAGCAAAACCAATACAAGACTTCCATAAAAAAGATGAGTTGCAGAGATTTAAGCTGACAGAATGATCATAGTCTCAAGAAAACACCCCAAAAAGTAATTGGTCAAATAGGAGGGTTTAGGTCAAGAGAAAATCAATTGGAAGAAAGAACACTACTTGGAAGGCTTCTAGTGAAAGATTGAAGAATTCCTCACAACAAAGTCAATGAAGACATTGACATATTAAGTGGAGAAGGTGTCATGATCCAACCTTGTAGGGTTATGACAGGGTAGAATGCTAAAGGCCCGCCTATGTATAGAGGCCATGGCAAAGGGTAGATCTTTTGTAATTAGGAAAATGTCTTTATTGCAGAAATCTTTACGTTTCTTGGTAACGTTCCTATAAAACATTTCAGCTCCTTTGTAGGGGATGGATAGTCAACATTTGTTGGGCTGAGCCACTAGTTAAGGTATGTGCTTGGTCACCATTGAGGGTTTGTCCCTACGACCCATCGATGGTGTGGGTAAGTGAATCCTTTTATAACTTATTGTAATGTTTTTAATATAATAAACTCATTTTTTCCTTTGGGAAAATGTGAGGTAATGTGAGGGCATCCGCTATGCCCCATAAGGATGAATTGTGGCTTAAGGCTAACTTATGGCATGCTTGTCTTAACAAACTATTGAGATTGTTGGTTAACTTTAGTGGAAGCGTCCATCCAAGTGCCTCATGGGCTTGCAACAGAGTGAACAAAGTTGAGTATGTGACACCATGCCAACTTCGTTATTAGAGTAATATTCTAGTCAACATTTCCATTAAAGAGTAACGATTTGACTTTTTTTATATGTTAATAGTCAAATTTAACTAAAAAAAGAATGATAATCAAATTAACAAAAATTGTAAACCTTGAGAACTAAATTTATCATTTTTATTGTCTTATGCATTTTTTAAATAATAAACTTAAAAAATATTGAACCCAAAAGAAAAAAAATTGAAAATATTTGTATAGTGGGAGATTCATTGATTTTTATCATTTTATATGCTTTCTTTTCAAACAACCTTTTCCTATAATAGTATAAAACTTAAGTAAAAATATACAATTTAATTTCCAAACAACCTTTTCCTATAGTAAAAATATACAATTTAATTTCACCCTTGTATTTAAGTTTTAGGGAGGTGAAATTAAATTGTATATTTTTACTATAGTAAAAATGAAATTTCACGATTTTAATATCGATATCTTTATAATTTTTAAAGGATTAAATCAAACTTTTATCATTTTAAGAGGGCTAAAGTGCAATTTTACCTTTGCTAATTTAAATTCTTTTATAAATTTTAAAGGGTCTAAATGGAAAAAATTTCATTTTAAGGAGCTCAGGGCCCGTGTCAACCCCTCTTGACTACACCCCTGCTTAAATATAATTTGATCCTTCAATTTGACATTTTCTCTCAAATTGATATTATGAGTTTTTTTTTTTATCTCAACTTGATACCCAAAATATTTTTTCGCCCACAATTCCGGTGCATTTTTGTAATGCTATTAAATTTAAAACAAAAGACACCTTGTGACACATACATATTATAGTGATGACATCATAATGATATCATCATTTGAAAACTATAAAAATTTAGAAATTAAAAAAAAGCTATAAATAAAAATTCCAAAAATAAATATGTACATCTAAATTTTAAATTTCTAAATATATATAAATTACAAAAAAAAAATCTAAAAAGCATCTCTAAACCCATAAATATCAACCCCTCAAAAAAAAAAATTTCCAATAATTATCTTCTTTCCACCATCTCTTTTTATTCAATTTAGTTAAAAAATTCTAAAGCTAAGAGCCTTCACCCTCACAATTTAATTTAACCAACCATCCACCCTCACTATCCCTACTCTCATAAATCAATTTGGATTTATTTTCCAAAAAGAATTTTTTTTTTAAAAACCCCTAAAGTTGTAAATTGGAAAACCAATGAATTACTCGATTTGATTATTTGAATTGTTTTATTTTATCCTATTAGAATCGGGGTTTTTTTTATCCGATTTTATTATAACAATGCAAAAAAATGACCTTAGTAATTTGATTTTCTAATTTTGTATAGTAGCAACCCAAAAAATAAATTCTATAACCATGAAAGTTTTGGAAGGGTGGAATTTGGTGAAGAATTCTAGGGGCAGGCAGTAGGGAGTTGAAGATCCAACTTTCTTTTTACTGGATTTTTATTCGAATAGAAAAAGTAGGGTTTCAAGGCATGGAATTGGAAATGTAGGAAAAAGAAAGTCAAGGTTGCATGAATGATCTTGATGGAAGGAGAGTAAAAAGAGATGAAGAAAAGTAAACAAACACATTATCCAAAACTAAGTCAATTGAATTTTAGTTCGAATGGCATGAACATCGTTGTTAATGCAGAAAGACATAAATTCGAATGCAATAAAACACATTATGCTCCTATTTATGGGTTGAAAAATGACTATAATGAATAAAAAAAATTTGGGACAAAAAAGAAATATTAAGTACCACCTTATGAAAATATCAAATTCAGGGGTGAAATGTTAAACCTTAAAAAGAAACACTGAGCCCAAAGCTTTTTCCAACCCAGAAAACACGACGTTCTTTTATCTAAAGACCAATCTATCACTGTTTTTTTATATTGCCTTGAAAGCTGTTCTTTATGTCCCCTCGAGCAATTTTCCATAGATTATGATGATAATTCATACATGTAATGTGACTGCTTATGTGCTTATCCATTAAATATTTCACTTTGATTTTCGATAAAACAGCTGTTTCATAAACTCAAACAGAAAGGGGAGAAAACCAGCAGTACAGCATGATGAAAGACAAGCTTCTTCTTTTTTTATAACAAAATACCCCCACCAATCCTACTATATACAAAAAAAGGAAAAAAAAAAAAAAAAAAAAAAAAAAAAAAAAGAACCCAAACGTTTAAACACCTTAAAGTTAGAGCAAAAAGAACACTAAGTAGTAATAAAACTACAACCCCTTTGGAACATTAACATCCTTAAATGCTAAGAAGATCAGGTGGTGTTGATTTTGGTGCTGGTGGCTGTTGCTGGTCTTTTGTGACTGTTGTTGTAGGTGGGTCTAGGGTTGTGCACGGTGCCGCTGATGTTGGGGACTCTGAGTTTGGTGGTTTTGGGAGTTCGGTTAGGATTTGAACCACTTCCCTCATCGTCGGTCTCTCTACGGCCTGTTCTTCAACACAGAGCATCGCGACGTAGAAAACATGCATCACTTCGTGGAGAGGAACCGATGGGAGTCTAGGATCGAGGACTTTGAGGACGCCTTCTTTGTTTGAATCTGTCATCTTTCGAACCCATTGAACAATGTCGACACCGTCACCGAACTCACCCACTGGTTTTCTGCCACAGACGAGTTCTAACAGGACTACACCAAAGCTATACACATCACTCTTCTCGTCTACCTTCAGCGTGTAGGCATATTCTGCGAAAAAATACAGGGGAATTATATGAAATTCTAAGGGAAATTACTACCGGACTGTTAGAACCACCAAATTTTGGTCTAAATTGATGTACTTCAAAAGCTGCATATATTGACTGAAATGAAGAAAATATGAACTTCAATAGCACCAAATCATTGTAGCACACAGTCAAAACCAAAGTACAGTGGAAATTATTGGTAGGTATTAATGCATAATCCGTGATCCAATCCCAAATCATTAAAAGAGTCAAATGAAACATCAAGTTCTTTGAACCCTTCTGTTAAAAAGAAAAAGTATATACCTGGAGCAATGTATCCGTATGAACCGGCTATGGCAGACATGCATTCGGAAGTGCCTGAATCTTGCAGGAATTTGGCAAGGCCGAAATCAGCAACGTGAGCTTCAAAATCTGAGTTGAGGAGAATATTGTTCGATTTCACGTCCCGGTGGACTATCAAAGGGGAACAATCATGATGAAGGTAGCATAGTCCCTTAGCAGCCTCGACGGCGATTTTGTATCTGGTATCCCAGTGCAAATGACCCCCTTTCTTGCCATGAAGAACCTCTCCTAAACTCCCATTAGGCATATACTCATAAACCAAGAGATTGGTTTCATGGTTTGAGCAAAAACCCAACAATCTCACAATATGCCTGTGCCTAATCCTCCCCAGAGTTTGTATCTCAGCATTGAATCCGTGATCATGGGAAGACCCTCGGCTCATTGCCGGTAACCTTTTAACGGCAACATGGTCACCGCTAGGCATGGATCCCTTGTACACAATCCCAGCACCTCCTTTGCCTATAATGTTATCCTCCTTCAGACAATCCAAAACATCATCACAAGTGAATTCCAAGCGCTGGAACGCGGTTAACTTCCAAGCCCGAGAATCACTCGCTTTCTTCAAGGACCTTGCTTTGATTATAGCCGCGACTGCAAACAAGATGGAGAAGACAAGCAGGCCTATAACGAGCAAAAGTTTCAAAGATGCAGAGAGTCCACCTTTAACATGAGTTTCATGAGTTCCTTTAGCAACCCCATCTTTGCAAGGCCCCAAATAAGGACCACACAGCTCAGGGTTCCCCAAAAATGAGGTGTAGTTGAAGTAACTAAACTGACCACTGCCAGGAACCAAACCGGAAAGATTGTTATAAGAGAAATCGACTGAAGTTAAACTTTGCATAGTGGATATTGAAGAAGGGATGCTACCCAGGAGATGATTTCTCGACAGATTCAGGTAGTTTAATATCCTCATACTTGTGATCTCAGTCGGAATTCGACCTGAAAGCTCGTTTCGACTAAGATCAACAAAGGTTAACAGCTTGCATTTGCAAATTTCTGGTGGGATCAATCCTGAAAACTTGTTATGACTGAAATCAATCTTTGAAAGTTGCTGCAACTTTCCAATCTCAGCTGGGATTGGACCCGAAAACTTGTTGCCATCTAGAAGAAGCTTTTGAACACCGGAAAAGTTACCGACGCTAGCCGGTAAAGCCCCAGAAAGTTGGTTGTTGGATAAGCTGATTTGGCCGAGATTTACGGAAATGGAAGAATCGGTGACCGGGAACTCCCCTGTTAGATAGTTATCCTGTAACTCAACTTGTGTAAGCTGTGGTAATCCCAAAAGGCCTTTAGGGATGGACCCGTTGAGATAATTTTCACCCATACGAATCCGACTGAGTGACTCACATTTCCCCAGCGATTCTGGGATTGGACCAAACAAGAAGTTACCCAAAGTAATCAACGTTTGCAACGTGTTGCCGGAGCACATGTCCGGCGGCAAAGTCCCCGTTAACTTGTTCGACGAAAGATCTAGAACTTGAAGCTTTTTGTTACTGCCCAACTTCTGAGGAATGCTTCCGGTGAAGTTATTTTCCCATAGCTGTAAGACCTCCAACTCGGGCAACTCACCAATGAAGTCAGGAATCCGTCCGTGGAGCTTGTTTCTGAAAAGGTTGAGAAGAGTCAAGTTTTTGAGCTGAGCGAAACTCGCCGGAATCTCACCGGTAAACATGTTGTTCGATAAATCCATGGATTTCAAGCTGTTTAAGGTTCCCAGCTCGGGAGTTAAGGAGCCAGACAGTGCATTCACCTGGAGGAACAACGTGTCGAGCTTCTGCAACTTCCCGATCTCCGGCGGTATTTCACCGGATAACATGCAGTTAGCGGCGTCAAAACGAACGAGTTCCGACAAGTTCCCGATCTCCGGCGGCAAACCACCTTCGAAACTATTGAAGTAACCAATGTACAACTGCTTCAGTTTCGTTAAGTTGCCGATTTCGGGTGGGATTTTACCGCTGAGTTCGTTACCCGAAACGGCTAAATATTCAAGATGCTCCCAACGGCCGTAACTTGACGGGATCTGACCGCTGAAATAGTTCCCTCCCAAATGCAAGTGACGCAAATTGGAAAGCTCCGTGACGGAAACCGGTAACTCCCCCGTCATGTTATTGTTGTATAAATCGAGTACCTGAAGATTTTTCAGCTGGGAAAGCTGGGTAGGAAAGGAACCATTGAAAACATTGTTGGAAAGGTTTAGGTAACGGAGATTGGATAGGACGGCGAGCTCCGTCGGGATAGGACCGGAAAGATCGTTGGCGGCGACGGAGAGGTTTTGGAGGAAACGGAGGTGGGCAAGCGAGGGGGAAAGGGTTCCGGACAGGGTGAAGTTAGTTAAATCGATGGATGTCACGTGACGACCGGTTAAATCGCAGGTGACTCCGGCGAATGAACAAAGGGGAGTGGTTGCATTCCAGTTTGAGAGGTAAGATTGAGGGTCGTCGGTAATGGAGGATTTAACAGCGATAAGTGCTCGAAGCTCCGTGACGGCTCTTACGGCGGCCCCAGCGGCATAGGAGTGGGAAATGTGGAGGAGGAGGAAGAGGAGGAGGAAGAGTAACCTCATTTGTCTGGGTTCAGATGTCCTTTCTCTTCTCTCCCTGCGATGGATATTGGGAGGGAAAGGGAAAGTGTGTGTAGATGGAAATGGAAGTCGAGAAAAAGAGAGTGAGGTAAAGGTTAGTGAAGCAGGTAGGAAGAGATGTCATTTTATTAGTTTTTTTTTTTTTTTCTTAAAAAAACATTTATCTTTTCATAATCCTATTAGTGGTCGAATTGGTCATATTAGTTATTCTCAATTAATATGTTTAATTTGATTAAATAATTTAAAAAAAAAATTAGTTATACTTTCGAATTCTAATTCAATCAATTTTTAGTCCAATTTAATTAATTTATATTAGTTCACAAATCAACCAGTTCAATCTAATTTTCTAAATCTATCCATCCGATTCAATTCAAAAATTCTTACTTTATAATTATAGTTTAACGAGAAAAATGAATTTTGAACAATGATAAATGTTTTTTTACTCAATTTGGTGGTCAAACTGGTCACTGTCATCGATTTTTAGTTCGATCGATCGATCTATTAGTCTATTTTCAATTAAATAATTTGTTAAATATTTATAAAATCTGGTTCAATCATCAACCAATCAATTTTTGTCCCAATTTATGTAGGTTCTTTCCCTTACTTTGGATCCATATACTATACTATTTCTGACCCAATTTATTGATCAGCTGGTTAGGTTTGATTTCCACAACATAGACAATTAATGGTATTTGTTTCTCCTTCAAATGGGAAAAAATTGTTTATTTTGTTGACAATGATTTAGATTTTAGAATTTAGGTTTGAATATGTTTTGATTATGTAATGATTTATATTTTGATTATAATTATTTGAATGTGCTATTTAGTTCTAAACGTGATTGTACTTGTAATATCTCAAAAAAAAAAATTATTTTAAGTTTTGTTTTTTATAATCGAGCAGGGAAATGAAGTTGCTTAAAATCAAAATGTTTTAAGTTAATTTTATAAATTTATGCTTTGATGTATTATCAATGCATAAGTTTATATATATTGATAAAAGATAAATGGAAATATGATGTCATAAAATAAAGGGTTAATTGCACTTGACATCCTTAAATTATAGCCCTTATTTTAAATTGGTTTTCAAACTTCAAAATGTGTTGATTAAATCTCTAAAATATCGATTTCATATCAATCAGGTCCTTTCATTATTGAAACCATCAATTTAACCATTAAATGTCATATAAAATCTTATGTCACAAGATTTAAAATTAAAATTTTTAATAAAAAGGAAAATGTTGATGCATAAATTTTAAAATTAAAAACTAAAAGTAAAGTAAAACTGAAGAGAGATAGAGGGGGACAATAGTTTTATAAATGCTTCGAAAACCTTAAAATGAATATTTTTACAACATTCATTTTATAGTATTCATTTTTCTTTAATTTTTTCTTATTAAATTATGTCACATAAGATTTGTCATTTCATTTAATAATTTTAGTAATGATATTGATTTAATATCATTAGTTTAAGGATATAATTAAAATATTTTACAGTTTGAGGATCAATTTAACATGAAAGTCATAGTTTAGGAATGCTTGGTGCAATCAACTCCAAAACAAATAAAATTCTCAAAATTAAATATATAATTATATTTTAAATAAATAATATAATGTTATTGATTATTAATATAATATATATAGATAATATTTAATTAAATATAAATTTTTAAAAACACACACGGGAATTAAGGAATTTATTTAGAATTGGATATATTTAAAATTTAATCTTTCTACTTTTATTTTAAATAATTTAGTCCCTCTTTAATATTCAGATTTAAAAATACAAGTCTAATTATTAATGTCATTAAAATTTTATAGTTAAACTTTCGTTCATTATATATATATATATATTTTGCTATATAACTACCCAATGATTTATTTATTTTAAAATGTCGTAAAATTAATAGAATAATTTTAATGGTGCTATAATTTGAATTGAATTTTTAAATCTTAAAAAAATTGAATTAAAAAAACTAAATTTTAATTATAAGAAAAATATAAAGACTTAGAGAATATTTTAACTTTTGAAATTATACTTTTTTTTTTCTATTTAGGGAAACAAAGTGAAGATGAATTTTGGTTTGAAGTACTAAAATCTAAGCAAAGCTAAAATTTCCAAACTCGTTAGAAATTATTCCAATTATTTGACCCAAAATAGAATCAAAAAATTATCAATAGCACTCTTTTTTCTATTTTAGTCAGTCAGCCAGCTATCAAACTTCAAATTATTAAACAAAAGAAAAAAGGAGAGCAAATATTAGAACAATGGGGCTTAAGCCAGAGTTGGTAAAATAAAAAAGCTCCAAGTTTAAATAAATGGGTTTCTCACGGGCAATTGGTTAGGTATAATGGTAAGATACATTACATTTTTAAGTGAAGAACGTAAATTCAGATTTTGGAGACATCATTATTGATAGGAGGAGTTACAAACCTCAAACATGAATTGTAAAAAAAAAAAAGAAAAAAAAGAAGCAAATATTAGAATAATAAGAATTAAGACAAAGTTGATAAAATAAATTAGCTTCGAGTTTGAATAAATAGATTTCTGACCAATAAATGATTGGGTGCAATAATAAAGCATATTTTACTCTCGAAGGGAGAATGTAGACTTAAATTTTAGAGATAATATTATAAGAAGGGATAACAACGAATCTTAAATATTAACAGTAAAATGGACATGCATAATATAAAATAAAAAAATAGATTTCTTATATGAAAATTTACAACCTATTTAATAAAATAAATAAATTGGTGACCAAAACTTGAGAAATTAAAGGGAGAGAGGATGGGATTTTAAAAGGGTTCTCACTTAACTTAAATTTGGAAAAGTTTGTTTGGTGATCCATTTATTATTCTTGTTATTGATGTGGTTGAGTAGTTTATATGGTGCATAAATAGAGTTTAATTATAAAATTGTTTTGAATCGGAGATCAATTAGGTTTTCGTATCAATTAATTAAATTAAACAATTTAATTATATCGAAAAATCGAAAAATTTAAATTTAAGTTAAATTAAAAAATTAAATTAATTAAATTTTAAAGCAATTACCATTATTATTATTATTATTATTATTATTAAGTGTATTTTGTTTTTAAACATGAAGATTCATAGTAGCAGTAGCATTGATGGTAAGAAAGATTTTGGCAATTATTGGAAGACTGGTTTTTGTATTTTCTTTGGAAAAGGCAAAAATATATGTAGAGTAGCTGTAGAGGTTGACCCTTTTATAATTATTAGGGCATTTATTGTTCTATTAATTTCACACACCATGTTATCCCATATTAAATATTATCTCATTCTTTTATTATTTTTTTTGTTCTTTTTTTGAAAAATATAATTTATTAAATTCATAGTTTAAATTTCTAAATTTGTTGTTTATTAAGAATTTTACTAGTTTTTAGAAATAATTCTGATTTTTATTTTTTAAAATTTAGCATATTTAGAACAACAAAATTTAAGAACTTTGATTAATGGGAGGGCTCAGTGCAACTTGTTCCAGGGTCAAAGTTCTGAATCAATTACAGTGCTGAATCAATGATAAGCAAAAACCATATGGATTAGTGATATAATTTAAGATTAATGGAAGGATACTATAAATTACTTACTTATATTATATTCTATTATATGACCCTTGTAACAATGATAGTAACACATCATAAATCATAATCTATTCTCGGGGTTAATTGCGCAATCTCTCCAAGGACTCAATTTGAATATTTTAAAGCTTGAATTTAATCAGGTCCTTCCATTAATTCCGCTATCAAATTAAGAGTTAAATGTTAGTTTGAATATAGATATGTTCATAGGTTGAACAGCTGGCCCAGTTCACTTTGGGTTTAGTTTATATAACCTTGAGCTAGCTCAGTTCGAGCCGATTCAATTATATTTTTGTGATTAAATTTTAAATAATTTTTTTATTATTTTATAAACAGTGAAATATGTCATTTAAACGGGTACACCTAGGTTTGAATTTTTTTAATCAGGCCTAGGTCTAGTCCAACACCCATGAATATCACTGTTCGAACGTAGTATGATGTATTTTTAAAAGTACGTGAATTAAATTATAAACATATTACTTATTATATGGACAACTAGAGTTTAATGTGTTAAAAAAATGTTACTAAAATTTAAGAGAATTTTTTTGTCTTGAACACATCTGATCCAAACAAGTAATGCTTAGTAACACAACATTTTAAATATACTCAACGTTAAATTTAAGTTGTCATTTAATGTTTAAATTAATGGCGAGGTTGAGGATGGATTTAAAGTTTAAATCATAGTTGAAGGATATCTAAAGGAATTAACCCTTGGTTTTAGCCCCACCAACATCAAACTCTCCCCCCAAATTGCTTGAATTTGCTTTTGGCAGTTCTTACGAGGATGGGGAAAAAGGTGGGAGCAGGGAGAGGGAAATATGATTAGTGATCTATTTATTTATTTATGAATGTTGAATTAATAATTATCAAATAGTAATAATTTTGCTGGAGATTGTGGAGGTAATTAAATAAAAAGTTTGGTCAATTTTTGTTGAGTCAAGACACGAGGATTAATATAGTGGGACGGGACGGGACGGGACAGAGCAGATATTATCAAATTTATAATTTACTTATAGTTGGTATGTATTACTCTATAATTCATTTTGCTTCATTATGGATATTTAATATTGAAAGATTTTATTATTTTTATAAATATTGGATATATTATTTTTGTTTAAGTTCGCATAACTTAACTTTAGCTTAATTTTTAATAATTATTTAATATTTTAAATCTGTCTTAAAATAAATAAATATTTAAATTTAATTTTTCAAAATAAACGTTCCAAGTCCATTATCCAAAATAAATTCGTCATGTTCTTTATTTATTTTTCAAAAAAGAAACCTAATTCATTTGAGAGAATCGATTCAAAATTCATTAAACAGTTTGAGTTGTGTCATTCCTACCTATATAATAAAATTACAAATAATATATGTTACGATAATTATAACAAATGCAAAACATAATCGGACTAAAACTTGGAATATATCCATACAAGACCTGCCCATGCACCATGGATTGAACTAAAAATAAACTTGAAAATGAACTTACACATAATCATTGCACATGATAAAACTCAAACACAAATATCAACGACTTGAAACCTCAATTGTGCCAGCACAACTAATCATCAATGAGAGACTGAAAGCTTACAATTACACTATTACTATCAATTTATCATCATAAAAAAATATTTTGATTAATATTTTAAGTTATAATTTTTAATATATTTATCCACTTGATTATTATAAAAATTAAATCTTAATCTCATTTGTACAATTATTTTTTTATATTCAAAGGAATTTCTGGTTCAAAGAATGTAAAAATAATTTTAGTAATAGTATTATCGAAATATAAGATGCTCAATATATTACTAAGCATCTCACATTACCCAGATTCATTTGATTGAGATGTAAGATTTTCGTATTTGGTTGACAAAATTTAATATTATTTAAAGTACATTTTACTAAACTGCCATTGATATAAATTTTTTAACAAGTTTAATTCATTTAATATTTTTTTAGTCTCAAAATTTCTATTAAATTATGATAACTTATGAAACTCATTTTTATTAGAACTTCATTTTAAGAGAGAAACAGAAAACACGTCTTATTGGGCGCACTTTTTTTACTCTTTTGACACATCAACTTTTTTTTGTTAGATGGTTAAATGTTAATAGTTTTATTTTTGAGTTTAAGGTTCAATTCCTCTCCTACTCACATTTTTTTTTATTTCATGTTGTTTCAAGCTTTACTTTTATTTTTAATTATTATTTTTAACATATTAGTTTTTTTAGTTAGATGGTTAAATAATAATAATTTTTAACATATTAGTATTTTTTTATTTCGTGTTGGTTCAATTTTTTTTTTATTTTTAATTAATAAATATATTGTTTTCAAGTTTTTTTTTTCATTTTTAATTCACCCTTTTAATCAATAACTCTTTTGTTTATAAAATCAAATAATTATTACAAATTATATAATAAAAAATATGTTTTTGATAAAATTGATATTTATCATTATGTTAAATATATTTTAGTTTTTAAAACATTAACTTATTATTTTTATATATAATATTTATATATCAAATATTTATTTTCTCTACAAATAAGATTACTAAAGAAAAAACTGGTATTGAGATTAACTCTTTTATTTTCGAATCTTAACACTCTTAAGAATTTAAAATTACCCCATCAAGAAAATATTTAAAATCCAAACATTACAATCATATCTCAAAATTTTACATTAATATTCATTTCAAGCACTCAAATTTTACATTATAATCCAAATATCGTAATCATATTCCGAAATCTTACAAGTAATATTTAAAAAGAAAAAACCCAGATTTTCTCTTTATTGCCATGTTGTTTACATTTTCAAACTTCCATCCTCGTTGTTCAAAGATTCAAAAATAGAATCCAAAAACTAATGATGTTTTAAGGAACCCAATGTTCATGCTAAAGCTTCATGGCAACACTGCCCACTGCAGTTTCTTCTAGTAAACTGCACAATAAAATAAAATAAAAGTTGCAGCCTTGCCATTTTAATTAATCATTTCCATAATCTTCAGTATTTTTTAAATAAATAAAACTTCGAAATTATCAAAAAATAAAAACATTGAAAACAGTTGCATAGTGGGGGGAAGATTCGTTGATTTTATCATTTTATGTGCTTCATTTTCAAACAACCTTTCACGGAGTACTATAAAACTTTGGGCTAAGATAGTAATTAAAAAAAAGGGTAAAAACACTTCTTTAGTCCCTCTCAATTTTGATATTAAGTAAATTCTTCCTTCTCAAAAAATTTAGAGTAATTTAACCCCTATCAATTTTAAAAATGAACAACTAAAAATAATTAACGATTTTCATCTTACATCACTTCAGTACTGATGAAAAAATGTATATATAAAAATAAGCAGAATGAGTAAATTTTGAAAGCTAAATTTATTGTTTTACCAATTAAAATAATGTAAAATTGACCAACAATATTAATATTGTAATTAATTATATTTAAATACTCATTTCAGAAAGTGACAAGATTAAAATTTTCAATTTTTTTAAATGGACCAATCTACTCAATATTAAAATTAAGAGGTACTGAAGAGATTTTTTACCATAAAAAACACTGAGCCCAAAGCTTTTTCCAACCCATAAAACACGTTGTTTACCCAAAACCAATCTTATCCCTGTTTTCTTTATTGCCTTGAAGACTGTTCTTTTTGTCCCCTCGCCCTATAGAACACGTTGCTTTAACTCCCTCTATATTTTATTATTAATTTTTTAAGTATTATTTATTAATTTGCGGATTTAGTTATTATATTCTACTTTTTCTTCAACTTTAGATTTTATTTTTTTAAATTTTAAAATTTCAATTTTAATTCGTGTTTTAACAATTTTAAATTTTTACGCGTAAAATATATTATCATATATATAATATTAAGTCAATTTATTGTTTTCATATAATACTTAAAAAAAACTCTTTATTTGTATTTTAGGTATTAATCTAGCTCAAATTTTTTGATCTATACATAATTTTTTATTTTTTAAACAATCTCATTATAAATTTTAATAATCTTTACTCTTTTTAACACAATATTTAGGACTACTCATGGCCCTTCCCCAACCCATAAATAAGAGAATAATGCGCTTAAATACACTCGAACCTACATCCTCCTGTATTGACAATAATACTTATACCAATCGAATTAAGCATTATAATTAATCCCCTAAAAATAGTACAGATAAAAATAATCTCATGCTTGCTTCATCCATTTCCATGGCAACAAAGCCTATTTATTATTAAATAAATATTGTTGGGTTTGGTGGGAATGTGAGTGGTGTGTACAAAATGACATGGGCATAGGATAGTGTTAAAAACCGATTATTTTAATTTTTTTTCCTTAATTCTAATGCATTGTACAATTTATTTAATTTTTAAAAAATTCTTAAAATATTGTCCATCGTACTTATATTAGCCACTTTTCTATATTTAATATATTATTTTTTACTTAATTTAAAATTCATTAATAAATTAATTTTTTCCAATAAATATTATTTTAACCATTACTTTAAAAATCTCTTTTACTCTTTTTTTTAATTATATATTTTTGAGTGTGATATATTTGTTGCTACTAAGTGAAGTGTCTTTCCTATTCCCCACCTAATTAATAATTTAATACCCTTCATTTTTCTATCCAAATAATAATATTCACATTGGTTCAAGAATCAAGACAAGAGAAAAAAAAAACTGAATTATACATTTTTTAATTACGAAAATAAGTTGATTTTTTTAAAAATTTATGAGAATGGGTCGATTTTTGTGTATATATATCATAATTTACGGAAGTAATCTCATATTGTATAGAACAAGCTGCAAACCTATTTATAAGCATATATATACACATATCTCATATCTCACATTGCTTAAGAAAATAAGTTAAATGAGACTTTAAGTCTATATAAAAGCATGTTTTGTAAATTTTATTTTTAGTTGAAAGCGTTTTACCAAAATCGACCCATTCCCGTAATTTTCAAACAATTGACCTATTCCGTAATTTAAAAAAAATAACTTTTTTGATAATTTAATAAAAAAACCATTATTTGGTTATAAACAAAATAAAAATAAAAATGTTTTGATTACACTTCCTAACAAAATGTGACATAAAGTGATTAGTGGACTATCATTTCTCATCATCTTTCAATTTTTTGTTTTTGATTTTTTTTTTTTGGAGTGATTTAGGAGAGATAGGTTGCTTGTAAGGTAAAGTTTCATTTTTTAGGCTTATTTTTTTTTTCAATTAAACAGACATAATTTGAAAATAACAAATAATTGAAATTGAAATTTTATAAATAATATATTTTAAAATATTACATAAATCAATTGAATCAAACATGTATTCGTATTGAATTATATTATATATTTACATTAAGAGGAGAATCTAGAGAAGATATGTAGTAGCCTTGATATCAAAATGAAAAAGTTGCCTTTTTATCTTTTAATAAATGATAAAAATTTTCTTTAATATCAGAAAATGAAAAGATTTTTATTTAATTTTTAAAAAATAATAAAATTATAAGCTAATACAACATAAAATTACATTTTAACCTAAAAAAAGATTTATAGTTAAAAATTTCGACCCCTTAACAAAACTTATGACTTTGCCTTATTTACATTTTTTTGGTGTAACTACATATGTTCTCGTCCATTTTACAATTTGATTCTAGGTTTTTTTGGATTGGAGGTGAAGTTCAAGTAAAACCCTCCTGACAATGATGATTCTAAGATTTAAACTTGGTCCAAATGCTTGATATTCTACTTGTTTCGCCCTATTTACATTAATATTGTGAAATTTCCTTTTCAAATGGGATAAAACAACATATAATCTCTGAACTTCACAACCTTCTCAATTTAGTTCTTAAACTTGACAATTTTTTTTAGTATGTGACACAAAAAAATATATTTTTGATACAGTACAATCACATAACCCTATGTTACAATATATATCATAAGTGAGAAAAATAGTCAAGGACCAAAATCATTTGCAAATGCAAGCTTCATTAATTTGAACTAAGTGGGAAAAGTAATCCAAGTTTATACATACCACTAATTATGAATAAAGGGTATCTGACATTTTGGTTTATTTTATGGTCGTCTTTCTAAAGTTTCTCTTACCCAATGGAAGTCAAAGCCCAAAGGCTGCATATCCATTGACTGCTACTTATAACTTGTATAAATTAGAGTAATTTAATGATAATAATGATAATAATTAATTGCTTGGTCATCATCAAGAATCTCTGCTTTTAACAAAGGTTTTTGCAGTCTTTTTCAGTTAAAAACTGAGTTTTTTTTTTGGGATATTTAGCTTGATTAATCACTACTTTTTAGTGTAGATTTAGACTTTAAGTTTGAATGTATTTAAATTATTAGTTTAATCATAATTTGTAATAATTAATTTTGATGATAGTTATTTAAAAGGCTATTAATTGTATGCTATTTTAAGGGACAGATAGTGATTTTGGCCTCCTAAAATAAAAAAAATTACTTTTAAATCTCTTAAAAAATCATAAAATTATAAATTAATATAATAGAAGATTACCTTTTAGCCTGTAAGAGGTCCATTTTGCCCGGGCTTGGAAATAAACCAGAATAAAAAAAGAAAACCAAAATAATAAAAATAAATAAAACCAATGTTTATTTGTACAGTCCATTTACAAAACTAAATTAGATAGCCCAAAACCCACTTAAACCCAAACAGAAAACCCAAGCAGATTACCCAAAAGCCCCTTACACCCTGGCTCAAATTACAAAACACCACCAGCAACCGAAACCTAACCCACTAACCCAAAAATTTACAAGGCCCAAAAGGGCCCAAATGCCTAAACAGTTTAGTAAGCCTAGGGTTTCTGAAACCCTAGGCGCCGCAAGTGCCCAGCCCCTCGCGCCCATGCTAGCCTTCGGTCGCACCGCAATAGAAGGGAGTTTACCTTTTCGACCGACTTTAAAAAATGAAGTTTTAAAGCTCTAGAGCCGCCATGAACGATGGCGCGTGATGCGCGTGGGGCGCATGCGATGACGGGTGGAGGTTAGACGACCGATGAAGGCAGAGCATTTTTTTGGGGGGTCTCTGCTATTTTTTTTTAAATGGGTGTTCAAAATGATTTTTGGGGCTGATTTTAGTTTTTATAATATATTCATACGACGTTGTTTTGGTGTAGGCTTTTAATGACCAAAACAACGTCGTTTTAAGGGAGGATCCGCGCGTTGACCCAAAAACCCGAGGAGGATCTGCGTGTTTTTATAAAAAGGGAAATTTACCATTTTAGTCCCTCCGCTATTTTATTAGTTTTAATTTTGTCCAATTTAACCTTTTTTTATTTTTCAAATAAGCCCTAAAATTTACATTTTGTTTCAATTTGATCCTCAGGTTCCTTAAAGGCTAATATCAGAACGATGTCGTTTTGAAAGTTTGGCATAATTGCCATATTAACCCCTGCAGTATGACGCACGTTTTGATTTAGTCTTTTTATATCTATTTCTATTGCTATTTAATCCCTGTTTCTTTGTTTATTTTTAAAACCTTTTTATTTCATTTTATTTTAAATTATTTTATCATATTAAATATTTTATATTATTTTCTTTATTATTTGTATATTAATTTATTAATAATATAAAATTCATATATATTTTTTATATGTATTACCCTTATATATATTAAACTATTATTATTTATTATTTTATTTGGTTTAGTTATTTTTATTACATATTATTTTAGGATTTATATATTAGTTATCATATTATACATTTTAAAATTTTGTACATTATATAGTATTATATTATATCATATATTATTTTTATCTAAAATTCATTTATATTGTATAACATATTATTTAATTTTAAATATATAGTTTTTTTTTTATGTATTAGGATATTATAACTATGCTTTTATTTAAAGTTATAAATCATTTATTTATTTCAAAATGTATTTTATTTATTATCTCAAAATATATATTATGTTTTTTTTTTGCAATATCTATTTATTATTTGGTATATGTCACTGCATGAAAAGTTTAATCTTGCATGAGAAGTTTTCATATTTATTTTGTAGTTTTTTTATTATTTTATTGTTTTATATTTGTCTATACTCTTTCATTTATTTACGATTGCTTGAGTGTAAGTATTGTTATTAGTCGTATTTTATATTGCCTGTATTAATATGAAATGTTAGCATGTCATGATTGTTTTTGGTATTTATGTTTGATGATGTATTAATGCGATATTTTCACATGAATCATCGTTTAGAATAAAATACATTTTGCAAAATTACTATATTTTATCTAAAGGTTTTTTTTAAATAAGGCAATGTTTTGTATTCAGAAATTCGGGAAATAGTGCCCTAACGTGCTGGGTTTCGATTTTCCGTTTGACTAAATAACTAAATATCATTTTAATAAAATTTTGTAAATCATGAGATGATTTTAGTTACGAGGGTTTAAAAATATCATGTCCTAATGTGCTGGATGTGATGTTTGTATTCTTTCGGAGCAAAGAAATCTCAAATTTTAACTCAAATTGTTCAGGTTTTTTAAGAAATCATATTTTAAAATTTTTTCAAATTCTCAACATTAGGACATGATTTTATCGATTAGGTACCAATTTTTGGGCGTTATGAGGGTGCTAACCCTTCCTCATACGTAACTGACTACTGAACTCGTTTTCTTGTATTTCGTGGACTAAAATCAATGTTTTGAAATAAAACGTTTTACAAGGTGGTCCAATCACACCTAAATAAAAAGGGATTGGTGGCGACTCTATTTCCGTTTTTAAAAGTCGATCCCCGTTTTTATAAAAATTAGAAATGGTTTCGACAGCTTGGCGACTCTGCTGGGGACGATAAGAGAGTATGGCGACTCCGCTGGGGACGATAAGAGAGTTAAGCCGTAAAATCGATAATTTCATATCCTTTTGTGCGAATTTAAAATTTTGATTTTTTTTTTAAAAAAAAACATGATCCTTTTATTGCATGTGGTACTAATTTTTAATATATTTCTCTACATTGCACTGCATGACCCTTGTCGTCACACCCTTAAGTGGGAGCGAGAAACTATGCCTTCGTGGGGTTTTCACCTCTGCATGGGCTAGTGGATTGCTTCCGGGATACATCCGTACCTATATCTTCGTGAAGTTTTCGCTTCCGCATAGCCATAGGGAAATGTATTCCCCTGAACCGAACTCGGTCTGTATGAGCCTATAATGGGTGAGGATCGAGGAATCTGCTGGTTCGGTACCTCAACTTTAGAGCTAAACCACACGTAGAAAACATAAGGACTCACCTTAAGTAGAATTATGCCAAACTTTAGTGTTTACCCAAATAAGTGTTTGTTATTTTATTTGATTTATGTTTTATTTCATAATACTAACTTGTTGTGCTTTATTTTTCTGATGCATGTCATTTCATATTTTAGAGAGGTATCGATTCACGGTCAGTTTCTAAGTTAGAAAGCTGGTTATGGAGAATGAGTTCCTTGATAAAGTAGGAGACAATGCAGTTGTTCGCATATGTTCAGAGCAAACGCAATTAGAGAAAGGGAATAGTTTAGCTGACGGGTACGTATCTAAACTATGGGATTTTACTCGTATTAGTATTACGCAAAACGAGCTCCAAGAGTTGAAAGAGATATAGACTCAATGGGATGATGAGGCTAAGCAGCTGTTTTATCGCAATTATGGAAATCTACCCTATTTACTCGATACCAAAGTAGATAAGCATCTGTTTCGGGCCATAGCTCAGTTTTGGAACTCTAGCTATAGCTGTTTCACTTTCAGAGAAGTAGATTTAGTGCCCACGGTGGAGGAATATACAACATTGCTTCGCTGTTCGAGGATCCAAGTCGACAAAGCTTATTTTAGGGTTGCCAATGTCCCAACTTTTGTGAAGAAGTTAATGAGTATCACGGGGATGAGTGAACAGTGGGTTGCAGCTAGAATCCAAGATAAAGGTGAGGGTAAATACATATCTTGGGTGAGTTTGAGGGATCTGATCTTATCACATCCAAATGTAAAGAAGAAGATCGACGTCTTTGCCTTATGTATTTATGGTTTGGTAATTTTCCCTAAAGCTCTAAGACATATAGATGAAGCAGTTACTGATTTATTCGATCGACTTAACAAAAGAGGTCACACCTGTACCTGCGATCTTAGCCGAGACGTTCAGATCTTTGAATGCATGTCAGAGAGCTGGTGAAGGTAGATTCATTGGATGCACACAGCTATTATTGGTTTGGTTTTACAGTCATTTTTGGAGGGTTGATAGGGTTCCTTACCGAGTGTTCTCTGAAAGTTATTCTTCTTTAAAGGAGGCCACAGCTACGACAAGGAGGGACGATATATCAGAAGAAAGATGGACGGAAATTTTTCAAAACCTCCGTGAGGAATATGCTGAGTGGAAAGCCCTTTGGATGGTTCCCGACTAAGTCCTTTATCAGTGTGGAAATTTCGATTGGGTACCTCTGCCTAGAATTTGGGGAACTGTTGGATATGCACCGTTGCTCGTACTAAGGCAATACAAAGCAAGACAGTTCATACTGGTGAAATATGGGTTAGCTCAAAGTGAATTCTCATATAAGGGGGATAATTATAAGAAAAAGATTCGAGAGATTTCCGAGGCTTGGAAGTAGGCTCGCTGTATGAAGATATTGACTCGATGACCGATGACAACCCTGGAATACAAGGAATGGTCGAGCAAAAGGATCAACGATAACATCATTGGGCCAAGCTTAGAGGGTGCTCGATCGATGAAGGAGTATTTACAAGTGGTCCCATCGGAGTTAGAGATTATAAAACAAGACTTCGAGAGGCAAAGTTTAGAGCTTGGAAAGAGGAAAGAGAAGCTGGAAGAAGAAAAGATGTACTTGAGGCTAGATGTGGATGTCCAGAAATCAGAGGCCGAGAAATTAAGAAAAAAAAAGAGGAAGATCGAGATAGTTTGAAGACAGAATATAAAAAGATACGTTTGACGATGAAGAACGCTGGATTGGGAAAAACTTCGGAACAGTGGCAGCAAGAGGTTCAAGAGGAAAAGGCCAAAGCTGACTATTGGGAGAGGAAGTTTCAAGAAATGCAAGCGCGAAATGAAGCCTTAGAGAAGAATTTGGCAGAAAGTCTAAATGAAAAGGGAGAATTAAAAACTAGAGTGGCTGAACTTGGAAGGTCTCTTCATCACCATTGAAGCCGTAATTCTACAATCGAATTAAAGTCAAGTCTAAACAAGATTGAGGAAATAAAGGGTAAGATAGAAGAGTTAGAATCGACATTGGATAACTGTGAACTTCGGATCAAGCTTCTTGAAGCAAGAGAAGGGCATTGGAAGGAAGAACTCCACCATTCTCACGATCAAGTTAGAAGTCGGGATTATCTTATGGGTGAAGCAATAGTCCAGATTTGAGAGGCAGCTGATCACCTACAGACTTTGGCAGTACAGGCTGATACATTGAGCACGAAGTATGAGCTACAGTCAGATCGTGGTCAAGAGTTAGACTTGTTGTTTAGAAAAATCAGAACTTTGGGCCTTAGGGCGAAAGCATATTTGTAGTCCGTTTTATGTAAATGATTTTTTTTCTAATAAAGTTTTCTAAAATGAAGTTGAATCAGAATCGATGCCTCTTTGCATTTATGCATTTGCATTACATCATATCATGTACATTTAAGTCCATAGAGAGAGCCTAAATAGTTAAAATTATCACAGAGAGAAAGAGAGAAAGAGAGAAGGAAAATCTAGAAACTGAACACCACTACGGTACACGTGCTAAGACAAAGAAAATGGATCAAAGACTTGAACAATTCTAGAGTGATATGCAAGACCAAATGCAGCAGCAATTAGCAAAGCTCCAACAAAAAATGACAGACCAAATGTTGGAAGCTCAAATGGCTCAGATGCTAAGTGGGGCAATGAACAAAGGAAAGGGTCCCATAGTCAATGCTGAAGACAATGAGGATTTTCCTCGGGGTTTCACCGCACTGCATGTACAACCTGAGGAGTATCCCCAAAGGCCATCTGTTACGATTAGGCCTCAACAAGGGCAAGCTGATACTAGACTGCCCGTGAACTTCCACGTTGGCTCAGGATCCAACCCAGGAGATAACTTAGCCAATCCTATTATCCTTGATTTGGATATAGTAGAGAGGGAAGGGATAAGAACTGAATCCTCGAAGCAGTTCGAGGATCGCTGTAGATAGTTGGAAGAAAAGTTCAAAGCTTTCGAAAATGCTGATCATCACCATGGTATTGACGCAAAAGACTTGAGTTTGGTTCCAGATTTGGTGCTTCCTCATAAATTTAAAATGCCAGAATTTAAGAAGTACAATGGGACTAGCTGCCCTGAAGCCCACATCATTATGTTCTGTAGACGGATGACTGGCTACGTGAACAATGATCAACTTTTGATTCATTGTTTCGAAGACAGTTTTGTGGGAGCAGCATCTAGGTGGTACAATCAACTCAGCCGTGCTAGGATTAGCTCTTGGAGAGACCTAGCCCAAGCCTTCATGAAGCAATACAATCATGTCACGGACATGACGCCTGACAGAATCATATTACAAAACATGGAAAAGAACTCTAATGAAAGTTTTAGGCAATATACGCAAAGATGGAGGGGGGTGGCCATGCAAGTTCAGCCACCACTCCTAGAAAAGGAAACCACCATGCTTTTTATTAACACTTTGAAGGCATCCTTTATCACTCATATGATAGGAAGCACTACCAAGAGCTTTGCGGATATAGTGATGGCAGGAGAGATGATTGAAAATGCCATAAGGGGTGGCAAGATCGAAGCGGGGGAAACCACTAAAAGGTCTGCTCCTAGGAAAAAGGATAATAAGGTGAATAATATGAGTACGTACAACCAAGGGTACTTAAAGGCAATCACTGTCAGCCAGCCAAAGGTAGTTACGGCTGGGCAACAAGGGTCGAAAGATAAGAATCAAACGCAAGGAAAAATTCTGAAAAGCTCCAATTTACGCCAATCCCACTGATGTACAAAGAACTATACCAAAGTTTACTCGACACACACATTGTGTCCCCATTTTATTTGAAGTTGTTACAGCCCCCATACCCCAAATGGTATGATTTCAAACGCTCAATGCGACTACCATGCGAAAATAATGGGGCATTCAATAGAACACTACACTACCTTCAAAAAGTTAGTTGAGAGATTCATCAAGATGGGGATTGTAAAATTTGATTATACACCCAGTGCAGAGAACCTGTTACCTAACCATGGGGATAAACTCGATTGGCGAAAATGTCATGAGAAAGATCAAGGAGGATATTGCGGAGGTAAAAACCCCGTTGAGAATGGTCTTGAGGGAAATGGTAAGAAGAGGACTGATACTATCCGATTCTGAGAATGGATATGAAGAAATGAGGGACTACTGTGAGTTCTACAAGCGAAAGGACATGAAATTCAAGAATGTGTTGAGTTCAGAGTCTTGGTGCAAAGCCTTATGGACAATAAGGAATTGAAGTTTTATGAAGAAGGCTCAGAGGGAGGAAATATCTATGGAACTGAAGAAGAATTGACAAAGCAAAAAGTCAATTATTCGAGGATCATTATCTCCTGACCACGAAGTACGGAAGGCGGAGCACAAGTGGCGCCAAAAGTCGTAATCCAGAAACCTGTTTCCTTTCCTTACAAAGATAACAAAAATGGTACCTTGGAATTACGACTGCAATTTGACAATACCAGGAGTGGAAAACTCAGCTAGTACTTCCAAAGAGGTCCAAAGTGAAGGGTCCTACACACGAAGTGGAAGGCATTACGACTCGGTAAACGTCAGAACGGTGCCTGTGAAAGCAAAGATTTTGGTAGTTGAGCAGGAGAAAGAGACTGAGGCACTTATTAATGAACCCGTAAAGGAAGAAGAAGATAAAGAATTTCTAAAATTCTTAAAGCACAGTGAATACAGTGTGGTAGAGTAGTTACGCAAACAACCGGCTCGTATATCGGTGCTAGCCTTACTCTAAGCTCTGTATATTACAACTCGTTGCAAGGGGTACACTTTGCCAAGTGTATTAATCTATAATGGATCAGCCTTAAATGTCTTACCATTGTCTACGCAGAAGAGGTTGCCGATAGATAGTTCTTATATAAAGATATGCCAGAACATAATAAGAGCATTTGATGGCACCGAGAGAAGAGTGATGGGAAGAATTGACATACCGTTGCTGATCGGGCCCAACACATATAAAGTAGATTTTCTGGTTATGGACATCAAGCCCTCTTACAATTGCTTGTTGGGAAGGCCATGGATTCATTCGGCAGGGGCAGTGCCCTCATCACTGCACTAAAAATTGAAGCTGGTGACAGAAGGTTGGCTAATTACTGTGAACGCGGAGGAGGATATTATAGCAACTGTTACCAATGACGCGCCATATGTAGAGGCGAATGAAGAGGCAACAGAATGCTCTTTTCGATCTTTAGAGTTCGTAAATACAAAATTCATCTTGGAAGGAAACGAAGTTCCGGTACCTAAGATATCCAAAAGCACGAAGATGGGCTTACAAATGATAGTGGGGAAGGGAGCCCTACCGGGAAAGGGACTGGGCAGACATCTCCAAAGGGAAGTTCAAGTGCCGATGCTGAATGTAACGACCCAAAATCCGTAGCACCGGAAAAAGTGTGTTATCGGGCCTCCGTTTTAGTAAATCAAGTTAGCAAATAATTATTAGGAGTAATTATGAGTCTAATAGTATGATTAATTAGATTTTTATTTAGTGAATTTAGCTTAATTTAAAGTAATTAGGAAAAAGGATCAAATTGAATAAAGAGTGAAAGTCTAAATATAGATTAAAAGAAAGCAAAAAGGGCTAAAATGGCAATTAAGCCATTTGGAATAAGTTGGGCGGCAGATGATGATAAGAATCTAAGAATTTTATTGTTTTATTATATTAAATTATAATGGATATGATTAGTATATAATTTTATATTAGATATATATATTATATTATTATAATATAATAAGTAGATAAGATTAAAAGAAGTAAAAGCAAAAGCTAAAAAAAAAAAAAAGAAAAGAAAGAAGAAGTAGTAACAGAAAGGCTCTCGACACAGAGAAGAGAAAGAAGAAAAGAAAATAACAAGGGGAAAATAGGGATTTTAAAGCTTGAAGTTTAAATAGGTAAGTCAATCAAGTCCTATTTTCTTAATTTTTGATGTTTTAGAAGCTTTAAAGCAAGATTTTGATGAAACTAAGTAGATATTCTAAGAGTTTTTAGGTTTTTAAGTATAGTTGATGTTGAAGAAAAAGATGAATTAGGGATTAAATTAAATGAAATCTACGTAGAATTAGTAAAAGGATTAAATTGTAAAGTAAACTATAAGTTTTCTACTATAGGGATTAATTTGGAAGAAATTATAAATTAGGGTTTTATTATGAATTAGATAGTCAAGTTGATTATGGAAGGAATTTAAGTAGAATCAAAGCATGAAATAAGTTAAGAAAATAAGTAAACTTAATTAGGATTAAATTGTAAATTGAGTTATAAGAAAACAATTTTAGGACAGCAGCAGAAGAGTAACTTTGCAAAATCACCAAAAATAGTAGAAATGGAAATAGAAGTTGAATGAGATACGAAATTAAACCTTAATGAGTCTATTTTCATATGAGAGAAACAGAGAAAGCAAAGGAATTCTGTATTTTGAGATATTTATATTTTTGTGAGACTGGTTCAGAGTGATTTCGAGATCCCCTGTTCTGACTTATAAAAATCATTAAAAATTGTACAAAAATAATTGTGGAACATAAATTATATGGTTAGATTCCTTAATGAGTCTAGTTTTATAAGAAACAAACTAGAACTCATTTGAATTCTGTACAATAAGATAATTAAATTTTAGCAAGGAGTGGTCGGAACTGTCAGACAACAGAATAGGGGTGATTTCAAAGAATAAACTGTACTTATTGGCTAACTATAAAATTCTGAAAATTTTATGGGAAGTAGATATATGAGTCTAGTTTCATATAAAATTTACGGATGTTAATTCGGAATTCTGTAACTCGAGATATAGATAATTTAGTGACAATGACTCAGATAGACAGCTTTGAAAGAACTTATAAGTAAATAATAGATTTGTGTATAAAGAATGTAGAATGAAGAGGAAGAGTAGAAATTGAATAAAATTCATTATTTATTGTAATTTAATAATGTAAATTATTATTAATTTCGTAGCTAACAAGGAAAACGAGGCATCGGCATCCAAGGGAAAAGAAAAGATTGTGGAGGAGTAAACTTGTATTTCAGTTTGTATTACTATAATTCAAACTACTATTTAGTTAATGTTATTTTTAAATTTATATGCATGGTAAGTAATTTATAAGGTAAGTATTATTATAGATATGAATGAGAATGAGATGAAGTGTGAATATGTTTAAGTATTTAAATTGTTTAGTAATTAGAAAGTAGAAAATGTATTAAAATGAAAGGTGTGTTTTGAATTGAATTAAAAATTTAATTGAGAAATGATTTGAATACCCTATTAACTTGTCGGACTAGATTTGATACAAATGGCATGCCATTGGATTTGTGATGTGATGAGGAGATTTGTAGCTCGGCCGAGAAGATGATTTTGTTATTATATACTTCGGTTTATCCGAAGAGGCATTTAATGCCTTATTGGTGTGTTTGGGAGGACATGATATATTGGTGTGTTATGGAGGATTTATATTATTCCGGGTGTGATTGGGTTGGATATTTTGGTGTGCTTGGGTGGAATCCACGTATCTGTCAGGGTCCGAACATTGTTAATAGGGTAAGTAATTGAAATGGAACTTTGAAAATGAGATGGATTGATTTGGCTCTATTGAAAGGTATGTGAAAGAATATACGTGTTAAATTATGAATTGAATTAGTATGTGTTAAATGAAATGTGAATTTAAGATTTATGAAGTGATATATATATATAATTATGTATAATTAGTTTTAATAATTTATAAAGTTTATGGTGATGTTTGTAATTTATTAATGTTAAATAATTTTGATTTATAGTAATACCACTGAGTATGAAATACTCAGCGTACGGTTGTTTCCGTGCGCAGGTCATTAGAGTTTCGGATCCGGTCCAGCATCCAAAACAAACCCGACTCCAACAAGAAGATTTTGGTGATGAATTTCTTTCTTTTTGTTAAGTGGCATGTACTAGATAGTTATATGAATTATAAACATACATAAAGCTAAATAATTTTGGTTGTATATAAATGATTATAATGTTTTGAATGAGGGAAATGATATGAAGTTATAAAATGATAAATTTGGTATTGGTTGATTTGGTTTGAATTTGCAGGGGGAGTTAGGTAAAAATAAGTAGAAATGCTGCCGAAATTTTTATAGGATTTAAAAAAAAAAATCTAGAAAATCCGAATAAGTCACATTCTAATTTTAATAAATGTTTTGGGCTTTGAAAGTCTATTATAGGGACTTATTTAATAATTATACTATAAATGTTATTTTATTTGTGAATTAATTGTAATCAGTCTGATATGTCTGGTAATGCCTCGTAACCCTATTCCGGCGACAGTTTGGGGTTAAGGGGTGTTCCAATTGTTGGTATCAGAGCTTATCAGGTTTAGCCGATTCTCGGGCCAAATTGATCTCGGAAGCGAGTCTAGTAGTACATGCCACTTTTGAGTTGAAAATTGAGTCGAGAATCTTGGATGCTGACCTATTTATTGTTTTTGTTTTATAGATTAAAGATGTCTGATGAACACATTGATGATATAAATGAAGAAATATTCACTGGGGATGAAGAATCATATGGTTTAGATGAAACCGAGTCAGCTACACCCAGTGTAAATCCAATCAGAAATCAGCCTCCCAGAGTAGAAAGAGAGAACATTAGGGAGAGAGATGAAAAAGGTAGAAATGATTATGATGTAGTGAGAGTTTTAACTGATGTTCTTCAGCGAATAGCAGAGTCTATACCTGCTACCACGTCTGTACTTGTTCTTAGATAGGCCCCTATTAAAGAATTAAGAAAATACGGTGCCACGAAATTTTCGGGTCTGAAAGGAGTTGATCCGTCTGTAGCGAAAAACTGGATGGACGCAACAAAAAGAATTTTACAACAGTTAGAATGTACGTCACGAGAAAGTCTATTATGTGTTGTATCTTTATTGCAAGGTGAAGCATATTTATGGTGGGAATCTGTGATTCGACATTTACCGACTGATCAGGTAACATGGGATCTATTCCAAAAAGAATTTCAAAAGAAGTATATTGGGGATATGTATATAGAAGACAAGAAACAAGAATTTTTGACGCTAAAACAAGGTGAAATGACAGTAGTGGACTATGAACGGGAGTTCTCAAGACTTGGTAGATATGCACCAGAGTTTGTGCCAACTGAAGCAGATAGTTGTAAAAGATTTTTACGGGGATTAAGAGATGAAATAAAACTGCAATTAGTGTCCCAGCGAATCACTGAATTTGTTGATTTGATCGAGCGGGCGAAAATGGTAGAACAAGTTTTGGGATTAGATAAAAAGTCTGAAATGACTAAATTGACTGGGAAACGAGTTGGAACTGCTGGTTCTAATCCTTTACCAAAAAGATCTAGAGAGTTCAGAAGTGGTTGGAAGCCAAGTTTCAGATCTGATCGAGGTGACAAAAGTCAAGGTAAAGAGACTACTATTTCTACTAGTAGTGTAAAAGGGCCTTCAAGGAACATTGAGGTTCCAGACTGTGAACACTGTGGGAAGAAACACTTAGGTGAATGTTGGAGGATAACTCGACGATGTTTTCGATGTGGGTCTACAGGTCATTTCATTCGAGATTGTCCAAAAAGTGAAAGCACACACCTGCAGTGATCATCTCGATATCAAAGATCGTCGCGCTAGAGGTAGAGGAATGTCCAGAGGAGGTTTTGTTTCGAGGAGAGGAGGAGCTAGTAGAGGCAGTGATATAATTACACAACAGTTAGAGGCTAGAGCACCAGCCAGAGCGTATGTAGTTCGGACCCGTGAAGAAGGCAATGCTCACGATGTGGTGACAGGTATATTTTTACTGTATTCTGAGCCTATTTATGCTTTAATTGATCCGGGTTCGTCACATTCATATATTAATTCAAAATTAGTTGAATCGGGGAAGTTAGAATCTGCAATGTCTAGAGTTTTCATAGAGGTGTCTAGTCCTTTGGGACAAACAATATTAGTAGATAGAGTATGTCGGAGGTGCCCGTTAATAATACATGATAAAATGTTTCCTGTGGATTTGCTGATCATGCCTTTTGGTGATTTCGATATCATATTGGGTATGGATTGGTTATCTGAACATGGGGTAGTTTTGGATTGCTATAAAAAGAGGTTTAGTATTCAGGCAGAAAAAGGGGACATAATTGAAGTGAATGGCATCCGTACCAGTGGTTCGACACGTATCATTTTAGCTATAAAAGCTAACAAATTATTACAGCAAGGTTGTTCAGCATATTTGGCATATGTTATTAATTCTGATTCAGTTGGGAGCCAGTGCAGCCAGATTAGGACTGTATGCGAGTTTTCAGATGTATTTCTAAAAGAACTACCGGGTTTACCACCTGATAGAGAGGTTGAATTTGCTATTGAGGTGTATCCAGCACAAAGACCAATTTCTATACCTCCGTATCGAATGTCGCTCTCGAGTTGAAAGAGTTGAAAGTGCGATTTACAAGACTTATTAGATCGAGGCTTTATTCGACCGAGTATTTCACCTTGGGGAGCTCCAGTATTGTTTGTTAAAAAGAAAGACGGTTCTATGCGATTATGCATTGATTATCGACAGTTGAACAAAGTGATAATCAAAAACAGGTATCCTTTACCTCGTATAGACGACTTGTTTGATCAACTTAAGGGAGCTTCAGTATTTTCTAAAATTGATTTGAGATCCGGGTATTATCAGCTGAAGGTGAAGGAAAGTGATGTGCCTAAGACTGCCTTCCGTACTCGTTATGGCCATTATGAATTTTTGGTAATGCCATTTGGATTGACCAATGCTCCAGCTGCTTTTATGGATCTGATGAATCGCATTTTCCAGCTTTACTTAGATCAGTTTGTGGTGGTTTTTATTGATGATATATTGGTATATTCGAAGACAGAGGCAGAACATGATCAGCATCTTCGAAAAATTTTACAAATTCTGCGGGAAAAACAGTTGTATGGGAAATTAAGTAAATGTGAATTCTGGTTGTCTGAAGTGGTATTTTTAGGACATCTGGTATCTGCCGATGGGATTAGAGTTGATCCGAAGAAAATTGAAGCAATTGTTCAGTGGAAAGCGCCAAAGAATGTATCTGAGGTATGCAGTTTTCTTGGTTTAGCTGGATATTATCGAAGATTTGTTAATGGATTTTCGAAGATAGCACTGCCAATGACTAAGCTATTATAGAAAAATATTCCTTTTATTTGGGATGATCAGTGCCAGAATAGTTTTGAAACTTTGAAGCAAATGTTGACAGAGGCACCGGTATTAACATTGCAGTCGGGAAAGATTTTGTTGTATACTGATGATGCTTCTTTGAGTGGTTTGGGTTGTGTATTGATGCAAGATGGGAAGGCCGTTGCATATGCATCTAGACAGTTGAAACCACATGAACGTAATTATCTGACGCACGACTTGGAGTTAGCTGCAGTAATTTTTGCTTTAAAGATTTGGAGGCATTATCTTTATGGCGAGAAATGCTACATCTACTATGAGACCATAAAAGTCTCAAATATCTTTCATCGCAGAAGGAGTTGAATTTAAGGCAAAGACGGTGGATCGAGCTTCTAAAAGATTATGATTGTGTTATAGACTATCATCCAGAAAAGCAAATGTAGTAGTGATGCATTGAAAGCGGAGAAAAGTGCGATTGAATTACGGGCAATGTTTGCTCGGCTTAGTATTAATGATGATGGGAGCTTGTTAGCCGTGAGTTAAGGGTTAAGCCGATGATGTTTGATCGATTAAAATAGCTCGGATGAAAGATGATGATTATTGAAGAAAAGAGAAATGGTACGAAATGGTTCATGAGAGTTTTAGTATTGATGAACATGATTGTTTGAGGTTTCAAAATCGGATTTGTGTTCCAGCTACTTCTGAATTAAAGAAGATGATTCTTCAAGAAGCACATGATAGCACCTTTGCATTGCATCCTGGTGGAACAAAAATGTATCGTAATTTACGGGAGCTTTATTGGTGGCCAGGGATGAAGAAAGATATAGTTGAATATGTCAGTAAATGTTTGACTTGTCAACGAGTAAAGGCAGAACATCAGGTACCGACTGGGTTACTCCAGTCTATTAGTATTCCTGAATGGAAATGGGATAGTATTACTATGGATTTTGTTACGGGGTTACCACTATCGGCGAGCAAAAAGAATGCTATTTGGGTAATAGTTGATCGACTTACTAAGTCTGCTCATTTCATAGCAATCAAAACTGATTGGTCTCTACAGAAACTTGCTGAAATTTATATCCGAGAAATTGTGAGACTACATGGTATTCCAGTGTCTATAATTTCCGATCGGGATCCACGATTTACATCAAGATTTTGGAGGCAGTTACATGATTCTTTGGGTACTCGGCTTAAATTTAGTACTGCATTTCATCCACAAACCGACGGACAATCAGAACGGGTAATTCAAATTTTAAAAGACATGCTTAGGGCTTGCATTATTGACTTTGAATCAGGTTGGGAACGATACTTGCCGTTAGCTGAATTTGTTTATAATAATAGTTTTCAATCTAGTATTCAGATGGCTCCATATGAAGCATTATATGGTCGAAGATGTCGATCACCGGTATGTTGGACAGAGCTGAATGAGAAAAAGATAGTTGGACCGGAATTAATTCAGGAGACAGAAGAAATAGTTAAAAAGATCAAAGACAGGTTGAAAGTAGCTTTTGATAGACAAAAGTCTTATGCAGATCTGAAGCGACGGGATATAGAGTATTCTGTGGGTGATAAAGTGTTTTTAAAGGTATCGCCTTGGAAGAAAATTTTGAGATTTGGCCGCAAAGGAAAATTAAGTCCTCGTTACATTGGGCCGTATGAAGTAGTTGAAAGAATCGGACCGGTTGCCTATCGATTAGCTTTACCTCAGGAATTACAAAAAATTCATAATGTTTTTCATGTTTCCATGTTACGAAGGTATCGATCGGATCCATCTCATATTATTTCTACTGAAGACATTGAGATTAGTCCGGATTTGTCATATGAAGAAGAACCTGTTCAAATACTAGCTCGAGAAGTGAAAGAATTTAAGAAACAAACGAGTTCCTTTGGTAAAAGTATTGTGGAGAAGCCATAGTGTGGAAGAAGCAACTTGGGAACCGGAAGAAACCATGAGAGTACAATATCCTCACCTATTCTCAGGTAAATTTCGAGGACGAAATTTATTAAGGGGGGAAGAAATGTAACGACCCAAAATCCGTAGCACCGGAAAAAGTGTGTTATCGGGCCTCCGTTTTAGTAAATCAAGTTAGCAAATAATTATTAGGAGTAATTATGAGTCTAATAGTGTGATTAATTAGATTTTTATTTAGTGAATTTAGCTTAATTTAAAGTAATTAGGAAAAACGATCAAATTGAATAAAGAGTGAAAGTCTAAATATAGATTAAAAGAAAGCAAAAAGGGCTAAAATGGCAATTAAGCCATTTGGAATAAGTTGGACGACAGATGATGATAAGAATCTAAGATTTTTATTATTTTATTATATTAAATTATAATGGATATGATTAGTATATAATTTTATATTAGATATATATTATATTATTATAATATAATAAGTAGATAAGATTAAAAGAAGTAAAAGCAAAAGCTAAAAAAAAAAAAAAAGAAAAGAAAGAAGAAGTAGTAACAGAAAGGCTCTCGACACAGAGAAGAGAAAGAAGAAAAGAAAATAACAAGGGGAAAATAGGGATTTTAAAGCTTGAAGTTTAAATAGGTAAGTCAATCAAGTCCTATTTTCTTAATTTTTGATGTTTTAGAAGCTTTAAAGCAAGATTTTGATGAAACTAAGTAGATATTCTAAGAGTTTTTAGGTTTTTAAGTATAGTTGATGTTGAAGAAAAAGATGAATTAGGGATTAAATTAAATGAAATCTACGTAGAATTAGTAAAAGGATTAAATTGTAAAGTAAACTATAAGTTTTCTACTATAGGGATTAATTTGGAAGAAATTATAAATTAGGGTTTTATTATGAATTAGATAGTCAAGTTGATTATGGAAGGAATTTAAGTAGAATCAAAGCATGAAATAAGTTAAGAAAATAAGTAAACTTAATTAGGATTAAATTGTAAATTGAGTTATAAGAAAACAATTTTAGGACAGCAGCAGAAGAGTAACTTTGAAAAATCACCAAAAATAGTAGAAATGGAAATAGAAGTTGAATGAGATATGAAATTAAACCTTAATGAGTCTATTTTCATATGAGAGAAACATAGAAAGCAAAGGAATTCTGTATTTTGAGATATTTATATTTTTGTGAGACTGGTTCAGAGTGATTTCGAGATCCCCTGTTCTGACTTATAAAAATCATTAAAAATTGTACAAAAATAATTGTGGAACATAAATTATATGGTTAGATTCCTTAATGAGTCTAGTTTTATAAGAAACAAACTAGAACTCATTTGAATTCTGTACAATAAGATAATTAAATTTTAGCAAAGAGTGGTCGGAACTGTCAGACAACAGAATAGGGGTGATTTCAAAGAATAAACTGTACTTATTGGCTAACTATAAAATTCTGAAAATTTTATGGGAAGTAGATATATGAGTCTAGTTTCATATAAAATTTACGGATCTTAATTCGGAATTCTGTAACTCGAGATATAGATAATTTAGTGACAATGACTCAGGTAGACAGCTTTGAAAGAACTTATAAGTAAATAATAGATTTGTGTATAAAGAATGTAGAATGAAGAGGAAGAGTAGAAATTGAATAAAATTCATTATTTATTGTAATTTAATAATGTAAATTATTATTATTTTCGTAGCTAACAAGGAAAACGAGGCATCGGCATCCAAGGGAAAAGAAAAGATCGTGGAGGAGTAAACTTGTATTTCGGTTTGTATTACTATAATTCAAACTACTATTTAGTTAATGTTATTTTTAAATTTATATGCATGGTAAGTAATTTATAAGGTAAGTATTATTATTGATATGAATGAGAATGAGATGAAGTGTGAATATGTTTTAAGTATTTAAATTGTTTAGTAATTAGAAAGTGGAAAATGTATTAAAATGAAAGGTGTGTTTTGAATTGAATTAAAAATTTAATTGAGAAATGATTTGAATACCCTATTAACTTGTCGGACTAGATTTGATACAAATGGCATGCCATTGGATTTGTGATGTGATGAGGAGATTTGTAGCTCGGCCGAGAAGATGATTTTGTTATTATATGCTTCGGTTTATCCGAAGAGGCATTTAATGCCTTATTGGTGTGTTTGGGAGGACATGATATATTGGTGTGTTATGGAGGATTTATATTATTCCGGGTGTGATGGGTTGGATATTTTGGTGTGCTTGGGTGGAATCCACGTATCTGTCAGAGTCCGAACATTGTTAATAGGGTAAGTAATTGAAATGGAACTTTGAAAATGAGATGGATTGATTTGGCTCTATTGAAAGGTATGTGAAAGAATATACGTGTTAAATTATGAATTGAATTAGTGTCGAAACCATTTTTTTGAAAAAAACGGGGATCGACTAGAAATAAGGAGTCGCCACCGATCTTTGTTAAGTGTGATCGGATCACCTTGTTTTAATAAAACATTTTCATTTACTAAAACAATATTTTGTTGGTCTACGAAATGTGAGAAAACGGGTTCGGGGGGTCGGTTACGTGCAAGGAAGGATTAGCACCCTTGCAACGCCCAAAATTGGTACCAAATTGATTAATTAATGTCCCCATGTCGAAAGTTTGAAAATTTTGAAGGAATCTAAGAATTTGATCCCTTTTAGAAATATTTGAATTTTCTCGAATTGAATATTATGATTTTTCGTTTCGAGAGAATAAAATATCACATCCAGTACATAGGACACAACGATTTTAATCTTCGAATCCAAGAGCATCACTTAAATCCCGAGACTCATGCTTTAAAAAACATCAACAGGATATTCAAATATTTGGCCCAAACGAAAGAACCGAAACCCAAACACATAGGTACGATCTTTCGAATTTCGAATATCGAATATTGCCTTATTTGAAAATTTTGGTTTTTTGATGAAATTGATAAAAATTAGGTTATGTTTTAAAAGCATTATTCAAAACGTGGATGGGATTATGCAACGGGAAAGCGACAATGTAACACGAGTTTGGCGTAATGACAACATAATACATGTAATACATAACATTGAAGTCAACAATCTCGAATATTGACATGTATGAATAATAATGGCGATAATGAGAACAATAATACGTGAGCATGAAATTACATATAATGAACTATAACAACATGAGAATACAAATAAAAGAATTATGGCACACGCAAAAGTAATAATTAAATAATATACATTATCTAAGAAATAACATTAATAAACAAAGGCCAACGAATTAAACAATTTAGAGAGAGATAATATGCAAAAATAATTGGTAAAGCGATTTAAGTAAATCATTTATAAACGAAGTTTAAAATAATAGGTAGAGCTATTTAAAATAACATAAGAGGTTTAAAATAAATAATATATATATATGTATAAAGAAATTTAAATACCTAATATGACAAATAAAACAATTTAAAATAACTAATATATAAATATTAAAGTTAGTGAATAAATAATAAGATAACAAAAGGCTAAAAAACAAGTTAAGGACTGAATTAAAAAGAAAACGAAATTACAAGCCTAAATTAGAGCACATGCTAAAACAGGGGGACCGAGCAAGATAATATTCCATCTCTCATGCGCATCCATGAGCCAAGGATTCGATTGGAAAACGAAAAAAAAATTAAAAGGAAAATCCAAAAAAATGACTAAAAGGAGTGATCAAGCGAGGTTTGTAATGGGGAGGGACTGTCATGAAAATATCCCTTTAAGGAACAAACATAGGATTCCCCTTCTCCAAAAGGTCAAACGGCTGTATTATGCCTTTAGTGCTTTAAAACCAAAATTTTTTATTTGAATTCATCTTTTGCTTAAAAAAAAAACAAAAGCCACAGACCCCATTTTTATTATTTTATTTCATTTCCTTTCTTCAAATTTGACAAAGAACCCAACCCTATTTTCATTTCTTCTTCTTCGCTGCTAGAGACCCATGCGCGCGCATGACCATTAAATCGGTGGCCGACGAAGGGCATAGAGAGGGCTTTTGGATTTAGGTGAGTTTATTCCTCTCTTCCTTTCGTTATTGCTCATGAAATTTTTTGAAATAATAAGATCAAAAATGTAAACAAACTAGAATAGCAATCAATAATATATGAATAAAACAAGATCCACCTTCGATTTTCGAATCCTCTTTGATTTCTTGTCGATATTCGTACAAAAAATGGGAAAACCGACCCTTCAAATTTTTTTTTTTTTATATATTTTTTGAATGCCTTTTGTTTTTCTTTTTTGCTGAAATTTTTTATAAGAGTCTAAAAAAAAAAAAAAAAACCCTCTACAAACGGATTTGGCTTGGTTTTATACAAGACACACGAGCTTCTGGATCTTTCTTTTTTTTCTCTGTGCGTCGTGCTTTCTGTTTTTGTCCTCATTTTTGTCGCGCGTGTTTGCTTGTTGTTCTGCAGTGCCCGAGGCTAGTCTTTGGTGCGGTGATGGGTGAAGAGCGGTGGAAAGGAAATCGAGGGTGGTGGAGGGCTCGGCGGCGGCATGATGAGGCGCACATGGGGTTGTGGTGACAAGGGTGGGTAGACCGACCTAGGGTTTGGGGTTGTTTTTTTTTTTTTTGAAAATGTTGTGGGCTCAATTTTTTTGAGTTAGGTTTTTGGTTTGCTTTGTTGGGTCGGGGTCTAAGGTTAAATGGATTTGTTGGGCTTGTGTAGGTTTTAGGATTTGGGCTTCTATATATGGGTATTGGACTGTAATTACTAAATGGACATTTTGGACTATTTTTCTTTTATTCATATTTCTATGTTTTTTGTTTTATTCTAATTTTTGGTTTTACAATTGGGCTCGGGTTCGATTGAGGACCGGGCAAAATTTGTTATTACATTTGCCCTCTTTGATCATTGTCGAAACGAGAATAGAGCAAAGATAAAAAGAACCAATTTTGCCGGTTTGGCCAAGTATAGATTCTTACGGTGCTTTTCTTCCTCAAGCATCTTCAAACCCTGTTGCTTTGATCCACCCTACCGCTGCTTCTGCGAGACATGACCCGTAGCTTCAATTCGTTTTTCCTCAATCTTGTTCATTTTTGAACTTGCTCCAACATGGCTTTACGACACAAAGAGATTTGTAGCTTCAATCTATTAACCGCTCCATTGGGACTTTGAGGAAATAAACCTGAACTTTTCGAACTGCTTCCTCGTTCTCATAACATGAACCGACTCTCCCCTTCTTCCTCTTTTTTTTTTGAATTTTTTTTTGAATATTTCTTGGCGTGTGTGACCCGAGGCCCAACTCATCTTTCGCATTATGAGTTGGTTTTAACGGGAATTAAAAGACAGAAATTGAAAGATAGAAGTTAAGTACCTCTCGTATTATGAGTCAATTTTTGGACAGAAATTTAAAGACAGAAATTAAATACCTCGGCATGCCCCGAGGCTCAACTCACCTCTCGCATTATGAGTTGATTTTTGAACAGAAATTTAAAGACAGAAATTAAATACCTCGGCGTGCCCCGAGGCTCAACTCACACTACGGCATTATGAGTTGACTTTTTGAGTAAATTTAAAGACAGAATTAAATACCTCGGCGTGCCTCGAGGCTCAACTCACCTCTCGCATTATGAGTTGATTTTTGAACAGCAATTTAAAGACAGAATTAAATACCTCGGCGTGCCCCGAGGCTCAACTCACCTCTCGCATTATGAGTTGATTTTTGAACAGCAATTTAAAGACAGAAATTAAATACCTCGGCGTGCCCCGAGGCTCAACTCACCTCTCGCATTATGAGTTGATTTTTGAACAGAAAATTAAAGACAGAAATTAAATACCTCGGCGTGCCCCGAGGCTCAACTCACCTCTCGCATTATGAGTTGATTTTTGAACAGCATTTCAAGACTTGTTATCTGGTGGAATTCGATCAAGATTTCTTGCTTTATTGGCGTTCCTGTATGTGTCATGCGGGATGTTGATGTTATCATGATATGCATGTGTTTGTCTTAAATGCTCTTATGCCTACATGATTATGCCATGCGTTCTGGGTTTGTTTGTCGTGTATCTCTTGTTATGATGACTTGTATTCACTGCTTCGATTCTTGACTTTTCTTTCAGTTTTTGTACTCGTGCTCAAGTTTTACGAGTAGTCCGTATCTCTCATATATCACCCATTTTGTCCCCTCGTTAAACTTTTGTTCTTGCTTTGAGGTTCTTGTACTTCCCAGGTTCTCATCCAGGTGATGCTCAACGTTTCTTTTGTTTAGAGTATGTAATTTCACTATTTACCATTTAAATGAATTAAACACGAGATGCATGCTAATGGCCAAGTAGGTGTGAAAGAGATGCCTTACGTTCGTATTTATTTCGAAGCAACAAGGAAAGAAAATTGACAAGGAATGATTCAATAAGGAAAGCATAAAAAGAAAGTGGATTCAATTGTCACTAATGCTCTAGATATCTAACGCGTGAACTTCTCCATGTTCCTTCACCCTGAACCCCTTCGAGTGAAGCTCCTTGCGTAGAAGACCCTGAGCTTCTGAGTCCGCTTCAAATATTATAATCTCGCCCCTTGACTTCCGTTCAAACCGTTCTTACTCTTTACGTGTGAATCCCCTTCGTTAGGACGCCTTTTCAGGTTTTCATCCCAATTTTGATTATCAAGACGCCCTTTTCGGGTTTTCATCCTGATTTTTTTTTCTCTTTTTTTTTTTGAAATCAAGACGCCTTTTCAGGTTTTCATCTTGATCTTTTCTTTTTCTTTTCTTATTCCCCCCCTTTTTTTAGGCATAGTACCTTTTTACGGCATCTGAGTTCACTGGGTTCGATACCTCTTTCCCATCCATCTCTGTGAGAATCAAAGCTCCACCAGAGAAAGCCTTCCTTACGACGTAGGGTCCTTCCCAATTCGGTGCCCATTTTCCTCGAAAGTCTTTTTGTATTGGGAGGATCTTTCTCAACACGAGCTCTCCTTCGCGAAAGTCCCTTGGCCGTACCTTCTTGTCATGGGCCGTGATCATTCTCTTTTGGTACATCTGTCCATGACAGATTGCTTTCAAGCGCTTTTCTTCGATCAGATTCAGTTGGTCGTATCGAGTTTGTACCCATTCTGATTCTTCTAGTCTTGACTCCATCAAGACTCGTAAAGAAGGGATTTTTACCTCGATGGGCAGTACAGCTTCCATTCCATATACCAAAGAGAAGGGAGTTGCCCCTGTGGAGGTCCGCACACACGTGCGGTACGCATATAGGGCGAATTGTAGCTTTTCGTGCCAGTCTTTATACGTCTCGGTCATCTTTCCAATAATTCTCTTGATGTTTTTGTTGGCGGCCTCTACTGCTCCATTCATCTTTGGACGATAGGGTGAGGAATTGTGATGCTTTATTTGAAATTGTTCACACACTTCCTTCATCATCCTGTTGTTCAGATTCAAGGCATTATCTGAGATGATTTTCTCAGGTAATCCATATCGACATATAATCTCCTTTTTCAAGAACTTGCAAACTGCGGCCTTTGTCACGTTCGCAAATGAAGCGGCCTCGACCCATTTTGTGAAGTAATCTATGACCACGAAGATGAATCGATGGCCATTAAAAGCTTTTGGGGAAATTGGCCTAATAACATCTATGCCCCACATGGAAAAAGGCCACGGAGAGGTCATAACGTGGAGGGGCGATGGTGCTGCATGAATTTTGTCGCCATAAATTTGGCATTTGTGACACTTTCGGGCGTAAATGATGCGATCACTTTCCATCGTCAACGGTAATAACCGAAGTCTCATAATTTTTTCGGCCATAGTGAAACCATTGGCATGTGTTCCACAAGTTCCTTCATGAACCTCTTCAAGTATTTTTCTGGCTTCGACATCATCCACGCATCTTAGAAGCACTTGATCTTTTCCTCTCTTGTATAAGATGTCCCCATCAAGAACAAATCCCGCTGCCATTTTTCTGATTGTTCTTTTGTCGTTCTCGTTTGTCTGCTCCGGATACCTTTGATACTTAACATATTCCAAGATATCATGGAACCATGGTCGTCCATCTGCCTCTTTTTCAATGCTAAAACAATGCGCCGGGGCTTTATATATGCTCATCTGGAGAGGCATTATTTCCGCTTCTTGATTTGCTTTGAATATAGAAGCTAAGGTGGCCAAGGCATTAGCCAATTGGTTTTCCTCTCGTGGGAAGTAATTAAAGGTTACTTCCTCGAATTCTTTGACCAAATCCATAACAAGATCGTGGTATTTGACCAGCTTCGAATCTCTCACTTCCCAATCTCCACGGATTTGGTAAATCACCAATGCCGAATCCCCTGATACCTTTAGGGTCTTGATGTCTCGTTCAATGGCCGCGCGAAGCCCCATGATGCAAGCCTCGTATTCTGCTATATTATTGGTACAGAAAAAGTTTAATCGGGCGGTGAGTGGGGAATGATTCCCTTCCGGCGACACCAAGACTGCTCCAATCCCGTGCCCCAATGCATTTGAGGCACCATCAAAGCTCATCTTCCATGACTCTTCTTTTGATGATTCACCTTCTTTTTCTGTAATACACATCAAATCTTCATCCGGAAAGTCAAATCTTAAAGGCTCGTATTCCTTCGTGGTTCGGGCTGCTAGGAAGTCGGCTATCGCGCTCCCTTTTACCGACTTTTGGCTTACATAGACGACGTCGTATTCCGATAGCAAGATTTTCCATCATGCCATTCTTCCCGAGAGTGCAGGCGATTCCATCATGTACTTTATTGGGTCCAGCTTTGAGATCAGCCACGTCGTATGATGATACAAGACATATATTATGCGAGCCTTCGAGTTGCCCAAACCGAGCACAATGTAATTTTTCAATTGGCGGGTATTTGGCTTCATACTCTGTGAACTTCTTGCTAAGATAATAGATCGCCTTCTCTCTTCTTCCCGATTCGTCATGTTGCCCCAGTACACATCCCATCGAGCTTTTGAACACCGTCAAATACAATATCAATGGTTTTCCGGGGGTTGGTGGTACTAGCACAGGGGGGTTAGATAAATATTGCTTTATCTTGTTGAAGGCGACTTGGCATTCCTCGTTCCATTCCCCAAGATTGTGCTTTCTCAATAGTCGAAAAATTGGGTCGCATTGATTCGTGGTCAGAAAGCGATGAACCGAAAGCGATGTAGTTTAATCTTCCGAGAAACCTCGACTTCCTTTTGTGTCCGCGGAGGTGGTAAGTCTTGTATGGCCTTTATTTTGTCGGGATCGACCTCGATACCTCTCTCGCTAACGATAAAGCCCGAGTAATCTCCCACGAGGTTGCTCCAAATGTGCACTTAGCTGGATTGAGCTTGGTTGGAACTTTCTCGATCTTTCAAATAATTTCCGAGGTTTTCAACATGCTCTTTTTCTCCCCGAGATTTGGCAATCATATCGTCGACATACACTTCTATCTCTTTATGCATCATGTCGTGAAACAGCATCACCATTGCCCTTTGATATGTTGCCCCAGCGTTTTTTAATCCGAACGGCATCACTTTGTAGCAAAATGTTCCCACATTGTCACGAATGTAGTCTTCTCCATATCCTCCAGAGCCATCTTTATCTTGGTTATAACCCGAAAATCCGTCCATAAAAGAGAATAATGAATATTTTGCCGTGTTATCTACCAGCGTATCGATGTGCGGCAAGGGAAAATTATCCTTGAGGCTTGCTCGATTGAGATCACGATAGTCTACACACATTCGCACCTTGCCGTCTTTCTTTGGCACTGGGACTATATTAGCCACCCATTCCGAGTATTTGGAGACTTGTAAGAAACCAGCGTCGAACTATTTTTTGACCTCTTCTTTTATCTTTAAGAGCATTTCGGGTCTCATCCGTCTGAGCTTCTGCTGGATTGGCTTGCATTCGGTTTCCTTTGGAGCCCGTGGACCACTACATCCTCGCTTAATCGGCATGTCCCGATATGACCATGCGAATACGTCTTTGTATTCATGAAGCAAGGTGACCAAGTCGTGTTTGGTGGGCTCTGAGATGGAGGTCCCAATTTTCACCTCTTGCCTCCTTTCTTCGTTTCCCAGGTTCACCGTCTCAACAGATTCTTGGTGGGGGAGTATTTGTCTATCTTCCTGTTCTATCATCCTTAACAAGTCGGGGTTGAGACATAATCTTGACATTTTTCGCTTCGGCCAGATTCTCTCTAAGCAAGCGGCTTGCTCAAAGTCGATTTTAGGATCAGTAGCAGGATTGTTCATGTTGTCGTTATCTGAGCACCTGACAGGTAAAAAGAAACTATAGAGGAATGTCGAGGTATTGGAACCAAAAAATGTGATTCTATGACAATATATATATGAAGACAGGCTATGAGAAGAGGGAATAAATATGAGGCTAATGAGAATGAGTGACAAAATGCATCTTCATTGATTGTTCATTAAAAGGTTAAACAGCTGACACAAACTCTTATAACAAATTCCCCTTCAATTTAGGGGCGTATAGAAAGTTTTCATTGGGGATTACTCTGGAAAGGCCCTAGAAACTACAAGGAGATCCTCGGCGGTCCAATTGTTCAACACAAATCCAGGAGGACCAGGGCGTATCTTTGAAAGACCTTTCATCGTATTGTCTGCTTTGTCGATGACGTTTATGTGGAAGTTATGGAAATCCCTTTCAACCAATAGCAGCGCGCTTCGTGAATCGTTTCCCTCTGGGTATATTATTCCTACGGACTTAAAAGTTTTCGTCAATAGCGGGTAGGTCATAGGCTCCCATTCTACTTCCTGACCTGAAGCTCTTGCAACCCTCCTTTCCTGGTTCTTCTGTAGTTGTTTCCTTCTTTATCGTCCGTCAGGTTTGAACCCTAAGCCGTATTGAGCTTTGTGGTGTACTGGGTTTAACGCTCTAGCCATCCCTTGTTGGTGTCTTCCTAAGCCTTTCCTTGCTCGGGCTCCTTTTCCTACCGTCAGTTTGATTCCCATTTTGGTGTTTCTGGATAGTTTGGGCATGGGAACCTTGTTCCCTTCGGCGACGAACATCGCGTTGATAAATTCAAAGGAACGGAAGGAGCATTCTGGCGCCTTATTGTTGGGCTCGATGTAGGGTGCATCGGTAGAGAGTGATGCGACTATGTCCTCTTCACCAGTGATTGTGATCAAGCGGTTATCCATAATAAGCTTTATTTTCTGATGGAGAGATGAAGGGATTGCTCCGGCGGAGTGGATCCAGGGCCTTCCTAAGAGGCAATTATATGAAGGAGCGATGTCCATGACCTGGAACTCCGCATTATATGTGCACGGGCCCACCTCCAGAGGGATCTCGATTTTTCCCATAACTTCCTGCCGTGTTCCGTCGAATGCTCTTACCGCAGAATGACAAGGCCTCAGATAAGACATATCGACGGGCATCCTAGACAACGTAGCCAACAGCAGGACATTGAGCGCGGACCCGTTGTCAATAAGCACATGCGGTATTATATATCCTTTGCACCCGGTTGTGATGTGCAATACTTTAACAGAGCCCCTACCATTCGGTGGTATTTCATCGTCGCTGAAGGAGATGAAATTATCCGCGTTTAAATTGTTCATCCACCTATCGGGTTTTTCAATGGGTACATCGCTTCGTACATACGCTTGATTTAACACCTTTAGTAAAGCATTTCGATGTGGCTCTGAGTTCAACAACAAGGATAATACTGAGATTTTTGCCGGTTGTTTATTTAGCTGCTCCACGACATTGTACTCGCTGTGCTTAATGAACTTTAAGAATTCCTGTGCTTCATCCTCGTTTACCGGTTCCTTAGTTCTTTGTTCAAATTGTATCTCGACCTCACCCTCGGCCTCGTGTATTGGTGCCTTCTCTTTCTGACTCGTGCCAACGACTTTCTTCTTTGTCTCAACCACTTCAGGGGAATAGCACCTCCCACTGCGGGTAAAATGCCCCACCTCACTGATGTTTCCGGTTGTAGCTTCGGGTATGGTGATGTTGACATCATATTTCCACGGCACCGCCTTGCTATCCTTGTAAGGGAAAGGGGAAGGTACTTGGATTATCATTTTTGGTTTCCTCTCTTCCTTCTTTACCTCGTAGTAGATTACTAAAGGCCGATCTGTTGCTGTAGGAGGGCACGATGATTGGCCCTCAGATGCACATATATCTTTTCCATCGATCTCTTCCCTCTTATTGCAGATTTCCACCTCCTTATTGTCCATCATGCCTTGAAGCAGTTCTTTGAACTCCTCGCAAGATTGGATGTGGTGTCCTTCCATGCCGTGAAAGATGCAAAAACTTGGACTCCTCATGCTTTCCTCCTTGAAACTCTTGTCGAGCATGTCCTTATCCTGGAGACACAACTCCTGCTCGCCACCTATCTTTCTGTGTCACCATATTCACGTTCCCCGTGGCATAGTTAGGGAGCGGGTTTCTCGCCGTATTATCGGTACCGTCAAATCGTAAGATCTCGGCATCGATAAGGCCTTGAACTCTTCTCTTAAAGGCTAAACAGTTATCTGTAGAGTGCCCCTGATTCCCGGCGTGATACATGCAATTAGCGTTAGGATCGTACCACCTTGGGAACGAGGGCTTTAATGGTGCCATGTAATGTGGTGAGATTAACTATTTTTCCAATAACTTCGGGCACAGTTCTCCGTATTATACGGGGATAGGGGTAAACTGTGGTCTCTCTGGGTTGGGCTTTACTGGTCTTTGTTCGTTTTTTGGCTGACTTTGGGCAAGCATGGTACTTGGCGGGAATATGGTGAATGGTCTTTGATTGTCGGCGGCATAGACAGGGTAGGGAGGAGGTGCTTGATAGTAGGGGCTTTGTGGAGGAAAGTATAAATTTGGCGGTGGGCGAAACTGAGGTCGTGGTTGGGTCGGATATGGATTAGGAGCATAGTGGCTCCCGGTCCCCACCATATGGGCTTCAGGATATTTTTTCTTTGCAGGTGTTGGTTTTTTCGAGCTCTCAGGGCCCTCCATTCTTCCACTTTTGATGCCATTTTCGATGAGTTTGCCAGATATTACAAGGTCGGCGAAGTCTTTTGTGGCATTTCCCACCAGTTTTTCGTAGAATGGTGCCCTCAAAGTATTGATAAAAAGGACCGTTACTTCACTTTTAGTTAGTGGGGCTCGACTTGGGTGAGAGGTCCCTCCATCTCTCGAGCATATCGCATCGAAGGTGTCTGTTGGCTTCTTTTCCAACATTTGTAGCGTTAGCCGGTCAGGAGCCACATCAGAAACATGCTTATATTGTTCACAGAATACAGTTGCCAGGTCCTTCCATGACCGGATCCTCTCTGTGCTAAGCTGATCGTACCATCGGAGGGCTGATCCGATCAAGCTATCACCGAAACAAGCAGTATGTATTATGACTTCTCCTCATTCAGATGTCCAGCCATCTTTCGACAGAACATAATAAGATGTGCCTTCGGACATCTCGTTCCCTCATACTTTTCGAAATCTGGCACCTTAAACTTTGGAGGTAGAACCAGATCAGGCACCAAACTAAGCTCTTTGGCACTTAGTGCAGAGAAGGCTGGCCCAGACCTTCTACCGCCTTGAGTCTCTCTTCAGACTCTTATATTTTTCTTCAGCATCATGGTCATCCCTCTTTAATCTGGCTATTTCCATCGGATCGTCCAAATCTGGAACAATCGGATTAGCAGAATTATCTCCAGCGTTTGATACGTATATACCTTGCCCAAGATGGGTAGGTGGGATGGGTTGTTGTTCCAGGCCTACTGGGTTCCCTTGAGGATATTCTCTTTGCGTTGCATGAGCGTGGGGTGGTGTGAATCCTGGGGGATAGAATGGATCTTGATTATCCCTCGAATGGGGCTCCGTAACGTCAGGACTTTGCGCGGGTCCTTTTCCTTTGGCCATGGCTGTCAACATCTCCAACATTCTATCCATTTGATCCTTATGTTCTCGTGATTCCTCGCGGGATTTCATCATCAGGTCCCTCGCTTCTTGTTGTGACTTGGCTAACTGTTCTTGCAACTATTTCTGGGTTCTTTCCATCCTTTCGATCCTCTCATTGAGTTCGGCGTCCATAGCTCTAGTTCTTAAGCGTGTCCTATAGGGATGATGTGATTCCAGGTTCGTAATGTTGTAGCTGCGAATTATGTGATTTTAAGTTTAGCGAATAGTTAAGGTGGTATGATGCTAATGTATGTAATGCAATGCCAATGCATGATATGGATGCGAAAAGGTGTTGATTTAATTCAATTTCATTAGATAAACTTTACTATAAAACAAATTTCCTTTCATAGAACGGACGATTACATATACGACTTAGCCTTAATGCCTAAGTCCTTAATTTTCCTAAGAAGCCAAGCTAAACTTTGGCCTCGCTCCGATCCTGACTCGTACATCAGACTTAACGCATCGGCCCGAACCGCTAAGGTTTGTAAATGATCGGCCACTTCTCAGATTTGAGCCACAGCCTCGCCCATCACATAGTCTCTATTTCTGATCTGCTCTTGGGAATGATGGAGCTGCTCCCTCCAATGTCCATTGTTTGCTTCAAGGAGCTCCACTCGGTTTTTTCTATCTTGTAACGCAGTCTCGAGCTCCTCTATCTTTCCTCTCATTTCCTCGACTTTGCGCTGACTAGCTCTTAATTCGACCACTGAGTTACGACTACGGTGCAGACGCAGTGATTTTTCTAATTCTGCCACTTGGGCGCGCAACCTCTCCTTTTCGCTTTGGCTTTCTAACAGGTTCTTTCTCAAAGCGTCCTCTCGTACCCGAGCCTCTTGAAATTTCCTCTCCTACTTAGTGGTCTTGGATTTTTCTTCTTCAATTTCTTGCCGCCATTGCTCCGATGTCTTACCTAGCCCTGCAGTTCTGATAGACATGCGCAACTTCTTGTAGTCCGTCTTTAAGCTATCTAAGTCTTCTTCTGCTTTGTTCTTTCCTCTTTTAAACTTTTCATCCTCGAACTTATGGACGTCAACATCTAATCCCAACTGCATCTTTTCTTCTTCTAGCTGCTCTATCCTCTTACCCAGTTCCCGGCCCTTTCTCTCGAAATCTTGCTTGATAATTTCCAATTCAGTTGGGATCACTTGCAGCTGTTCTTCTATTGGTCGAGTATTTCCTTGGATTGGCCCTGGGATATTGTCATTGATTCTTTTGGCCCACCATTGATTGTACTCGGGGGGTCACCATGGGCCCTATAGCGAGTCTCTTCATTTTTCGGGTTTGGGTCCATGCATCTGATATCTCGCGAACTTTCTTCTTATAGTTGTCATCCTTGTATGAAAATTCACATTGGTCTAATCCATGTATTACCGGTACGAACTGCCTCGATCGATACTGCCTCATCACTAATAACGGGGCATACCCGACAGCTCCCCATATTCCGAGCAGAGGAACCCAGTCGAACCTTCCACACCGATACAGGATCTCGTCAATGATCATCCATGGAGCTTTCCATACTACATCTTTGGCTTGCAGGTTTTGGAGAATCGCCATCCATTTCTCTCCAGATAGGTCGTCTCGCCTTGGCGTATTTGCTAATTCCTCAAGAGGAGAGTAATTCTCGAAAAAGACTTTGCACGAGGCTCTTTCTTTCTTCCAAAAATGGCAATGAAACCAAGATAACAACAACTGGGCACATCCCACGAATCTCCCTTCGCCCGCTATTCGGCAAGCGTTCAATGATCTGAAGGTCTCAGCTAAAATCGCAGGGACAGGCGTAATTCCCTTGTCAAGTTTATCAAATAGGTCTGAAACCGCATCCTCTACATGCCCTAATGCCTTGGGGAAGATGACCAAACCATAGATACTTAGAGCGAAGATGTCGACCCTCTTCTTCTTATCAGGATGCGCCAAAATTAAGTTCCTCAAGTGTTTCCAAGGAATGCACTTACAATCTCCCTTTTGCTTGATCCGGGCTGTGGTCCATTGCTCGCTCATTCCTGTAATGTTCACTAGCCTTTTTGAGAATGCCGGCACATTAGCAAACCTTGAATACGCTTTATCAATTCAAATTCTTGGGCATCGAAGCAGGGCTATGTACTACTCTATAGTGGGCACTAAATCCACCTCTCCAAAAGTGAAGCAACTGTAAGCAGGGTTCTAGAATTGGGTAATAGCTCGGAGTAGATACTCGTCTACCTTGATATCGAGCGAGATAGAGACGGATCGCCGTAATTCTGATGAAGCGAGTTGTTTGTCCTCGTTCCCCCATGATTCCCATATTTCCTTCAATTCTCGCAGATCATTTTGGGCCGCGCTGATACGGGTGAAATCCCATAACTCTGATTCATGCCCCACTGTCAGGCTATCCCCCTTCTCTTGCTGTATTTTTTCGGACCATACCTGAACTGCCGCATTATCCTCCACTCTATCGAAAAATCCCTTTTCCATGTTAAGCTTTTCTACTTAGAAACTGAATGTGGATCAACACCCTTTTTATGATGAAATGCCATGCAATAAAAAGCAAAACACGACAGGTTAGTATCAAGTATAAAAGGAAGCTCAAAATGAACAAGAAATAATCAAGCTCCTATTTAAGGTAGCGACTAAGATTCCCACGGTTCTACCTACAACGGGCTCCTAGGTCTCTCTATATGTGGTTTGGTTCTAAAGCCAAGGTACCTGAACTAGCAAATTCCTCAATCCTCACCCATTATAGGCTTATATAGACCGAGTTCAGTTCAGGGGAATACATTTCCCTATGGCTGCATGGAGATAAAAATCTCACGAAGACATAGGTACGGATGTATCCCGAAAGTGATCCACTATCTTGCACGGAGGTAAAAACCTCACGAAAGAGTAGCTTCTCACTCCCACTTAAAGGGTATGGCCATGATCATGCAATGCAATGCCAAAATATTTCACAAAACTTGACAGTATAGCACAAACGAATGCATCAAAGAGAAACATGATTTTTCAAAACATTTTTCCAACTTTCAATCGAAGGGACAAAAATCAATCAATTTACGGTCTGACTCTCGGGGTCCCCAGTGGAGTCGCCAAGCTGTCGAAACCATTTTTTTGAAAAAAACGGGGATCGACTAGAAATAAGGAGTCGCCACCGATCTTTGTTAAGTGTGATCGGATCACCTTGTTTTAATAAAACATTTTCATTTACTAAAACAATATTTTGTTGGTCTACGAAATGTGAGAAAACGGGTTCGGGGGGTCGATTACGTGCAAGGAAGGATTAGAACCCTTGCAACGCCCAAAATCGGTACCAAATTGATTAATTAATGTCTCCATGTCGAAAGTTTGAAAATTTTGAAGGAATCTAAGAATTTGATCCCTTTTAGAAATATTTGAATTTTCTCGAATTGAATATTATGATTTTTCATTTGAGAGAATAAAATATCACATCGATTACATAGGACACAACGATTTTAATCTTGAATCCAAGAGCATCACTTAAATCCGAGACTCATGCTTTAAAAACATCAAGGATATTCAAATATTTAGCCAAAGCGAAAGAGAAGAAACCCAACACATAGGGTACGATCTTTCGAATTTCCGAATATCAAATATTGCCTTATTTCTAAAATTTTTTTTTTTGATGAAATTGATAAAAAATTAGGTCATGTTTTAAAAGCATTATTCAAAGCGTGGATGGGATTATCACGACGGAAAGCGACAATGTAACACGAGTTTGGCGTAATGACAACATAATACATGTAATACATAACATTGAAGTCAACAATCTCGAATATTGACATGTATGAATAATAATGGCGATAATGAGAACAATAATACGTGAGCATGAAATTACATATAATGAACTATAACAACATGATAATACAAATAAATGAATTATGGCACACTTAAAAGTAATAATTAAATAATATACATCATCTAAGAAATAACATTAATAAACAAAGGCCAACGAATTAAACAATTTAGAGAGAGATAATATGCAAAAATAATTGGTAAAGCGATTTAAGTAAATCATTTATAAACGAAGTTTAAAATAATAGGTAGAGCTATTTAAAATAACATAAGAGGTTTAAAATAAATAATATATATATATGTATAAAGAAATTTAAATACCTAATATGACAAATAAAACAGTTTAAAATAACTAATATATAAAATATTAAAGTTAGTAAATAAATAATAAGATAACAAAAGGCTAAAAAACAAGTTAAGGATGAATTAAAAAGAAAACGAAACTACAAGCCTAAATTAGAGCACATGCTAAAGCAGGGGACCGAGCAAGATAATATTCCATCTCTCATGCGCATCCATGAGCCAAGGATTCGATTGGAAAACGAAAAAAAAAAAAAAGGGAAATCCAAAAAAAAATGACTAAAGGAGGTGATCAAGCGAGGTTGTAATGGGAGGGACTGTCATGAAAATATCCCTTTTTAAGGAACAAACATAGGATCCCCTTCTCCAAAAGGTCAAACGGGTGTATTATGCCTTTAGTGCTTTAAAACCAAAATTTTTATTTGAATTCATCTTTTGCTTAAAAAAACAAAAGCCATGACCCCATTTTTATTATTTTATTTCATTTCCTTTCTTCAAATTTGACAAAGAACCCAACCCTATTTTCATTTCTTCTTCTGCTTCTGCTAGAGACCCATGCTCCGCACAGCCATTAAATCTGGTGGCCGACGAAGGGCATAGAGGGGCTTTTGGATTACGGTGAGTTTATTCCTCTCCTCCTTTCGTTATTGCTCGCGAAATTTTTTTGAAATAATAAGATCAAAAATGTAAACAAACTAGAATAGCAATCAATAATAACAGAATAAAACAAGATCCACCTTCGCTTTTCCGAATCCTCTTTGATTTCTTGTCGATATTCGTACAAAAAAAATGGGAAAACCGACCCTTCAAATTTCTTTTTTTTTTATATATATTTTTGAATGCCTTTTGTTTTTCTCTTTTTTTAAGAGTCTAAAAAAAAAGAAAAAAAAAACCCTCTGCAAACGGATTTAGCTTCGGTTTTTATACCCGAAGCACAGGCTTCTGGATCTTTCCTTTTTTCTTCTGCTGTCGTGCTTTCTGTTTTTGTCCGTCATTTTTGTCGCGCGTGTTTGCTTGTTGTTGCAGGTGCCCGAGGCTAGTGCTGGTGCAGGTGATGGGTGAAGACGGTGGAAAGGAAATTGAGGTTGGTGGAGGGCTCGACAGCAGCATGATGAGAGCGCGCATGGGGTTGTGGCCGACAAGGGTGGGTAGACCAGACCTAGTGTTTGGGGTTGTTTTGTTTTTTTCTGAAAATGTTGTGGGCTCAATTTTTTTGAGTTAGGTTTTGGGCTGTGTTGTTGGGTCAGGATCTAAGGTTAAATGGATTTGTTGGGCTTGTGTAGGTTTTAGGATTTGGGCTTCTGTATATGGGTATTGGACCTGTAATTACTAAATGGACATTTTGGATTATTTTTTTCTTTTATTCATATTTCTGTGTTTTTTTTGTTTTATTCTAATTTTTGGTTTTACAATTGGGCTCGGGTTCGATTGAGGACCCGGGCAAAATTCGGTTATTACAATTAGTATGTGTTAAATGAAATGTGAATTTAAGATTTATGAAGTGATATATATATAATTATGTATAATTAGTTTTAATAATTTATAAAGTTTATGGTGATGTTTGAAATTATTAATGTTAAATAATTTTGATTTATAGTAATACCACTGAGTATGAAATACTCGTGTCACTGGTTGTTTCGTCTTGCAGTCATTAGAGTTTGGATCCGGTCCCAAAGCATCCAAAACAAACCCGACTCCAACAAGAAGATTTTGGTGATGAATTTCTTCCTTTTTGTTAAGTGGCATGTACTAGATAGTTATATGAATTATAAACATACATAAAGCTAAATGATTTTGGTTGTATATAAATGATTATAATGTTTTGAATGAGGGAAATGATATGAAGTTATAAAATGATAAATTTGGTATTGGTTGATTTGGTTTGAATTTGTAGGGGGAGTTAGGTAAAAATAAGTAGAAATGCTGCCGAAATTTTTATAGGATTTAAAAAAAAAAATCTAGAAAATCCGAATAAGTCACATTCTACTTTTAATAAATGTTTTGGGCTTTGAAAGTCTATTATAGGGACTTATTTAATAATTATACTATAAATGTTATTTTATTTGTGAATTAATTGTAATCAGTCTGATATGTCTGGTAATGCCTTGTAACCCTATTCCGGCGACAGTTTGGGGTTAAGGGGTGTTACACTAAAAGAGAAGAGAGATCATTTTGGCCTGAGCTTCAGGCCAGATGCTAGACAGAGGAGAAAAGAAACAGAGAAAAAACAAGAAAGAAGAAGAGCATGGTTGAATGGGGAGGAAGTCCAGTGGGAATTAGTGATATTCGCCCACATATCCCAGACTTTTGTATCCGGAAGGATAATTCACCCTGAGAGAGGGTTATTGGAAAATCCTCACAACAATGCCATACACGGGGAAGAAGCTGAGCAAAGAAACCTATTGGGCATTCACCCTTACGAATATGAAAGCGTTTTGGACAATTGGACTACAGAGGAACTTCCTGTAGTTTTTAGAGATTATACAGAGTAATATTCAGAACGCACTTGTTGTTTTTAAGCCTAGGAACAATAAGATTTTTTTTGTGAAATAGGCTCATGTTTAGATATTTTTGTTTCAATAAAATACATCTTTAATGACCAATTCTGGCAAATATTCTTTCATTTTTTTTATTCTTTTGACTTTCTACTTTCATTCCAATATTTTTTTTTTATTATTCTCATTCATATCATGTGAATAGTTGTTCTTATATTCATTTGTTCTTTATACATTCTTTGGTGCCCATCACAGGTCCCCAGATATCAATGACGTGAGCAACGATATTACAGATCCAGAGGTCCACTTTGAGCAAGACGTGTGTTTAGAGGAATCTCAAAATTTTGAAGGTGACCGAGATTGTGATTTATCTCCAGATTTCTTAAGAATGGTAAAGTAAGAGGAGAAACAAATTTTACCACATGAAAAGGAGGTAGAGAACATAGACTTAGAGGAAGGAAATGTTGTGAAAATTAGAACACGCATAGCTAAAGAGACGAAGCAAGACCTTGTTGAGTTATTACGGGAATTCAAAGACGTTTTTGCATGGTCATATCAAGATATGCCTAGGCTAAGTACTGATATTGTAGTCATCATCTCCCCATAAGAGAAGAGTGCAAACCTGAAAACACCCCTTACCCGAGACCGTTGCTAGAGTCGAGCTCGAAGTATTACTAAACTTAACTACTAATTCAAGGCATAAACATTGAAACTGTCCATCTACGTCATGTTGACTAAATTAACTATAACTCGAGTTACGAAACTCGAAATTTAGATCCGTAAGTTTACCTTAAAACTAAACTCATATATCTTCTTACTATAATTTTTCCAGAATTTTTCTTTTGGCCAATTAGTATAGTTTATTCATTAAAGTTTCCACTATTTCACTGTTCGATGGTTCTGACCTATCTTTACAAAAACTCAGTTATCTCATTATACAAAATTCAATTAATGTTTGCTCCAATCAAAAATAGACTCATTAAAGATTCTAAGCATATAAACTATGCTCCATGATTAGTTTTTTACAATATTTAATAATTTTTCCATGACAGAATAAGGGATCACGAAGTCTTTCAGAACCAGTCTCACTAAAATTTAAATATCTCATAATATAAAATTCCTTTGCCTACTCTATTTCTTTCATATAAAAATATACACAATAAGATTTAATTTTATATCTTATTCACTTTCTAATTCTGCTTCTCCTATTTTTGGTGAGTTTTCAAAATCACGTCACTGCTGCTAACCAAAAACTGTTTCATTGCAAAACATGGTCAACAAGTTTATAACATCTTTACTCCATTTCATTTAAACTCTATACATTAACCATACTTATATATACCAAAACCAAATCAACCAAAACCACAACCAAACATAATCATCAAGCCAAAATATAAATTCCAAGATTAACAAGATGGACAAGCCATTTTTGCATGGCTTATACAAATATATACAACTTCAAAACCAAATATAATATTACTAGCCTATACATGCCATATATGTTCATAGTTTCAAAAATTCAGTTTATAATATACCAAAATGAGTCGATAGTGTGATAGACTTCGACGATGATCCCCGAGCTCGTAGTTAGACTTCAAATTCTATAAAATAATCAAACAAACACACACTGTAAGCTAACATAGCTTAGTAAGTTATAAGCAATTACATAACAAAGTCAAAGTACATTGTAATAGTAATTTAAACACTATTAACCGAATATCCCAAACATTTAAAAAAAAATAGACTTCTCATAAGTCTTAAATTCATTCATCACTTGAATACTAAGAATATTAACCTATCATCTTTCATAGTTCCAAAATCCAAACATACATACATTTACCAGGCAGTTCTTATTCATAAATTACTTATGAGATTTATACTTACCATTCAAATAATAAACTTTCATAGTATCGAAAACTTACCTATTTCAACCATTACATTGGTGTTTACACTCACACCTTCCATACTCTTCGACCGAAATTCCTTTTTGTACCAAACGTGTTTTAAAGTTCAATTCATGCAATTAAAATTCTTTTTTCGATTTTGCACACTTAGTGCTCGGAAAATAGATTCACAACTTAGTGCTTATTATCTGATTTCGTACACTTAGTACTCGAAAATTAAATTCACACATTTAGTGCTTACTATCCGATTTCGTAAACTTAGTACTCGGATGTTAAAAATTCGCACACTTAGTGCCACGTGACCGATTTCGCACACACAATGCTCGGTATTCAAATTCACTCACTTAGCACATTTCTTGGTCTTGATACTTGTCTAAATAAACACACATATATATATATTTGAATCCCTATCCCATATATATATGTAAAAAAAAAATAATTTATTCTTTTCTATATCCTTCCACATTCGGCTAAATATTAATAATAAACAATTATTCATCATTTTCAACTATATTCATTTCTTGACATCAATATCTCACTTAGCCATGTCATGAGCATATATTTTATACTTCACATTCAATTAAATTCATCTTCCAACCAATAATACATTCGGCATTGACATATTGTACATATTACCTTTATTTAATTCATGTACTTCATTATAGATAATAATTCAATTCAACCCAATTGCTTAAAAACTTACCTCGAAAATCGACGGACTAGGTTTTCCCAGCTATTCGTTCAACTTCGCTTTTACCCGATCCAATCCCGATTCTTTTTGTTCTTGATCTAAATAATTTCAAATTAAGCTCATTAAACATATTTTCATTCAATTTAGTCCAACAACACATAAATGGGAAAATTACTATTTTACCCCTGACATTTATAATTTTTACAATTTAGTCCCTATTGTATAAAACACAAATTACACAAAATTTGGTTACACTTCCTTAGGGCCGAATATTCATTGTATTATTAAAAGCTCATACATTTCATTTGTTTCACATTTTAGTCCCTCAAAAATTTATTTTTGCAATTTAATCCCAATCACTCAATTTCATCAAAAATTCAAGAACAAAACTTGTTAATCTAACACTCATAATCAATATTTCATCATCAAACTATAAAAGCAACAAGCTTTCTTCAATGACAATTCACAAAATACACAACCAATTCAAACAATCAAGCATGGGTTAGTTAAATCACATAGCAACGATATCAAAAACGTAAAAATTATCAAAAACCGAACTCAAATCACTTACCTATTGAGCTTGCAAAGGGCCAAATGTTTCTAAGCTTTCTTCTTCTCTTTTTCTTTCTCATTCGGCACCAAGTAGATGAACACTCCACTATCTTATTTTTTTTTTTACTTTTATTATATTTAACATATATTAAAATATAACATAAAACATAAAATATAAAAAAATTTCAATTCACTATTACATGCATAATCATGACCATCCACTATCTCCATTTTATGGTCAATTTGCAACCCTAAACCTCCAATTTATAAAGACATCATCAATTTAGTACTTACACATTTAACCACCAAATTTTCTTTTTATGCGGTTAAGCCCTTTTTCACAATTAAGCACTAAAATGATAAAATTTTAATACGAATTTTTCACACACACCAATTCACACATAACGAGCATAGAAAATAATATTAAAATATTTTTCCAACTCGGATTCGTGGTCCCAAAACCACCGTTCCAATTAGGGTCAAAATCGGGCTGTTACAACTCTCCCCTCTTAAGGATTTTCGTCCTCGAAAATCTTATCGGTGAATAAGTTAGGATAACATTCTTTCATTGAATCCTCAAGCTTCCAAGTTGCTTCATCGACTCCGTGCTTATGCCACAGTACTTTCACCAACGAGATTTTGTTATTACGCAACTCTTTCACTTCGCGAGCCAAGATACGTATCGGTTCTTCCTCATAGGTTAAATCAGGTTGAATCTCAATTTCTGACGGATTAATCACATGAGAAAGATCGGATCTATATTGTCGAAGCATCGAAACATGGAAAATATTGTGGATCTTTTCTAACTCAGGTGGCAACATCAATCTGTATGCAACCGGCCTGATACGTTTAATAATCTCATACGGCCCAATAAATCTCGGACTCAGCTTGCCCTTGCAACCAAATCTAAGTATTTTCTTCCACGGCGAGACTTTCAAAAATACTCGATCACCAATCTGAAACTCTATATCTTTACGTTTCAAATCTGCATATGATTTCTGCCGATCTGACGCTGCTTTCAAACTTTCGCGGATCACTTTTACTTTCTGTTCAGTCTCTTTGATTAGATCAACCTCGTGTATCTTGCTTTCACGTAGCTCGATCCAATACAAAGGTGTACGACATTTACGACAGTACAAAGCTTCGTAAGGTGCCATTTTGATACTCGATTGAAAGCTATTATTGTATGCAAATTCAATCAAAGGCAAGTACCGTTCCCACATTCCCTCAAACTCGAGAACACAACATCTCAACATATCCTCAAGTATTTGAATAATTCTCTCGGATTGACCATTCGTTTGAGGGTGGAAAGCAGTGCTAAAATGGAATTTAGTACCTAATGCATCTTGCAGTTTCTTCCAAAACCATGATGTAAACCTCTATCCGGAACAATAGAAATAGGTACTCCGTGTAATCGTACAATTTGAGAAATGTACAACTCAGCTAGTTTATCAAGCGAGTAATCTGTACGGACCAGAATAAAATGAGCCGATTTCATCAATCTATCAACAATAACCCAAATTGCATCTTTCTTGCTTGCTGTCAACGGTAACCCAGATACGAAATCTATCGTGACTCGATCCCATTTCCACTCGGGTATCATAATCGGCTGAAGTAATCCCGATGGCACTTGATGCTTGGCTTTTACTTGTTGACATATCAAACATTTCGACACAAAATCTGAAATATCTCACTTCATACAGTGCCACCAGTAATGCTATTTCAAATCATTATATATCTTCGTGCTACCTGGGTGAACAAACAATCTACTATTATGAGCTTCATTACAAATCATTCGAATCAACTCAGGATCTTTTGGTACACATATTCGATTTCTAAATCGCAAACATCCCTCAGCATCAATTTGAAATTCTGAGTCAACATTCGAACTACAGTGCTTCATTTTTGCCATTAAATTATTATCAACCCTTTGAGCTTTGTAAATTTATTGAACAAATAATGGTCTCGGTTTTAATTCTAATATAATTGTACCATCGTCAGTCATGACCATATCTGCATTCATTGCATGTAAAGCAAACAATGATTTTCGGCTTAAGGCATCAGCAACTACATTAGCCTTTCTCGGGTGATAATCAATCACAAACTCGTAGTCTTTTAATAATTCCAACCACCATCGTTATCTCAGATTCAGATCATTCCGAGTCATTAAGTACCTTAGACTTTTGTGATCGGAATAAACATGACATTTTTCACCGAACAGATAGTAGCGCCATATTTTCAAAGCAAAAACTATAGCAGCTAATTCGAGATTGTGCGTCAGATAATTCTTTTCATACGGCTTTAACTGTCTCGAGGCGTAGGCTACAACCTTACCCTCCTGTATCAAAACACAATCTAAACCATTCAAGAATGCATCACTGAAGATAACAAACTCTTTACCCGACTTAGGCTGAACTAGCACTGGTGCTTCGGTCAACAAGGTTTTCAGCCGATCAAAACTCTTCTGGCACTCCTCCATCCACTCGAATTTAACACCTTTTTGAAGCAGTTTTGTCATCGGAGTTGCAATCATTGAGAAACCTTTCACGAAACGTCTATAATAACCGGTAAGTCCTAAAAAGCTCTGAACTTTAGTAGTATTCCGCGGGGGTCTCCAATCAAGTACAGTTGAAATCTTACTCGGATAAACCGGAATACCTGATGCTGAAACAACATGCCCCCAAAAAGCTAACTTCATGTAACTAGAACTCACATTTACTAAATTTTGTGAACAACTACTTATCACGCAAAATCTGTAACACAAGTCTCAAGTGTTCGGCATGCTTGGTTTCGTTGCGCGAATAGATCAGAATGTCATCTATAAACACAACTACAAATCGATCCAAATACTGTCTGAATACCCGATTCATCAAATCCATGAAAACAGCAGGGGCGTTAGTGAGTCCGAACGGCATCACTAAAAACTCGTAATGGCCGTATCTCATCCGAAAAGTAGTCTTTGGTACATCAGAATCTCTGACTCACAACTGATAGTAACCCGATCTCAAATCTATTTTTGAAAACACTGAAGTCCCTTTCAGGTGATTGAATAAATCATTAATGCGCGGCAACGGGTATTTATTCTTTATGGTCACTTTATTGAGTTGTCGGTAGTCGATGCGCATTCTCAGAGTTCCATCTTTCTTCTTCACGAATAACACTGGCGCACCCCAGGGAGAGAAACTCGGTCGAGTAAAACCTCTATCTGTCAATTCTTGCAACTAAGCTTTCAACTCTTTTAAATTAGTTGGTGCCATTCTATATGGAGCTATCGAGATTGGAGTCGTCCTTGGCACTAACTCAATACCAAACTCTACTTTCAGAACAGGTGGCAAACCTAGCAATTCCTTTGGGAACACATCTGGATACTCACATACAACGGGAATAAATTCTATCTTCTTTTCAGTCACTTTACTATCGATCACATAAGCAAAGTAAGCTTCACAACCCTTTCTCAAATACTGTAGAGCCAACCTTGAAGATATCACTGCTGGTAGCCCATTCAAATCCGCAGATTCAATTCGAATTATCTCATTATTCTGACACCGCAGATCTATAGTCTTTCTTCTGCAATTCACTACTGCATCATGCATGGTTAATCAATCTATACCAAGGCTAATATCGAATTCATCAAATGGTAGTAACATCAAATCAGTCAGAAAACATGAATCTCAAATCATAAAAGGGTAACTCTTGCACACTCTATCAACTAACACACACCGGCCCAAGGGGTTCGAAACCCGAATCACAAACTCAGTTGACTCAACAGGTAGAGTCTTGCTGGATACTAATGTTTCACACATGTAGGAATGGGTTGAACCGGGATCAATCAGAGCAATTACACTAGTATTAAAGAGAGTAAATATATCAGTGATGGCATCTGGTGATGAAGCCTCCTCTCGGGCATGAATGGCATAGGCTCTAGCTGGTACACGAGCCTCTGATCTAATAGCTGTATCCGAAGTCCCTCTCTGAGTGCCGCTCCTACCTCTCACATTTCGAGGTGGTCTACCTCTAGCTACAGTACCGCTCGGTCTTGTACTCTGAGCATTATCCTTTTCAACTGACTCCGGGCAATCTCGAATGAAGTGATCCTGCGAACCACACTTATAGCAAGCTCGGTTGTTGGACTTACTCCACAATTCACCAAAATGTCGCCTACCACACTGTTGGCACTCGGGTTTATTCGATCGAGTATCTCCGACACTAGCAATCGAGGTAGCTCGTGAATTCACTGGTGGTCGTTCTCGTATAGAGATCTCTGTATTAGCTTTGGATCGGCTATTGTCATTTTTGAACTTTTTTGATGACGATTGAGAAAATATACCCGCTGATCTCTTACGAAAATCTCTAGCTTTACCCTCAGTTTTTCGTTTTTCTTTCCCAAGCTCTTCGGCTTTACAAGCTCGCTCAACAAGTACCACGAACTCGTTTATTTCAAGTATACCAACCAGTAATTTTATATTTCATTTAACCCTTCTTCAAATCTTTTGCACATAGCAGCCTCAGATAAAACACACTCACAGGCGTATCTGCTAAGTCTCACGAACTTGCACTCATAATCAGATACGGTCATACGACCCTGTTTAAGCTCGAAAATTCTTTGCGTTTCAGATCTATGAATCGCTGGATGATGTATTTCTTGCGAAACTCTGTCTGAAAGAAGTCCCAAGTAACTCGTTCCTTTAGAACAACCGATACGAGAGTGTTCCACCAATAGTAGGCAGAATCCCGTAATAAAGATATAGCACATTTCAGGCACTCATCAAGTGTACAAGATAGTTCATCGAAAACACGAATTGTATTATTGAGCTAAAATTCAGCTCGTTCAGCATCATCATCATCTTCAGCTCTAAACTATTGAGCACCATGTTTTCTGATTTTGTCGATTAGAGACTTATTTATTCTCTCAGGATTAATGATCGGGGGCACCACCAGTATTATAGGTGGAGTATTTGAATTCGGGGGTTGTTGAACAGCCAGATTGGTCCGGATATATTGATTGAACCAATGGTTCATTATACTAAAGAAGGCTTGCTTAGCCCCTCATCTTGGTTACTCGTAGCGGGTTGAGATTCAACCGGCACAGTCCCTTGTACGGGAGCAGGGGCCACACTCTCAACATCATCAGCTACGACTCGCTCGAGATCAGGATCCATTACTATATGAAAGAAGAAAAACACATTTCGCAGTCACTAGTCATCACACTATCACAGTAAAAATTATGGCATGTATAGCTAGACTCAAACGCGCTACATTAGTCCAAGGACCGACTAAATCGTAGCTCTGATACCAATAAAATGTAACACCCTTTACTCGATACCGTTGCCGGAGTCGAGCTCGAAGTATTACTAAACTTAACTACTAATTCGAGGCATAAAAATTAAAACTGTCTATCTGCGTCATGTTGACTAAATTAACTATAAATCGAGTTACGAAACTCGAAATTTAAATCCATAAATTTTCCTTGGAATTAGACTCATATACATTCTTACTGTAATTTTTTCAGAATTTTTCTTATGGCCATTTAGGACAGTTTATTCATTAAAGGTTTCCCTGTTTCACTGTTTGATGGTTCTGACCTATCTTTACAAAAACTCAGTTATCTCATTGTATAGAATTCAATTAATGTTCTCGTTTATTCCAATCAAAAATAGACTCATTAAGTATTCTAAAAACATAAACTATGCTCCATGATTATTTTTTACAATTTTTAATAATTTTTCCAAGATAGAACAGGGGATCACGAAGTCTTTCAGAACTAGTCTCACTAAAATTTAAATATCTCATAATATAAAATTCCTTTGCCTACTCTGTTTCTTTCATATAAAAATAGACACAATAAGATTTAATTCTATATTTTATTAACTTTCTAATTCCACTTCTCCTATTTTTGGTGAGTTTTCAAAATCACGTCACTGCTGCTAACCAAAAACTGTTTCATTGCAAAACATGGTCAACAAGTTTATAACATCTTTACACCATTTCGTTTAAACTCTATACATTAACCACACTTATATATACCAAAACCAAATCAACCAAAACTACAACCAGACATAATCATCAAGCCAAAATATAAATTCCAAGATTAACAAGATGGACAAGCCATTTTTGCATGGCTTATACAAATATATACAACTTCAAAACCAAATATAATATTACTAGCCTATACATGCCATATATGTTCATAGTTTCAAAAATTCAGTTTATAAGATACCAAAATGAGTCGATAGTGTGATAGACTTCGACGATGATCCCCGAGCTTGTAGTTAGACTTCAAATTCTATAAAATAATCAAATAAACACACACTGTAAGCTAACATAGCTTAGTAAGTTATAAGTAATTACATAACAAAGTCAAAATACATTGTAATAGTAATTTAAACACTATTAACTCATGAACTGAATATCCCAAACATTTAAAAAAAATAGACTTCTCATAAGTCTTAAATTCATTCATCACTTGAGTACAAAAGAATATTAACCTATCATCTTTCATAGTTCCAAAATCCGAACATACATACATTTAACAGACAGTTCTTATTCATAAATTACATATGAGATTTATACTTACCATTCAAATAATAAACTCTCATAGTATCGAAAACTTACCTATTTCAACCATTACATTGGTGTTTACACTCACACCTTCCATACTCTTCGATCGAAATTCCTTTTTGTACCAAACGTGTTTTAAAGTTCAATTCATGCAATTAAAATTCTTTTTCCGATTTTGCACACTTAGTGCTCGGAAAATAGATTCGCAACTTAGTGCTTATTATCCGATTTCGTACACTTAGTACTCGAAAATTAAATTCGCACATTTAGTGCTTACTATCCAATTTTGTACACTTAGTACTCGGATGTTAAAATTCGCACACTTAGTGCCACGTGACCGATTTCGCACACACAGTGCTCGGTATTCAAATTCACTCACTTAGCACATTTCTTGGTCTTGATACTTGTCTAAATAAACACACATATATATAAATATTTGAATCCCTATCCCATATATATATGTATAAAAAAAATAATTTATTCTTTTCTATATCCTTCCAAATTCGGCTAAATATTAATAATAAAAAATTATTCATCATTTTCAACTATATTCATTTCTTGACATCAATATCTCACTTAGCCATGTCATGAGCATATATTTTATACTTCACATTCAACTAAATTCATCTTCCAACCAATAATACATTCGGCATTGACATATTGTACATATTACCTTTATTTAATTCATGTACTTCATTATATATAATAATTCAATTCAACCTAATTGCTTAAAAACTTACCTCGAAAATCGACGGATTAGGTTTTCCCGGCTATTCGTTCAACTTCGCTTTTCCCCGATCCAATCCCGATTCTTTTTGTTCTTGATCTAAATAATTTCAAATTAAGCTCATTCAACATATTTTCATTCAATTTAGTCCAACAACACATAAATAAGAAAATTACTATTTTACCCCTGACATTTACAATTTTTACAATTTAGTCCCTATTGTATAAAACACAAATTACACAAAATTTGGTTACACTTCCTTAGGGCCGAATATTCATTGTATTATTGCAAGCTCATACATTTCATTTGTTTCACATTTTAGTCCCTCAAAAATTTATTTTTGCAATTTAATCCCAATCACTCAATTTCATCAAAAATTCAAGAACAAAACTTGTTAATCTAACACCCATAATCAATATTTCATCATCAAGCTATAAAAGCAACAAGCTTTCTTCAATGACAATTCACAAAATACACAACCAATTCAAACAATCAAGCATGGGTTAGCTAAATCACATAGCAACGATATCAAAAACATAAAAATGATCAAAAATCGAACTCAAATCACTTACCTATTGAGCTTGCAAAGGGCCGAATGTTTCTAAGCTTTCTTCCTCTCTTTTTCTTTCTTATTTTCTGCACCAAGAAGATGAACACTCCACTATCTTTTTTTTTTTTTTTACTTTTATTATATTTAACATATATTAAAATATAACATAAAACATAAAATATAATAAAATTTCAATTCACTATTACATGCATAATCATGACCATCCACTATCTCCATTTTATGGTCAATTTGCAACTCTAAACCTCCAATTTATAAAGACATCATCAATTCAGTACTTACACATTTAACCACCAATTTTTTTTAGGCGATTAAGCCCTTTTTCACAATTAAACACTAAAACGATAAAATTTTAATACGAACTTTTCACACACACCAATTCACACATAATGAGCATAGAAAATAATATTAAAATATTTTTCCAACTCGGATTCGAGGTCCCGAAACCACCGTTTCTATTTGGGTCAAAATCGGGCTGTTACAAAACCAGTTCAGCAAAAGTTACGAAGAATGAGGCCTGATGTGGTGTTGAAAGTAAAGGAGGAGGTCAAGAAACAGTTTGATGTTAGTTTTCTACAAGTGATCAAATACTCAGAATGGGTTGCTAACATTGTTCCTGTCCCTAAGAAGGATGGAAAAGTCTGGATTTGTGTAGATTATAGGGATTTAAATAAAGCCAGCCCAAAGGACAATTTTCCTTTGCCGCATATCGCCACGTTGGTGGATAATACGGCGGGATACTCATTGTTTTCTTTCATGGATGGTTTTTCAGGATACAATCAGATCAAGATGCACCCTGAGGATATGGAGAAAACTACTTTCATAACATTATGGGGTACCTTTTGTTATAAAGTAATGCCATTCAGCTGAAGAATGCAGGAGCGACTTATCAAAGGGCCATGGTAACCTTATTCCACGACATGATGCATAAAGAGATTGAAGTATACGTCGATGACATGATTGCTAAATCTCGAACAGAAAAGGAACACATTGAAGTCTTGAAGAAGTTGTTTCTAAGGTTGAGAAAATTTCAATTGAAGCTTAACCTAGTAAAGTGTACTTTCGGAGCTCGATCAAGGAAATTACTGGGTTTTGTGGTCAGCGAGAGAGGAATCGAAGTTGACTCAAACAAGGTTAAAGCAATACAAGAATTGCCTCCACCACGCACTCAAAAGGAAGTTCGAGGCTTTCTTGGAAGATTAAATTACATTGCTCGGTTTATTTCACAATTAACTGAGAAATGTGATCCCATATTTCGTTTTCTCAATAAACAGAACCAAGGTGTATGGGACGATGAATGCCAAAGAGCTTTTGACAAAGTCAAACAATATCTGTCAAATGCACCAGTACTATCTCCCCCTAATCCAGATAGACCGTTGATACTGTATTTGTCAGTGTTCAATAACTCCATGGGATGTGTGCTTGGTCAACACGCTGAGTCAGGAAGAAAAGAAAAGGCGATATACTATACCAGTAAAAAATTTACTGAATGTGAAATGAGATATTCGTCGATTGAAAAATTGTATTGTGCCTTGATTTGGACAACTCGAAGATTGAGGAAGTATATACTATATCATAAAACCTGGTTAATTTCGAAGCTTGATCCGTTAAAGTATATGATGGAGTCGACAGCTTTGAATGGAAGAATGGCAAGGTGGCAGATTTTTCTGTCTAATTTGATATAGTATATGTGAATCAAAAGGCTATAAAAGGGAGCGCAGTAGCAGAATTTTTGGCTAGCAAAGCTTTGAAGGATTATGAACCTTTGAGCTTTGATTTCCCAAATGAAGAGTTGATGTATGTGGCAAATATTGAAGAATGTCCGTGGAAGCTAAATTTTGATGGAGCGTCAAATGCTGTGGAGAATGGAATGGGGCAATCTTGGTAACCCCTAGTGGTGATCATTACCCATTCACATGCAAACTGGATTTTGATTGCACGGACAACATGACGGAATATGAAGCATGCATCATGGGAATTCGAGCAGCTGTAGAGCGTAAGATCAGAGTGCTAAAAGTATATGGAGATTCTGCCTTAGTAATCTACCAGCTTAAAGGAGAATGGGAGACAATAGATCCCAAGCTAAGTGATTATTGAAAAATAGTTCTGGGATTGATTGAGGAGTTCGATGAAATTACTTTTAATTATCTCCCATGTGATGAAAACCAGATGGCAGATGCTTTGACAACCCTGGCTTCTATGATCAAGGTAAACTGACCAGAGGATATGAGACCTATTCAGATAAGTATTTTTGAAGTTCCAGCTCATTCTTATAATGTGGAAGAGGAGGAGAGAGATGATCACCCTTGGTATCATGATGTATTGCGATACGTAAAAAATCGTGAATACCCAAAGCATACAACCGAGAATGAGAAAATGACATTAAGAATATTGGCCTCTGACTATGTTTTGGATGGGGATATTTTGTATAAGAAGAGAAAAGATCAAGTATTATTGAGATGTATTGATGCTGTAGAAGCTAGGAAAATCCTAGAGGAAGTTCATTAGGGCGTTTGTGGAACACACGCTAATAGATTCACAATGGCCAGACAGATAATGAGATTTGGATATTATTGGTCCACCATGGAAGGAGATTGCATCAACTATGCCAAGAGATGTCATAAATGCCAGATTTATGGAGATAAAAATTCATGTGCCTCCATCACCTTTGCATTTTATGACATCCCCATGGCTTTTTTCCATGTGGGGGATGGATGTTATTGGACTAATCTCACTGAAAGCTTCGAATGGGCATCAATTCATCTTTGTGGTAATTGACTACTTCACAAAAATGGGTAGAAGCTGCTTCCTATGCTAGCGTTACTAAGTCAGCAGTTAGTCGATTCCTGAAGAAGGAGATCATTTGTCGATATGGAATGCCTGAGAGGATCATATCAGACAACGCACTGAACTTGAATAACAGCACGATAGTCGAAGTTTGTAGTCAATTCAACATCAAACACCACAACTCGTCTCCGTATCATCCAAAAATGAATGGGGCAGTGGAAGCAGCCAATAAAAATATCAAGAATATAGTAGGGAAGATGACTGAGACTTATAAGGATTGGCATGAGAAACTACCGTTTGCACTATATGCTTATCGGACGTCCGTCAGAACCTCTACTAGGGCAACGCCTTTCTCATTAGTCTATGGGATTGAGGCAGTTTTACCTATTGAAGTGGAAATACCTTCTCTTTGAGTTTTGTTAGAAATAAAACTGGATGAAGCTGAATGGATCCAGACTTGGTATGATCAGTTAAACTTAATTGAAGAAAAGAGACTAAGGGCTATTCGTCATGGTCAGATGTACCAAAAACGAATGATGCGAGCCTACGATAAGAAAGTCCGCCCAAGAGAGTTTCACGAAGGAAACCTTGTACTGAAAAAGATCATTTCCATACAAAAAGATTTCAGAGGAAAATGGATGCCGAATTGGGAATGACTATATGTGGTAAAGAAAGCTTTCTCTGGAGGTGCACTGATTCTGACCGAAATGGATGGGAAAAGCTTACGCAATCCTATGAACTCAGATTCAAAAAATATTTTGCTTGAAGAGAAGAAGAGGCCAAGGTGAAAACCCACAAAGGGCGCTTTGAGTTTCTTAAAAAAAAAGGAGAGGCCAAAGCGAAAACCCGCAAATGGCGCCTTGAGACCAAAAGGGTTTTGAGTTGAAAACCCGAAAAGGACGGCTCAAATTCTGAATGGACACGCAATCATCTTGCTATACTTGAATCAACAAGAAATGAAGTATGTTGCATATTGGGGCATCAACAAAGTACTTTGGATCTTCTAAACATATGTTAAGCACAAAACAGTCTTCGTGGAGTTTGTATATAGAAGCCCAATCTGCGATATCTAGGGCATCTGATCTTTGTCCTATTCATTTTACTATCTTTGGATTCTTTTTCTTCTCAAAGATATGTTCCTAGTTAAATTTTTTTTGCATTTTCGATAATTCATTTAACTTTCTTTGAGATCAATTTATTTGTTACCCATTATTCACAAACATGTTGCATTGAAATAATGATTGACGAACTAATAATTTCACAAAAAGAAGTTCTACATATTACTTTGGAAATTTTTAGATAAAATAAGGAACCGAAACAGGACAATTATTTAGAATTTCCATGTGCATAGATTAGAAATATTTGAGAAAGAAGAGTCTGGATAGAGACTATTTGTCTGAATTCTTTGTCCAAATGATAATCGGACAAAATAATGAGTTGATGTGACAAAAGTAAGTGATGTTACCAGGTCACAACATTCGGGGAATGATGTGACAAACCAAGTTGATAAAAAATTCAGAATCCTTGAATTGTGGTGGAATAGGTTGAAATAAATCCTATACCCTAAAATTGCAGATGGGACGGATTGGAAAAGTTTCAATTCCTATCATGGTAGGATGGTACAAGCCTTGTGTCCTCAAGTTTCAAGCAGAATTGATTCTGAAATTTACAGCAGGGCAAGCTTGTTGAGCAGAATATGATTGCTATTTCGAGAAGAACAATGATGAAGAACAAATGAGTGATGACATCTAGAGTAGGAATCATACTCATAATATTCTTTCATATATCATAGTAAATCTCATTAGAAGTATTTGATTCATTCCAATCATTGCATTTTAATCCTTAAAGGAATCATTTTCATGACATGTTGCATTCACGTCACTCATAACACATGTAGCTAGAAGCATTTGATTTATTCTGATCATAGCATCTTAGTCATGTGACATAAACATATGGAACCGAGTCTACAGGACATGTCCCTCAGTGGACAGTGTAGCAATATCGGTGAATTTGCAGATCTTATTTTCTTAAGCAATAGTGGAGCAGATCAAATTTGACGAATTTTATCTTCTCGAAGTAGCGGGGGAGCAGATTTTAGCCGCCAGCTTTATCTCCCTGAGATAGCAAGGGAGTAGGCTGAAGTTTGTAGTCTTATCTTCCTGAGGTAGCAAGGAAGCAGACTCAATATTGTAGATTTTGTCTCCCAGAAGTTACAGTGGAGCAAATCGAAAATGGTGAATCTTATCTTCCCGAGGTAGCAGGGAGGCAGATTTTAGCCATCAGTCTTATCTTCCTGAGGTAGCAAGGAAACAGACTAAAGATTGTAGATTTTGTCTCCCTGAAGTTGCAGTGGAGCAAATCGAAGACGGTGAATCTTATCTTCCCGAGGTAGCAGGGAAGCAGATTTTAGCCATCAGTTTTATCTTCCTGAGGTAGCAAGGAAGCAAACTAAAAATTGTAGATATTGTCTCCCTGCAGTTGCAATGGAGTAAATCGAAGACGGTAAATCTTATCTTCCCGAGGTAGTAGGGAAGCAGATTTTAGCTACCAGTCTTATCTCCCTGAAGTTGCAGCGGAGTAGACTGAAAACAGCAGATCTCATCTTCCTAAAGTTGCAGGAAGCAGATCGAAGACACTTTCAACCTTATCTCCCGAAGTTGTAGCGGAGTAGGCGAAGGCAATGAGATCTCATTTTCCTGAAGTTGCAGGAAGCAGATCAAAGACACTTTCAGCCTTATCTCCCTAAAGTTGCAGCAGAGTAGACTAAAGATAACAGATCTTGTCTTCCTGAGTTTGCGGCAAAGCGGATCAAAGATACTAAGCTTGACCTTTCTGAATTTGCAGAGGAGCAGATTGAAGATAGTAGATCTGACATTCCTGAAGTTACAGTGAAACAGATTGAAGAAACTAGCCTATCTCCCTGAAGATACAGCCATTTGACAAGACCTGGCAAAATGGGCCCTTCTAATGTTTTTGCTCTATTATCGTTTCACAACAATGAGCAAAGAGGGGCAGCTGTAAGAGACCCATTTTGCTCGGGCTTGGAAATAAACCAGAATAAAAAAAGAAAACCAAAATAATAAAAATAAATAAAACTAATGTTTATTTGTACAGTCCATTTACAAAACCAAATTAGATAGCCCAAAACCCACTTAAACCCAAACAGATAACCAAAGCAGATTACCCAAAAGCCCGTTGCACCCTGGCCCAAATTACAAAACACCACCAGCAACCCAAACCTAACCCACTAACCCAAAAACTTATAAGGCCCAAAAGGGCCCAAATGCCTAAACAGTTCAGTAAGCCTAGGGTTTTTGAAACCTTAGGCGCTGCAAGTGCCTAGCCCCTCGCGCTGCAATTAGCTCCTCGCGCCCACGCTAGCCTTCGGTCACGCCGCAATCCGCGCGCAAATCCCGCACCACTGCCGAGACCTTCGTCGATCGCCTGCAAAAAGGAAAGAAGCAGCAATAAATATGGACAGAATATATTTCCTTTGTTTTTTTAATTTCGGGGCTATAAAACCCCCAAAAACTGTAAAACAAGGACACAGATACAGGAAAAAAAAGATACAGAGAAATAAAAAAAAAACAAAAAAATAGAGGTGATTTTCCTATGTTATATCTTGTCTAATTTTTTTTATTCATACGAATCCTTTTTTTATATTTACGAATAACGAAAAAATAGAAGGGAGTTTACCTTTTCGATCGGCTTTAAAAAACGAAATTTTAAAGCTCTAGAGCCACCGTGAACGGCGGCGCGTGATGCGCGTGGGGCGCATGCGATGACGGCTGGAGGTCAGACGACCAATGAAGGCATAGCATCTTTTTGGGGGGTTTCTGCTATTTGTTTTTTAAATGGGTGTTCAAAATGATTTTTGGGGCTGATTTTTAGTTTTTATAATATATTCATACGACGTCATTTTGGTGTAGGCTGTTAATGACCAAAACGGCGTCGTTTTAAGGGAGGATCTGCGCGTTGACCCGAAAACCCAGAGAGAATCTGCGTGTTTTTATAAAAAGGGAAATTTACCATTTTAGTCCCTCTGCTATTTTATTAGTTTTAATTTTGTCCAATTTTACCTTTTTTATTTTTCAAATAAGCCCTAAAAACTTACATTTTGTTTGAATTTGATCCTCGGGTTCCTTAAAGGCTAATATCAGCACGATGTCGTTTTGAAAGTTTGGCATAATTGCCATATTAACCGCTGCAGTATGACGCACGTTTTGATTTAGTTCTTTTATATCTATTTCTATTGCTATTTAATCCCTGTTTCTTTGTTTATTTTTAAAACCTTTTTATATCATTTAATTTTAAATTATTTTAACATTGTTTTAAATTATTTTATCATATTAAATATTTTATATTATTTTTATATTAATTTATTAATAGTATAAAATTCGTATATATTTTTTATATGTATTATCCTTATATATATTAAACTATTATTATTTATTATTTTATTTGGTTTAATTATTTTTATTATATATTATTTTAGGATTTATATATTAGTTATTATATTATACAATTTAAAATTTTGTACATTATATAGTATTATATTATATCATATATTATTTTTATCTAAAATTCATTTATATTGTATAACATATTATTTATTTTTAAATATATAGTTTTTTTTATGTATTAGGATATTATAACTATGTTTTTATTTAAAGTTATAAATCATTTATTTATGTCAAAATGTATTTTATTTATTATCTCAAAATATATATTATGTTTTTCTATTTTTTTATTTTACAATATTTATTTATTATTTGGTATATGTCACTGCATGAAAAGTTTAATCTTGCATGAGAAGTTTTCATATTTATTTTGTAGTTTTTTTATTATTTTATTGCTTTATATTGTCCATACTCTTTCATTTATTTACGATTGCTTGAGTGTAGGTATTGTTATTAGTCGTATTTTATATTGCCCATATTAATATGAAATGTTAGTATGTCATGATTGTTTTTGGTATTTATGTTTGATGATGTATTAATGCGATATTTTCACATGGATCATCGTTTAGAATAAAATACATTTTGCAAAATTACTATATTTTATCTAAAGATTTTTTAAAATAAGGCAATGTTTTGTATTTAGAAATTCGAGAAATAGTGCCCTAACGTGCTGGGTTTCGATTTTCCGTTTGACTAAATAACTAAATATCATTTTAATAAAAGTAAATCATGAGATGATTTTAGTTATGAGGGTTTAAAAATATCATGTCTTAACGTGCTGGATGTGATGTTTGTTTTCTTTCGGAACAAAAAAATCTCAAATTTTAACTCAAATTATTCAGGTTTTTTAAGAAATCATATTTTAAAATTTTTTCAAATTCTCAACATTAGGACATGATTTTATCGATTAGGTACCAATTTTTGGGCATTATGAGGGTGCTAACCCTTCCTCATACATAACCGACTCCCGAACCCGTTTTCTTGTATTTCGTGGACTAAAATCAATGTTTTGAAATAAAACGTTTTACAAGGTAATCCAATCACACCTAAACAAAAAGGGATTGGTGGCGACTCTATTTCCGTTTTTAAAAGTTGATCCCCGTTTTTATAAAAATTAAAAATGGTTTCGACATAGCCTTCCAAAATTTATAATTCAGCTTTCTAAATTTTTGGGTAAATATACATTTTGATACTTGAATTTAATTTTAGGGTTTAAATTGGTATCTAAGGTTTTTTTTTGTTTTGTTTTGTTTTGTTTAATTAGATACTTGTACTTATGCTTGGTTTCTTGGTTCAAATTGGTACTTGAACTTAGCTTTTCGGTCCAAATTAGTACTTAGTTGTTTGAACTATTTTGACCTGTTAAGACAGGTTTAGATGCTAATTTAAAAAAAAAAACAAAATTAGAACAAAATAAACTTGAAATACCAAATTGAATATTAATACTCATACAGAAACCAAATACAATGAAAAGATTCCATTTGTGTCCGATGGAAGAAGCTTAACTCAAAAAATTATTTGATTAGCAGTTCATGTCTCATTGTCACAAGAGATTTTTTCTTCCTAACAAATAGTTGCTAATTGTAATAATAAGTGCTATAATTGAAACCGTTAAGCTAGATTTTCATATGCGATGAAATGGACAAGACATGAGATCTCAGATATTTCAACTTATTACAAGACTATAGAAATGCAAATGTTTTGAAAAAGGTTGTTTTGGTGTTGTGGAGGATTGGATTGTAACATTTAACTTCACCCTTATTATTATTATTTTTTAAATTCTTATTAAATGTCGATTTTTTGAAAATTTTAATTATCTCTTTAAAACTCAATGTCACATTCCGCCATTGATGTAAAATGATGTAATTAAGAGGACTTTAGGATCTAGGAAGATGGGTACGAGCTTTGATTCTTAGAATGATAGAATTGTAAATTTAGTTTTCTTTTAAAATCATAAAATTGCGTTTTTGATCTCGAAAAATTGTCTATTCAATTACAACTACCTATTCATTTTTTCTTATTTCACCTCTACTTGTATTTTGTATATACAAAAATACAAAAATGAAGACAGGTAAGGGTGGTCCATACATGACTCCACAGACAACTTGGAGGGACATATTAACAGGGGGACCATGGGCCAGTGAGAGGGCATGTCTTATCCACTTGCAGTATTACCCCAACACTAAGCCTGTGGGCTTACAAAGGAGCATTCCGACCTAAATACTGTCAAAACATGTGCTTCAAAAATGAATTGGAAAACCACTAAAGATAGTGCAAAATAAACGGGTTTTTTAGGGGGGTTCATAATTTCAGGCTTATTAAGAGATTCACTTTTTTTTTTTTGAATGCATTAATGTTGTTTACTGGGTTTTGTCTCTGCTGTTTCTGGAACAATGGGGGGGGGGGGGGGACTATTGCATTAATGTTGTAAGAAGTTGACAAAAGATAAGACAAAGGTTGTTTTAGCAGGGCTTTGATGTCCTTTTTTTTTTTTTCCCATGTAGGCATTGTTTGGAATTATCTCTTTGCCTGGTTGCTTTTGACAGGGTATTGTTTGCAATGGTTTTTTGTTTTCAAAACATTCAGACAACTTCACTTCAAAAAGAAAGAAGGAAACTGATAATGATACATCAAACATGCTTCTCTTGATCTGTTTTTCAGCCATGTTTGCCTGTTTTTTCCCTTACAAGATCTCAATCCTTCATGCATTCTTTACATTTCATTTATGATAATCAGACATTAGGGCATGAAATGTTATAGGTATTGAGTATGAGATTGAAGTTTCAAAGCTTCATGTTTAAAGCTATTGGAACTGGAAACCAATGCCATAAAAATCCTTTACTCAATTTGTTTTAAGGAAATGATACGTGGTTTACATAAATTATGTTACCTGAAAATATGTATAATGTTTGATACTTACTTCTAACCAGGGGCGAATTTAGACGGAGTAGGCCGGAGCTTTAATCATCCCAAATTGAAAAAAAAAAAATCATCTCTAAATTCCTTTAAAAATGTTAAAATTAGGTATTAATGTGGTAAAATTTCACCTTTTTTTTTTTTTTTTTTTCAATTATGACCCTAAATGAATTTGTCATTTTACCGCTGTTTCTAACTTATATTATGATGTAGATATGAGGATATAATCTTAAATATATATATATATATATATTTAAATAAGCTTAGTTTTTGATATTTAAAGATATCGTTATGATGAGGTTGTTTTTAAATTAAAAGTTGAAATAAAAAAAGAGAAAAAACATTAATTTACTGTTGATCACAACATATAGGATTTGCATTAAGAAATGTGAGTTTATCTTTTAATTAACTCAATTGGTTTTAATCAAGGTAATAAGTACTGTATCAATAGGTATACCGTTTTTGTCTTGATACTGATACCGACATGTTTTGGTATTCGTTTCAGGTTTATCAATGTTTTTATATATTTTATATATATAGTTTTATTTTTAGTTTCTTGATAAATTATATATTATTTTGATAAAAAAAAATATGTTATTTGTACATGCATGTAGATATATCTAAATTACATCCATATAAATATATTTATATGTAAATATAAATTTTAAAATTATTAATTAGGTTAAATAATTCAATTCAATAGCTTTTAATTTTAAATATAATTATAGAAAAATTAAAATGATTAAGATAAAAAAACTTAAAAATTAGTTCAAAATATAAATTTTTTGTATCAATTAGTATGCACCGATATTGATCGAAACGGGCCAAAATACACCGAAATGGCCAAAGCACATTGAAATTTTGACCAGAACAAAACATAAACTACTTAATACTGGTTTAGGACCTAAACGGTATGTACCACCCGATACGACTAGTACAGATATGGTACTGACACGGTACTGACTACTATGATTTTAATAAAAAAATGATTTCTAGAATAAAGTAGTGCATTCGATAATCAGTTCAATAGATTTTAGGTCACCGCACGATTTTTTAATTTCTGACGTGGATCGAACAAATAAATACAATCTTCTCATTTCTATCTTTGAACTATAATCGTTGACTTAAAAAAAAATCACAAAATTATATTATAATAAGATCTCACTTTAAAAGTATCTGTTTGTATGAAGTTATGTACAAGCCCTAACCCATCTTGGTTTTGTTGATGATCTCAATTTTAGTTAAGTGTAGGCCCAAATAGATCAACTTTGAAGCCTTAAACCGCTCGGCTTGGGTGGCCTTTCTTTTGGTTTATGTGGATCTTGGGTTCCATGTCTACAAGGGATTCCCATGATATTTTTGTATGTATGCTACTTTTTGGGCTAAGCATTCTAGGTATGGTAATGGAACGGGGTAAAATAGATATTATCAAATTCATTATTGTTTTATGGTTGATATGTTTTACTCCATCACTTGCCCACACGGAAGTATGATCTTTAAAATTATTATTATTTTTATGGATATTTGACACATTCTTATAATCTTCATCTACTTTAATTTAATTTTTATTACTTATTTTTAATTCTTTAAACATGATTTTTTTAACTTGCACATACATAAGGGTAAATGGTAATTTTATATAGTAGGACGAGCATTGTAGAGTAAATAATTATTACAATCGTCTCATATAAGGGTTACTTTTTCATTGTTGTTGCGGTTGAAAAGTGCTTTTAGAAAAAAAAAATTATGAAAAAAATCTGTTTGTTAGATTTTAGTGTTCTCCATTACTGCAAAAAAATACAGTTGAAAGTTAAAATGTTCTCTTTAGACATTATAGTAAAAATTTAAAAATTAATTAAGTTATATCATCTATAAATAATTTAATATAGTGATATATGAAATATAAATTTTAAGTACCTTTTAAGTAATTAATATAAATTGTTTGTCAAATTGATGATCTATAAAATAAATTTTTTAAAAATCAAATATAATAATAAATAAGATTTAAATAATTTAATATAATGATAAATGATATTAAATAGTTAATATAAATAAGGGTATTTTTTATATTTTTTAAATCCAAATAAAAAAGCTAAAAACACTTAAATCTAAACTTTTGTGTTTGGATGAAAAAACACTTTTTGACCGCCTTTTTTAGTGCAAAAGACAAGTGTTTTTCATTGCTTTTGCAATAAAAAAATATTTTTAACCCAAAAGTATTTTTTCGTTATAATGAAGAATGCAACCTAAATATCAAATAAAACAAACTATTTTATTTCATCTCAAAAGTGTTTTTTCACTTTAACAAAAAACTATTTTGAGTTTAAATTGATTTTATAGAGGTTACATAAAACATATTTTAAAAAAAAATACCATCATGGTAATATTTATTATCTATAATATATATAAAAGTACGAATGGAATTTTTTTGAACCGATTGGAATATCATTTTTTTTTTACATATTACTAAATTCACATTTAATAAAAATAAAAAAATTGAAGTAAAATAAAAATTGGGATAATTATACATTTAAAAATATTTATAGTTTAATTTACGACTAAAATATCTTTATTTTCCATTATATTACTAAATTCACATTTAGAAATAAAAAAGTTGAAATAAAATAGAAGTTGTGATAATTATACATTTAAAAATAATTATAATTTATTAGCAATTGAAATTGTGAGGATTACATATTTAAAAATAATTAAAATTTAATTTACAATTATTATTTAAAAATGTTGTGCTAATTTTAAATTAGAGTTATTACTTAAATATAAATCTAAGCATAAAATATAAAGAAAATAGATAAATGTAATTATATTTATTAGTTAAAAAAAGTTAACATAAAAAAATAAATTGTGCTAATATTATTTTACATTTTTTTTACTAATTTTATTGATGTAAAATAGAGTTATAACTTAATAGAATTCTAAATATCTTAATTATCACTTAATTAATATTACAGTTAATTATAATAATTAGTTAATATTTTAAATAATGTTACTTTGTATTATTTACATAAAGTAAAATTATATTATATATTGAATATGTTAAAAATATTTTAATTATGATTTGAAAATTTTATATTATAATATTTAAATTTTAATATATTTTAATTATATTCAAAAATTTAAATAAAAAATAAATATATGCCATGAAATATATATATATATATGACATGTTGGATAAATGGGATGGGGGAACTCCAAATTTATTGGATAGATATTTTGTGTGTTAAAGTAATTTTACATATTTTTATAATTTTTGTATAATTAATATTTAAATAATTTAATTATTGAAATTTTAGATACTTTTTTGAATTAATTTAGTATCTATATCGTATTAATCTAATATATTATTTATATGAATGTATATTTAATTAATTAAATTTTTATATAAAATAAATAATAATACTGATTTGTGTAAACAAATTATAAAACATGACAATCAAATTGTTAAAATATTTATAAAAATGTGTAAAATTAGTTTAATTTTGCATTAATGTAAGTGGAGCTCTCCCTACCCACACGAATATATCAAAATCTAATTAATATTAAGGGATAAGGCAAAATTTAGTTCCTAAACTAGACAACTTTTTTCACCTTAGTCCCTAAATAATTTTTCTTGGTCTATAGTAGTCATAGAACTTGATAATGATTTCCAACCCCTAAACTTAGATTTTGTTAAAGTGTGATGGTGTGGTATAATCTCAAATTACCACATCATCAAATTTTAAAAAATATATAATTTTAAAATATTTTTTGTATTTTTAAAATTTTTAAGTAATAACATGATACTCTCCACATCAGTAGACACTAATGAAATTCGGATTAAATTAAGAAAAAAATATCAAAATTTAAAATTAATTTGAATTAAAGAAGTTGGCTAGGATTAAATATTACCATTTTATCTTTGATATTAACACACAACCATGCACCGACCATAAATTAAATCGGGGAGTTTGGGTCAAAGGAATTAGCTTAAGCTCTAATCCTCCTTACATTACATATATGTAGTTGCCTCACTTTGACTAAATCCTTTCATTTCAATAATCCTACAAATTTATTAACATCAATTATTTTCATTACATTTTTCCATTTGCTGTCCATTTTGGTCGGTCTTTGTTTCATCTACCTCCTCAACATCTCGCCTAAACTCTTGCTTAAATTTATCAACAAAAACTTTAAAATAATTCGGATTAAAAACCATTTGGAAACCCGAAAATAACTTGAACTAATAATTCGAAATGATCTAACTCGAAATATTAATATATTTCAAACCCAAACTGACCCAAACATCGAATCACTACCAAAAACATTGATGTTTTATTTAATCTTTGTTAAACCTCAGAAGCTTCGAAAAACATGGTTATGAATCTATGAAAACACAAAGAGAAGACAGATCAACAATATTTGTCTAAATTTATAATTTACATGAAAGGGATAGAGACAATGAGGGAGAGGCAAAAAGTCAAAGAAGAGGAAGAAACAATTCCAGATTACAATCTTTGGTGGGGTCTTATTAGATACTTCAAATTATCATAAAATTTTGAATATGATATAAAATGAAAAAAAGTATATACAAATATAATTTTAATATATATTTATCATATCTGTATTTGGATTTTTTATGCATTTAATAATTAGTATTTTATTTACATCTTTTTATAATTAATATAAAAAAATACGAAACGAATTATAAGTTTAAATAAAGTCCCATTTTAACCTATGCCTTCCAATCATCTTTACCTCACCAACACATTCATAATATATATATATATTTCTTGTGTTCATATGTTCAATTCATATTAAAATAATAATGCTATATACCCAGAAACTTACTCCCCCTATAAAATATACATATAAATAAATGTTGCTCATATCACCACTTTATAGAAAAAAATAATCAAAATATATAAAATTTTACTTAATGAACTTTATAATAATAAAAAGACGTGAATTTACGTTTAATTGTAGTTTTTTATTAGAAGAAATTATATGTATTACAAGGAGAGTTTACACAACATTTCAAAGATTGAAAAAGAAAAGAACATAACCTTAACCAAACCTAATAAGAAAGAAAGAAACACTGCCTGTAAAAATCTCCAACTTTAATGGAGAGGAAGAACAAGAGGTGACTTATTTAACTTTCTAAGTCAAAAAACCCCTCAAAAAGCCTTTTCAAGCTAAAATAGTTATGGAGAAATCCAAATACAGACCAAGTAGGGAAAAATTAAACGTGGTCAACAAGTCAACACCACGTAAAAAATTAGTAATTAAACACAAGGAAACCCCCCTTTGCTCCAAAATCTAGATCCTCCAAGCTATGGTGTGATAATGGCAGGTTACAGGCTATTGTATTTTCTCTCTTTTAAGGTTTGAAGGGAAAAAGAAACCCAACAAGAACATCATCACTTATCCTAAAAAAAAAAAAAAAAACTATAAAAAGAACTCTTTATATAGACCTTATTCAATGTGGGAACCTTGTTCATCACATGAACTTCAACAAAGCCAGTCGTAAGCTTTTCACCAGATCCTTCACTGTCATTGAAAACTCAGCTTCCATCTGCACAATATTTTAAAGTCTAAATAAGTCAAGGGTTTTTTTTAAAAATGGAGGAACGAGGGTAACGAGGTTAATTATTATTATTACCTGAGCAACAATGGTGATGTCAAGAGTAGCTTGTCCAAAGGGCAACACATTAGTATTCAACACACAGAGATGAAGCTTTTCGACTTCGTTAATGATGTTTGAAATGAACCCTTTGTTCTTCTCACAATGGATTCGAATCAACACATCTTTGTCTGAGACTCTAGCTTCAATCTCAGGGAACAGCTTGTTGTTTGTTTGGTTGCTATCAAAATTCTCATCAGATGAAGATGTTTCATCGTCTGCATAAATTTGGGTTTTTTTAACTAAAATCACTGATTCCGTTGCTTTTTTAGCTGCTTGCTCTTCAAGTGTTGCCACTTTCTCTTGAAGCTGTTTCATGTACTTTATAGCATCTCCAAGGACAGAAGCTTTGTCTGTCTGCATATTACATCAACAATTCAGCATAAAAGATAAAACCCGAAAATTTGAACATGAAATTATGGAAACTTGTTACCTTTTTCAAGCCTGGAATCAGTGCTGAAAGTGATATGAACCTTTGGCTAAGCTTTTCACGGCGTTTCCTTTCAGCAATTACATGGTCTTGAGCATGTAATGGTGTCCTTGTCATAGAACCCACTTTTTTTGTTACCTCATAGTATTGTTGAGATACAGCCGGTGATGGATTCGAGTTATGGAAGGAGATTATATGAGAAGATGGGGAAGAAGAGGAAGAAGCTTTTGGTGGTGGTGGTGGGATGTTTCCGTTGATCGAAAAATTCCAGTTATTGTCTGTCTTGAGTTGTTTCATTGGCCTTTTGAACTCGTTGTCGTCGACCACTTGATGAAAAGCTTGAATGTTGGATGAACCATTGTTTATATTTGGATAAGATGAATGACTCTCAGAAGAAAAAGACTGGAAATTGGTATCATCAAATGAATAATCCATGTTTGGTATTGTAAATTGTGGGAAAAACGTGGGATCCTCCACCGTTTCCTGCAAAATCAAACAACTTTAAGAAAATCTGGGAAAATCAAAGAATTGCAGAAAGAAAAAGGAGTGTGCTTTTTTACCACTTCAGATATCCATTTGTTTGAAATGATTTCCATTAAAGAACCTTTTTTTCTGGAACTTTTGGAGTTGAAAAATGAAAAGATGACTTTAAAAACTGGATTTATTTTTGTTCCCCAATTGGAGAGTGGAAGTGATGGAAGTAATTAATTTGTGAAAGCTATATATATACAGGTGTTACCATATTGTACGCGGTTCTAAGTAGTATATGGTGTTCTTGTTAAGTGTGAAAGTAGGGCTTTCATTTTATAGTTTTATTTACTGTTCATATGGAGGGTTTGTTTCTGGATTTATTTTTTTTTGGGTGTTTTTTTTTATGTTAATATCAACATCTGATCTTTTTTCCTTTTCCGTTTTCCGTTGTCCATATGGGGTTTTCACATATAAGTTAGTTTAATATTTAGCTAGTTTCTTTGTGTTGTGGAAGTTTTTTTTTTTTTTGTTTTTATTACGAAATTTAAGCATTTTTTTAAAAAATTTATGGGTAGTTATATTGGGTTTTGACTTGTCAAGGGAATTGAATTGGAAAAAATTTTAAAGTACTTTTGCTAGTAGACAATAGAACCCTTAACAAATTGGTATTATCCTTGATTAATGTTGTCTTATAAATTTATGGAGAGCTTGAGTGGCTTAAACGATAGTTTCAATTAAATAGAAAAGTTTTGCTAAGATAGATCATGCACCTACCAAGAAAATATCACTATTTGTACTTGGTAGAGTTTGAGCCCATGCCCTACAACTAGCTTGAGTGGTAGCATAATTGCTAGTAATTGTTATATATGTTGTAGGGCACGAGTTCAAATCCTATTAAACATAAATACTTACATTTTTTTTTTAGAGATAATCATCCGTGTTTCGATGATTCGCTCTTTAAATTATATATTATCTTTGGAGTGAAAACAATTTTTCTATAATTCAATGCCAAATAATTCATATATTTATATTATATCATCATTTCATAATCGAAATTAAGATTTTACATACTCTTATGCTTTGTCATTTTGTGTAAATTTTCACATGTTTATATATTTATATTTTATTTATGTAGTTGTCAAAATTTTTTATGTTACTAAATGGGTTTGACTTTTCCTAAAGAGTGTATATGTAGACATGTAGGAAACACATGTTTTATATCCGAAAAAGGATTTGAATACAAACAGCTTCCAAGAATTAGGTTCACTGCCCTCAACATTTTAAGTAAACTCTTTTTTCTTTTGTCCACTATGAGTTTTCCTATATTTAATATATATGAAGCTGACTTTACATTATTTATTTCATTAATAATGCTTAAATTTACTACAAAATATAAAATAGCAAGTAGTACTTTAAAAAGTTATAAAATGATAATTAAATTATTTGAGAGTTTTCATTTAAGTTATTGGACTGATAAAATCATTACTATATGACTTTTTATTATTCACGCCACTTACACCAATTGAAAGCTGTCATTCTCTTTTTCTTTTACAGTTCGTTTTTTTTTCATGAAACAACTTTGAACATCATGAATTTGCGAACCACCATCCAAACAACTTTCTTCTCTGATTTTTGACACTAGCCGTCAATCAACTTAAATCTAAGGTATATTCTTCTACTCATTAATTGGTACTAATCTACCGTATTTATCATTAATAATAGTCGCTTGGAACTCGCTAGTCAAACTTTTTTTTTTAGAAAAAAAACCTTAACAATCCAATGATTTAAATAAAAACTTTCAATTAGTTTAGTAAATTAAATGAAAACATTCGAATAGTTCAGTGACCATCTTGTAACTTTTTGAAGTTGAGTGGCTAAAATGTAAATTTACTAATAGTTTAGTGATCTTTAGTGTAATTTACCTTAAAATTTATACACTTTTGCAACATCAAATATGGTTAATATACTATTTGGTATTCTAGTTTGGTTTCAATGTTCAGTTTGGTTTTTTAAGTTTTTTTGTCCCAATTTGGTACATATTTTTTATTAAATTTAATACTCGAGTTTTTTTTGTCTCAATTAAGTACTAAAGTTAGATTTTAATAATCAATTTGATACCTGAGTTTTTTTTTATGCCAATTAAGTACCTATGTTATTTTTTACTAGAGTAACGTGTCAAACATTCATTGGACCATACAATGCCATTTGGTTTGAGTACCAATTTGAACATTAAATTCAAAATTAGGTATCAAATTTAAACAAAATATTTTCAAGTATCAAATTAAACATTAAAACCAAGTCTAGATAAAAAATAATATATTAACCTATCATATATAAATCCAAGCAATGGTTAGAGAAGAGGGGAAATATGGTAGTTTTGTCATTGGTCTCCAGCATTACAAATTGGAAATAATGGAACCCGACACACTGACCAAAAAATCAAGTAAACAGTGTTGTAACGCAACAAAAGTTAAAATGATATTTAAAAAAAAAAAAACACAATTTCAAATGCTTATTGTGTGTCTAAAAAGTTTAGAAACCTGTAAGCAACTCGTGAGATTTTAAGGTTGAAATTCAAGCATGGTCAAACGTCACATGCAAAAATTAGAACCTCTAAGGAAGGTTCCTTCGACCATAGCGGTACCAAAAGACAGAGGAGTGGTCAAAAGCTGGTTCAATATTCCACACCAGCAAAACAAAACCCATTATTCTCCCTTTCATTTCTTTAATTATTGTCCTATTAATTACATCACATGTTCCATAATCATAATGATCAAATAAATTTGAAAAACAAATTATATGCAAGTCTTTGCGTCAAATTTTATTTTAATTTTAATTTTTAAATTTATTCTTACTTATATTTAAATATGTTTTTATTTATATCGATTGAATTTTAGCTTTATTGATATGAGCATTGTTGTCAATGTAAGAGGACGTGAGTTTGAGCATACTGAAGCGTATTATACTTGGGGAGGGGCTATGAATAGTTCTAGGTAGATGGGCTGGGCCGGGAAGGTCTGCCCGAAAAATGGGCTTGGATAAAAAACGAGGCCCGTTTAAAAAACGGGCCGGGCCTTGGGCAAAATTTTTTGGCCCGAGCCCGGGCCAGGCCCGAATTATATAATAATTTATATTTTAATTTATTTTTAATCATTTTAAAATTTTAATATAACCACTTTTTATTATATTTCAATTTGTGTATTATTTTAAGAATTGTTTTAATATCATTTTTATTTGTTTTAATATTTGTTTTTATGTTTTTAAATGTATTTGATTTATTATATTTTAAAATTTTTTATTTAATAAAACAAGGTAGAAATTTTTTAATATGGGCCGGGCCTAGCAATTTTATTTTGGGCCGGGCTTGGACAATTTTTAGGGCCATATTTTGGGCCGGGCCAGGCCCGGGCCTAAAAAAGGGCCTAGAATTTTGTTTGGGCTTGGCCCGGCCCATGATCAGCTCTAGTTCTAGGTATTGTGTCAAAAAAATATATTTTATTTATCAAGTTAATAGTGTTTGTAATGATTAATTCTGATAATAATTATTTAGATGTGTATTGTTTGTATTTATAATTGTGACTGTATTTATAATTTTTTTTTCCTCCGAAGAGAATAAAAACCATAGACAAAGGAGGCATTAGTTTATCATTAATGGAGTAAACAAAACGAGAGTACACGAGAATACAAACCCAAGCCACAAATACAAAGCTCACACCCAAAGCTCTCACAAAAGGGGTTTCACAAAATTCTCTCAAACTCTCACCAAAACTGTACATGCGACTGCATCTTGTTGCCCTCAAAGAAGAACTCCTGTTGATTGGCGTGTCTAAACTAGGGTTACAAAAGTCCTTTAAATAGACTCAATACTAAGGACTAAAATGACTAAAATAACTCTAAAGTAATCATGTCACGTAGAATTTGCATTGAGAAACGTAAATTTATTGTTTAACTAATTTAACCGATTTTAACACTAAAGAAGGAGAATTTTTTTTCCAAATAAAAACAACATATTCAATAATTAATTTAACAGATTCCAAGCCACCAACACAATTTCTTAAATTTCATTTTCTAAGGTAGTATTTTTTCACTTGTAATTTACGTATTTTGTAATCAATATAATTCTTAAATTAATTTAATATTTTTTATAAAATTCTAAAACTCTAAACATTTAAATAAAAAAAATTCCGAAATTTATCCATAAGTCTTAAAGTAGACTACTCACGGACTGTGAGACAATCATTTCCATTTCTTTGCTGTAATTTGGGATCTAATTGTAAGATATTGTAGTTTGTATTTTTATGGTCTAAATAAAGACAATAGGATTGATAGGCCCCTCAAATAAATTAGTTAATTTGGCTAATAAACCTTTTTTTTCTTAGCTGGAGCAGGGACCCTCTATATATCTCCCAATTCCACAAATTAGTTTAAAAGTGTCCATGAGTTAGTCCTCTAATTCATTTTACTTATAAGTTATTTTATACTTAAATAAATTTCTATTAAATTTAAATAAAAAATTAGTTTTCATAGTCTTAACTCCGTAAGTAAATGTTGAACTAACTCGGATTGAAAGCTCAAATCGTTCAATTAAATCTTTTACTATATATATTTATAGTCTAACTTTTTAATTTCTTAATAGATTATATATGTAAATATATCTCAATTACATCAATATAAATATAAATTTTAAAATTATTAATTAGGTTTAATAAATTAATTTAACAGTTTTTAATTTTAAATTTAATTATAGAAAATTATTAATTAATTTCAATAAATTTATGTTTACAGAAAACGATAAACCCTAACGTACTACCTCCTAATCTCTTTTAAAAGTTTTATCAATCTCCTCTCCTAGGACTTGCCTCTAGCTAGGTAAAAGTTCGTTTCTCTGTGACGAAAGTCTTTTATATCGGCAACCAGTCACAAATCAACACTTTCCTAGTATGTAACATATATGATGCATGCACAAAAAGAAAGAAAAAAGAAAAAAAGAGAGACTAAGTTAGTAGCCAACCAAACATAGTTAAAGATATAAAAATAGACAATTAAGCATGAAATAAACAATAAAATGCGAGGAACAGTTCTCTTGTGCACTTATTTTCGTCACCACTAATAGACAATGGTTCATCATGGCTTTAATAGGCTCTGGTTCACTATATGTGGCTTGTGTTTAGAAGGTTATTTGAATTATCCTTACGAATGATTACTAAGGTCATTAAAGATAATTTGAGGAGATATAGTTCTTTATGCCTATGTGGAGGAACGAGTTTATTCACGAAAGCATAAATAGTATGTATCTAAGAAGCATTTCACTATCCTGTGCATAGGGTCGAGTTTACTCACGAAAGCGTAACGTTTTATGCTCTCACTTGAATGGACTGAGCCTGGGTATAGAGTTTATGGTATGTAAAATGCAAGTGCACAATGTGTAAATAAAAACTCAAAACCTTTTATTGAAATAGTACGAAACACGAAAAAGTACAAATGATGCATGAATGACAAAGAAAGAAGGAAAAACAAATTTATTTTTTTAAGGGTGAGATTGGATGAGCAATTGAGTGCGATGCGATGCGTTTAACTTACTTTTTTTCTTGCACTACAATATCACTATGGTATCTAATTTCACCACTACCACTGTTTTTACACTAATCGCAAGTAAACACATCGCTCATCCAAACCCACCCTAAATAAAAGGATCATAAATAAATATCAATTGAACTGGTCATTCGAAATCAAAAGCAACACGTATCTAAATTTAGGTTCGACTTTTTAAAATGTCTCCAATGGAGTCGTCAAGCTGTCGAAATCATTTTTCAAATAAAGATGACTTGACGATATTTGAGAAAACATGAAAATTTTAAAATGTAAAACACCGAGTTTTATTTAAAATAATAGGAGTCACTATCAATCTTTTTGACGAGGTGTGATTGATCACCTAATAAATTACCTTTTTTTAAAAAAATTGAAATTCTTTTGAAAAGATAATTTTTGGATTTGCATTGAAAACCCAGACTAAAATGAGTTTAGGTTTGGGAGTCGGTTACGTACAAGGAAGATCATAGCACTCTCATAAGTTCAAAAATTGGTACCTTGTTAAAATATGTGTTGCCTTGAGTTACAAACATTACAAGTTTGGATTTTAATGTTTAATTATGCTCCCATTAATTTTAAAATAAGTCTGACTTGATTGAGTGAACCGAAAATTATAACTTAATATATATAAATTTTATTTTATTGTGAGAAACAAAGACATTGTATTCGCTTAGATTAAAAAAAAATAAAAAAAAAGAACATTTTAAAATTAAAAATAATAAACGAGATCGTATCTAGTAATTTTGATAGCCATATCATCTATTTTTTAGTGTTGTTTCGTTATATTTAAAAATTAATGCTGATTGAGTCTTGGCTTGATTGACATCTACATTATAGCCAGTGTAGGAGGACGTGAGTTCGAATGTGCTGAAGTGCATTATCCTCTTATTTAAGGGTTGGGAAGGGACAATGAATAATTCTAGGCATTGTATTTAAAAGAACACATATTTGGCTCTTATGAGCTTCCCGTTATATGGTTCTTGTGAGCTTCCCATTTATGGCTTTTATAAGCTTCCCGATAACAGGCTCTTATGAGCTTCTTGATTAATGGCTCTCCGGAGCTTCCCGATATTGGCTCGTTTGAACTTTCTGATTAACGGCTCTTTCATGAGCTTCTCGTTATATGGCTCGAAAGAGCTTCCCATTTATGTGCTCGTATGAGCACTCCTGAATATGAATTGACGGATTACAGATTTGTATACTTCGTGTGTACTACCCGTGTATCCATTGATATTTTAAATGATTCTACGGGCAAAGTTCTGAGATGAGACAACATGAAATTGAAATGAACTATACTAGTATATACCTAAAATATATGGAATTGATAAATGAACACAAGATGTAAAAAGATTATGAATATGGAAATTTGATATTTGATGAGCTCATACATGTTTCTTGATATTCATGTGAAATACATGACTAACATGCTCGTTTGAACTTTCTGATTAAAGGCTCTTTCATGAGCTTCTCGTTATATGGCTTGAAAGAGCTTCCCATTTATGTGCTCGTATGAGCACTCCTGAATATGAATTGACGGATTACAGATTTGTATACTTCGTGTGTACTACCCGTGTATCCATTGATATTTTAAATGATTCTACAGGCAAAGTTCTGACATGAGACAACATGAAATTGAAATGAACTATACTAGTATATACCTGAAATATATGGAATTGATAAATGAACACAAGATGTAAAAAGATTATGAATATGGAAATTTGATATTTGATGAGCTCATACATGTTTCTTGATATTCATGTGAAATACATGACTAACATGTTTGATGAGGATATGTGTATAAGCTATTGGCCAAATTGCTTTGGATGTATTTTGTATGCTTACCTTAAATGTAATGAATGGTAAGTTAATTTCCTGTTATACGAACTTACTAAGCTTAAAAGCTTACTTCGTTTTATTTTTCCTATTTTATAGTACTCGAAAGCTCGTAAAGGTTGGAAGCTGGTCGGAGCTACATCACACTATCCTTCGGCCTTTTCGATATATATATATATATATATATATAGTAAACTCATTTTGGTTATAATGACATGTATAAGTTTAATAGCCAATGTTGGTATGAAAATGTTTTGGATGTAACTAGCCATTGGAATGGCTTGTGATGAATATGTAACACCCCTATACCCAACCTGATTACCGGATCAAGTATATAAGTGCTACATTGGTTTTCAGAAACTCTAATAATAATTTCTAAATAAAAATAACATTATAATTTATACATAGTAATTCCTAAAGTTTACCTAGTTTAACCCTTGTTCACATCTCAAATTTTAAGCCAATTTTAATTCAAAAATAAATCATAATTAAGCATTCTAAAATTTAAATTTCTTGTATCACTAAATTAACATTTAAACTATTTCATATGAATTAAGCAAATATCGAGTATCACATTTAAGTCCCATCGTATTCAACCTTAATACACACACCTAGGTACATGCCATTTACCGAAACAACAAAAATTAATACTTTACCCCTTTCTCGAATCCACTAATGTGATGAGATGAGGTGCCTTCAATCTTCAAAAATTCATTTTTCCTCTACTTTTAACCTACGCATATAAACACGCGTTAAGCTATTGCTAGTTTAGTAAGTACAACTATTATTTAGATCATAATCTATATAATAAATTATAACTTATTTATTATTACTACACAGAATCATTTATATGACCTGATTGTATTCATCATACATAATTTACCAATTGATTCACTTATTCTTACAATTAGATCCACTTTTATTATTATTTACTCATTAAGCTCCAACTAAACATATTGATTTAATTATCATCTATATAATACTGGAATCACATGTTTTATTTTAAATTTTCATTTATTCCATTTAGCTAAAATTTCTGATAATTTACTTTACTTGTTTCAACCATACATTTTCTTATTTCTTTCAATTTCAAATCTTTTCAATACATAAAATCTATATAATTTAACAATTACTAAAATAGTCTTGTACCTTTTTCAGAGGCCCAGTAGACTTAATAGAACACACAGGATATGCAGAACAAAATAGAACACCATCGAAACGGATAAACAGAGAGCACAATGTTGGAAAATTTGGACATCACATATATAATAAGGATAATTACATGTTATTATTTACTACCATGATAGGTTAGCCCAAATTAAAAGTGATCTAATTTGGTTAGAATTTTATTGGGCTTTTAATTATTAAATAAAGTATGGGTTAAATATGTGTAGATACTCTTCTAATCAAATTCTAATTAATGATGGGCTAATTAGAATTTGATTAGAACTAATATGCTAAGGTTATAAATATTAGGGTTATGGTCCCCAAATTATACACAAGATATCTTTTCTAATATCCCATCATTAGGAAAGAGAGAGAGCAAATATTCTCTAAATTTCTCGTGTGCTAATTTAGAATATCAAATCCCCAAAATTCGATAAAACTACAAGAAATTCATAGATTCAGGTACGCTTTCGCATTTAGTTTTATTCTTCATTTATTCTTGATGATTTGACATGATAGATCCTGGTTTATTAAGTTTTATTTTAGATTTATTTTTCAAATCCAACACACAAATGTGCTAATCGGAGAGCACTGACGTGCTAATAATCAGAGAGCACCAATGTGCTAATAATCAGAAAGCGCGCTAAGGTTCCTTAATGGCATGCCACTAATATCCCAATAGTTCTTCGTCTACTTGGGCAAATTATATTATGCACATATATCACTTTTACACTTTGGCATAATACTTCTACATACTTTACAACTTAATCATAGCACCGATAATCCGTATACTTATATCTTCACTATCTTGTATATATGTAACATATTTCTAAATTCATTATTCATCCATAATTCACTAATAATCCTTATCATGTATTTCACATATCACTTTTATATATTTTGTAATTTAGTCCTTAGCACAAAATTTCATGTAGCAATATATTTTACTTTTAATAACACATATAACATAATTCAATACTTATTAATATTCCAAAATTCACTACAACATAAATGTTTCTCATTCTAAGTGTTATGCACTTCACTTTTCTATTTTTAATATAAAATTTCCCAAATTTACGATTTAACCCTTAATTTTCCACAACTTAGGAAATAATTCTAGTTTGGATTACAAAATTCATATATTTCTTTTATTTTTTCACCATATTTTTTATTATCAATATTTCATTGTAAACTTTTATAACTTTCATATTTAATCATTTTTCATTTTTCTTATCATAAAAATTCTCTATTCACTATTAAAACAATTTTTCTTTCACATCTCACTTAATTCACATAATTAATTCCACTATCTCATTTTCTACATCAAATTTCTATATATTTTACTTATATCATTTCCACCACATGTATTTCTCAAGTCTTTCAATTTAGTCATTGTTTTCATAAAATTTCACATTTTCCCATAATTCATCACTAGTCTTTATTAATTCTTTCCTTCTCATGTTATTTTACATTTTTAACACACTAATCCTTGTCTTTCATTTTTTTATCCTCTTTAAATCTTTTCTCACATCTCTTTCAATTTCTTTATCACATATTACTTAATAAATACAATCAATTCATCATTTATTATATTTAATAATTATAAAGCCTTATTCTTCACTTATTCAACTTATAAATTTGTAATTAAATACCATATTAAAATTATATTCATTCTAACAATTAACTTCATAATCAAAACAAGTAAGAATCTAGTTTTACTCACAACTTTAAGCTTGAAGTCAACTTTCTTCTCCTCTTTCATCCTTTGTCCACCACCTTGCTTTATTTCTCTATTTGTTTATCAACTTCCTTCACTTTTTCTTCAATTTTTCATATCAAAATACAAAATATTTTCACATTAAAAATCATGTTCACATATCATAATTCATGTTTTCTAATCAAAACTAACATGTATTTCAAGAGAAGTTAATAGTTCTTACCTCAAACACTTATATTCAAATCTAATCTTTATTTTCTCTCTCCTCCAAAACTCCCATGAATGCTCTTCTCATGAAATTACTGTAACTACTATTCCCCTCCATTGATCTCACTCACAAATCATGAAGAAATTTAGGAAAAACTAGCTTAATTGATTTGTATTTGGTAAGAAGGACTAAATTGAAAGAAAAATAAAAGTTGAAATGGTTGCTGACGTGAATGGTTAATGGCTTTTATAGCCTTTTTTTTTAATCCTTTTCTTTCTCCATTTTTTTCTAGTTTCTTCCATTAAAATATCTCTTTTTATTTTATTTACCATTTTATCCTCACTATTCATATTTTTTTTACTATTTATCCTTAATCATTACCTTCTATAATTTTCTTTTCAATTTATTTACCATTTTACCCTTTCACTTTTTCCATAATAACACCCATGTGTCCTATTTCCTTTGGTCTATTTTCACATCTAGTCCCTCTTCCTTTTTCATCAATTTAATTTAATCCTCCAACACCTAATTTTCTCACATTGTCCCAATAGTTTTCATTGATTTATAAAAATTTATACATTTCCAAATATTTTATGCACCTATCTTTTATGTCTCATAACTCTTTAAATTTCCAAATTGATTTTTCTCAATATTTCGACAAATTTATTGTATATTTATCACTGTTCAAGACTCTAAAAATTTTTGGGGATGTTACAGAATATGTTTTAATGTGTATGTAAGTGGCCTTGTCATGATCAATGTGTGCTAGTATAATTGAATGATGGATAACTGAATGATGGATAATTTATAAACATGTTAATGGTTGGTTTAAAATTTGGTAAATTAGGTACAAATAAGCATATATATGTAAGTAGTCAAATTGGTAAGTAAAAATTCTTGAATGGTTGTGGTAATATATTAAGTGTAAAGCTTGATTTTGGTTTGGTTGAATGTTTTATTATGGTCTATTGATGTCCAAAAATGTTTGGTTAGGTTGTTGCCAAGTTTGGGTGAGAAATGTGGCTTTGGAAATGACCTATTTTCGTCCACATAGGCAGAGACACGGGCGTGTGTCTGACACATGGCCTTACGCACGGGCGTATATTTTGGCGCTGTGTTCCCTGCATTTTTAAAATTGCAAAATAGAATGCTCAGATATTTTCACACGGCCTAGCACACGAGCGTGTGGCCTGGTCGTGTGACCCCTGAACCTATTTATTACAAGTCAGTATGCTTATACGGCCTAGCACATGGGTGTGTGGCTTGGCCGTGTGACCAAGTCAGAGAGCACTCTAATTTGGACATGGGCTGGGACACGGCCGTGTGTCCCTATTTTGATTGCCCACACGACCTGGCCATACGGGCGTGTGTCCCCTGCACTTTGGCAAAATTTTGGTATTTTGTGAAAAATTCTATGAGTACTCGGTTTAGTCCCGGTTTGTTTCTAATGTGTATTTTGGGCCTCGAGGGCTTATATAAGGGACCGTATGATTAATTCTGATTGATTTATGATATGAATGTCAAATGAAATGAAATGTCTGTAATTGATTTGTAAATTCTAGTAATGCTCTGTAACCTTATTCTGGCGATGGATATGAGTTAGGGGTGTTACATTTATTGGTAGCAGAGCTATAGTGTAGCCGATTCTTGGACTAATATAGCGTATACGAGTCTAGCTATACTTGACATTATATAATCTGTGATAGTATGATATATCCTGACCATTTTAAAACATGTTTTTCATATAGTAATGTCATCCAACCGAGCTGAATCCGAAGAAGTTGAGAGCAATGCTCAAGCTTCAGTTCAAAGAAAAGCCTCAAGTAGTAGAATGCCCGTATCTGAGGGCCGAGGAGGAGAGGCTAAATAAGCCTTCTTCCAAATGATGAACGAATGGTTTATAGAATTTGTAAGAACGAATCCAACTGTACAACAATATCTGTCCCCTCCTATTTCTCAATCAGTTCTTCGAAATGCCTCAAGGTATAGAACTTGTTAGAATCGGTAAGCCACGTGTTGATAAAATCCGTAAATATGCTACTGAAGAGTTTAAAGCTACAACTGATGATGATCCAGAAAGAGTTGGATTTTGGTTAGAAAATACCATTAGGGTTATCGATGAATTGTCTTGTTCATCGGATGAATGTTTGAAATGTGTTGTATCTTTAATAAAAGATTTAGCCTACCAATGGTGGAACACCTTAATTTCTGTTGTACCGAAAGAGAGGATTACATGGGAATTTTTCCAAACTGAATTCAAAAAGAAGTATATGAGTCAGAGATTCCTTGATCAGAAGCAGAAGGAATTTTTAGAACTTAAATAGGGGCATATGATAGTATCTGAGTATGAACGAGAATTTGTTTGACTGAGTAAATATGCAGAGAATGTATATCGACTAAAATCGCCATGTGTAAACGGTTTGAAGAAGGTTTAAAAGAAGACATAAAGTTGTTAGTTGGGATTCTTGAATTAAAAGAATTTGTTGTACTAGTCGACTGAGCTCATAAAATTGAATACCTGAGTAAAGAAAAGAAACAAGCTAAAATGGAAGCCCGGACTTTAAGTAAAAGATTTACGGGAAAGTCACAACAATCGACCTCAAAGAAATTGAAAAGATATTATGATCATTTTACCACCTCTGCGGAGTACTCTGAGAGAGATAGAAGCATTCAACGCTCTAGTCCAAGATCTCAAGCTACATTTGTAGCAAGTGCGGACAGTGTTAGAAACACTAAACCTAGATGCAAGCACTGTAATAAATTACATTTTGTAGAGTGCCACATGAAAAGCGAAGCATGTTTTAGATGTGGTTCCTTTGACCACTATCTCAGAGACTACCTAGAAAAGTCTGAACAAAATACCGTCCAAACTTCACGATCGAGCAACCCCGCTACAAGAGGTAGACCAATTTGTAATCTTGGCAATGTGAGTTGTAACATCATGAATTTTTGGGCTTATGCGTTTAATGGGTGAATATGTGTAATGTGTTAATTTAAGTGTTAGGGGTCCAAATTCGGCTCAGGATTAGGCTAAGGCCTTGATTAAATTATTAGATTGGGCATTAAAGAATTAAAAGGTGGTAATTATGTTTAAAATACCAAACATGGGCTTGTGGCCCAACAAAAAGTGGCACTATAAGGGAATTAGAAGTGACGCCACACACAAGGGATTTAGGGGCCCAAAATTTAAGTTAAATGAAGCCCAAATCTTTTAATTTAAGTGAGTTAAATTTCGGCAATTAGGTTTAATGAGGTGGACGGCTACAAGGCTTAAAAATAGGAGATTTATATGGATTTAATAATTGATAATTTAAGAGATAAAAAGGAGAAAAGATAGGAGCCTATCTACAAGGTAAGTGATGGCCGAAAATCCATCACTTAGAGGAGTGTAAAATTTAGCTACTGCATGGCAAAGAGGGTGCCGAATTTCCCCTCTCTTTTAGCATGAATTTTAAGGGCGTTTTCGGTTTTTAGCAGTAGGTGCCGAAATATCTATAAATAGGGGGGATAGCTCCTTGATTCTGACATTTAAAAAACCCTAATTCTCTCTATTCTTTGTGCCGAATTCTTTACCCTCTCCCTCTCCAATTTCTTTTCTCCAATTTTTTTCAAAAGTCGAAACTCTTCTCCACTTTTTCCTCATTGTGCCGATTTCTCTTTAAAAAGCCGAAATCTCTATAGTTTTTCTTTATTCATCCTATTTGAGAATTAGTTCTATTCTTCCGGCATTTAAAACTTTTCTTTGACATTGACGAATCCTCTCTTCAAGTGCTAGCTGAATCCCCTATTCTAAGGTAAGTGTCGACTTTTGTTAGATCTCATATTTTATCCCCGGTTTTTAAAAGGCAAAAAGTCGAAAAGCCAATAGTTTAATGGTTCTATGATTGGGCGGTACTTCGGGATTTGAAGGAAGCTTGGTCAACTAGATCTAAAAACCGAAAATAGCTAGTCTCCAATTTCGGGATTTTAAGGTAAGAAGATTTGTTATTCAAATATATAAAATTGGGTAGAACACTAACCATGGCCAAATATAAGAGAGGCCCTAGTTTCACATCCTTCTGACTTTTTGAGCAAAGTTGTAGATCGGTTTAGCAAGGGTATCGACATTAATCAGGTGTGTAGATCTCTAACACACTCTTTAACTATGTTTATGTGTTATGGGCTAAAAAGCCGGAAAGTGGTTGTGTAGACAGTCGAATAAAACCCTAAAAGGGTTAGGCAAGGATGCCAGGTATGTAATCATAGAAATCTCTATGTGTATTGATATATATATATGAAAGCCTGTATGATGTTTCCTTTATGTGTGCATGCATGGGGTGGGATTTTGATATGATGAAGGGGAAGAAGGTCGCATAGCGATCGGTGGCTTTGCCACATAGGTCATATAGTGATCGGTCTTTATGACAGGCAGCTCAGCTGTCGAGATGCTACGATGTATTATTAAGGTCACATGGCGATCGGTGGCTGAGCCACGTTATATTATGAGGTCACATAGTGATCGGTGGCTATGCCACGTTTAATGATTCTTGAATAATAGGAATAGGAAGTACGGCTGTCGTTATGGTGTGTAGCGGATGGAGGGTTGATTGTAGAAATCCCCAAGGTGTGATGGTTGGTACGGGTTGGTGTGTAGAGGATGGAATTCTAGGATGGGTTGGTCTATTCATCATCTATTATCTGTCATGTGATTATGATTGTTTCCATTGTGTATGGGCCAGGGCTCATAATGTGTTTGTAGGCCCAAGCCTTTTGTGTGTTTTTGGGATTTGCACACTGAGTCTTGGTGACTCACCCAATTATTTTTCCTAACTTTGCAGATGAGCAGTAGATCGTGGATATAAGAGCCGAGACGGACTCGAGGGGCCATCAAATTTTATTTTTACAAATTATTTTCGGGATTTCTTTAAGTTTATTTTATTTTTATTTGGGAATAATTATGTAATAAAGCCCCTAGTTTTATTCGCCTAAGTAGTTTTTTTTAAATATTTGCAACTTATGAATTTATGTCAGGGGTTTATTTATACCAAATAATAATAATACAAGGTTTCTTTTCAAAAGTCACTTATTTATTCAAATATTGCCTAATAACTTACGATTTCCAGAACCAACAAAGCAAAAGTTTTCAATGTACAACCCGTAGCATACCAGATCCGGTCGAAACGTATGGGCCGGGTTAGGGGTGTTACATGAGTGGTAGCCGAGGTACGATAAAATATTCAATGTCAAATTTGAAGCACGAGCACCAGCCATAACGTATGTTATTCGTGTACGTGAGGATGCTTCTGCACCTGATCTTATTATTGGTACTGATAGACCATAAAAGTAACATATTTTAATCCCATGCTTAGCATGTTTTTGGATGATTTATTATGTGAATTAGTGAATTTGATGTTCCTAATCCTTTAAATTCATGTTTCTATACTTAGTGAGCATAAGGGAGTGAAAGGAGTGAAAAACCAGCCAAAATCGGGAAAAAAGAGCTATTTTCAGGATCCACACGACCTAGGCAATTTAACATATGCCGCTCACACGCCTGTGGGAGACACACGGGTTGGCCACATGCCCGTGTGCCAGCCTGTATTGATTTCAAACCATGTTAGTATTGCACACGGCCTGGGAATTCTTACACGGGCTGATCACACGCCAGTGTCTTTGTCGAACCCTGTTTCATTTTCACGCGGAAAAATCCAATTTTTAGGTATTTTGAGCATTCCAAAGTCTATAAAAACACACTAGAAGAAGACCTAAGGGGACATGTAGAGTATAACGCAGAAATTACTCAAAGAACGCCGTTGGAATCATCTCGGAAACAGATCCACTCCAAGATTGAAGATCTCCAGTTGAATTTCCTTCGAAGTTTTATTGGGTATTTCATGTCTTGTTGTTATTCTTATTTTAAGATGTTTTCCTCTATGAGTATGAACTTAACTCTCTAAATACCTAGGGAAGACGAAACCTATGATGGATCTTATTATTTAAATTTCTGAATTACATAATAAATACTTGTTCTTGTTCTTGATTATGTGTTCTTAATTCTTGATTTAATATTTTCAGGACGTTAATTCAAGTTTGATGTGTTTCTTCAGTGGAGCAAAAATCACTGTTTAAAAGTAGATCTAGCATAATTGAGTGGAGTTGATTGCAATCCTAGAAATAGGATGACATAAATCTACCGGATTAGAGTAAAATCTAATAAGGGAATCCATACATCGAGTTGATGCGACAATAGGGGTTTTAATTAGAAAAAGATTTCAATTAATCAACCTAGAATCAATTGTTCTTGGTCTTGAAAGAGATATTAACATAAATTAGGGATTTCTATGGATCAAGACAAGTGAATAAATCGTTTAATTCAGAGTCATAATAATAAGTGAAGTCTAGGTGGATTCTTCCCTGGGTATTGTCTTTGTCATTGGTTTATTCGATTACTTTCTTCACTCTCTGTCGCGTTCACAGTTAATTAGTTTAGTTTTAGATTAAAAACAATCCATTTAATTATAGGCTAGATAATAAAAAGATAGTAACTACTAGTACTTTTAGTCCTCGTGGATACGATATTCCCGACTCACCATAGTTATACTACAATTCGATAGGTGTGCTTGCCTTTGTCGTATTTTAGTTAGTTCATGACGTCATCAAGTACTTTCTCTTTTCTCGATACTGATATAACTGCTTTAATTGATCCCAGTTCAACTCATTCATCCATCTACACGAATTTAGTGTCTAATAAAAATTTACCTATCGAGTCCACTGAATTCATGTTTAAAGTATCAAACCCCCTAAGCCAGTAAGTGATGGTGGATAAAATTTGCAAGAATTGTCCATTAATGGTATGGGGTTACTGTTTCCTGACTGATTTGATGTTATTACCATTTGGTGAGTTTGATGTGATTCTGGGCATAGACTAGTTAGCTCAGCATGATGTCGTGGTAAATTGTAAACAAAAGTTTATTGTATTGAAATGTCATAAATGTGAAATACTCTGTATTGAATCAGATAAAATGGATGGGTTGTCTAATGTGATATCAGCCATGTCAGCACAGAATTATATCAAAAAAGGGTATAATGCATATTTTGCCTATGTTTGGATACTAAAGTGTCTGAATTGAAAATTAAATCAGTGCTAGTGGTATGTGAATATTCTTATGTGTTTCTAGAGGAATTACCTGGGTTACCGCCGGTCAGAGAAATTAAATTTTCTATAGATCTTGTTCCTGGTACAACACCGGTATCTATAGCACCATACAAAATAACTGCTACAAAATTAAAAGAGTTAAAAGCACAGTTGCAAGAACTGACTAACAGGGGTTTTGCTCGACCTAGTTCATCACCTTGGGGCGCACCTGTTCTGATTGTTAAGAATAAGGATGGATCGTCAAGATTATGTATTGATTACCGGTAGCTCAATAAAGTCACAATCAAGAATAAATATCCACTATCTCGTATTGATGGCTTGTTTGATCAGTTGAATGGTGCTACAGTATTTTCGAAGATTAATCTTCGTTCTGATTATTATCAGTTATGAGTGAAAGAGTCAGATGTGCCAAAAATAGCTTTCAGAACCAGGTACGGGCATTATGAATTCCTTGTGATATTGTTTGGCTTGAAAAATGCACCTGAAATATTTATGGATTTAATGAATAGAATTTTAAACCGTATCTAGATAGATTTGTTGTGGTGTTTATTGATGATATTTTGGTATATTTTCCAGATGAAAATGAACATGCTGATCATTTGAGAATTGTTCCGGAAACTCTACGTGAGAAACAACTGTATACTAAATTTAGCAAATGTGAATTCTGGCTTCGAGAAGTTAGTTTTCTTGGACATATAGTATCTGCTGAAGGCATTATAGTGGATCTGAATAAAATTTCAGCAATTGTTAACAGGAAACCACCAAAAAATGTGTCGAAAGTCAGAAGTTTTCTAGGATTAGCTGGTTCTTATCGGAGATTTGTAAAGGAGTTTTCAATGATAGTTTCGCCGATGACAAGGCTACTATAGAAAGATGTGAAGTTTGAATGGACCGATAAATGTTAGCAAAGTTTAGACAGGTTGAAAGCCCTATTGACAGAAGCACCAATTCTAGTTCAGCCTGAATCGGGTAAGGAATTTGTGATTTATAGTGATGCGTCATTGAATTGTTTAGGTTGTGTTTTGATGCAAGAAGGTAAAGTAATAGCCTATGCTTCTGGACAGCTAAAACCAAATGAAAAGAATTACCCGATACATGATCTAGAGCTGGCCACTATTGTATTTGCCTTGAAAATTTGGCGACACTATCTATTTGGTGAAAATGTAATATATTTATTGATTACAAAAGTTTAAAGTATTTGATGTCGCAGAAAGATTTGAATCTAATACAGCGCATATGCTTGGGCTGTTGAAAGATTACGATCTGGTTATCGAATATCATCCGGAAAAAGCAAATATGGTTGCTGATGCTTTGAGTAGAAAATCTCTATTTGCTTTATGAGCCATTAATACCTGATTGTCATTGTCTGATGATGGCTCAATTTTAGATGAGCTAAAAGCTAAACGCTGTTTTTGCAGTAGATTTGCAAAGCTCAGAAAAGTGATAATGAGTGGCAAGTTAAGTGGGTACAATGTGAATCTACTTCTGATTTGAAATTTCAAATGGGACTCGATGATTGTCTGTTGTTCAGAGGTAGAGTATGTGTATCGAAGAATTCAGAGCTTGTATAGAAAATTTTGCACGAAGCTCATAATGGTAGTATATCTGTTCATCCGGGGAGTAATAAAATGTACAATGATTTGAAAAAGATGTATTGGTGGTCGGGAATGAAAAGCGATATTTTTGAATTTGTATCTAATTGTTTGATATGTCAGCAAGTTAAAGCTAAACATCAGGTACCTTCAGGATTGTTACAGCCAGTTATGATACCGAAATGGAAATGGGTAGAGTTTCTCTGGACTTTGTATTGGGGTTACCCCTATCTCTGAAAAAAGAAAGATGTCATTTGGGTAATCGTTGATCATTTGACAAAGTCTGCACATTTTATTTTGGTACGTATGAATTTTTCCCTAAACAGATTAGCAGAATTATATGTTTCAGAAATTGTCAGATTATATGGTGTGCCAGTTTCTATTATATCTGATAGAGATTCGCGGTTCACATCCCGATTCTAGAACAAGTTACAAGAGGCTCTGGGTACGCAATTACATTTCACTACTGCATTTCATCTTAAAACTGATGGTCAGTCAGAGCGTGTAATTTAGATTCTTAAGGATATGCTTCAGCGCTGTGTATTAGAATTCGAAGGCAATTGGGAAAAATATCTGCCATTAGTCGAATTTGCATATAATAACAGTTATCAGTCAAGTATAAAGATGGTACCGTACGAAGCTCTGTATGGTCGTAAATGTAGAAATCCATTGTATTGGATTGAGCTCATTGAGAAAAAGATATATGGAGTTGATTTTATTTTTGAAACAGAAGAAAAGGTGAAAGTGATCTGGGATAACTTGAAAGCAGCCTCTGATCGTCAGAAATCTTATATGGATTTTAAACAAACGGAAATAGAATTTTATGTTGGCGACAAGGTATTTCTGAAAGTTTCGCCTTGGAAGAAAGTTCTTCAGTTTGGTCGTAAAGGAAAATTGAGTCCACAATTTATCGGGCCATATGAGATCACTGAAAAAATCAGACATGTTGAATGTCGATTGACATTACCGCAAAAGCTTGACAGAATTCACAATGTTTTTCATGTGTCTATATTACGATAGTATCGGTCAGATCCTTCACATGTTATCTCCCTAACAGAGGTTAAGATTCAGCCTGACATGACTTATAGTGAGGAGTCGATTAGAATTCTGATACGTGAGACAAAAGAACTGAGAAATAAAAAGGTAGCTTTAGTAAAAGTTCTCTGGCAACGACATGGTATAGAAGAAGCTACTTCGGAACCTAGGAAGCAATGAGAAAGCAAAATTCGAACCTCTTTACTGGTAAGTTTTTCAGGGATGAAAATTCTTTAAAGGGGAGAGTTGTAACAACTCGTTTTCAGTAAAATCGGAATAGTGGTTTTGAGACCACAAATTCGAGTCCGGAAGAAAAATAATTTTAATACTATTTCATGGTCTGCATTATGATTGAAATGTTGTATGAAATTTTCGTAGAGAAATTTTATCGGTTACATGTGTATTTAGATGGAAATCAACAAATTGCATAAAATGCAAAAGTTGAGCTCTAGTAGCTATAGGTATCAAATAGCCATGGAATTCAATTGGAGGTCCTTATATGGAAAATAGACCATTAAGACGAGTTATTAGATAAGTATGATGATTCATCATTGGAAAATTTAATAAAGAAAATGATGAAATTGGAAAGATGAAATAATTAAAGATGATAAATAATGAAATAAAACAAAATATCATCATATTATCATCTTTTCTAAATTAAAAACATGGAAACCCTAGCTATGGAGACTTGAAGAAAAACAAGCTTATTTGGCTTAATTAGGTGAGTATCATTGTCTCGTTTTTAGTAATTTTTATATTTCCGAGATCATAATAACTTAATCTAGCTATCTCGGGGATTAATTTGTAAAGTTATCAAAGTATTAGAGTTTTTCAATGGATGAATATAGTGTAATTATGAAGTTTTATGATAGAAAATGAAAGGTTGTTGATAGATAAACAACTTTTGTAAAGGGAATTTTGATGAAATTATGATTTAGGGACTAAATTAAAAATATGTAAAATTTATGGAAAAATTTTAAATTTTGTGAAATACATGGACTGCTATTATTACATATAAAAATCGGCTAGGCTTGGAATAAGGATTAAATTGTATGAATTTCATTTTTAGAGCCTAGGGACAAAATCATAATTAATCGAAAGTATAGGGGCAAAATAATAATTTTTCCAAAGTTTTATATTGGACTGAATGGAGTATGAATTGTATTAAATTGATGTTAAATTCATTCATATAGATCCGGATAAATCAAATACAGAGTTAAATCAAAGAAAAGAGAAAATAGCGGATTAATAACTTTTGAGTATACGAACATTGTCACGGTAAGTTCGTGTAACTGAATTGTACATTTATATGTTTTAAATTGAATATTATTATGTGTGATTTGTACATTTTCCATGAATATTATTGATCATATATCTGAATATATCTGATAAGTACTAAGTCCCATATGAACAAATGAAATTCGATGGATACAGGGTTCCCAAATTGGTTATGGTCCTGCATGTGTTGCGGATACACCATAGCTCGAAAGAGCATCCCGATATTTGTCTCTTATGAGCTTCCCGATAATTGGCTCTTCGGAGCTTCCCAATAACTGGCTCTTATGAGCTTCCTGATTAATGGCTCTCTAGAGCTTCCCGATATTGGCTCGCTTGAACTTCCTGACTAAAGGCTCTTTCACGAGCTTCCCGTTATATGGCTTGAAAGAGCTTCTTGTTTATGTGCTCTTATGAGCATTCCCGAATATGAATTGACGAATTACAGATTTGTATACTTCGTGTGTACTACCTGTGTATCCATTGATATTTTAAATGATTCTATGGGCAAAGTTCTGACATGAGACAACATGAAATTGAAATGAACTATACCAGTATATACCTGAAATATATGGAATTGATAAATGAACACAAGATGTAAAAAGATTATGAATATGAAAATTTGATATTTGATGAGCTCATACATGTTTCTTGATATTCAAGTGAAATACATGACTAACATGTTTGATGAGGACATGTGTATAGGCTATTGGCCAAATTGCTTTGGATGTATTTTGTATGCTTACCTTAAATGTAAATGAATGGTAAGTTAATTTCTTGTTATACGAACTTACTAAGCTTAAAAGCTTACTCCGTTTTATTTTCCCTATTTTATAGTACTCGGAAGCTCGTAAAGGTTGGAAGCTGGTCGGAGCTACATGACACTATCCATCGGCCTTTTCGGTATGTATATAGTAAACTCATTTTGGTTATAATGGCATGTATAGGTTTAATAGCCAATGTTGGCATGAAAATGTTGTGGATGTAACTAGCCATTAGAATGGCTTGTGATGAACATGTTTTAATGTGTATGTAGGTGGCCTTGTCATGATCAATGTGTGCTAGTATGGTTGAATGATGGATAATTTATAAACATGTTAATGGTTGGTTTAAAAGTTGGTAAATTAGGTACAAATAAGCATATATATGTAATTGGTCAAATTGGTAAGTAAAAATTCTTAAATGGTTGTGGTAATATATTAAGTGTAAAGCTTGATTTTGGTTTGGTTGAATGTTTTATTATGGTCTATTGATTTCCAAAAACGTTTGGTTAGGTTGTTGCCAAGTTTGGGTGAGAAATTTGGCCTTGGAAATGACCTATTTTCGTCCACATAGGTAAAGACACGGGTGTGCGGTTTGGCTCTGTGTCCCCTACATATTTAAAATTGCAAAACAGAATGCTCGAATATTTTCACACAGCCTAGCACACGGGCGTGTGGCTTGGCCGTGTGACCCCTGCAGCTATTTATTACAAAAGTCAATATGCTCACGCGACCTAGCACACGGACGTGTGGCTTAGCCATGTGACACAAGTCAGAGAGCACCTTAATTTGGACACGGGTTGGGACACGACTGTGTGTCCCTATTTCGAATGCCCACACGGTCCGGCCACACAGGCGTGTATCCCCTGCACCTGGGCAAAATTTTGATATTTTGCGAAAAATTCTCTGAGTACCCAATTTAGTCCCGATTTGTTTCTAATGTGTATTTTGGGCCTCGAGGGCTCATATCAGGGACCATATGATTAATTCTGATTGATTTATGATAGGAATGTCAAATGAAATGAAATGTCTGTAATTGATTTGTAAATTCCAGAAATGGTTTGTAAGGCGACAGATATTGGTTAGGGGTGTTACATATAATGAGATTATTAAAAAAATAATATATATATATTTATACATACACCAACAGATTATATACTACTCTAGGTTGCTCCTTTTATTCTAACTGTGACAATTCCCTCAACCCTTTGGATGGATTCCATGTTATCCCTTGAAAGTCCCATGTCTCACGTTCCACACCTATAATATACTATATATTTTTATATTTAAACATTAAGGATTAGTGTTTTTAACCTCACATACATATATAATTTTGTATTTTTTATATTAATAAATTTTAAATTAAAAAGCAATATATATGAAATTCAAATTCAATTCAAGCTTTTCCTAGACATGATCCGGACAAAATAAGGTTACTATATTAGAAAGTTACAAATTTAATTTCTGTACTCTAATTTGTCAGTTTTAGTCTTTATATTTTTCAAATTATAAATTTTAATCCTGACTCAAATGTTAGCTATTAAATTTATTAAGTTAAATTATATTATCTCTAAAGCCTTATACATCAAACATATTGTTACACGTGTAATATCATGTTAACTTGTATTATCACATAACCCTCATAAAAAAACCACGTCCTTTTGGTTAATAACAACTACCGTCTGAGTCATAATTGAAATTTTGAAACTCGAAAAGTATAGAGATTAAAAATAATAAAATTGAAGAATATGAACTAAATCTATAACTTATACATATTCCGAAACCAATGGCAGGATTTGACCTAAAAGACTTAATTGCTACCGATTGGATTAAAACTAAAATTTACCAAATTACACCGAGAATAATCTGACGGGGGGCGGCTTTTATGTTGTAAGATTATAAGCTAAGCAGTGACATCAAAATGAAAGAAGCAGTGACCCTTTAACTTGTTTTTTTCTTGATTTAATTGGACAATCGAGGAACACAAATAGTTTTATATTAAAATTGTTAATGCATTGGAGAACAATATTTCAAAAAATAATGACACTGAATATTAAAGAAAATATTAATGTAGGTGAGTTGTCTCCTAAATGAAAATGATAGCTTTTTTGCTCTAAAATTTTCTTTATTAATACAATTCCTTTCTTTGTCCGTCTCTTAATTAATCTGCCATAGAATGACTTAGTGGGGATTATGAAGATCTGCATTTCTTAATTGTTTAATTAATATATTAATTAACACAAAACTTGGTCTACTTTAGGCATAAATTCAAAGAAAATAGCGTGTCATTAACGATAATCAGATTGTTTTAAGCATTAAATATATATTAGATTATGACATGTGGGTGAAAATTTTTGAATAATGCAACAATACGAACTTTGATTAAATGTGTAATGTCATACATAATTTTGATTTAATTAATTATTCATAAATCACTAATAAGATTATCGATATTGTATACACAAACAATTATATTAATTCAATATGAAGATAAATGTATATATTCGTTTATTTAAATTTATACAATTGAATCAAAATCAAAATATCATTAATACATGTGAACCACAATTCAAGTTTCATATATGAATTCGATATTTATTCCTATAAAAAATGACATAAAAAACAATTGAGTCTTTGGTTGAAATAGTAAAAAAGATGTTGAAAAATATAATTTCTTAGGTTTGAATCTCATTAAGTATACGTTTTTTAAATTTTTATATAAAAGATAAAAACATCCTCAAAATAATATAATTTATTTTGTAAAATAATGATATTTTAGTTATTACCCAATTGAGTTAATGTCAGTTACCTCATGATACCAATTCAATTAAGACCTTAATATATAGTATTGTAACCCCACTAGAGATTTTCAATTTTTTTTATAATTTATAATATATAAAAGATGTATAAATGAAAAAATATATTTTTTCTCTCTTTTTCTTTATTTTTGTTAGAGTTTGTGTGACCCAAGTCCAGCCACTTGTTGAAGAAATAAATATAGTGACAAAATAAGGAGATCTGTGAGGGCACGAGGGTCGTAACCATTAAGCACAAAACTGGATTGGGGGTGACCATACCGCACAAGTTGAGTTCGTATAGAACTATACTTCTACTATTTGACTTTAATTAGAACATTATTTTTCAACTCTTAAATAGATGTAGTCTAAACTCCTCTTGTATCATTCGTTTTCGTTTTTCAACATTAGTGAATTTCTTCTCCTCTATCCATGCTTTTCTCGTAAAATTTGTGTGTTCTTATTTTTCCTTTCTTATTGCTTTGCGATTGTTCTACATTCATTATCCACATTTGTTATAACAATTTTTCTTTTTTTTGGCTCCACGTCTTTTTCTCTCCCACACCTTAGAAGAAAAAAAAGTCAACTGTCAAACATTGAGAGCTTAACATTTACAGTGCCATCAATTTGATGTATATTATTTTATATAACATTATAAATATTTATAGTAATTGGTCAAACAAATTGTTCATCATTGGTGGTGTCGTGTTAAGGAAAATAATAAAAAAGAAATGCTATTTGCGTTGGATTCTTTCTAAATTTAGTAAGTTTAAAGATAAAAAATCATTTAGAATCCAACTATCAAAAGCTTTAAAAATATTTTAGTTGGCCTTCTTTGTTTAATTTTTTCATTAGGAGGTTGGCAAAGAACAAAGGAAAGAAAGGAATAGCTCTATCACATGATAAATGTGGTTTAGCTTTTCTCCTCTAAACAAATTAGATGAGTGATTAACAATTTGAAGTTATGCTCTCTTTTTAGCTGTTATTTACTTAAACTCCTCCCACCCCCCTTTTGCTTTGAAAAGGTAATACTGTATAGCAGTTCCTGTATTATATCTCAAATTGCATTTTAGTCCTTTTACTGAAAAATGGGTAAATTGATCCTTATACATTAGATGAAGCAAAATAGTTCCTCTGTTAAAGTTTTGCTGTTAAATGATTATTTTGGTGTTTTATATATAGGCATAATAATAAATTTAGCATTCAATCTTTATACATTTATTCAATTTGGCCACTACTATTTTATTTAAAACAATTTGGCTCTCAACCTTTCATTGCTAATGATAGAGATTGTGTGACCCGAATTTCGTCATAAGTTGAATCCGTATAGAACTATTCTTCTTCTATTTGACTTTGATTATAATAGGGTTTTTCAACACTTAAATAGATGTAGTCTAAACTCCTCTTGCATAATTCATTTTTCAACATTAGTGAATTTCTCCTCATCTGCTCGTGGCTTTTTCCTAAAAGGGTTTCCACGTAAAATCTATGTGTTTTTTTCTGTTTTTTTCTTTTTGCTTTGTGATCGTTCTACTGCCATTATCAACGTTTATTATAACAGCTAACGTGATACCATTTTTCTCATATGTCAAGTTAGCAAATACAAGATAATAAAAAGTTTTTTAAAAAAAATTATAAAAGAAGTTCAATTTTTCAATATGTTATCGCTTGCAACGCTAATTATTGGCCCTAATTACTGGTCGAGACGAACCGACCCAAATCCAAAACGTCACATTAGTCACTTACGTGACCTCCATACAACCACCAATCACACTACACAATTTTATATACATGCATATTCATCAATCATAAAGTTCAAGGTAAACATACAACTCTAAAAAAAAAAAAAACATGCTTTCGCGGCCTTACTCTGATAATAACAACATCAGGGTAGAATCATCATTTAACACATGGCATAAGTAACATTCTTAATCCAACAAATAAATCATATGTATAGTATAAAACAATTCAATAAGGACAATAATTGACAGAAAATACCCAAAATTGATAAGTAAAACTCATTTAATTTTAAAGCAAAGTTTAAGGACCAAATCGTAAATTTAGTTAAATATTTAGTTGTAACACCCCGAATTTCTGAACTGTTGTTGTTAGTTTCTGTTAATAATTAAATATTCGCTTCAATGATTAAGTGCTTTGGTTGTGTGATTGAGGTTAGGTGTTCAAGTCTTGTTTTTAGAAAATTTTATTATTCTTTTGGCTCAACTCTTATCCTTGAACGTTTGACTTAAGTTTATTTCTGCGTTAATTCATCTCAAGAATGAGCCTGTTGGTTAGATGGTTAAGTTCTGTGTATTACCGGGTCGTGTTTGAGTCTCTGCGTTTGTAGTAAGGAAATATTTTTATGCTATTTGGGAAAATTTTAGTTATAATTTTCTTTAATTAAATAGTTTCTTTTAAAAAAAGTTCCTTTCTTCTTCTTTTTTTCTTTTTTCTTGACTCCGTAAATTTTTACTGGGTCGAATTGGGAGTTTTACATTGCTCATTGTGACGATTGGAAGGTCATTGTGTAAGTTCTGTCGCTATTCTCTTCTATTTTAGCGAGTTTTGTGTTTGTTATCGTTTGTTTTGTCGAAATGGATTTTCTGCTTATTTTGCTCAGATTCTTTGTTTAAGTGTTTGATTGACTTCCTTTTTAGGCAAAGATCTTACTGGAGACGCTCCTCCAACGTGCTAGTTCCATTTTTTGCTTTTACGTGCAAGGTGAGTGTGTGAATTTCAGGTTGGGGGTTATGTCGAAGCTTTTCGACATAACTTTGGTTTGATTGTTATTTCTAGTGATTTGTTTAAGAATAATTGTGTAATTGCTCGCTGGATTTTCATTTTTAGGCCTTGGATTCACCCCTTTTGCTTATACGTCAAAATCGTGTCAAGTACGTTATGAAAACCCAAATTTTTGCAATTCGAAAACGCCGAAAAACGTGGCTGTCAACGCCACATAGCCGTGTGTTAGGTCGTGTGGTAAGTCGTGTAACTCACTATTTTTGAGTTGGAGGCACACGAGCTAGGGACATGGGTGTGTGTCCAGGCCATGTAACTCACTGTTTTGGATTTAGAGTCACATGGGCCAAGGACATGGGCGTTTTTCCAGGCCGTGTGAAGGGTTGTGAGTCACACGGGTGTGTGCTTGGTCGTGTGCCAGATTGTGTAACTCACTATTTTGAGCCACACGGCCATATGGACCACATGGGCCAGACATTCAGGCCGTGTGAATCCACATGGGCGTGTGGGTCAAAAATCAGAAATTTCCCCTAGGATCGTAATCGTCGTTCAGATCAAACGTAGGCCTATTGTAGGGTCTGTACAAGTTGAATAGACAATGAAGTTGTTATCTAGCGATCTGTTACTGAGTAATCTGTTCTTTTTCTATATATATGTTCAATATGGAATCTGATAAGTAAGTTGTGATAGCATTATATGAGCATGATATAAATTTGTATTTCTGTATACGCATATTTGATATTTGTTACCGCTATATCTGCATTGGGTTGGGATTGTGAAAAGGAGGAAGTGTGGGTAGTTTAATAATCTGCTGAACCTGGTGGCTAAGCCAAAAATTTATATATGATTCTGGTGAATTATCGTATTTTCATCTGGTAGCTTGACTGCAAACATTCTGAAACATGACACATAGTCACTATGTGGTGTGTAGGGATGGAAGGGTACTTGATACCCTATGTGGTGTGTAGGGATGGACGGAGATTATGTGTAGCGGTTTGGGGTAGGAAATTGCATCTGTATCTGAAATATTTTGAAACTGTATCTAATATCTTCTGTTCTTGTTACCTAACGTTTTACCTAGACTTATACTTTTGTGCGCTTATTTTGGATTTCAGTTTGTAACTTGGATTTATATGTTGGTTTATCTATATAAATGATTTTCGATTGTTAAACTTTGGACAGTTAAGATTAGATTTTTCTGATGGTTTGATGTAGCCCTCCAGATTTGGTCTTAGCGTCTAGGCTGGGTATGGGGTGTTACATTAGTAAAACATTTTTTGTAAAATCGAGAGTAAAATTGTAAAATTAACCATATAAGACTTAATTATACAAATTTTCAAGTCATTTCATAGTTATTTAAGGACTCTAATTGCGTAGCATAAAAATTAGGACTCAATTGCAAAGATAACAAGACATGCCCAAAACTTGCATATGGCATATTGACACCAATCCACACATACTATTTCATGTTTTCATGTCAATTTTCCTATTCTAACATGTCATATAACATACATAGATCTTACAAATCATGATCAACACGAAAACATTCACTAACATATTTTAACACTCTAGCCAGTTAGCTATCCTAGCATGCCATCCTGAAGTCAAAATTCATATTTTCTCAACATGTCAAATTTGCAGTTTATACATTTTTAAGTGCATTATATGTTCATACTGTAACAGCCCGATTTTGGCCCTAATCGGAACGGTGGTTTTGGGACCACGAATCTGAGTTAGAAAAATATTTTTAATATTATTTTTCGTGTTAATTATATATGTTTGAGCATGTGTTAAGATTTCATAGGCAAACTTGTCCGTTTGTGTGTTCGATTTATGAAAAAGGACTAAATTGCACATGTGGTAAAAGTAACATTTTATTTAATTGAGTGGTTTAATTGATTTGTCTTCTTTTGCATGTGGCCTTATGATGCAAATTAACCATTTGGAGCCTTAGTGGACGGCATTATGCTTTTATAATGCATTTTTTTATATATTTGTTTTTATAAGTTAAGTTTATTGATATATGTACTATATATCATAAGCTGATTATAATAAAGAAAACATAAAAGAACAAGCTGCATGCTCATCTTTAGTTTCTTTATTCATTATGTTGTAAATTATTCATTGCTATGAAATAGTGGACGGTAACATGTGGTGTTAGCATGCTTTTATAAGTTACTTTACATGTTAGTGATAATATATTTATATATTAAGTATTATAATATAAACTTATAATAAAATAAAAGCATAAAATGAAAGGAAGACATGCATGTTCATCTTTCATTCTCCTTCATTACCGAAACTTAAAGGAAGAAGAAAGAAATTTAAGCTCTCACCATTCGGCTTCTTGCATGCTTGATTAGGTAAGCATTTAGCTTGATTTTTTTTATAATTCTTACATTTTTAAGATAGTTGTTTTGAGTTTTAAGTAGCCCATGTTTAAATTTGTGATTTGGTTGAGATTTTTGTGAAATGCCATTGAAAAAAATTTGATGTTCATGTTGTTTAATGATAGGAAATGATACTTGTATGTTAGATTAACAAGTTTATCTTTAGAACTATTGATGAAATTGAGTATTGCGGATTAAATAAATTAATAAATTCTTGAAGGACTAAAATGTGAAAGAAATGAAATGCATGGATTTGTATGAAGCCTAGGAACATTCTGCCCTTAAGGTATTTATTCAAATTGTGTGTATTTTGTGTTTTATGCAAATAGGACTAAATTGTAAAAAGTTGTAAATATTAGGGGCAAAATGGTAATTTGCCCATTTATGTGTTTTTGGGCTAAATTGAATAAAAATATATTTGAATGAGTTTAATTTGAATATGTTTAGATCAAGAGCCAAAGAAAACGGATTTGAATCGGGAAAAGTGAAAATAGTTGAATAGTCAGTTTTCGTCGTCCGTCGATATCAGAGGTAAGTCTCTAAGCAAATAATCATCGTAAATTATTTTCGTAAATTAGCATATGCTGAAATTTGGAATTATGTAACTATATGTGAATTAGCCGTATTTAGCTAAGTATAAAATTGATTCGATTAAGTTATTTGTGTGATATGTGCTATTGAATGTTCGTATAATGAGTTCAAAATGCGTAAAAGATTCGATATATGAAATGATTCAGGTGAGAAAATTTAAAGTATTACTACTCAGGCTATGAGCCTAGCAAGCCTTGGGCTGGTGAACTTATCGGGCTTTATGCCTAGCAGGCTTATTGCCGGTGAATGATTATCAGACCTCGGGTCAGCGGGAGCTTAGTGCGGTGTGTGATTCAAGCTCATGCCTAGCAGGTTTTATACCGGTGACTTATAATACGAGCTTATGCTTACGAAATGATTGAATTATGGTGGCAAATGAACAAGCTAAAGCTTAGTCAAGTGAATTAGATTATTTGGCCATAAGGTAAGTATTGACTTAAGTACAAATTATATGTAATGTTTATTGATTAAGTAAGTTGATAGATAAGTAAGTTGATGTTGTTTACTTGCAACATTAGAGTATTCAATGGATGTATGAGTATTTATACATAAATAAGTTCGGCCATAGGGAGATTTTATGGATATACATTCGGACATGTGGAATTACTTATATAAATATATGTACTTGCGATTGTATGGAGTTAAGTTGTATATGGTACTTATTAAATTGGTGGTATTCGGCTAAGATGATCAATTTGTACTATGTGATTTTATTAAGGTTATAAAATGATTTGGTGTATAATAATGAATGTTTGATCATGTAGTTATAATTGCTTAAGTCTTACTAAGCTAAGTTAGCTTACTCTGTGTATTTGTCATTCTGTTTTATAGATATAGATCAAGCTATGAGCTCAAGGGATTGTCAACGAAGTCATCCACACTATCGACTTACTTTGGTATATTTAAAGTTTGGATTTTTGAACTTAAGGCATGTATAGGCTAGCTTAATATTTGGATGATATTTTGTAATGTTTATAAGCCATGCGAAAATGGCTATACTTTTGTGTATAAGTATGATTAATGTTTGGAGTTTAAATGAAATAGGTTTTGGTTAACAGTAGTAACGTGATTTTGAAAAATCACCAAAAATAGGAGAAATGGAATTAGAGAGTGAATAAGATATAGAATTAAATTTTATTATGTCTATTTTTATATGAAAGAAACAAAGTAGGCAAAGGAATTTTATATTATGAGATATTTAAATTTTAGTGAGACTGGTTTTGAATGACTTTGTGATTCCTTGTTCTGTCTTGGAAAAATTGTTAAAAATTGTACAAAAATAATCATGGAGCATAGTTTATATGATTAGAAACCTTAATGAGTCTATATTTGATTAGAATAAACAAGAAAATTGTTGAAAATTATTTACAATGAGATAACTGAGTTTTTGTAAAGATAGGTCAGAACCATCAAACAGTGAAATAGGGGAAACTTTGATGAATAAACTGTACTAATTGGCCATATGAAAAATTCTGAAAAAATTATGGTAAGAAGATATATGAGTCTAGTTTCAAGAAAAATTTACGGATCCAAATTTTGAGTTTCTTAGCTCAAGTTATGGTCAATTTAGTCAACATGGCGCAGTTGGACAGTTTTAATTTTTATGCCCCAAATTAGTAGTCAAGTCTAGTAATGCCACATACTCAACTCCGGCAAAGGTCTCGGGTAAGGGGTGTTACACATACCTTACCATTTGGTCATTTTAAGCTTGTCTCAATGTTTAGTAAGTCATTCAAGCATCTATAAGAATAATTCACTAAACACATGTATATCATCCATCATGCAACCAAAAACTAACAATCATGCGTTTCAAGCTTAAATCCAACCAATCAATTGACCACAAACCCAATTCTTCTAACCCCTTTTTTGAGATGTGGCAGACTTTAAATAGGAGAATTACTTGCTAAGGAGCTTATCAGATTTAACTCAAGTTGGATTGAACTCGTTGAAGGTAACTTATCCTATTTCAACTTGAAGATAAAGTTATTTGAAGCCTATTTATAGGTTGTTGATTCGACACAAGGGATGCACTTTTTGTGTGGTATTTTTCTTGAGATGTTGAGTGTTGGTTATTGTGTATTCAAACAACTTTTACTTACGTATTTATTGGAGAGTTATATTGATTGTATTGTGAGATTTTTGGGAGAGATTGTAACAATTTGGGTTTGACTTTGGGGCTACAATTATCCATTGTTCTAAGGGTAGATTGGCCTTAAGCCAATAGTTGTTTCGGATGAATTGTTGAATAATATCATTTTCTAAACAAGACTCTCTAGAAGTAAGGTTGGTAAATCCGAACCATGTTAGTAAATATCGTGTGTCGATCTTACTCCTTGCCTTACTTTCATTGCATAATTATCTTGTCTCAACTCTTGTTCATTCAACTAATAGAACATTTATTGGAGCAAAAGGCAAATCGTGGTGAAGCTTTTTCATTTCTATAGAGGGGCATATGGTAATGGTGGCCGAGGGCCCTTACCCCGTCCAAAATAAAACTTAAGGAAATTTTTGTTACTCTTTTGAAAATTTTAATTAGGATCCCAATTTTTTGAAAATTCTGGTTATGCCTTTTAATTTCTTTTTGAAAAATTTTAATTAAGTTCTCCTAAGATTTTTAGAAATTCTCATTAATCTCATAAAAATTTTAAAAACTTCAATTTAACCCCTTAATTTTTTCTCATTAAACTCCTAAAATTTTAAAATTTTAAATTAAACTCCCAAAACTTAGTCCCAAATACCGTCACTATTCTTATATATGAATCACTTGGTCATTTCAATTAGAATTTGAAATTTTGGACCTAATGTTTACTAATTTAGAAAATGATGATGTCTATGCGTTCAACGTAAATTTAATTAATCTTGTGCAACTCATTAATTTTCAGAACAATATTATAAATTAAAATAGCCTCAAGTATATATATGATCAAGATATAATAAATTAAAAGATCAGGATATTTTATTTTCAAATTTCATTTTCCAATTTCAGAAACAACATCAATCCTCAATATTGTTAATAAGCAAATTTGTCAAAGCAAGCTGGAAGATTGAACAAAATGAATCTGATCATGATTTCTTATAAATTGAAAAAAAGAAATTAGAGATATAAAATACATTATGTTATATTATTTAATAAAATAACCCCTATAATCTATTTTATCTGAGGAACAAGAACAAAAATATATTAACAAGTGTTGGATGTAGTGATAATAACATATTTCATCTTTTAAGAAGAGAATGTAAATTCGAATTTTAAAGACAGCACTATTGAAAAGGATAGTTACAAACCCCAAACTTGTAAAAAAAGAAATAGTTACGGCATTATTAGAGAAAATAATGAATTTTCACTAAAAATGAAATATTTATTTACGACATTTATTGTTTTGATTTAATTTTGCTCTTAATTTTTGTCCTCTTTGTACATTTAAAGTTTATTATTTTATTTTTAATTCTATAAATTTAATAAGTCACACCTGAAGCGATGAACACCTTGACTATCAGACCATCACATAGATTATTTTATATATTGCTTTAACCATGTAATTGACTTTCAAATCTTAACATTACCATCATGACATTGTTATACCAATTTAATTAATAATATATAGTTTTCTTTCAAAAGAAATTAATAATATATAGTTTTGTGATCAAACTAATGACCATTTTAGATACTTGGATAATAACGTGACAATAAATAAACTTTAATAACATAATATAAGACGATTTGTTTAAAAATGGATGAGTTGAAACTTGAAATGGCTTATCAAATAGGTTAACTAGGCAAGGGAAAATTATTCAACACTAACATGTCACCAATTTCAAATTTTGTTTTGAGAATATTCCAAATGAAAATTGTGGTAATAATGCTATATTCTTTCTAAATTTGTAATTTAATTTTTTATTGTTATTTTCAAGAATTTAATTTTTTAACAAAATAATTTTAATAGTGCTAACAATTAAATTTAAAATTTAAAATTTTAAAAATAGAAGGACTAAATTCTTAAAAATAAAAGTATAATTTTAAATTTAAAAACAGCATAGATACTTATGACAGGTGATGTTGCACTAATCATGCATTAAAACATCTTACGAGGATAATTTGGATATTACCAAGTAGTTGGCTGTCTATTTGGTTGTTTGATAACCCATTTTTTCTACTACAAAAGCTGGCATATTATGAGTTACAGCATTGTTAGGTAGGGTTTAGAAAGTCAGTAAGATAATCTTGTACTTTGGTATTTGATGATTGTTTAAGATTTTTAATTTTACAAGTCAGTTAAAAAGTCATTTTTTTTAATTTTTAATTTCATTTATGAAATCTAAAAAATTATGAAGGGGCAATATTTACATGTACAACAAAATCTAGATGAAAGATATGATTGTATCACACAAAGTTAATGGGAGATAGAGACTATGGTAAATAGATAAAAGAAAATTTGACCATTTGAGATAGAGATTGTATCACACATGGAGGTGGTATGAATGCAAAATGTAAGGGAGTTGTTGATTTGCGGCTAGTTGAGTTGTAATTTTTTTTTAAAAAAATAAAATTTATTTTCGAGTCAACTTGATCTGTCACTATTTAAAATCAGAGGCGATTTCAGGAATTTTTAAGGGACAGAACTAAATCATAAATTTTTAGGATATTAAATATAGTTTTATCATTTATTAATTTATAGTTCTACTATTTTTGAAGGGATTAAAATGATTTTTTTTTTCATTTGGGGAAGTGCAAATTTACCATATGTTAATTTATAATTTCATTATTCATGGGGACTGAATTGTTAATTTTTCTTTTTTTGGGGCCAAGACCTCCACCTACCCCTAGATTCGCTCCTATTCAAAATATTAGTAAAAATTAAACTTAAATTCAAAATTATTTTTATTATTTAAATCAAATTTGAACAAGGCCGAACCAATAAAAAATTAATTTTTTTATTCAAACTTGACCCAAACGAAGCCAGCTAATTCCAATCTTGTTTTCATGGAGGTTGGAGCAAAAGAATGGAAGTTAGCTATGAGGTACTACGTTGGCTTAATGACGAGAGTATTATGTTGTAGTCATAAAAGCTTGGATTCGATTCGAAGTAACTCCATTCTTTTCTTCTAATTAAAAAAAAAAACGAGGCACCGGCAATTATTATGTTAGTCTAATTATGGTTTTAACCCATTTCCACATTGCAATTAAGAATCCAATCCCCTTACTTTTATCATATTAAAATATTTTATAATTTTTGTATTAATCAAAATAATTTTAATACCTCTGTAAAGTGGATTAATTTATAATACTAAATTATTTAAATATCTAAAGTGTAATTAATTAATTAAATTTTTTTAATGATTCAAATAATTTATTCATTATTTTTTTCAATAATGAGACATGCATTAATTTACTGTAAAAATATTAATGTGTCAAGCAATGAGGTTATTCACTTGTCAAAAATGAAAATAGATATGCCACATAATTTTTTTCTTAAATGTATAAATGAAAGTGATTTTAAGAGTAATAATCACGACTTTTTAAAGCAATTTTTAATTGTGCTTTTGTAATCAAGTACCAATAGGACCAAGTTGCAATTTTACTTTATTAATACCTGCTAGTTGGGGGTATATAAATACCCCAATTATTTGGTGTCACATTTTTCATAGGTCATCTAATTGATAATAGAGATTTAAAAGTGAAAAACAAAAGTTGAAATCTATTCTTTTTTTGGCACTTTTTGGGGGCGGCTATACTTTTGACTCTTGCAAATTTGGCAAAGAATTTGTTTAGTGTTTATTATAATCCAATCCCTTTACTTTTATTATATTTGTTAAGTTCGAATTAATATTTGAAGACATAATAAAAAATAGAGAAAACAAGAGATGTTTACGTTGTTCAATTTCTCTTCATCTGTGGAGTCTTATCCAAAGAGAATACTCACTATCTTAAAACCTAGTACAAGTGTTTCTAATATGTAACACTCACCAGTTTAGACTTCTCACCTTTTTTACCTAAGATCCAAACATCTCCCCTCTAAGTTTTCCCTTTGAAGCTTTAGGACTCTAATTAAATCACACACTTGATTATTACATTTTGTTACACTCACAAAAATGTTCCTCAGTGAACAAAATAAAGTGCTCTCGGTCAATACAAAACCTATACAAATCTCACAATATATAAGTGAATAAGACTTACTAACATGCTATATCTTTTACAATCAATTATCCCTTTGAATTAGTAAGATAACTAGCACAAATAATATCTCTTAAAAAGCATAGGATCGGGCTTGAATCATCTGGATATACTTCCTTCTATAGTTTGATTCGATTCGATCCATGAGTTAAGGGATAGTAGTCGCTTCAATCCAATCTAAACATATCTCCAATATCTCTTGCTAAATGAAGTTTGGATATCAATGATGAGCTAATACATAACCCAATCAATAAAGAAAACACAATCCAAAAAAATTTATTGTCAAAATTTATCAATTTAAACACGACAATTTTTCTAAGTAATTGGTGCTACTACCAGTTGATATTGGTTCAAGCACTTCTTGAAAAATTTATACATTACATTAGAATGATTTTATATAATGACACCTACATTAATTTGATATAAAAGGTAGTAATATGTTGATTATCCACTTATTACAAAAATAGTTATACCACATACAAGAATTTCTTGAATGTTTATATGAAAGTGATTTTAAGGGTAATAATCATGACTTCTTCTAGTAATTTTTCGTAGCGGTTTGTAGTCTAGTACCTATGGGACCAAATTGCAATATAATTTTATTAATTCCTGCCAATTGGGGGTATATAAATACCCCCAAATATTTGGTGTCACATTTTTCTTAGGTCATCTAATTGAAAATAGAGATTTAAAAGAGAAAAAGGAAGTTGAAATCCGTTCTTTTTTTGTCACTTTTCGGGGGAGAGCATGCTTTTGACTCTTGCAAATTTGGCAAAGAATTTGTTTAGTGTTTATTATTTTGTGAGATTGAAAATTAAGTATAAACAAATTGAGTAAAAGTATTTAAATATCCAATCAAATTAACCCAAATAAATATGTATTATAAGATGAAAATATGATCTATGTATGTATTATAGTTTCGATTACATTTTAGTTTCTTTATTGAAAAAAATAGGTAAATTAGTCCATATTCGTTATATGAGTGAGCAAAATTGTCTCTCAATTAAAATTTGGTGTTTATATATAAAGTATAATAACAAATTTATCCCTCAACCTTTACATATTTATTCAATTTGATCCCTACTCTTGTATTGGAAGTAAATTAGACATTTTAAAAACTAATGAGGCTAAAAGGTCAAAAATGCCTTAGTAACAAATTTTAAAAGGTCAAACTTTTTATTAAAAAATAACAACACTGGCCCATTAAAATCTAATGGTTATGAGATTTTAAAAAAATTTGACCCCCTACTCTTTTATTAGGTCGGTATTGTTATTTTTAACTAAAAAATTATAATTATAACTTTTTATAACTTTTGTTTATAATTTTTGTAATTTTTAATAGTTTTTTAATTTTAAAATGGCTTAATTGATTTTTTTTTAACATTTGTTACTAAGGTCTTTTTGACCCTTTAGCCTTATCAGTTTCAAAATTTCTAATTTACTTCCAATAAAAGAGTAGGGTCAAATTGAATAAATGTGTAAAAATTAAGAACTAAATTTATTATTATACTTTATATGTAAAGACTAAATTTTAATGGAGCACTCGTTCAACGTAGAGAGACAATTTACTTATTTTTCAGTAAAAAATTAAAATACAATTTAAAATATAATACAAATATAATACAAGAAGTTTTGTAATAATTTTACCGGAAAAAAAATACATGTTTTGTCTACATTTTGTCCCTTTGATGATGTAATGTGACATTCACATTAGTTTGACTTGAAGTTAGTATATAACTCAATGGTTATTTTAAACCAGAATTAAATTGATTTAATGAGTCATGCATGATGTTTATCATTTACCATATTAATATACACAATTTGCCATGTCATATGAAAAAGAATGAAGATGGACTCTACAAAATTAAAATGGGAAGATTGGTCGACTATAATTATATATATGTATATATATAAGTAGAAGGGGGCGTGATTCGTGAATAAAAATAATCTTTCAACAATAATTGGTAAGAGATTATTTTATTTGAAACAAGTACCTAATGATTATTAAAAAGTTTAACAATAATCGATTTAGTTTTAGTTTGATTGGTATGTGTATTGTTGTTAATGTAGGAAGACGTGGGTTCGAATACGTTGAAACGCATTATCCTCTTATTTATAGGTTAGAGAGAGGCTATGAATAATTTTAAATATTATGTTTAAAAAGCAGCTTGTTTTACCTAATAATATAGTATCAAATATCGGGTTTCCAACAAAATACCTATTAATAGTTGATATTTTATGTATATATTTGATCTGCCAACAGTATATGAATTTATGATGTAACATCAAATATCATCGAAATTTGAATATTAAAATATACAATATTTTCTCCTATTCTTTAAAAAAAAAAATTGAAGTTCTCATGCTCTATTTTTCCAAAATTCATGAGTTATATAATTAGCTATTTTTTCTTAAACTAATAAAAATATATAATAGTTTTTAATCATTAACTCTTTTTCTTTAACTAAATTTCATCATTAACCTTTTAAATCAAATAGTTTGTTTCTTTTAATAAAATTCTTGACTAAAACATTAATTTTTTAGCAATGTTGGTGTGACAACCCTTATGACTAAAATATAACACTATTTATCTTATATCACACATCAAGAAATAATTTAAAATTTATAAAAGTATTTAAAATATTTAAAATGAAAAAAATATATAAAAAGTTCATAAAAATAGCATAAAATATACTTGGATTGTCATGTGGGCTGTCATGTTTAAAAATTTAATATTTTAGTCAATATTTCCATTAAAAAGTAACAATTCAATTCAGGGGTGAAGCCGTAAATTTTTTTTAAGGGAGCGAAATTAAATTGTAATTTTTACAATAGTAAAAATGCAATTTCACCATTTTAATAGTCTCTATCTTTATAAATTTTTAAAGGATTAAATCAATTTTTTATCATTTTAGGAGGGGCCAAAGTACAATTTTACCTTTACTAATTTAAAATTTTAAAAATTTCAAAGAGCTTAAATAGAAAATTTTTCATTTTAGGGGGGTCAAGCCCCTGCCAGTCCCTTGGTTTCACCCTGATTCAATTCCTTTTTAAAGGTAATTTAACTTTCTATTATAGGTTAAAGGTCAAATTGATAAAAAGTATAAACATTAAGGGCTTAATTAGTATTCAAACCTAATTTGATTGAAAACCAAACACTTAATTTAATGTAAGGTTTCTGTGGCTACTTAATTTTTCAACTAAATTAAAAGAAAATAATTTTAAAAACCCCTAATTTGAGGGGAGCGATAGATGAACTGAAACAGTGTGTTCACATTTGTGGAGTAGCTTTCATTGAGGTTTTGCTTTGCTTCCCATGCTTTATTTTATTTGTGATTAAGGTCATAGAAACCTCACATTATAAAATTAATCCTCTTGAAATTCAACATTTGTAGTATTAAAAAAGTTTAGGTAAGAGATATATTTATAAAAAATAATATAATGAATAAATGAGATTTCATAATTAAAATAATAAATTTGAAATATTTAAAATTACAGTGTTTTAGATTTAAAATTTAAAAATGCTATTGTTCGGAAGAACAATTATAAATTTCGAAACAATTAATATTTATGAATAATAAAATATAAAAAATGGCTTTTTAATTAATCTGAGCTTGATTTAGATAAAGTTAAAAATGTTCAAACTATAACTCGCTAAAACTTAAACAAATAATTTACATTTTAGGTCAATTTAGTAATTTTCATTTAGGCCCTTTTTTAATTCATCTACAATCATATCGATTAATTATTATAAAACACAAATTGAACATAGCTTTCTTACACCAGAATAACTCTTGATAGGATCCACATGGGTGGGATTTAAGTTAAAATAAATCTAGATAGTATCTACACATTATTTATGCAATGTGTGACTTGAACCTAGGCATTGGAGGTCTGAGGTCTCCTCATTGGCATTTCATTTAGGTTTTACCTCAGTTGGCATCGGCATTGTTGCACTGCATTGTTGCTAGTGTAGGAGGACCTAGATTCGAATGCGCTGAAAAACATTTATCCTCCTATTTAAAAGTTAGAAAAAGATTATTAATAATTTTAAGAATTATATAAAAAAATATTTTACTCAACTTCTCTTATTAAGAAATTAAATCGTTAAATAATTCTCATGAAAAAAATGACTCAAAATACATTTGTCACCAAACACAGAATTTCAAAATCAGTACCATATAGAAAATAAATAAAGTATGCATAAAATTATTATAATAAATTAAGGAAAGCGGTCTAATTTGTTAATAATAACAAATAAAATAATATAATTTGATGAAATTAAAATGTTATGACTTTTATCCAGATTTGAGTGTAAAATTCAATGACATGAAGTATAAATTACCCAAACTTAGATTAACAACAAAATCCAGTAATTTTTTTTCTACTAACCCTAATCATTATGTTGGTGAGAAATTCTTTTTCAACAATTAAATCTGAGCTTTTCTCCACTTGTCACCAATTATTGTGTTACTTTTTGAGTAATCATTTTAATAGTATCGTGCTTCCCATTGGATTGATGTGGAGTACAAATTTAAAAATCAAAATATACTTCAAGCTTACTTTTATTTTTAAAAATTTAGATCCGATCGTTATTACTATTACGTGACATTTTAAAATTAAAAAAACTAATTAATAATCATGTAATAATAAAAATAACATTGAAAATATTTATATAGATTTTTTTTCTAAAAACATTCTTTTGTACTCGACATGATAAAATAATTATTTTTTTTGTTGGAATAGTGTTCCTAAAAAAATTGATATTAGCATTTTGATTAAAATAATTAACAATATTAAATATTTAGACTAATTGAAGTTTGATGGATGTCTTATAATATAAAAAAAAAAAAAAAAGTAAGGCAAACTTAAAAGAAATAAAAAGCCATGTATCCGTCTATAAAACTCTTAAGGCATTTAAATTAAATATAACAATGTAATGTTTTAATAGAAAAATTAATTGTACTAACTCTTTATAACTGTAACGCCCCGAATTTTGGGCCTAGATGAATTGGGCTTTGGACTTTGGGTCTTATAAAATTTTTAAATGAACAAGAAAATGACAAATGACATGATGGCTTTAAGGGTTTAATGAATTTGGAGTGTCTAGGTGTGTTGGAGAAGTTCCAGGTTCGAGTTTTGTGGTGGAGGATTTTTAATTTAATTAATTAAGGAATCAGGGTTGTGGGTAGTGGGCTTTTAAATAAAAATAAGTGAAAAATGGCACAAAGAAGCCTGTGGTGAGGTGGCTAAGTGAAGCCACTAGGGTGTAGGGAGGTGGCGACATATGCATGCAGGGAGGTCTGAGGTTCGAGTACACCTTGGCCGAATCTTCTCTGTGTTTTTCTTCAGCTTTGGTCGATTGATTCTTGGGATTTCGCATCGATCTCTTTCCTCCAAGGTCGTTACCATTTCACTCTTGTTGCGTTTCGGGTTTTAGGTAAGTGTTCTTTACTTCGGTTTAAGGGTTGGCCAAATGGTTATATATGTTGTGAGGGTGACTTGTGTTGGATGCAAGTCATCTATTACTTAGGCTCTAATGATTAAGTTGGTACAGATCTAGGGTCTAATCGCAGTTGGTGTTAAAGAAAGGAGCTATTAAGGCTTGTCACACACGGTAAGGTTACGGTGAGGCTTCAGTTTTTGATAAAGTTTGTATTTAGCCTATGATTAATTATTAAGTAATATCGAATGTAGGTTCGTGACTAAGAGGAAATCGCAGCACCCGTTATTACCAGGTGTGTACAAACACTATACACACATGATATCCGCAATGCCGGAAAGCCGAAAAGCCGAAAGTGGCTAAATGAGCCCGGTGGGCCCTGAGGCTAAGTTTTGTGAAATTGATTGACTTGGTTATATGAATTGAGTTAGTCATGCTTGTTACATTATCTGAATTGGATTTAGGCTTAATGGGCCACATGATAGAGATTTGGGCCTAATGGGCCATATGATTGAGAATGGGCTTTGTATATGGATTTCGGCTTAGTACCTGATAACTGCTAAACTTTCATAAACTTAAAAACTTAATTGCAACCGTGGACAAGTCATAAGGTTGAAGTGTGGTAATGGGTATATGCATGTCTAGGATTGGATCTAGGGAGAGCTTGGTACTTAAGCGGTCTCAATGACCCACCTCCTCTTCTTTAGAATCCTACCTGGTGCATAGTACATGTTCACTTTGTCCAACGGGGATTTGTCAACGGACCCAGGTAAGTACTAAATCCATAATACTTAAAAATGACCGAAATGCCCCTAAGGGCGAAAAAGACTAAAAAACCCCTATGTGTTAAACTTAGGATTTGTGGATGTTACATGCTACATTCATATGATACACTGCCTAAGTTGCATATGGGTGGGAATTATGGAACGGAGGAAGTATATGAGGATCGCATGGTTGCTTGAAGACCGTGGATCCACCGATGGCTTTTAAGCCCATTAGCAGCTTTGCTGCAACGTAGGTAGTACCGCAACCGGGCTACCATTGATGTGTACCGGATGGGTGGGTTGATGTAGACATCCCCAAATGATGGGTATCGGGGGACGGAGATGATGTGTAGCGGATGAATTATTTGGGGAAGGTTGCACAGCTAGTAAGACGTTTCGTTTTACTTGATTTTCTTTTTAGTTTTAAGTCCTTTTATCATTTTAAGTTGAATTGTAATAAGGCTTTCCCTTTGCTTAACTTTACATTGAACGTTTTACTTTATTTCTTTTAAGATTTATATCAATTTTTTTCTGAAAACAAGTGTTTTATTCAAAATTAAGCTTCTGCTGGTAAAAAGTTTTATTTTTAAAATCATTATTAACTTATAGTTAAAAAGACAAATTTCTAAATACACATCATTTTGGAAAACAACAATAAACTGGGTCTTTAATAAAAAAAATTTCTTTAAGAAGGGTTTTCACAAAAAACACTTCAATGTGACATGCTGGATTCGGCCATAACGTCCGGGCGGGGTTTGGGGTGTTACAATAACATTATAAAGCTATAGGACCAAAAATATTAGAAATTAAAGTATAGTAGTTAAATATCAAATTTAGGCATAATAGAGGGACCAAAATTGAAATTTAACTATTTTTTTAAAACTCCAATAAAAAAGTAAACCTAAAAAAAAATAGAAAGCCACATGTCAACCTCTAACACTTTTAGGGTACTCAAATTATATATAACCAAATAATGTTTTAACCGAAATGTTAACTATATTAACTATTTGAATTAATTAATATCATTATCAAAATATAAGGACCAAATTATGTTAAAAACTAGATTATATATCTTAAATATCAAATTTGAGCATAATAGAGGGACCAAATATGAAATTTAACCATTTTTATAAAAGAAAAGGAAACATAGTGAAAAAGCCACGTGTCAACAGTTTGGAGTTTCCTTTTATATATAACTATTTAGATATAGTATTGGCACATAAATTTTCTAACCCAAGGACTTCAATATGAATTTTTGATACATAATGTTAAATTATTTGATTGAATCCAAAAGAAAGGGGTTAACATTTCCCTTCTATATGTGTTATCCTTAAAAAATTCATGTAATTCTTCATTGGTACAGATCAATTTTTTATATATTTGTTATGGTTATAACTTATAAGCCATATTATTTTTTATTGATAAATAAATAAATAACTTAGGAAGGAAAAATTCACATTTGATTTTATTTAGTGCAAATCACTGAGGAAATTGAATGAAATATTGTCTTATTATAAGTATTAATTATTGACTTGGCTAAAAGTTAAAATGCATTGACTTCTTTGTAATCCAAAATATTAAATTGAAGTGAAATCCACTCTTACTTCGTCATTAAAATTATATTACTATCTATAACCTTTTAATTAAATATTAAAATTTAACTATCATACTCATGTATGCATCACTTCTCAATTCACAATCTATTTAATTTTGTAAATTATTTGTAATTAATCGATTCCGTTAAATTGGGTGTAATTTGAATATTTCAGTTACGCTCACCAATTCTTAGAGAGAAGATGAGAATCGTGGTAATTACAAACAATTATACTCAAATTCAATCATCCTATGACTTTCCAAATACAACTGCATTTATCTGAGTTTAAAAAATTATTTTATATAATAATATTTTATTTTTAAAAAATATAATTATATATCATTTTACTGATCTTATTTAAATAACTTGGAATTTTTATTGATGATAAATAGTTTCTTATACATTTTAAACTATTGAATATTTAGACTAAATTACATAGTATTTGCCAATTTTTGGATCTAGTATTTTTTATGTTGTTTACTATGGGTCTTTTATGGAGATTTAAGTGATTAACTAAAAAAAAATATTTTTAAATGGACTAAAAAATTTAAGGTTTTGAAGGAAATATCAAGGACTTTAAGGTCTCAATGTAGAAATGTAACGCCCCGAATTTTGGGTCTAGATGAATTGAGCTTTGGGCTTTGGGTCTCATAATTTAAAAAAAAAATTGACAAATGACATGTTGGCTTTAAGGATTTAATAAACTTGCAGTGTTTAGGGGTGTTAGAGAAGTGATGGGTTCGAACTTTGAGAAAAATAATTTTTAATTAATTATTAAAGGAACCAGGGCGGTGAGTAATTGGGCTTTAAAATAAAAAGAAAGAATTTGGCATTAGCCTAAAACCCCAAAAGAACCTCTTACACATATTTCATCTCCTAATTTTTCTCCACGATAAGCTCCTCAATCCCTTCCTAACTTTTCTCTTCTGATCACTCTCCATAGATTCTATCATCACACCACTTCCAACCTTCTAGAAGACCAAAATTAAACTCCTAAAAATACTAAGTTAGGATTTGAACCTAGGATCTCCTTGCTAGCCAATAACGCCTCCTTCATATACCCTAGGTGGCGTCACTTAACCACTCCACCCCAAGGCTTTTTGATGTCATTTTTCCCTATTTTTATTTAAAAGCCCAACTACTCACCGCCCTGATTCTTTTAATAATTAATTAAAAATTTCTTCTCCTCAAAATTCGAACCCAGCACTTCTCTAACACCCCTAGACATTCCAAGTTTATTAAACCCTTAAAGCCAACATGTCATTTGTCATTTTCTTTTCTTTTTTTTACAAAAAAATTATGAGACCCAAAGCCCAAAGCCCAATTCATCTAGGCTCAAAATTCGGGGCGTTACAAGGGACATCAAGGACTAATTTGGACCTAGACTTTAAGGTTTTGAAGGAAATATCAAGGACTAACTTAAACAAAAAAATTTCAGGTCTTAGTGTAGGAACAATGTTAAGTTCAGGGACTAACTTCAGGTCCCAATGTAGAAACAATTGCTAAGTTCAAGGCTTAACTTAAACAAAAAAATAATTCAAGCCTCAATATGGAAATAAGTATCAGGTTCAGATCCAAAAAATGATTCAAGAACATAATATTAAGAAAAAGCTTTCCAACAAACACAACACCAGAATTCCAACATGATAGAAATGCATGGAAAAAGAGGGTCTATTTTCGTTTTCATGTTTAAACAAAAAAACAACTGTTTTGCTCACATGTATTTTTCTTATAGCTGAGCTGTAACAGGGAAATTGCATCATTAAAGCCTATATATTTGGTATTCATAGATAACTTAAACATGAAACAATTACTTGAGAATATTCTATCAAATGTTAAAATTGAAGAACAAAAGAAGAAAAATCATTTTCTAGAAGGATTGCCTAATCCTTACATTTCCCATGGAAGAATGAAAAAAACAACTAGATTCAAATTCTCAAAGAAACTTCTTAATTTCTTATTTCTCCATTGTAGAATAGACCAACATTTGATAAAAGTTTAATTAAGGCCCCAAATCTAGTTATAAAAATTAGCTCCTCTACTTTTACTTTTAAGAATTTTATTTTTTTTATTTGTCTGATTTGAAAATTAAAACTCAATCGATGATTCTATTGATGAATTTCTATTAAATTTGAATAATATTACATTTTTAACATTCAATTTTTTTTTAAAAAGTTAGTCCAATGTTATATATCAACCAGATATGAATTTTTAAATCAAACAAGTAGACTGATTAAATCCCTGAAATTAAAAGTAGAATGACTAAATTCAAAAGTCAAAAGAGTAGAGGGATTGAGGGATAATTAGTCCTTTGATAAAAACGCTTCAAATCTCTCAAAACCCAATAAATTAATAAATTTCTTAAGCCTTCACAAAAAAGGAAGAATTTACATAACAACACGTAAAACTTCAAGAACTATTTCACATGAACTTCAATAAAGCCATTCTCAAATCCTTAACAAGATCCTTCACTGTCATATTGAATTCAGCATCTTTCTGGAAAAAAAAAAAGGAAAAAAGAAAAGGGTTTTCATTAAATTTTCAAGTTGAATTCAATTCCAGTGAATTAAAAATCACCCATTTTTTTTAAATAAAGTTGTTAATTACCTGAGCAATTATGGTAATGTCAAGTGTTGAATTCCCAAAAGGCAAAGCACTGGTATTTACAATTGAGAGACGAAGGTTCTCAATTTCGCTTAGTATTTTGGCTATGAAACCTTTGTGCTTCTCGCAATGGATTCGAATGAGGACGTCATTGTCTGAGACTTTAGCTTCGATTTCCGGCAGTGCCGCATCCGAAGATTGGCCATCGGAGTTTTCTTCGCACGAAGAGGATTCGTCATCGGCCACTAATAACTGGGATTTCTTCACGAAAACTACGGATTCCACTGTTCTTTTCTTGGTTTGCTCTTCTAGCACTTTCAAACGTTCTTGAAGTTGTTTCAAGTACTTAATTGCATCACCAAGAACTGAAGCTTTATCCATCTATAACAAAAACAGCAACGTATCTTGTCATGGAACTAACTTCTTAATTTTCATAAAGTAGAGGGACTAAACTCATAATTAGACCCCGAAAGAAATTACTATGAAGAAAGATGTAAAACTTTACCTTCTTAAGGCCGGGAACAATTGCCGAGAGAGCAATGAAACGTTGGTTGAGCTTTTCTCTTCTTTTTCTTTCGGCCATTATATGATCTTGAGCATGTGAAGGGCTTCTCGTCATTGAATAACTCCTACTGTTTTTCGCCGTATAATTTGTGCTTTGAAATGGACCAAAATAGTTCATATTATTTCCTGAACATACAGTTTCGTCTTTAGGCTTAACGATATTGTCGATACCGTAAAGCTGCTTAGAATTTGCAGGCAATGAAGCTGCTGGTTTCTCGAATGAAAGAATGTGAGAGGTCGGGGAAGAAGGTTTTTTTGGGACAGGGATATGGTCGATGTTTGTGGTGGTGCTGGAGTTCCAACTGGTACCGGTTTTCAGCTGTTTTATCGGTCTGTCGGAAGCTTCATTAATGGAGGAGACGCTGTTGTTTTTGGTGGTGAAATTTGGGTAGGAAGAATAGCTCCCGGAGGAAAATGATGATTGCTTGAAGTTCCCTCGGGTAAGTGCTGTCGCCGTTATATCTTCACCGGCGGTAAGTTCGGCTAATGAGTTCATATGACATTGGTGGATGATGTCGTATTCATCCATTCCCTGGTCATCAAAACCCCAAATTAGATCATAAAATGAAAATGGATTACTCACACAATGGTGTTTAAAATTTCAAAATGTTTAAAGTAAGTCTTCAAAGTATGTATCAATTTTTCATCAACCGAACCTTGAGGGCTTCAATTTGATATGAAAAATTTTTAAAACACGAGAGTGAATCTGACTAGTGGATTGCCATTTTTTTCAATACATCGCATTTAAATTGTCAAAGTAATGTGTTTAAACTTCATGTCATATCAAAATTAACATATCATACCCGAGCTGAAAGTTAAGTTAAAATATGATATTGTAGTTTAAAGATTCAATTAAAACATTTTGAAATTTGTGGCTAACATAAAATCCAAATCATATTTTGAAGATATGGTTCAAAATTTTGAAAATTTTTCAAAAAATTTAAATATATTAAGCTCCACTAAACATCTTAAAAATTTTAACTAGACCCTTTACTTTTGATTGCAAATTCTCATTAATCCTTTCAAAATTTTAATTAAACCTTTCAAAAAACTTGAAAATTTTAATTAAGCCCCCAAATGAAGATATTATGTTAATCTTACCAGTTCAGATAACCATTTTGCCGATGAAGAGTCCATAGCTGTAGCCAATTATGATGAATAAAGATTATCCTGAAAAAATGAAATAAAGTATTATAATTGAAATTAAAACAAGAGTAAATAAATAAAAAAAAGCTGGAAAAACAAGAGATTAATGATATGATTATTTACCGTTATTTCTTTTCTAATAATAAATAAAATTGCAGCAAAATTCTGAATTTTTCTCTTTGTGGCTGAAAACTAGGAAAACAGACTTCACCACTCTTCCCTTCTTATACTTGCATATGTTGATCCGTCAAATTCTTCGATCCCTAAGCCACGTTTGAAAACTTTTGTCCTTATCTTGAAATTAAACCATTATTTAATTCAAAAGCAAAATGAGAGAGATTGAAAAATAAATGAAACGTGGGGACTGGTTAATAAAATAATCTCAACTTGATCCAAGAAGAGATTGCGAATCAATAAGGAGCAAGTTAAAAAAATAATATATTGTCTCTCAGTTTGCCAACCAGGAACCCAAAATTTAAATAATTACTGAATTAGTCATTACTTACTATCGCTGTCAAACATTTATATATGTATTTTTTTTTTATCAATATTTTAAATCAAATGACTATTTGTTTAATAATTATAAGCCGAGAAAGTAGATTACCTCTACTAACAGTTTGTGAGATCGAATGGTAAAGAATTCGATACTACTCTACTAACAGCTCATCGATGCTACTCTACTAATAACTCGTGGGTTCGAATGGTAAGTAGCTCGATGCTACTTAAGCAAACTATCAATCTCGGAAAAGGAAAAAGGGTACCTCAAACATTAATGCTGCTGAGTGCTGTTCATTATCCATACCCTGCGTTGTAGTTATTAAAACTAATTGGTGGATGATCCAATCCAGGGTGTGAAAACCCATCACAATAATTGCTAATTTCATTTTATTATTATTATTATTATTATTCCTTCATTGACTCACATATGTTAAATTTCTCAAACAAAAACAAAACCATTGGTAAATAAATCATGGTGATTCTTTATTAAGATTTAGATTTTATTTTGTTCATTTTATTGAGAAAAAAATGAATAATTTAATCCCTATCTTTTGATCAAAGAGTAAACTAATTCTTTTTGTTAAACTTTTCATCCAAATCTAGTGATAAAAACTGATATGGCTAACAAAACAACCAGACAACACGTCATGTGTAACTCATGCCAACGTGTAAAGATCAGTTTTTAATTGTAGAAATAGATGAAATTTTCAATAAAAAGATCAGTTTACTCTTTAATTTACCATACAATAACTTTACTCGTTTTTTAAGTAAAAAGAATAAAATGTAGTCCGTCTTTCAATACAAAAAATTTCATGATAGTTTTTTTTTGAAAAAAAGCCAAATCCTAAGTTTTGAGACTAAAGATATAATGTATCAATAACTGAATCAAATACTCAAAATAACAAATCTTTGTATATAATTCGGGAAATGTATTTGAATTAAAGCTCAAAATAAGATCATTTGGGAAAAAATTAATTAATATTAATTAAGGGTTAAACGGAAAACCAATAAATCAATTTCTAAATTAATCCTCAATTTTTAAATTATTTTAAATGAATCATTTCGTCAGCTTAACCGTTAGTTTTTGTCTTAAATGCAAGTTTAAATATAAAGTAGAACATATTTAAAATACACGAATTACATTATAAACACATATAAAGGTGATGAATAATATGAAATTAATTAATTTCTTTTATATTTCTTTTATAGTTCATAAAAATAATTTCTTTCCAGGATTTATAACTACTCTCAATAATATTATGTTGAGGGTTCAAATCTAAATTATTTTTTCGAGAATACAATGTTCCACCCAACACTTGTTAGCAACTTAATTTATTTATTGGCACACAAATTGCACTTTGTTACAAATTGAACATTGCCCCACCTGCTGATCTCCAAGATCTTTTTGCGCCTGTTCCTTAATTAAATTGCCAATCCACTATTTTGATCAATTCAATTCATTGATTTTAAAAAAAATTAATATACTAAAAAACCCTTAAATTACTATACTTTATTCAAATAAGCCCTTGTCCTTTTCTTAAACCAAAATAAGACTTGTTCTTATTCATGAAAACCCTTAATTTTAAGGTAAAAAAAGTTTTAAATTTTTAATCTCATGCTAAATTACTAATGTGGTAGAATCACATAATAAGATTTTGTTAATTTAAAAAAAAAATAGTTTTAACCCATCACAATTTTATTTAAGACTATTTTGTGTAAAAGTTTAATCATGTGCAAGTTCATGAGCTTTTTGTGAAAAAGGTACTCAAGTTCCTTAAACAAGACCCAAAAAGAAAAAAGACTAAATAACCAATTTTAGATTAGGTATTAATCATATAGATTGTAGGGGTAGATTGAGAAAGAATGAAAATATTTTACTGGAAAAAAATATTAATAATTTCACATGCACTGATGATTCTATAGCATTTATCCACAGTATGTAAAACTATTAGTTGATATATCTACAAATGATTAAATTCAAAGCTGAAAGGGAAAAAAATGTAAAAATTAACAGCAAAATACCTCTAAATAGGATGCCAGCTTCTTATTCATCTACTTTCTCCGAGACTGGCTTCGGAAACTTATATCTCCACGTATTCCTTAGTGGCAAACTCACCATTTGTCGACGTAGACCGGGACGTATAAGAATGCCACCATATTTCTGTGTTTGATCCCACTTCTGATTTCGTTTATGTTTATGTTTATGTTTGCGAGACCGGTGCGAGGTTTTTCTTTTAGCATGGAGGTCTGAAATTAGAGCCTTGGACTTCAGCAAGACCCTTATCTCCATTTCCATTAGGCAATGTCTTTGTATCGACCATTGGGTACGGAGAGACTTGAGTTTCATTTTCATCATTACACTTGTCGACACTAGGTAGGAAAATACCTGTCAAAGAACAACAATAACAAAAATCTTGATTAAAATCCAAGTCTCGATTTAGTACAGCTCAAGAATCAAAGAATGTTTGACTCTAAACCGGCAATCCTAGGAAAGAAAATGTTGGCCTTGATTTCACATGGAAAGAGATTACTGCCCTAAATTTAAAGCACACGGATTGTGTCTCTTAAACCAGGAACAGAAAAGACTTATTATTACTTACCTATAAACCAGAATCCGGCAGCAAGGAAGAAGATCGAGGTGAGCATAAGTGTAGTTGTCCTCCAATTGTTAATATGATCCTGCTCGAAACATCACCGGTCATAATGATGCTATAAAATTTTTAAATATTTTAGTTCCCCCGACAATTTATAGGACAACTGCAAGGCATGCTATGTTAATCAAGATAAAAGCATCTATTAGGTAGCGGTTGAAAGTGATCTATCGAACTAAGCAAAAAAAACTGTGAAACAGCATAGCAATGAGTAAAGAAATCTACCACATTAAAACACATGTGCCTACACAAGCTCAGATGTAAATAATTGCACCTGGACAACCCCAAAAAGTGGGGAGGATGGCACGTCACCAAATATGTGAATCGAGACGGTAGACATGGCCATAGCTAATGGTCTCAAACTCGGTTTGACACAATGAAGACACACAAAATTGACTGGTGCCTGCAAAATTGGTTTTTGATGAGAAAATGACTAGGAAAACGGCATAACTGGCGGAAAATTCATGATAATACTAGTCCAAAATAATAAATATGGTTCCAGCGCCAATGTATCCATTACAGGGAGAAATGTACAGCAGAAATGTTCTATCATTGAAGAAAAAAAAGATAAAAAATCTAAAATACTCGACTTTTTGTTTTACCTGTGCGGCAAAAAGAAGTAATTCACCTACTGCAAAGAGTACCAGGAAACCATACAAATTCCTGAGACAAAAAGCAGAAAAGCAAGATATTGCGCCCAGAAATGTCGCACCTGAAAGAAGCTGTTACAGAAGCAAACTCAGCCATAAACACCGAAAAAAACCAGCAAATTAAAAAGAGACATGTAAAAGGGAACTGTTCGCACTAGACACTATCAGAGAAACAATACTCACGATAAAAGCATGATTTATCGTAGCACTCATGCGATCTAGGATGAAGCCGCCAGCTATTGTTCCGAAGATCCCACAAACAACTGTAATCCCTCCAAACAACATATCTGCACTCTTCTGCAAAAATCATTATTTATATGAGTACAGAACCAAAAGAAGGGCCAACTATGATTCTCTCTTATGTCAAGAAGAAAAGATTTTGGTGTAACTTGGGACGGACTATACCATATGATAAATATTGTAACCAGCCTTTGGCCCCCAATACCCATATGCTCCAAGGACAAAGGTGTATGCTACATAACCTGGAAGTTCACAATCCAAAGTAATATCATATATCATAAATACAAGCATAGTATTTATGAGAAAAGAATAGTTTATCTTAGAAATAACATGTATGGGGTCGAGAATATACCTAAAACATTTACAACATAAACTTTGTCCACCAAAAGCACTTTCATGTCTTTCCCAAACTGAGATAACCGATTCAAAATGTTGTGTATGTCTAGTGACCTGCCCCACAAATATTGAAGTACACAGCAAAAGTTTTTATGCGTCTAAAAAGTTAAATATTAGTCTAGGTTTTGATAAGATAAATTTGTTTCGAGTTTAAACCAAAGACACATGACCCTCTTCCAAAATTACATTGGACATCAGTCTATTCCCTGCGGCCCGTTTATAAGAAGGCTGATGGGAACAGTACAGAAAAGGGTTGTGACCCCATTATGAACAACATTCTTAATGCAACTAAGAGTCCAATGAACCATTTATCATAATTCCTTTTAAATCTTTCTTAATTGTTGACTCCTCCCCGTTTCCGTTAATAGAACTTTTTATAGCAAATAAGATCTGTAAATGTATATTGTTTCAAGGAAATATGACTATTAAGTCATGAGACATTTAATAGGTTGAAGAACCACTCACTTGGAAGTTTTATTCAATTCATCAGCACTGATACCATCACCTCCAACCAAAATAGGGCCTTTTACTTTCGATGCATCCGAATCTGCAACTAGGATAGGTTAGACATGGAAAAACAAGAGTGCTAGAAAAAGGCACTTCACTTGCCAGCAGGACAGCTTATTACAATAAACAAACTTATGAATCATTCAGTCCCAGATTAGTGCTTTTAGTATGCAGAACAAAAGAAAATGAGGGATTAAAACATCACAAAACTTGTACAAAACATTCATAGAGTAATATAGAATAAAGACGACCTTGAATTTTGATCAAGTCTGATTTTTGGCTATATACCTTGAGACATACTGAACCACTTCTTAGGTAAAATATTTGGTTCTCGGAAACAGGTGAGACTAATAAATACTTATGACATGGATATATACATAACAGGTACGTAGCTCCCGATAATTGAAAGTGACTTCTCCCTAAACAGTGGACCAATAACAAATAACAGAATAAGAACGATGAAGAGCACGTACCATCAGTGACAGTAGAAACTGTCTCCATAGGTGTCAATGCTTTTTTGGATTCAACCGAAGAAAAACCTATGATTCAAAGTTCAATGATGTTTAATTGTTGTGAGATTATAAAATAAAATCTCTAAAGTGCAGATGACACGCCAGAGCAGTCACCTTTCAACTGCAATGGATTCACTACAAAACCAAAAACAGCAAATGGAAACATTAACAATGCCTCTCCCCAGAAAGCATAGCGCCAGTTAAGATGTTCCCCGACCTATATGAGAAGCAAACACGATTTGTGGTTAATAATCAAACATCCAGCGCAGCCGACATGCCTACACAGTCAGAAGGACCCGACCAAGTGAATTCATCGAGGTGTACAAATCACATCTATAACTTATGGCCAACAATGAAGTGAGAAAGAACGAGAGGGATATGCTAACTCACTAATCCGCCATAAACATATCCAAGAGCAATTCCAGTAGGTATGCACATATAAAACACTGCAAGCCAGGCTGTTTTCTGAAGCATGATAGAGATTTAGTACGATAGTGTAGTCTGGGGCCAGAAGATAGATGTTTTAAAGTTTGGAACGAAATAAAACAAATGAACCTGAGAAACGGGAGCGTTATCGTCAATAAACGGAGCTGCAAGACTTATGAAAGAAGCTTCCCCAACACCAACCAGCCTAAAACATCAAGATCCAGCCACATTTTTTTTTTTTTCGTAAAGAACATATTGTAGCACAAGGGAATAACACCACACCAGATTCTTAGAGTGTACTGAAAATATAATTACACTTACATGCGGCATATTGCAATAAACCAAAAGGAAGGCGCAGCACCACATCCGGCAGTAGCCAAGGTAAAAACAGATAATCCAACTCCAATAAGCCTAAAAGGGTTGTGGCTGCAGTCACAGAAATCAACTATAATTATTATAAACCATATTGGCAAGTAAATAAATGCCGAAAATACTGCAGTAACTAGTTAATTACAGCAATAAAACGATGAACCCTGAAATCGAACTGATTCTATTTAGCATTCAACATGCTAGTGCTAAGTGAAATACCAAAATGCCATATCAAAGAACTTCAGATTTTAATGGAAAAATCAAAGGAAATTCACCTCTTTGCTAAGGAAGCAAATACTGGGGACGAAACAAGAAGTCCAACCATGAATGCAGACGATAAGAGACCGTCTTGAAAATTAGTCAAATCAAAAACTCCCCTGCAAGCAAACATCTTTCAGTAAAACAACTAAGAAATAAGTCAATAACAAGAAAAAGTTTACTTATTCGAAACTTTTTGCAGCGAAAAAACGAAACATTGTGAGTTAAAAAAAAAAAAAGTTCTTACTGAATTCCACTACCAGATTTGCAAATTCCCTTGTCATCACAAGTCCTTTTCTTCCCATTAACACCATTGCTAGCTATGGTTCCTCGATCCAAATAGTTTATCATATTAACCACACAAAATATAAACAATAACCTAAAATAGCAAACCAAAAAGTTGGAAATTTATCATCTTTATCCAAAAAAAAAGTAAACTTTAAAAGAAAAATAATCTACATTCACTTAACTTTTTGTCCTGTATACCCTAATTACAGTTCAAATCAACTCCAAGTACGAAAGATTCAACTTTAGTCAAATTAAAGCAGAATTTCTATAGAAAAGAGCTTAACAATGAACTGTTGAAAAAGGTGAAGTCTTTTTTTTTTTTAAGTTAAAAGGAAAATTCACCGTTTGGGTGTGAACCAAGAAGGATTAGAAGGAAGATCCATGGTGGAGGAAGAAGCAGCAATGTGTTGTGATTGAGGGTTTGATTGTTGAACTGGGAGTGAGCCTTCTTTTTCCTCTTCCATTGAAGGAGTTGAAGGTAGTGACGCCATAAAAATAAGATCTTTAGTTTACTTTCTCTTTTTTTTTTCTTTTTCTTTTTGCACTTATACAATAAAACGATTTTTCTTCTTTTGAATAAGTTTCGATCAGTTTATTGGTTGAAATTAAATAACTTATTAAATTTTTTGTAATTGTTAGTCCATCAAATTATTTATGGATTAATGAATTTAATTATTAAGTTAGGAGTAGAATTTTAAATTTTAAAAAATATGAAAACTATTATTAATATATTAAAAAATAAAAATTAAATCCGTAGAAAAATTAATAACAAATTGTAGCATTTACTAAAATGTTTTAGATCATAACTTAAGCCTAACTTTTTTTGGATATTTGGTTGATTACCAAAATGTTAGGCACTTATTGGGTAACAATATGTCTATCTGAACCAACTAATTAATCTCCCTTCATATTTTGGAACATACATAATCTCGTTTCTTATGATTCGTCCCTTTGATTTAATCATGACATAAATTTAGTATAATATTACAATAATAACCAAATTCACATCTTTCATTTTTTTTTCTAAAATATTATTTATTAAAATTATTAATTGAATTATTGATGGAATGATAGAAACCTCTCCGATTTTTCTCAATTTTGATATAAAGTAAAGTGGTTCATCATCTCAAAAGAAGAAGGAAATAATTTAATATCTATCAATTTTGAATATGAATAACTAAGGATAAGTAATTACGACGACAATTATATATAAATTTGATTGATAATAAATTTAGTTCTAAATATTTATATCTTTTATATAAATGCTAGCGAAATATGTAAATGTTAAGGGTTAAATTTGTTAAAGTGAGACCACAGAATGTGTAAAATTTGAAACTAAATTTGTTATCATAACAATAAAAAGTATGTGCAATTGACAAAAAAAATTAAAGTTGTGATAAATTATCTTTAGTTACTCACTTTTGAAATTTGAAATTAATTCAATTATTTTAAAAGGGACCAATTTACCCAGTATTAAAATTAAGAAAGACTAGAAAAACTTTTTTTATTAATTTTCTATTAAAGAAAACTATTCCTTCATCTTAAAAAAACTACTGGTATTTATGAGAAAAATTACTTTTAAACAATTTAGATAATAAATCGTTAAAAAGTTGTTTATTAAGTACAAAAGTAAAAAACAAGTATTTTTTCTTTTGTTTATCAAGGTATCCTATCAAAAATATCACTGATCATGAATTTTAAAACTACTCTATATCTAAAATAAAAATTAAATTATTTATCACTAATTAAGATAAGAGACACCATTGCGCCTCACCTAGTTCATATTTTTTCTTTAATTCTTAAAATTCTCCATTTATTCTTTAAAATATCACGTGCAGTATTTCTTAAAATACTTCTTCACTTCCCTAGAATTTCCCGTGAATAATGGATGTGACTACTTCTAGTAGATATGAAATGCACGATCATTCCTTTCAAAAAAAAAAAAAAACAAAAAAAAAAACAAGGGAATTGTACTACGATTGAATGGGAATCGTAATTGTAATTCAATTGATGAATTTATTTTGAATAGCTTTTTTATTTTTATTAAAACATTATTTTAGGAAATGATCACTTGAATTAGTAAATTTCAAAATTTGGAAAGCTTCATATTTATATATTTTTATTTTTATTTAAAATTGTATTTTTTATAGATTTTATATAAGAGTATAAAAAAAAATTAAAACACTCCATAATAATAATTATTAATTCTTTTAAAACTTATAACAAATAAATAAAGTTTTAATTGAAATGGCAAAGTTAATACATTAAAAATAACAATATTAGGTAAAGATACCCTAAGTACTAGGAGTTAAATTGCATTTTGGTTCCTCTATTTAAAAAATAGATAAATTAGTCCTTAAATATTAAATTAAAGAGCAAACTGGTCATGTTAAAATTTTTATCAATTTCCATTGTTAAAAATTAGTCATTGTTCATCATTATGTATAAATGGCATGCCATGTATCAGTGCCTGGTTGAAATTTTTAACTGAAAGTACCAATATGCTCTTTGAACAAACGTACAAGGACTAATTTGTTTATTTTTTGAGTAGAGGAAGAAAAATTCAATCTAAATCCTAATAAAATTGCCCTCATAATAATATTTATTACTACGTAAAAGGAAGTAACTTAAGCAATTACTTAGATTTGATCAATGAGTATCACCAACTCAACTAGTTAGTAAAAGTATACGGTATATTAAAACTGTACTTTGAACACTCATTACCAAAACTAACTATAAATTACTGTTACATATATATCTATACTAATTATAAAATTAACTAACTGTTGACACGGGTTACCAACAAGAGGAGATGGATGTGGAAGAGAGGTTGGTTCACTTAACTGGAGACCCGACCAAGAGGAGTGGGGATGTTGTTGTCAGGGAGGTAAAAGGGGATGGTGGAGAGAGAAAGAGTCCTCGTTCTCTCATGCACCTTGACTTATATAGTGGGTTACTCTTTGACTCGTAGTGCCATGCAATAGATTGTAATGTGACCTGCATAGTTGTGTGGGCTGGCTAGGTATCGGTGCCAATACTGGTTAGTTATTGCCATGGTACAAACTGTGTGGTCTCGCTCATGTTGTAGGTCATCTTGGTTTGACACCTACTCTTGAGACTGTAGAAAACAGTTAAGCCAGGTAACCTCAGTGAGGGGTGCTACGCTAAGGGTGCATAGCGGACCGTTCACATATTAGTCCAACTGGAGGTTTGCAAAGGGTTGACCACGGGCCATACGGCAGCCCTCCATGTGTCCCGCTCTACTTGGGTATAATAATAACTAAATTTTTTTATGTTTTCATTATTTTTCTTGTTTTGCATGCAAAATTATCGGGTCTTATACAAGGAACTAAAAATGAAGTTCATAGAGGAAAACTTTCACAATCCTCAATAGTACTGAGGATTATATGCAATATAATTGGTCATTTATCAGGTTATTTAATTACAGCTAAGGGAGGAAGGTAGATCCTCTAATATGTAAACTACATATACATGCATAAGTATGAACAAAGTTACCTCGTAAAAAGTCACGGCACTTGCGATTTCGGGGCTGGAAACAAGCTTTTCCATCCCAAAGACTGATGATACGCGTCGATCTTCGTTGATGGCAAGCATCATAGATTCTGACTTTAGAGCCGCAACTTCAACTTTTTGCTTTTGCCCATGGTGATGGCAACATTGATACATGTAAAGAAGCATGCTTGTACTTTTGACATTCATTGCTGCTTTCACAGACTTTTAACAGCAGTGTATGCCGAGACATGAGTTTCATAGCATTCTGAATCCCACGAGAAGTCCTTCTTCATGGCGTTCAATATCTTTGTTTTCCATGTCGATGGGTTGTTTTTCTGCAGTAAGGATAGTGACAACAAGCTTTTGATTAAATAAGATGCAAATACTTCAGAAACAAGTTCTCTGAATAAGAGACTGGAACTGAAAAAGTACGGAAATTTTTCGACTGCAAAACACTCACCATTTCATCAAGGGCTTGGCTAAGAGACATAACTCCGAAGGTAGATCTCATGAACTGTGAGAACCTAGTAATCTCATGGTCATGATCTGACGAGTATCTGCAAGATATCGCAGAAAACAAATGCTTTGTGTCATTCTCCATTTCTTTATCAAATAAGTACACAGTGCTGTTTGAATAATTCAAGTCCTCGGCAAGATACGGTTTACCTGAGGTGGTTATCACCTGAGGCTTCTGAAACAGGAGCAGCTCCATATCTTAAAGCCTTGAGCTACAATTTAAGGATCAACCCGAAGGGGGAGTAAAATATATGAACAAGGATATAGACAGGGTGGTCAATTAAGAATAATGAAGTCCAATCTAAAGGTCAAGTATACACACCCACAGCCACACACAGGTCAAGAAACAGACTAGGCTCCAATGATCCTCACACCCCTTTTATCACATTCAATTACCTAACATGTAGCCCTCGATGGAGATTACAGTTAGTTGTCAGGTTGTAGTAGTTCTCACTTGAATATTTAGCATATCTATCTAGACAGTATAATCACGATTATACTAAATTCCTCTGTTACAATGCTCAGAAATTAGTATAGAAGGTTGCATGGACTGTGACCACATAATATTGCTCCTAAAGGGAAAAGCCAATCGGTTGATAATGAGCATTTTATATTTCCTCAAATGGCACTTAGTTTTCATTACGGGATAATGCATTGAACTTACTGGAACTTGAAGTAGAGGATCGTGAAAGGAATGGCACAATATAATGTCAGATCCTGCAAAAACCAAATGTGATAGTGCTTCGTCATAGTTGTAAAAGAATTTCACGTTTGAATCCTGGGTAGAGAGGAAAGCATCAAAAAGGGATTAGCAGCAAAATAAAGGAAACAAGGGAAAGGATTGGAGGAATGAAAGAGATGAAAAGAAAAACAGATCATCAAAGTGACAGGACAAACTCCATGAAGGAAATTAGTTTCAGTCACATACAACCTTAAGTTTCAAACAAGTAGTTCATGAACTAGAGAAAACCTATTTTGCTTCACTGTAATATGAGAGGAATATTTCTCAAGACATTACTCATTTTTATTGAAGTGTCGGTCTGACAACCATGTCCAATGTACATCCAGATATGGGTATGGGATATGACCTTCAAAAGATCCTCCAAATACATGAAAAATTAGGGGAAAAAATAAACTTACATGTGCAGGACACATATTCATATCCAGCACTCACACCCAAGTCCAAGTGACAGTTTCAGAATGCATTATATACAAATGTAGAGTTGCCAGATGGCAAGATGCATAGCAAGTGTAAGGAAGAAAAGGCTATACCTCAACTGCTTCCTGGAAAGATCTGAGTGCTCTATATGTAGTCGACACTGAACCATTCCCCAAGAATACATACTGCAGAGGGTTGATAAACAATCAGGTTCAGAGAAATCATTAAGCAGGAAAGAAGGAAATGGAAAATAAGCATAGGAAACCCCTATGGCCCTACCTACAGCCGGTTGTAGCTAAGAACTAAAAAGACACCACTGTTTGCAGTAACTCTAAAAGTACACTCATGATGTATTTAAGGAAAAGAAAAAATAAATAAATAAAAGAATGAAGGATGCAAATACTATGGTTAATTCATTAAAAGAAATTTGTTAACTTACCCAGAAAGAACCCTATAAAACATCAGGCAACAAGACTTTTTAAAACAAAAACCATCCATTTCTTTTTGTTTCTTTGTAATGAACTCAATTTCAGAGAGAAATATATACCTGTGCACCCTCTCTGGTAGCATTCCGCACAACTGCCTTCAGCTTCTCCAAATCAAAACCCGATACTTCTGAGATGATGCATCCAACCTTGAAAAAAAATAACATCTTAGAACTATTCCAAGTCTGGTCAAAAGTTATAGAAATGAGGAATGTGACAACATGAAATGTTTTAAGCAACACTATAATAACTACTTTCTTCACCGTACAAATAGAATATACAGTTCTAGAACATTTTAGGTATAATTGCTCCTCATGGCTTGTTGGCTTTGAGCATTTGGTAACGGACATAAGTTACAATTCCAGGTCTCAAGGGATGATGAGAAAGAGAAGCAAAAGAGCATTTATATATTAATAGTTGATACCCCTGGCAATTAAAAGGGTACAACAGTGCATAAGTGCATTTAAGTTCCAGAAGATATCCATGCTAACAATTAAGTTGCAACATAGTTATATTTATATTTAGCACATCTCAAAGGAATACCACACTGATGCGAATGCATGAAGCCAAAATTAGTAAATTTATGTTCATATCTAAAAATAGTTGACAAAATATAGGTTTAGGGTATATCCTTACGTTGGATTAGGTAGAGCATCAAGATCTAAATACATTAAAGTACAAAACACTAGGCACAAAAGCATAATTTCAACTGACTGTGCTCCCCATTTCTTTTTCCTGAACACTTAAACTTACCCCATTACACTTCTTGAAGTTATATAATTACCGACTTACCCCATGATACTTCTTGAAGTTATATAAATAATGACTTACCCCTCCTCCACAAGGCTAAGAAGAAATTATTTATAAGAAAGAAATTAACAGAGAACTACATTTCATGGGGGCAGATGTATTTAGAAAAAGAAACTTAGCAGGATGGTTTTAGTGGGCTATATCACCAAGGAGTTTTCTGTAATTAACCCTATATTTACGAAAAAGAAGTCGATATACACAACATTCTTGTGGAACATATACCAGAATAGAAGAAGCATGTGTTGATATGCCAGCCTGCTGTTGTAATGCAACTTTGCATGCATATTTTCCTCTCATGTTCTCTGTACTATAATTTACTGGAAGAAATTTATCTGTGGACGGATCCCAGGTAGAATTATCAAAGCCGTAAGGAGCAACAAGCAATTTTTCCCTTTGGTAACACGAACAGAACAGAAATAAATGTATTGAAATTAAACACTTCTCAAGATGCAAGAGAGAAATTTCTACCTCATTCCACTGCAGGAATGGAATGAGTTGTCCTTACTTGTGCATGGTTAAGGTAGGTTCCAATCCATGACTCATACTGTGAATGATCCTTCCTTTAGAATGCATGGATGACATAACTATAACCTTGTTAGAATACACTATCCCACCCTGCAAATGATTCAGAAAGTGTGCTTAATGCTGGACAGAAATAAATAAATAAACAAACAAACAAAAAAAAATTTCAGTCAAATAGTTCAAGGCCATTATGGATTTCATAATGTGGCGCAATATCAAACAAGCACATAGGTTCTAAAATGAGAGTCTTTAGAAAGATAAAATAGAAACCTAATAAACAGAGCTTTAGTCATTATAACAATTTTATAAGATTTGGATGTTGGACATGAGGTTCATAAGTAGAGAACTAAGTCTACGCTTTATGTGATGTTTTGAAAAGTGGAACCAAATATATCAACTCTTTCTTGCAAACTAAGAGAAAGGATTACATAAAGAGAATATTCAATGGGTAGAACCTTACTTGACAAAATAAAAAACACAGGTATAACCATTTACCTTCAAAATGTTCACAAGATGTGTCTTAGCTGTATCTTGAAAACGGTCAGGACGATGAAGTCTATCAGGATCAAGTCCACAAAGTGCTAGCTTATCAGGTTCATCGAGACACTGAAAATTTTAACATTAAAAGCAGGTAAAATAAAATTCAAATTTTGAAAAACAAAATGTTCAAGGTTAAAATGACCCAAGAGAAACTGTAAAACAAGAAAGGAAATAGAGATCGTAACTTGCCTGTGAGTCAAAGCCTTGGCAAGTTAATAATATTCTAGTATTTCCTAGCCCCTGTCATAAAATATCAAGAAAGTGAAGAGGTAAGGATGATTTCCTGTTTCCCGCAATTCATAACCTCTTTTGCTGCAAGTTAGAAACTATCCAGAGAGGTATGCAATAAAGACAGAGCAACAAATAATTTGTCCCACATCATGCAAAAGCAATCTTGGATGCAAGCACATCAATTTTCAGATTTCTATCTCCCAAACCAAAAGGAAATAATGGAGTGATATAGGTTTCGGCAACTAGAAGTTCAAGAAATGAACTCAACATGGCTATGACATGTTCCAAAAGTTTCAATCAGATTCAGCATCATCTTATGCCTTGACTGTAGTCTCACCACACCTCTCCCAATCATGAACTCCAGCAAATGCCATCTTACAGGAAGTAGGACAGGTTATTAAGTGCAGTACCAATTAAACAACACATCTGTCTGAGTTTGTTTTTACTTTTTAACACCGTATACAATTCCTACTTTCTTTGCTCACCAGCCCTCTTACTTTATCTACACACCACTCATGTTGCGCTCCAGGTTAAAATACTTAAAATGAAAGGAAAAGTCTGCAGTTAGGAGAAGCCATAGGACCAAATCATTCACCAACTTCCTTGCTAAAACCGCCTCTACTGTTTTCTTTTGTGATTTTTTTCACTTCACTATGTTTTCCAGCAAGTTACACATCAACACGACTAAAAGAAACTGTGAGAAGATGCACCTGTTTAGCAAAAATATCCCAGAATAGAGGTCCAACAATAGCAGTCTCCCAGTTATGTAAGTGTAACACATCAGGTTGCTTTCCGGATTTGGCTATATAATCCAATGAAGCACGAGAGAAATAGGTAAATCTGAATGCATAAAATGGATAAACCATCATGAAACAATCCACAAATTGATATGAATATATGATACGACAAGTTAAGTAGGAAAATTCTAATTAAATTACTCAAAACAAATTCATACTATAAGTGCAAAAGAGTAGTCCACTAAAAATGATTTAGAATGTCAATTGATTTATTCAGAAATTGAGCTAACTCAAATTGTGCAACACAGATTTTTGTTACAGTCGTAGTGTGATAAAAAAATATTAGTCACAGTGGAAATGAAAGTGATACAGGAATATCATCTTCCTTTCATGAACAATCTCTTGTAAAAAATAAACAGTCCTTTTAGATTGGAAGTTCAACAAATATTATGTCACCAATAGCTTTAGCATTCAATATGAATCATTAAGGTTATTTTGTGCAAAATTTATGCACCTCTCGAAACTGCATCTCATATCTCAAATTCCAGTACCAACGAAGCACGAACCAACTCATGCTACCTCTTAGAGCAGATGCTACAGATACCAGACATACAAGCAGATTCTTCTCACCATGTATCTTTACAAGATTCAGTAAGCATTGCGCCTAAATTGGAGGATGTGCAACAGCACTTCTCCAGTCTCTCATCACTTGATTACCATCCCTAGCACTTGAAACTTTTTTTTTTTTTTTTTACTTTATTTTAACTCATGCCCTGATGTGCCTATGTCTGACCATAACACTGCTTGTACACACTATTATCCATATATATAAAATGGTCAAAATAAGAAACAAAATGGACAATAAAAAACAAGTTGCGAGACAAGCGGACTCACCGTTCAAAGTCGTCTGGATGGTCATAAATCCCATCTCGGTTGAAAAAAGATGAAAAATATAAAGGTTGAATAAAAGTAACTCCAATGCCACGGACAACCCTGGATAATAGGTAGAAAATATATCAATTAATTTTTTTGATAAATTAGACTGGAAAAACTTCTAACTCCCCTGCATTTGAAACTAGCCAAAAGGAAAAGCAATCAGAAATTGACATTGCATTTTTTTTCCATTTTATAACTGAATCCCTACTCTTAGCATAAAGAATATAACCAGACTCACCCAGTCCAGATTCTGTTTCCATGCAGTTGTCCATTAAAAAAAGAATAAGAGTCTGCCTCAATTTCTCGCAACCCCTGAACCTCATCTAGGTCAAGACTAGCATACCTAACCAAACAGCAATCTCCTTTGTGTCAATATTTTAGAAAAAAGCTTCATAACCGAATTAATGGTCGGAATGCAGTCAGCAGCAGAACAATCTGGCATATCTCTACACATACAAGCTATTGAGGGAAGGCATAAATCAGGCACTTGTATACTCTTCTCATAGATTAACAGGTAAAATAGTTTGTGTCTGTGTGCTTGCATGAAAGCAGGCATAGCTAAGGGGAGGAATAGAGATTTCCTGTCTTATTTTTTAGTAAAATAATCAAGACATGTATCTTAAGGTTTATTAACCTATAAATAGTTTAAGACGGCCATATATCAAAGTTCATAAAATTAAACATAAAGGTCAATCTGATTCCGGAGAAAGGAAGAAAATTGCTACGTTGGAAGCATGTCTCATGAATTATTACCATCAAGATCTTTCTTTCACTTTCCCCTGGAATGTAAGCCAAATTAATGGCATTCAGAAAATTCCTAAATTAACATGACAAAATGAGGTCTAGATAGCTACATAATGACAAAGCACCTTCAATGAATAAAAGAGACAAGTTCCATTACTTTGGCAAAATAACTTCCACCAAATGACCCTTTCTTTGCAGCGCACGAGATAAGCCAGTTATGTATGGTGCTAAGGGCCCTACTGAGATCAGCGGTTCCATTTCAGTACATATGTGAATGACGTGATAACCTTTCCTGTGTTAATAACAAATTGATTTACTTTAGAAGAGGAAAAAAATATAACTGGAAAAGCAATTTTGCAAAAAAAGAAGAAGGTAGAATCAACATCATGCATAGATAATAAAAAGTAAAGATTTATGATTGTAGAAAAACACAAATGAGCTTCTTGGCAAGAATGCAGAAACCCCAGACATGGATTAAGATTTTGTCAATAAGAAAAGAATGGTGGCATAGCTCACATGATGCCTTCATTATTCACATAGTGTTAAGTACCTTGGATTTTCTATCAAAAGAATTACTTTTGATGTAGTTGAAGACATTAAACCAGAGAAATCAAAAGAACCAATTAATAATCCCAAGTTTCATAAAACAGATAGAGAAAAAGGATCCAGGACTTTTACACTGCACCAGAGTATGGTTATAAAACTGCCAAGTTTTTGTGTTCACCATGTCAGAGTAAATTTATTGTAACTTCCACAGGCCAGTTCTACCTTTTGCTTCCTTCAGAGAAGTGGCGGAGTTCTGCGAGAAGTTCAGCATCTCTTTGCTGCAGCAAACCTGAGAATACATCCACTAGACTAACTTTACTATCTATGACCATCCTTCTCAATTTAGATGCCTCTTCAGTGCTAACCATTCCACCAAGGACCATTGAGTCTATCCGAAGTAACAGTTCCCAGCACACAACTAGATTATCTGGTCAAAACAGGACATAGCAAAATCTCATTGTTGAACTTGAACTAGTAATTAGCTTACACTCAAGAATTACTATACTAAAAAAACATTATCCTCATGTATAGAAGTCCAAAGAAATTAAAATCTTGACCAACATAAAACATATAAACTTTTATCCCTCTCAGGCAAAACAAACATGGCTTATGCCCTTGCAACCTCACTAATGGCAATGATTGGATAATAATTTCACGTGGATGGCCAAGAAAAAAAAAGAACATTAAGCCTCCTACACTAACTAACCAAAGGCATCCCGTCTTGAAAGGCATTCTCAAGTATCATCATAAACACCCAAGTTTTGACAGCTCAAACATATTTGAGATTTATGAAAGTAGCCCTAAAGGAATATAGGACATACTAGCAACAGCATTATCATTTTGGCAATAACCAAATTCAGCTTAAATATATATTTCTTTGTTGAAACACTAAAATGTGCAAACAAGACACTCAAAGTTTGTATACTTTCTATGAAACTACAATAAACCCATAACTAACGGTTGCAAATACAATAAGCCAAGTTCGAAATTCACCTTTCCCACTAACTCTTTTGTTTTCTTTCTCCAACTGCTCTATCTTATTAAGCAATAATTGCTTCTCCCTCTTTGCTTTGTTCAGCTCATCAACAGCCTTCACCCGTTGTTTATTCAAATACAAAATATCTGAAATAACACACAAAAATACACTTAATAAAAGTAAACAAAGGAAAATTTATCATTTTTTCCCGTCAAATGAAGACTTACTCTGCTGAGCTTCCTTGAATAATCGCCATATCTCATTATTCTTTGATTCCAGCTCAACATTGGATGACTCTTCCTATTTAGAAAATAATATTTTTAAACCTTTGTATTAACAGACAAATATTCAAAAATCAAATTACTAATTAAAATAATGATCACAAAATTTAACTAACAAAATCAACAATTTCACTTCAACCTCCAACTTAATATTTAAATCGCCATTACAATTTTTCATACAAATACGAATAAAAAAAAAAAGGAGCAAGTAATTAAAAATTTTACCAGTGACGTTTCCGCATCATCTTCACCTCCATTACTAAAAATGCAGATAAAAAAATATTTAATTCACCAAATAAATATAATAAATTCAACAAAAATGAGGAAAAAAAAAAAGAGAAGCTCACTCCATCGGCGGTGGAGTTCTAGATAAGCCATTGATTTCACCATTCTTCCTAAAATCAAAATAAACATTGATTAAAAAACTTACCCCAACAAAAAAAAAATATAGAGTTAATTACTGGTGAAAAGAAATTGAAAGAGCTAATTTTGAAGTATATACCTAACGCAACGAAGGAGCGAAGGAGCTTTAACGAAGTGAGAATTAGGGTTAGTTAAGGGAATGGAGAAGCGACGAGAAGGTGAAGAAGGGATCGCGGGGTTTATCAGAGTTGCCATTGACATCCTCCAACCAAAATCCTCACGCGCGCACCACTGCGGTCTGCGGGTGAGTTATTGTTTTGCTACGTTTTCCTTTTCCTACTTTCCGTTTAAATAAAAATAAATAAATAGTTTTTAACGGTTAAATGAATGGTCGGTTTTGTTTGTTGAAAACTTACTTTTTTTACCTTTTCCTTTTCCTCGTAAAAAAAATTACAATTTCCTCTTGCATACCAAACCCGGTCCGGCTTAACTTAGTCCGATTTGAATAAGAATTTTTGTACCAATTGAATTTAAACTAAATGATTAATTTTTAAAATATTTAAAAATAAAAAAATCGAGTTAATTAGATTATTGGTTTTCAATTAAAATTTGGTTTAATTATCAAAATTTTCACTTTTAACCCTCATTTTTTATTAATTTTTAATGTTTTGCTTTAAATTTAATTGTACGTCATCAATTGAAACACTAATTCCCGATTCAATCGTTTGATTCACTTCAATTCTTGATTGAGTTTTATTGGATCTACAAAAAATAATTTATGAGTGTATCGGAATTAATATTCTCAAGATTCTTTTATGCTTAAATTAGCTTAAGGCTCCTTTAGATGGGCAGTGTGTTTACTTGTAGTTAGTGTAAAAATACGGTCGCGGTAGGACTAGTTATTATAGTGATGAGATTAAATACAATAGCGTGAAAAAAAAAATAAAAAACAATGTAATGGAACACACTGCCCATCTAAAGGCCTCTTATTCAGTAATCCATGACAAATGGAGCTTAAAGAATAATAATGTAAAGTCTTTTGCCTATTTAAGAGTTAGTCTACTCAAAATTATGGTTTGAATCACACTATTTGTTATCAGCTATTGTTGTTACTGTGATACCCCTCTTCAGCCTTATGAATCTTTATGAATCTTGTGACTTAAGCCTTTAAAATATTTTACTTAATTTTTATATATTAATATTTAAGTTTTTTTAACTTAATATCTAAACTTGGTAATTATTTTTACATTAGAGTTTGAATTAGGTAATTATTCTCATATTGAGGTATAAACTTTTTTTTATCCAAATTAATCCCTAAATTTAACAATTAATCCCACATTATGACTTGAATTTTATTTTTTTTGGTCCAATTTTTTCTACGAAAATATCAAGATTAACTTGGATAAAAACAATTTGAACCCCAATGTGAGAACAATTGTTAAATTCATAGATTAATTTAGGCAAAACAAAAAAAAAAAATTCAACTCCTTATCTTAAAACAATTGCTATGTTCAGGTACTAAGACAAAAAGAATGTTGAAGTTCAATACGAGGACAATTGTCAAATTCATCCCCAAATAGTGCATATCAATATAATTTTATTAAATTAATTTTAATATGAAATTTATAACCTTTGATACAATACTAACTTTTATAATATTAATTAATTAGGTACCTACACCTAAAATCACTAAACTATTAGTAAGTTTATGTTTTGGTCGCTCAACTTCAAAAAGTTACAAAATAGTTCACTATTCAAAAGCTTTCATTTAAATCACAAAACTATTAAAAAAATTATTTATGTCATTAGGTTGCTAAGTGTTTTTTTAAGTTCAGTTAACAAACTTTAAGTGGCGATTTGATGATCGATATGGTAAATCATTACCCATTAAGAAGTAGAAGAACATACCTTAAATCCAAGTCGATTTGACAATCAATGTCAAAAATCAAAGAAGAAAGCTATTTGGATTTTAGATCGGAAATTTGTGATATTCAAAACTATTTTATAAAAAAACGAATTGTAAAAGAAAAGAGACGAAGAGCATTCAATTGATGTAGGCAATACAAACAAAAAAGGCTATTTTTAACAGTTTAAAGACTTAAATAATAACTTTCAAATAATTTTGTAACCATTTTATTGGCTTTTTATATAAATAATCTAAAAAAATTAATTAATTACGACAATGAGTTAGGGAAAAAAATATTTACAAAAATGGGCTATTTTCAACTGTGCCCAATGGTGTCGCCACTATATCAAGCATCACTAGCCTACTTTCCCTCAATCATGCTTTAATCATTACCTTTAAAAAATAATTTTTTTAGTAGTGTCGTCTGACACAGTGGCGGCACCAAATTGAAGTGTGATTATATTAAACGTTTAGGGACCTAATGAAGCAATTACCCTTTTTTGATTTGATGAAACAAGGGGTGTCACACAGTATCGCTGCACCAAATTAAATGATTTTCAACTTTTGGTCTATTTACATGTTAGGTTTGTCCCCTTTTGAAATTTGTTGATAATAGGAATCCTTTTTTCTTGTATATTAAAACAGAAAATTTACATGGTTATTTCTACTAAAAGAATAGGCCTAACTAAGGAAACATAATCAATACATTAAATCAATAATCCTAATTTTAAGGTAATCTAATCCCTAATAATAAGTAATGAGATTAGTTGAGATAAGTTGTCAACACTCCCCCACAAGTTGGTGCATAGATGTCACACATGCCCAATTTGCAAACCAAATTATGATAGCTTATGTTGTTAAGTCTTTTAGCAAACACATCAGCTAATTGCTTGTCAGGGGCTACATGACTTATTCCCAATGTAACACCCCTAACCCATATTTTTTGTCGGAACAGGGTTACAGAGCATTAGCAAAATTTACAGATCAAATACAGACATTTCATATCACTTTACATTCAAATCAGAAATCAATCATAAATCAATCATATTGTTCTTATATGGGCCCTCGAGGCCCAAAATACACATTAGAATTAAATCGAGACCAAACCGGGAACTCAGAAATTTTTTTTGCAAAATATCAAATTTTTCAAGGATGCAGGGGACACACACCCGTGTGGCCAGGCCGTGTGGGCATTCGAAATAGGGGCACACGGCCATGTCCCAACCCGTGTCCAAATTAAAATGCTCACTGTGTAACAGCTCGGTTTTAGCTAAATCGAAATAGTGGTTTCGGAACCACAAATCTGATGTCAAAAAATTATTTTAATATTATTTTTGGTGTTTACAGCATGTTATTTGATATGTGTGAAAATTTCATGAGCTAATTTTATCGTTTGAATAGTCAATTTGAGAAAAAGGACTAAATCACGTAAAATGCAAAAGTGTTGTTCTATTAGTTAAAGGTGAAAAATAGCTTTGGATTTTAAATATGATGGCCTTAAATGGTAATTATACCATTTTAAATGTTAATGGACATCCATTATATGTTTATAACAAAGGTTATATTAGTAAATTGGTTAATTACGTTAAAATAAATAAAACCAAGCATTTTATCATCTTATTTTCATCTTCCATCACCGATTATACATAAGAAAAACAGCCATGAAAGTTTGAGTATTCGGCCAATCTATATTGTTCAATCAAGGTACGATTTTTGCTCGGTTTTTAATGATTTCTATGTTTTTGTAAACATTGTAGCTTAATCTAGCTAGACTGTACCTTTAATTTTTAAATTATTAAAGATTTTGAGAGTTTCCAGTGTTGAATCTATAATTCTTTGATGTTTGATGATAGATTATGAAACCTTGATGATAGTTTTACATGTTTTATTAAGTGATTTTTGATGAAAATGCATAATAGGGATTAAATTGTGAAATATGCAAATTTAGTGGTTGAAATGTGAAATAAATGAAATTTTTGGGTTACTAGGGACCTATATGTAATTCGGCCAAGCTTGGGTTTTGTTGAATTGTGTGAATTTTGTGTATTTGTGAAATAGGGACTAAATTGATTAAATGTGAAAGTTTAGGGGCTAATGTGTAAAAATGCTCGAATGAGTAATTTTGGACTAAATTGAATGAGCAGATGAATAAATAAGTTAATTTTGAATTCATATAGATCAAGAAAGAAAGAATTCGGATTTAGATCGGGGGGAAAGCAAGGTTGTCGAATAGTTGATCCGATCCGTCAATTCCAAACACGAGGTAAGTTCGTATGTAACGAGCTCTATTATAATTGTATTTAAATGCTTTGATTATGCATAATTTGTAAATACTGACTACGGACTTGTTCGACCATGATTCGACAAGAATTCGACAGTAATTCAAAATGATTCGACTATGATTTGGTATTGGAAATTCCCAGTTGAACCTTAGGAATAGTCTAGGATATTGATGACATGTCATTAGGGTATTAAGTTGGCTTCGGGTCATGATATCGGCACTTCAGATGCGAGTTATACTTTGATTTGGCTACAAGCCATGGTATAGGTACTTATCGATTGAGATCCTTGAATATCCGACTTCTATTCCGAATGGTTCAACGAGAAATTGAAAGATGTGGACTACAATGAGATTGGTAAGAGTTGGTAGAGGTACGAACGTAAAGTTTATAAACATTGAATCCATGAAATGGATGAATTCTTGGTAAGCCAGTGAATGAATTATCAAAGGGCTTGAGATTTATTGTATTTGTGTTATCTTGAATTTCTATTGTTTGAATTGTGAATGAATGGTAAAGTTGCTCATTACGTTAATATGATCTTACTAAGTTGTGAAGCTTAATTTGGGTTATTTTCCTATGTTTTATAGAGAATCAAGGCTAGCTCGAATCCGGGAGTTTTCGAGAACATCATCACACTATCAAACATCTATTTGGTACTATTAAGTTGAGTAAATATGGTATATGGCATGTATAGGCTAGTTGTGGTATTTTGATTGTGATTAGCCATGTAAGTTGGCTTGTAAATGTTGTTAATGTTTATGTGTGTTTAGCTATTAGAAATGGCTTGTAAATGTATATGTTTTGGTTGTATATATAGCCATGAGTGATGGCTTATTTTGGCATGTTTGGTATAAATATGGTTATGGTTTTATAGTTGCAAATGGTTGATTGAATTATGGAGTATAATGCTTTGATGAAGTATGATTTTAGAAGTTGAGTTGATAAGTATTTGAATAGGTAATTGGCATTAAATTGAGTATTGAATTTGGTTGAAATGAATATTGTATGAAATGTGTATTTGTTGATGATTTTTGTTATCTAATTGTATGATGAAAGGGTATCATTTGGTTGCTTTGGGTGAGCATGAGCAAGGGTGGAAAATTGGCCTAACAAATGGCCTATTTTTGTCCACGTGGGCAGAGACACGGACATGTGTCTCAACCGTGTGTGACACATGGTCATGCTACATGGCCGTGTGTCCCCTGGTATTGATATTAAAATGAAGTCGATATGCTCCACACGATCTCACACATGGGCTGTGACCAGCCGTGTGTTACAAGTCAGTTTACTCCCTAATTGGCACACGGTCTAGCACAAGGGCGTGTGACTTGGCCATGTTGCATAAATTAGTATACCCTACAATTTTTGCACGGCCTGGCACACGAGCGTGTGTGGCCATTTCGAATGGCACAGGGGCTAGACACACGGGCGTGTGGTTGCCCGTGTGACCCGAGTCAGTATGTATGCCCTGTTTTCACACGGCCTGTTCACGCAGGCGTGTGACCCTTGTATGATGAAAAATTTCTAATTTTTCCAAAAATTTAGTATGTTATTGATTTAGTCCCGAACCACTTCTAAAGCATGTTTAAGGCCTCGTATGCCCTTATAAGGGACAATGTGATTGTTTTCAATGGTATTTGAGTATGAATGCATAAATGTATGAGTATTGTATGTTAAATGACGTGTATTAATCGATAATACCTCATAACCCTACTCTGGCGGCGGATACGGGTTAGGGGTGTTACACACTTACTTGGGTCACACGGCCAAGCCACATGCCCGTATGAGCATACTGACTTGCATTAAATAGGTGCAGGGGTCACACGGCCAAGCCACACGCCCATGAGCTAGGCCATGTAAATAATTTTAGGTATTCTGTTTTGCAATTTACAAGATGCAAGGGATACACGGCCGAATCAGACGCCCATGTGTAAGGCCGTGTGAATAATTTTAGGTATTCTATTTTGCAATTTACAAGATGCAGGGGACACACGGCCGAACCACACGTCCATGTGTTAGGCCGTATGTCACACACGGTTGAGACACACGCCCGTGTCTCTACCCGTGTGGACAAAAATAGGCTATTTTCAAGCCATATTTCTTACCCAATTTTGGTATCAACCTAAACACAACAATTTGCCCAGTTACAAGTCACAATAAGACCTTCAATTCAAGCCAAACTCAAGTTTAATGCATGTCATAACACCACACAAGTGTGCTAGGCCGTGTAAATAATTTTAGGTGTTCTGTTTTGCAATTTACAAGATGCAAGGGACACACGGCCGAATCACACGCCCATGTGTTAGGCCGTATGTCACACATGGTTGAGACACACGCCCGTGTCTCTGCCCGTGTGGACAAAAATATGCTATTTTCAAGCCATATTTCTTACCCAATTTTGGTATCAACCTAAACACAACAATTTGCACAGTTACAAGTCACAATAAGACCTTCAATTCAAGCCAAACTTAAGTTTAATACATGTCATAACACCACATGTCTAAGTATTCTATTTCACCTAATTGACCATATATACATATATGCATAATTCTTCAATCATGTTATCTCAAACCATCACTAACATGCCTATACGATTTCCATCATTCATCCATTTCAAACACACATCAAACATATCAAGGCCACTTTTTACATATAAAAAATATACCAATTACAAGTTATACCAATGGCTAGTTTCAACCAAACAGTTACTTGTCAACTTTAGTCTATTAAGCTATACATGTCATTAAAACCAAAAGTAATTTACTATTTTTACTGAAATGAGCCAAAGGATAGTGTGATGTAGCTCCGACCAGCTTCCAACCTTTACGAGCTTCCGAATACTATAAAACAGGGAAAATAAAACGCAATAAGCTTTTAAGTTTAGTAAGCTTGTATAACGGAAAATTAATTTACCATTCATTTACATTTAAGGCAAGCATACAAAATACATCCAAAGCAATTTGGCCAATAGCCTATACACATATCCTCATCAAACATGTCAGTCGTGTATTTCACATAAATATCAAGAAATATGTATGAGCTCATCAAATATCAAATTTTCATGTTCATAAACTTTCCACATCTTGCGTTCATATATCAATTCATATACTTCGGGTACATACTAGTATAGTTCATTTCAATTTCATGTTGTCTCATTTCAAAACTTTCCCCATTGAATCATTTAAAATATCAATGGATACAAGGATAGTACACATAAAGTTTACAAATCTATAATCTGTTAATTCATATTCAGGAATGCTCATACGAGCACATAAACGGGAAGCTCTTTTGAGCCATATAACGAAAAACTCCAAAGAACCATTAACGGGAAGCTCATACGAGCCAATACCGAGAAACTCTAGAGAGCCATTAATCAAGAAGCTCATGAAAGAGCCTTTAATCGGGAAGTTCAAGCGAGCCAATATCGGAAAGCTCTAGAGAGCCATTAATCAGGAAGCTCCTAAGAGCCAGTTATCAGGAAGCTCCTAAGAGCCAATTATCAGGAAGCTCATAAGAGCCATAATCGGGAAGCTCACAAGAACCATATAACGGAAAGCTCGTGAGAGCCAAATATCAGGACGCTCGTAAGAGCTAGGGTGTCTTCGCAACACATGCAGGATCACAACCAATCAGGATGCTCATAAGAGCTATTAACGGGACGCTCATGCGAGCTGTGGTATGTCCACAACATATGCAGGACCACAACCAATTCAGAAACCCTGTATCCATCGAATCTCATTTGTTCAAACAGGAATTAATACTTTTCGGACATTGTCGAATATGCTATTGATTATCACACATAACAATTACACAATTCACATACATAACATTCAATTCAAACATATAATTATACAATTTAGTTACACGAACTTACCTCGATAATGTTCGTGTACACAAAAGTTGCTAATCTGCTACTTTCTCTTTTCCTCGATTTAACTCCGTATTTGATCTATCCGGATCTATACGAATGAATTTAATATCAATTTAATACAATTCACATCTTAGGAAAAATTATCATTTTGCCCCTATACTTTAATTAATTTTGATTTTGTCTCTAGGCTCGAAAAATGAAATTCATGCAATTTAATCCTTATTCCAAGCCTAGACGATTTTTACATGTAACATTAGCAGCCCATATATTTCATAAAATTCATAATTTTTCCATTAATTTTACATCTTTTCAATTTAGTCCCTGAATCATAATTTCATCAAAATTCCATTTACAAAAGTTGTTTATCTATCAACAACCTTTCATTTTTTACCATAAAACTTCATAATTCATATATATTCATCCATGGTAAAACCCTAACACTTTGATAGTTTTACAAATTAATCCCCGAGATAGATAAATTAAACTATTACGATCTCAGAAATATAAAAATTACTAAAAACGGGACAAGAATACTTACCTAATTAAGCAAAATAAGCTTATCTTTCTTCAAGTCTCCATAGCTAAGGTTTCCATATTTTTAATTTAGGAAAGATGATAATATGATGATATTGTTATCTTTTTATCTTTTACTTTCTAATTTCATCAGTTTCTTTATTAAATTTTCCATTGATGACTAATCATACTTATCTACTAACTACTCTAATGGTCTATTTGCCATATAAGGACCTCCAATTTTTTAATTTTATACCTATTTGATACCTATAGCTACTAGAACTCAACTTTTGTATTTAATGCAATTTGATCCTTTCCATCTAAATAGACATGTAATCGATAAAATTTCTCTACGAAATTTTCATATGATATTTCAATCATAATGCAAACCATGAAATAATATTAAAATATTTTTTTCGAGACTCGAATTTGTGGTCCCGAAACCACTGTTCTGAATTCACTGAAAACGGGCTGTTTCAACTCTCCCCCCTTAAAGAATTTTCGTCCTCAAAAATATTACTAGTAAAAAGGTTCGAATATTGCTTTCTCATAGTTTCTTCAGGTTCCCAAGTAGCCTCTTTTATTCCATGTCGTTGCTAAAGGACTTTTACTAAAGCTACCTTTTTATTTCTCAATTCTTTCATCTCACGTGCCAAAATTTTGATCGGTTCCTTACTGTATGTCATGTCAGGCTGAATCTCAACCTCCGTCGGGGAGATAACATGTGAAGGATCTGACCGATACCGTCGTAACGTAGACACATAAAAAACATTGTGAATTCTGTCAAGTTCTGGCGGTAGTGCCAATCGATACGCAACAAGTTTGATTTTTTCAATGATCTCATATGGCTCGATAAATCGTGGACTTAATTTTCCTTTACGGCCAAACTGGAGAACTTTCTTCTAATATGAAACTTTCAGAAATACCTTGTCACCAACTCGAAATTCTATTTCTTTTCGTTTAAGATCTGCATAAGATTGCTAACGATCAGAAGCTGTTTTTAAACTATTTCGGATCACCTTCACCTTTTTTTCAGTCTCACGGATCAAATCAACTCCATATATCTTTTTCTTACTGAGCTCAATCCAATACAACGAAGTTCTACATTTACGACCATACAGAGCTTCGTACGGTGGCATTTTAATGCTTGACTGATAACTATTGTTATATGCGAATTCGGCCAACGACAGATATTTCTCCCAATTGCCTTCGAATTCTAGTACACAGCACTAAAGCATATCTTTAAAAATCTGAATCACACGTTTCAACTGACCATCGGTCTAAGGGTGAAATGTTGTACTGAAATGTAATTGCGTACCTAAAGCCTCTTGTAACTTGTTCCAAAATCGAGATGCGAATTGTGGATCTCTATCAGAAATAATGGAGATTGGCACTCCATGTAGTCTGACAATCTCAAAAATGTGCAGACTTTTTTAATCGGTCAACGATTACCCAAATGGCATCTTTCTTTTTCAGAGATAGGGGTAACCCTAATACAAAATCTATCGTAACTCTATCCCATTTCCATTCCAGGATCGTGATTGGCTGTAATAGTCCAGAAGGTACCTGATGTTCAGCTTTAACTTGCTGATATATCAAACATCTAGATATAAATTTAGAAATATCAAGATCCATTCCCAGCCACCAATACATCTTTTTCAAATCATTGTACATTTTATTACTCCCCAGATGAACAGACATAGTACGTTATGAGATTCATGTAAAATTTTCTGTACAAGCTCTGAATTCTTCGATACACAAACCCTGCCTCTGAATAACAGACAATCATCGGATCCTATTTGAAATTCTCAATCAGAAGTCGATTCACATTGTACCTATTTAGTTTGCAACTCATTATCATATTTCTGAGGTTCACAGATATGTTGTAGAAACATCGGTTTAACTTTTAGCTCAGCTAAGATTGAACCATCATCAGATAATGACAATCAGGTAGTTATTGCTCGTAAGGCAAATAGAGACTTTCTACTCAGAGCATCTGCAACCACATTTGCTTTTCCCATATGATAGTCGATAACCAAATCATTATCTTTCAACAATTCAAGCCACATGTGTTGTCTCAGATTCAAATCTTTCTGCGGCATTAAATACTTTAAGCTTTTATGATAGGTGAATATATGACATTTTTCACCGAACAAGTAGTGCCGCCAAATTTTCAGTGCAAAGACAATAGCTGCCAATTCTAAATCATGTATCAAGTAATTCTTTTCATGTAGTTTTAGTTTTCTGGAAGCATAGACTATTACTTTACCTTCTTGCATCAAAACACAATCTAAACCATTTAATGATGCATCACTGTAAATCAAAAATTCCTTACCCGATTTAGGTTGAACTAGAACTAGTGCTTCAGTCAACAGGGCTTTCAACCAGTCAAAACTTTTCTGACATTTATCAGACCATTCAAACTTCACATCTTTCTGTAACAATCGTGTCATCGGCAAAGCTATCATCGAGAATCCTTTTACAAATCTCCGATAATAACCAGTTAATCCCAGAAAACTTCTGACTTCATATACATTTTTCAGTAGTTTCCAATTAACAATTGCTGATATTTTATTCGGGTCCACTTTAATGCCTTTAGCAGATATTATATGTCTAAGAAAACTGACTTCTCGAAACCAAAATTCACATTTGCTAAATTTAGCATATAGTTGTTTCTCACGCAGAGTTTGCAGAACAATTTTCAAATGATCAGCATGTTTATTTTCATCTTGGAAATATACCAAAATATAATCAATAAATACCACCATAAATTTATCCAGATACGGTCTAAAAATTCTATTCATCAAATCCATAAATACCGCAGGTGCATCAATCAAACCAAACGGCATTACAAGGAATTCATAATGTTCGTACCTGGTTTTGAAGGTTGTTTTCGGTACATCCGAGTCTTTCACTCGTAATTGATAGTAGCTAGAATGGATATCTATCTTTGATAATACTGTAGCACCTTTCAACTGGTCAAACAAGTCATCAATACGAAGCAGTGGGTACTTATTATTAATTGTAACTTTATTGAGTTGTTTGTAATCAATATATAATCTCAACGATCTATCCTTCTTTTTTTCAAACAGAACCGATGCACCCCAAGGTGAAGAACTAGGTCGAGCAAAACCCCTATCAGTCAGTTCTTGAAACTATGCTTTTAACTATTTTAGTTCTGTAGGGGCCATTCTGTATGGTGCTATATATATTGGTGTTGTTCCCGGTACAATATCTATAGTAAATTCCACTTCTCTGACCAGTGGTAATCTAGGTAATTCTTCTGGAAACACATCAAGATATTCACATACCACTGGCACTAACTTAATCTCTGACTCAGATACTTTAGTATCCAACACATAGGCAAGATAAGCATCATAACCTTTTCTGACATATTTCTGTGCCATTATGGCTGATATCACATTAAACAACCCATCTATTTTATCTGATTCAATACAGAGTATTTCACCATTCTGACATTTCAACACAATATGCTTCTGTTTACAATTTACCACGGTATCATGCTGAGTTAACCAGTCCATACCCAGAATCACATCAAATTCATCAAATGGCAATAACATCAAATCAGCCGGGAGACAGTAACCCCATACCATTAACAGACAATTCTTGAAAATTTTATCTACCATCACATACTGGCCTAGGGGTTTGATACTTTAACCACGAATTCAGTGGACTCGACAGGTAATTTTTTATTAGACACTAAATTTGTGCAAATATATGAATGAGTTGAACCGGGACCAATCAAAGCAATTATATCAGTATCAAGAAGAGAGAAAGTACTAGTAATAACATCGGGTGCAAAAGCATTCTCACGTGCACGAATAGCATATGTTCTGGTTGGTGCTCGTGCTTCAGATCTGACGGTTGAATCTTTTTTCGTGCCCTGGCTACCACTCTTATTGTCGGAACTACGATGTGGTCTACCACTTGTAACGGGGTTGCTCGGCCTTAAAGTTTGGACGATATCTTTTTCAGGCTTTTCCGAGCAGTCTTTTAAATAGTGGTCAAAGAAACCACATCTAAAACAAACTTCCTTTTTCATGCGGCACTCACTAAAATGCAATTTATTACAGTGCTTTGATCGCTGAAATCAGAGCTTTTAAATTTATAAAAGAATGATCGAACCTAGAAACTAACTCTGACAACGATTAAAGGCAAGTGTACCTATCGAACAGTAGTATAGCTAAGGCAAGACCGGATTATCGAACCCAAAGGAACTAAAAGTACTAATACTAACTTTCTTTCTATTATCTAGCCTAAAATAAATGAAGTTGTTATTTAATCTAAATTTAACGAACTGCTAAGCTAAAGACAAAAAGAACGAATTGAAAAAATAACTTTAGGAAAAACTCAGTTGATCAAGACAATACCCTCAGGAAGAATCCACCTAGACTTCACTTCGTTCTTAAACCCTGAACCATATGATTTATTTACTTAGCTTGATCCGTAAGACTTCCTAACGTATATTAAACCCTCTCTCGAGGCGAATAACGTCTAACCCTAGGTTAATTACTGGAACTCTCGTTCTCTTATAATAACCCCCTAGAATAGCAGTAAATCAATCTATGGACTCCCATATTAGGTTTCACCTTAATCCGGTAAAATCTCGTCACTCTATCTTTAGGCGTGCGATCAACTCCGCTTAATTATGCTAGATCTACTCTTAGGTAGGGTCTATTCATCCCCCACCTAAGCACATCAAGTGTAGATTAAGCATGCATAATTAAGAACAAACTAAGTATTTATCATATAATTCAGAAAATAATAACAAGATCCATCATAGGTTTCATCCCCTTCAGGTATCTGAAGGGTTTAGTTCATAACAAATAAAGAAAACATCTCAAGAGAAAAGATAAAACAAAACATAAGAAATCCCTAAAACTCCCTGAAGGAATTAAAGAAGAAATCCGCTGTTTTGAGTAGAATTCTGGCTTCTTGAGATATATCAACTGGCTATCTTCGAGTGATTCCCACAATTCTGACCTTTCCGGCTTGGCTCATTGGCCTAGCTCACCGCCCCGACAAAAGCCCTAGCAGAAGGCTTCTGCCGAACTCCCCTTGCAAGTTACTCCATTGGTTGTTTATATAAGCTTTGAGATGCCTTACTTGGTCCCTAAGTATCCAAATCTGAGTGGTATTCTTGTTAGGGTGTTTGAATAGGCTTTGGAATATGTTTCTTTGCCTCCAAGCATCCAAAACCGAATGAAGTTACTCTTTCCAGCGACAGGGACACGGCCATGGCACACGTCCGTGTGGATCGTGGCTAGGCCGTGCTCGAATTTATTTAATGAAACACGACCATGTAAATCGGGGGTCAGGCCGTGTTCTAGATGATCAATGAGGCACAGTCGTGTAGGCTTTGGTCCAGGCCGTGTCGATTTCATGATATGGCGCCCGTTTCTTGTTCTTTTTATCCTCGGGTGCTTTCCTGGGTATAAGACATGAAAAGAAAGGATTAACAGCACCTTTTTACATAAATCGAGGGATAAATCATCCAAAAGCATACTATATGTGGGATTAAAATATGTTACTTTTACGGTTTATCAAATACCCCCACACTTAAGCTTTTACTTGTCCTCAAGCAAAATTCTCAACTTACAATTAAAACAAATTTTCCATGATCCATAATTCCTATCAACAATGTCTTATCATAATTCATGGATAATTTTTATATGGATAATTCAACTCAAAGCGTCCTAAAAATTCAAACAAGATAAGTCATGTATTTGTATCACAGAAGCATAGGTGTCTCCGCTTATCTGAATAATTACCTTTAATTCAAAACCTACAAGGATTGACATCCTCACAAAAGATTCACTCAAATCACTTAAAAAGTGTTTAAGGTTCAAAGTCAAAGGATCACTCATAAGTCGAACCTGAAAAGTTAATCCCATAGGCTTGCCTGAAAATCAAATCTCCACCACTGTAAAATGAGATGATAAACAAATCAAAAGGTCTTTGTCAGGGTTGTAACGGGGCTAGAGTTAAAGGTGTGGATAAAGGCTGAATTTAAAGGTTAGAATCGAGATTGAATTGACAAGTTACCTATCTAGAAATACCGAGACAATAATAATTACATCAACTAGAAAAGTAATAACCCTAATAATACGAGCTTTTTCTTTTGATAATTTAGTTTTTAACTGTATAAGCTCGCTAATACTGAATATACTTCGATTTCGATTTTTTTTTTTAAGAACAAATCACATATTAATAAAAAAATGAATTCTACTACTGAAATAATATAATTAGGTAACAAATCAAATCAAATCTCAATTATAAGGGTAGTCAAAAGGAATGGTGATGACAAATACAAAAGGTTTTTGGGTTAATATTAGTGGGTGAGTCAATAAAAGGGTTGTTAGGATCAACGGGGTTCACTAGGGGTTAATTTATGAAGGCAGGCTTTTTAGTGGAGTGAGTGGGTTAAATCCTAAGTGCCTTAATCATCTCTGTATATCAAATCATAGGTGTGGTCTCGACATGTATAATCAAGGCAAGTTCTAGAATAACAGTTCAATGTTGACACACTCATAATCAATAAAGTGAGTATGAAAAAAAATATATGCTCTATAAGGCTCAAAGTCTCACAAAAATTATGGGTATTTTGATGTCAACCGCATAAATTTCAAATTTCAAGATAACATTTAGATTCAGGTTAACACCCTAGCAAAAAAAATTTAATTCTTGAAAAATAGACTTATCATGCTTGATTCTCTAGTATTCTTCAAATTTAATCATCAATGCACAATTAACTATGACTTACTCTAAAACATATCAATAAAAATCATAAATCATCAGAAATTTCATCTTAATTAGTAATATGAGGAAATTACTTAAGAACAAGATTAAATTCAGGGATTTGAGAATAATGCAGAAAGTTAGGTATTTTTTTTCGAAATATTTGTTCATCCCCCACACTTAAGATGTACATTGCCCTCAATGTACAAAGATAGATCAAAATAATCATAAAATCATAAGATAGGGAGAGAAGTGAAACTTCCTGAATATGGATGAGATCCTTGGAGAAGGTGGAAAATACGTTGGAGGTGAATATGGGGTAGCGCCTTGAAGCGTTTGAAATTGAATCCTCGAAGTAGCTGGTCAAATTTTATTGTGTCCTAAGCTAGATCTTCCTGTGGTGGTCACACGACCACGGCCACGATCGTGTGCAAGGCCGTGTGGTATGGAAACCTGCACATTGGTTAGTTTATGGTTAGGTGCTAAAAGGAAAAATAAAAGTAAAAAAAATAAAAATAAAAATAAAAAATAAAATAAAAATGTAAAAATGGGGTTAGTGCTCGGGTTGCCTCCCGAGAAGTGCTCGTTTATAGTGTTAAGGTAGACTTTACCTCTCATTCGTATGGTCATGGTGGTTTTAGGAGGTGAAAATCCTTTCTCATGCAATCAATTCGGTTATGGACATAGAGTTTAAGTCGAGTAGTGTTTACCTCAAAAGTGATGGATTTAGGATTGCTTACCTCGACTGTGTCGTATAGGAAGACATTAAGTACCTCAAAAGTGATTTCTTCGTTTGCCTTGAGGTCTGAATTGATGATTCAAGGGTCTTTCTTATTCAACAATACTTGATCCCCTATTTTGAAGTGCTTTGTTGTTCCTATTAGCTTGTCTGGGGGTTCCTTCGGTTTTTCTTCGTGCGATTTCGGTTTCTCTTTAAAGTGTGTCTTCCACTCTTCTAGTTTGTCGACCTTAAGACTTCGTTCCTCATATAAATCTTCTTTATTGGCACGAGGTCTATGATTCGACTCAGGTTTGTGGCTTCGTAGTGTTTCCTGTAATGAAAGTTGAACAAATTTGTTATTAACTGAATTTACTTTCTCACATTCATCAGTCGATGTTCTGGTCGAGTCAAGAACTTGTAGACTGATTGATTCGTCACCTATACGAAGAATGAGTTCCCCTATACCAACATCAATTTTAGTCCTGGCAATTGCTAGAAAGGGTCTTCTTAATATTAAAGGAATCGAATTGTCCTCATCCATGTCTAAAACGACAAAGTCTACTGGGGATACGAATTTATCAATTTTGATTAGAACATTTTCTATTATATCCCTAGAAATTCTGATAGTTTTATCAGTTAATTGAATGCTCATCCTAGTTTGCCTAGGTTTCCCTAGACTTAGTTGTTTAAACATTTTATAAGGCATAACATTGACGTTTTCCCCTAAATCAGCTAAAGCACTATCAATAGATAAACTATCAATTAAACATGGAATTGTAAAACACCCTGGACCTTTTAATTTCCGTGGCAGTTTATTTTGTAGACTTGCTGAGCATATTTCGTTTAGCTCCACATGCGATGCCTCGTCTAGCTTCCGTTTGTTTGTCAACAGCTCTTTTAAAAATTTTCTATAATCGGGTATCTGCGAAAGAGCTTCAAGAAATGGTTAGTTAATATGTAATTTCTTTAAAAGTTTAAGAAACTTACCAAACTGTTCCTTTGTGTTGTCCTTCTTCATTGCTTCGGAATATTGTATACGAGGTTGGTACTCTGTAATTGCCGATTTTGGTAATTCATGGCTCACCTCAACCTTACCTTCACTTACCACAGGTTCTTGCATTGGGTCAGATTCCACTAACCTTTCACTGTTATGAGCTTGTACGGCTTGAATTTGCTCTTTTGGGTTAGTTTCGGTGTTGCTTGGCAAGCTTTCTTGTGGTTGTTCTAAGATCAACTTAGCAGGTTGACCTAACTGATCCTTGATCCCTTGAATCGATGCTTCTTATTTCGTTTCTATATTTTGGCAGCGTGCTTCTATGTTTGCTATGAATTTTGCCAGCATCTCTTCAAGGTTTGACTTATCTTCCTGTTGGTGAGTTGGTTGTTGAAAATTTGAATTTTCTGTGGCTGCTATGAATTTTGCCAGCATCTTCTCGAGACTCGACTTCTCTTCCTGTTGGTGAGGTGGTTGTTGAAAATTTGGAGGAAGTTCCTGTCTTTGGCTACTTTGATCATCCCACGAGAAATTGGGATGGTACTTTCAACCTGTATTATAAGTGTCATTATAAAAATTATTTGGAGGTCTAGAATAGTTACCCATATGGTGGACTTGTTCGTTCTCCATGCCATATCCGTAGGGTGGGTACTCAAGATTCGCCACGCCTCTTGGATTCGAGTCATATTGCATTACTGGGTGTACCTGCGAGAGCCTACACAAAATATCAATCTTTTTATTCATCATCTCTAGCTGGTTAGATAACCTGGTGAACACGTCGAGGTTGAAGGCACTGGCTGTTTTAGTAGGAATTGTCCTCATGACTTGCCATTGATAATTATTTAGTGCCATCTTCTCTATAGACTAAAATTATTTACCAAAAGCAAAATAAAAGAAAAATTAGCAAGGTAAAAAAATAATAAAATAAAAATAAATTGCAGAAAAAATATTGCTAGAGTAATAAAAATAGAGCTTTCTTAATATTTTAGTTCCCCGGCAACGGCGCCAAAAACTTGATCGCTGAAACCAGAGCTTTAAAATTTATAAAAGAATGATCGAACCTAGAAACTAACTCTTACAACGATTAAAGGCAAGTGTACCTATCGAACAGTAGCATAGTTAAGGCAAGACCGGATTATCTAACCCAAAGGAATTAAAAGTACTAATACTAACTTTCTTTCTATTATCTAGCCTAAAATAAATGAAGTTGTTATTTAATCTAAATTTAACGAACTGCTAAGCTAAAGACAAAAAGAACGAATTGAAAAAATAACTTTAGGAAAAACTCAGTTGATCAAGACGATACCCTCAAGAAGAATCCACCTAGACTTCACTTCGTTATTAAACCCTGAACTATATAATTTATTTACTTAGCTTGATCCGTAAGACTCCCTAACGTATATTAAACCCTCTCTCGAGGCGAATAATGTCTAACCCTAGGTTAATTAGTGGAACTCTCGTTCTCTTATAATAACCCCCTAGAATAGTAGTAAATCGATCTATGGACTCCTATATTAGGTTTCACCCTAATCCGGAAAAATCTCGTCACCCTATCTCTAGGCGTGCGATCAAACTAGATCTACTCTTAGGTAGGGTTTATTCCTCCTCCACCTAAGCACATCAAGTTTAGATTAAGCATGGATAATTAAAAACAAACTAAGTATTTATCATATAATTCAGAAAATAATAACAAGACTCATCATAGGTTTCATCCCCTTCAGGTATCTGAAGGGTTTAGTTCATAACAAATAAAGAAAACATCTCAAGAGAAAAGATAAAACAAAACATAAGAAATCCCTAAAACTCCTTGAAGGAATTAAAGGAGAAATCCGCTGTTTTGAGTAGAATTCTGGCTTCTTGAGATGGATCAACTGGCTATCTTCGAGTGATTCCCACAATTCTGACCTTTGCGGCTTGGCTCATTGGCCTAGCTCACCGCCCCGACAAAAGCCCTTGCAGAAGGCTTCTGCCGAACTCCCCTTGCAAGTTGCTCCATTGGTTGTTTATATAGGCTTTGAGATGCCTTACTTGGTCCCTAAGCATCCAAATCTGAGTGGTATTCCTATTAGGGTGTTTGAATAGGCTTTGGAATATGTTTCTTTACCTCCAAGCATCCAAAACCGAATGAAGTTGCTCTTTCCAGCGACAGGGACACGGCCATGGCACACGCCCGTGTGGATCGTGACTAGGCCGTGCTCGAATTTATTTAATGAGACACGGCCATGTGGGCTTTGGTCCAGGCCGTGTCGATTTTGTGATATGGTTCATTAACTCCGTTTTAGGCCCATTTCTTGTTCTTTTTATCCTCGGGTGCTTTCCTGGGTATAAGACATGAAAAGAAAGGACTAACAGCACCTTTTTACATAAATCGAGGGATAAATCATCCAAAAGCATACTATATATGGGATTAAAATATGTTACTTTTACGGTTTATCATGCTTGTATCTAGGTTTAGTGTTTCTAACACTCCCCGCACTTGTTACAGATGTAGTCTAAGATCTTGTATTGGAGTGTTGAATACTTCTATCTCTCCCAGAGTACCCCGCAGAAGTTGTAGAACGATCATGATATCTTTTTTATTTCTTTGAGGCCGACTATTGCGACTTTCCCGTAAATCTTTTACTTGAAGTCCTAGCTTCCATCTGAGCTTATCTTTTTTTTTTTTTACTCAGCTCTTCAGCTTTATGAACTCGATCAACCAGTACAACAAATTCTTTTAATTCCAGAACCCCAACTAACAATTTTATGTCTTCATTCAAACCTTCTTCAAGTCATTTACACATGGCTATTTCAGTAAAAATACATTCTCTAGCATATTTACTCAGTCGAACAAATTCCCGTTCATACTCAGATACTGTCATATGCCCCTGTATAAGCTCTAAAAATTCCTTTTGTTTTGATCAAGGAATCTCTGGCTAATATACTTCTTTTTGAACTCAGTTTGGAAAAATTCTCATGTAATCCTCTCTTTCAATACAATAGAAATTAAGGTGTTCCACCACTAGTAGGCTTAATTTTTTAACAGAGATACAACACATTTCAAACATTCATCCGGTGAACAAGACAATTTATTGAGAACTCTAATGGTATATTCTAACCAAAATTTATCTCTTTCTAGATCATCATCAGCTGTAGCTCTAAACTCATCAGCATCATATTTACGGGTTTTGTCAACAGGTGGCTTACCAATTCTAACAAGTCCTGTACTTTGAGGCATTTCGGGAATCGATTGAGAAACATGAGGGGGTGGTGTTTGTTGTACAACCGGATTTGTTCTTACAAATTTTGTAAACTATTCATCATCATTTGGAAGAAGGCTTTTTAGCCTCTCCTCCTCGACCCTCAGATTCGGGCCTTCTACTACTTGAGACTGCTCTTTGAACTGAAGCTTGAGCAATGCTCTCAGCTTCTTCGAATTCAGCTCGGTTGGATGACATTACTCTAGGAAAAACATGTTTTAAAATGGTCAAGAGATACCACACTATCACAGGTTATATAATGGCATGTATAGCTAGACTTGTATATACTATATTAGTCCGAGAATCGACAAAACCATAGTTCTGATACCAATAAATGTAACACCTCTAACCCATATTCGTTTCCAGAACAGGGTTACGGAGCATTACCAAAATTTACAGATCAAATACAGACATTTCATATCACTTTACATTCATATCAGAAATCAATCATAAATCAATCATATTGTCCTTATATGAGCCCTCGAGCCCCAAAATACACATTAGAATTAAATCGAACAAATCGGGAACTCAAAATTTTTTTTTTGCAAAATATCAAAATTTTCAAGGATGCATGAGACATTCCCATGTGAGCATTTGAAATAGGGGTAAACGGCCGTGTCCCAGCCCGTGTCCAAATTAAGGTGCTCACTGACTTGGGTCACACGGCCAAGCCACACGTCTGTGTGCTAAGCCGTGTGAATAATTTTAGGTATTATGTTTTACAATTTACAATATGTAGGGGACACACGGCTGAATCACACGCCCATGTGTTAGGCCGTATGTCACACACGGTTGAGACACACGCCCGTGTCTTTGCCCGTGTGGACAAAAATAGGTTATTTTCAAGCCATATTTCTTACCCAATTTTGGTATCAACCTAAACACAACAATTTGCACAGTTACAAGTCACAATAAGACCTTCAATTCAAGCCAAACTCAAGTTTAATACATGTCATAACACCACACATGTCTAAGTATTCTATTTCACCTAATTGACCATATATATATATATATGCATAATTCTTCAATCATGTTATCTCAAACCATCACTAACATGCTTATATGATTTCCATCATTCATCCATTTCAAACACACATCAAACATATCAAGGTCACTTTTTACATATAAAAAATATACCAATTACAAGTCATACCAATGGCTAGTCTCAACCAAACATTTACTTGTCAACTTTAGTCTATTAAGCTATACATGTCATTAAAACCAAAAGTAATTTACTATTTTTACCGAAATGAGCCGAAGGATAGTATGATGTAGCTCCGACTAGCTTCCAACCTTTACGAGCTTCCGAGTACTATAAAACAAGGAAAATAGAACGGACTAAGCTTTTAAGCTTAGTAAGCTCGTATAACGAAAAATTAACTTACCATTCATTTACATTTAAGGCAAGCATACAAAATACATCCAAAGCAATTTGGCCAATAGCCTATACACATATCCTCATCAAACATGTCAGTCGTGTATTTCACATAAATATCAAGAAATATGTATGAGCTCATCAAATATCAAATTTTCATGTTCATAAACTTTCCACATCTTGTGTTCATATATCAAGTCATATACTTCGGGTACATACTAGTATATTTCATTTCAATTTCATGTTGTCTCATTTCAAATCTTTGCCCATTGAATCATTTAAAATATCAATGGATACACGGGTAGTACACACAAAGTGTACAAATCTATAATCCGTTAATTCATATTCACCTAATTAAGCCAAATAAGCTTGTCTTTCTTCAAGTCTCCATAGCTAGGGTTTCCATATTTTTAATTTAGGAAAGATGATGATATTTTTATTATTTAATCATTTATCATCTTTTTATCTTTTACTTTCAAATTTCATCATTTTCTTTATTAAATTTTCCATTGATGACTAATCATACTTATCTACTAACTTTTACATTTTATGCAATTTGGTCCTTTCCATCTAAATAGACATGTAACCAATAAAATTTCTTTACGAAATTTTATACGATATTTCAATCATTATGCAAATCATGAAATAATATTAAAATAATTTTTTTTCTTTTAGACTCGGATTTGTGGTTTCGAAATCACTATTCCGATTTCATTGAAAACGGACTGTTACAACTCTCCCCCCTTAAAGAATTTTCGTCCTCGAAAACTTTATCAATAAAAAGGTTCGAATATTGCTTTCTCATAGTTTCTTCGAGTTCCCAGGTAGCCTTTTCTATTCCATATCGTTGCCAGAGGAATTTTACTAAAGCTATTTTTTATTTCTCAATTCTTTCGTCTTACATGCCAAAATTTTAATCGGTTCCTCATTGTATGTCATGTCAAGATGAATCTCAACCTCTGTTGGAGAGATAACATGTGAAGGATCTGATCGATACCGTCGTAACATAAACATATTAAAAATATTGTGAATTCTGTCAAGTTCTGACAGTGGTGCCAATCGGTACGCAACAGGTCCGATTCTTTCAGTGATCTCATATGGCCCGATAAATCGTCTCCAAATCATTTTCGTAAGTCATTAAATTTTTTTTTCTTTATATAAAAAAACTCATTTTATAACTTTTTGAATGACCTAAACATTGGTTTATTGACTTTGAAGTAATTTACCCAAATAAATTTTAAGATACTTTTATAACAAATAACTTATTTATCTACTTTTTTTTGTAATTGATACATTTCTTATGAAACCTCTGACCACATTGTTAAAATTTTATTCGTCTTTTGGATAAAATACGATAAATACCATATGCGTCACACCGTTAAGGTACAATTACCAAAAGTATACCACAACACACGAATTTGATATCTAAAACTATTAAAGGCAAAAGAAGCGCTTTATGCATTAACTTTGCACCAACCAAAAACGAGTTACTTATTAACGAAAAAAAGAAATTTCTAATGTATTATTTAATTCTAAAACTTGAAAATGAAAAAACATTCTTCAATGTGTAGTAATTACATAGGCAAAATAAATAAACACCAGAAGATGAAAAAAGATTTTTCAGAATTTCAAGCCTGGCTACCCCTTCCGCTTTTTGGCCTGGTTACAATCAAACAATCGAATCTATCAGTGTTGGCTAAAGCTTGCGCTTTTTGGCCATCCGCCGCATCCGCTCCCGCCGCTCTTCTTCCTCTATCAACCTCAATTGTTCTTCATCCTCCTGCCTTGCAATTTTAGCACTGTGGGAGGAAAAAAAAAACAAGTAAATATATAATAAATGCAGGTAAATTAGATATTATCTTTTCAGTGCAAAATATTCGCAGCCGAGGAGGGGTCCGGAACTGACTAAATGTCAACCTCACAAAGATGATGTACATGGCTCAATACAGCTGAACTAAATCCCAAAGTTGAAAGGATTTAGGTATATTATTACATGCACTCCTTTGTCGGAACCAAACTAGACTAATTGGTTGGACCGGGAACCGGCCGATATGCTGGTCTGGTCCAAACAAAGGGTTTGAACCAATTGAACCAATAACAGGTAGTCTGACTAGTTCAACCAGTTTTTAAAACATTGGATGCACTGTCAACCAGCATCCTTAAGAGTTAACAAGGACGGTTCTCTACATGCAAATGCTTGGAAGATATTTTCAAAAAAGAAATTATTAGGGAAAATTTACTAACCTTCTTCTTTCTTCCTTCATAATCTCATCCCAGTTTGCCTCCATGTCACTAACGTCATCATCATCACAAACTGGATATCGATCAGTGCTGCAATGGAGAGATCAAATATTAGATAACAAAGTTTTTGAAGCATCGAAATCAAAATACTAAAAGCAACAAAGTCATTTACTCTTCTAGTTCATTCAATTATATGGCTTTGAATGGCAACTTAGTTACACATTTTTTCCATCTCTTCTTGTGAACAATAGTGAAAATAGGAATGTGGGATCTAAGATTTCAACAAAAAAGGCAAGGGAGAAACATGATGAGATAGAGATCTTACTGGAACATATTTCTGATCATCATTAGAGCCTTTTCATCTTCACTTAATTGCTTTTTCTTGGGTCTCTGCACATTTGGTTTCATATGAGATTGTGATGAGACTAGCTTGATTGGCTTGTTTACCTGTAAAAATTTGAGAGAGTGTAAGCGAAAAAGTGAGGCGTATTTTAAAAGTGCCTACAAAAACACAAGCACTGGTGCAAGTGAGGTTACAACCTGTGGCTTTGACGATACTGGAGGCCTTTGGTGCATCATTTTATCCTTACTACGCTCCTGTAATCCCCTTTTCTGTTCCAAGTGCTGTCTTGAATCAGATGAGTGCATTTTTGAGGGGGGTGCTTTGTGCGCACTAGGTGGGAGATTCCTAGAAGTAGGTGGAGGAATCTTTTTCTCCATCTTTGCGATAGGCATCTTTGAAGGCACGGCTTTAGGGCCAGCAGGCCGGCCAGACCCTGCACCATTGCTTGCGCCAACAGGCCGGCCAGACCCTGCACCATTGCTAGCAGCACCAGCCCGGGCAGGAACAGAACCACTGTTAGCACCACCAGGCCGACCAGGCCCAGTACCATTGCTTACACCACCAGGTCGGCTAGGCCCGGTACCATTACTAGCACCACCAGGCCGGCCGGGCCCCATATTGCTAGCACCACCAGGCCGGCCAGGCCCCATACCATTGCTAACACCACCAGGCCGGCCTGGCCCCATACCATTGCTAACACCATGCTGCTTTCTAGAATCCATTGACATCCCATTTGGTTTACTGGTAGAAGACTTGAGGGTACCAGCTTTAGATTGCAATTGACCCTTCAATGGAATTGATTTCCTTTCATCACGGTTGCCTTGGGAATTTCTGCCACTATTGCTGTTGCTGCTCAATGCTTGTTTGCTTTTTGGAAACATTTGAGCCGATCGCGCCTCTTCAAAAATCAACAAAAAAACCTGTATAAGTTATCTGTGGTTTAAGTTCAGAGATAGAAAACAGGTTTAAAACAGTTATGTAGTACCCTACCAGAGGTTGGAGCAGAAACATTTCGAGGTGGAGGCCCTTTTGCAGGAGCTGGAACCCCTCTATCATCTTCAAGAAATGAGTAATCTCTTGCAACCTTAAGTTTCTCCACTTTCTTTCTGAGCTGCACAAGTCCAGCAATTGAAAACATTAGTTATCACAGAACAGAGGTCCTACAAAGGATCAAACAAAATTAAAAGTTCTCAGAGTAAATACCTCACTTGTAGGTTTGGGTGGCCGGATATGTTGTCCTTGTCTTGGTCTAGCACCATCTGAAGCAGAGTTCTTTTTACTCTACAGGAAATCACAAGGTTGTCAATACAAATTAAAACATCATGTACAACTTAGAATTATTCAATCTGTGGGAAAAAAAAACAGATCTTTAAAAGAAGCCATTAACAAGTAGTAACATCATAAACATATAAGAAGAGGGTGTAGAATAAGTGAAAGATCATGAATGTCACAGCCTGACTCCATCTTCAAGCACTAGGCATGCATACTTGGGTCGGGCTCAGAAATAGAAGAAAAACTAGAATTTTGAGTTGGACTTTACTAAGTCAAACTCTAGCAATTGCACAAGTCCAAGTTCAAGAATCTTAATTTTTGAATTAAGTCACTTGCAAACCTAATGAAACTTTATTATCTTAATATTTTTTTTTTTTACAAATTTTAATTATTATTGAAAATCTCAAGTCAAACTCAAGTAGAAATGATCGGTTTAAAGTCATACATGGAAATCAACCTCATTTTTAAGCTTAAGCTTCAAAACGAAACTCAATCGAGCTAGAGCTGAGTTTTGAGATACAAGTTATGAACAGAGCTAGAGTTCCCTACTGCTTAAGTCAGCCTGGCTCAATTAAACCCCCATGCATACTACATTGCAGGAAGAGTGATTTATTTAGTTGCAAACTTGCGCATGTTTTTAAACTGTAAAAGTTATAATATTATCCAATGGAATATATAACAACAGCAACAGGCTGACTGAGTTCATCAGATTGGAGTTTGCATAACCATGCACATCAATAGCATTAAACACAGAAAACATTCACATAAAAAATTCATAAACAAGTGATGCTTACAGACTGACTGGAAGCCAACATCTTTGATACCAAATTCTGGTTTTCCAACAATGACTTGCTTTCTTGGATAACTCTCTGAGCAATAACAGGCTGAGAAGGGCCAAAAAAGGATCCAAAGCTGCAGGAAGACAACATTTAATAAACTTAATTAGAATGATTACAGTTATGTAAACCTGGAATAGACGCACTTTGTAACTATTACAAGGAATAGAAGAAACCTTGAATCCAGAGAAGTGCTCAAGTGTCTTAGAACAATAGAAAATTATTCTGCAAAAAGAAGCACATCACTCACTTATTGTATGGAAGCTTCTTCTCTTGAGAAGAACCTACAGCACCATGCTTCCTCTTTCGTCTGATAGATTCTTTCAGCCGCTGCCTTAACTCTAGATATTCCACTTCCTCTTGTGTAGGTTGCCTGGCTTCTTCTTCCTCTTCCTCTTCTTCTTCCTCCTCATATCCATCCCCATCTTCTTCCAAGACATCTTCGTCTTGATATTCTCCTTCCATGTCATAATCATCATAATCTTCAACTTCCTATATCGAAAAAACATAATAATTAAAAGAAATTTTCTTTAACAAAAAAAGGAAGGTCCACATTCAATAGAAAATGACATATGAAAGAACACTTAAATGAAGGATATCAAATTCCAGATCATGAAAAAGATATAAAATATGCAAACAACAGACCTTACGATTATCATTTTCTATAAAATTCCACATCATGAAATTGATAAAAAATATGCAAGCAACATACTTATTTATTTCTTCGTTTGAGTAGACTTACTTCTCTGTCGTATCCCCGCATTGCTCAGTCCAGAACCAATTAACAATTTTCCTTCTTATTGTATTGAATGAACTTGTCAGATAAAAAATGCAGGAAACCTAAAAATCAAACAGTTAACAATGTTAATGTTGGGAGCAAAAGCAATGAAATTTTGAAGAAAATTAACTACAAAATGGCTCTTTCTTCTTCTAATCTAGTTCAAGATCCTAACATTAAGCAATATTCAACCTGGATTAATTTGCCCCCAGTAAGATCCATTTTTAATATTAAAAAATAAATAAAAATGTAGTTTTCTGACGAAAGTATTGCAATCAAAACTCATAAATTTCACAGATAATCGAAGAATGATAAATTCCATATCTTCAAATTAAAATAACCCAAAGAACAAGAAAAGACCATCAAAAAGGAATAAAGGAGAAAAAAAACCCTAATTTTTTTGACAGAAACAGATTCGATTACGCTAAAATCAAGCAATCTGAAAACGAATCTTTCAAAATCCGGTTTAATATCAACCAAATCCGCTAACACCGATTTTGTCAATTCCACCAAATCGTTCATAACAAGAGATTCAAATAAAAAACAACCAAGAAGAAAAACAATAAAACATAAATCGAAATTCATAGATCTGGCAGAATCGGCACATAATACCTTCAATCGGATCGGAAACCAACGAAATCCACGATTTTGCAAGCGAAAAACTAAAATCGGCACCACGAAAGAGCGAGACTTGGGGATCTGCTTCAAAGATATGAAGAGAAAAATAAAAAAACGAAACGCAAATCGTCGATCTTGCAGAAGAAGAATTAGCGAATGATATAGGTTTTAAATAAATTGGGGGAAAATAAAAAAGAAGCTCCCAGAAACGAAAGGGGGGCAAAGGGATTGCTTCTATCGTGCGCTTTTGGATAATAAGGGCACACTTCAATGTTTTTCCGAGTTCGGTGAGTGACTCGGGAGTTAACTCGGCCCAAGTCCTAATTGAAATAGGAAACGACAAAACTGTGTGTTTCTTTTCTTTCTTTCTTTCTTTTTTTTTTTAAATTTTGTAACCATTTTCTAATTGATACGGCGACAGATACGGCCGTTTTAACTTTCTACGGTACTGACGTGAGTAAAAAACACCTTGTAAAACGAAACCGTCGAGTGTTGTTTAATTTTTTAAAGGAAGAATGAGATAGCAGTTAAAAATGGTGTATAATAATAAATTTAATCCTCTTCTTTAATTTAATTATTAATTTTAAAAATAATTAACCCTTATCATTTATATATTCTCAATTTAATTCTAATTTTAAAATTTTTAAAATATATATAAAAAATACATGAATATGCTCAAAAATTAAAATACATTTATGTAAAGTGTAGGGTTCTAATGGTGTTTGGGTTGGGTCCTTGCTTGTTGAATTGGTGGTCATCACGAGGCAGACTACTTTTTTTTATATTATTTTTAAATTACATATTAACTTCTTTAAGTTTAAATTATTATTATAATAATAATATCATTGCTTAGTTTAAATGGGAGGTGTGTGTTTACCTTCTCTTAGGATAAAAATAACTGTGATGATGAGATTATATACTATAACTTGAAATAAAATAAATAAAAAAATGCACTACACTAAAGGTAAACGCCCGTCTAAAGGTATATGCTTAAATGAATTTTAGCAAATATTTAAGTTAATACTTTGTTTCAAAATTTGAAATGGTTTATCTTTGAAAAGATAAATTGATTAATGATAGAGTTGGTGGGGCATAAGTTTATAGCAAAGTAACATTTAGGGGAAATCAATTTTCGGTTAAAATCGAAAAATTTGACAGGGTCGATTTTAATTTGGACAGTTCTTTCAGTTATGGGTTCGGTTTTATTAGTTATTCCGATTGGTTATCAATTTTTGAATTTTCGAATCGACTTAATTTAAAATATATTTATAATTTATAAAATAACTCGAAGCTAGTTAATTTGGTTAACCAATCAAACTAATTGGCCTAAAGTTGACTCAATTATGTTGATTTTAGAGTCTAATTTGATCTAGTTGGTTTTTGTAGATTATGGTTATTAAGTCTGTTTAATTAAAAAAATAGATCAAAGAACTAAATGTTCTTCCCTAATAAGATGCATGATCGCGTAAATTAGTAGGTATATGGACTCTTATCTCTCAACATGTACTTCTATGCACCTATTTGGAGATTTTGAACATGAACATGAATATATAATTTTTTCATGGAATAAATAAAATAGCAGAAATGATATATTTGTATCGAACTTGTACTTACATCTAACACCCATTCTCCGAACGAGTATTATTATCTTCAAGTAGCTTGCATAAATGAAAAAAACTAGTCTCTAGTTTTCGTTTCTTATTTTTACATTTTTTTTTATTTAGATAAAAAATTCCATTGATATTTAAATTATTAAAAAAAAAAAGAGTCATAAGAACCTAGGTACATTAGTACTTAAGTCCAAAGAAAAACATAATGAATGCTTGCTCAAAGTCAAGCCATACCGGAGAAACATTTGGTCCTAAGAAATAACTAGAGCAAAAACATGAATGTCACATATATAAAGCTACATCGTTTGGCACTCAGCCACTAAAAGAGATCATATGAAGGGATGTATTAGATTCTATACCAACAATCTTGTCACTCTTGAAAAACCTGTGAAACTTCATAAAATGTTAAATCTTCTATATCAAATGTAAATAAAAATGAGCTCACTCCAACTTAAACAATTAAATTACCATGGGATCAATAAAATCAAGTAATTAATGGCTTGAGAGAACACAAGTCTCTGCAGATTCCCAAAAATTTTCCTCATTAGTGGGGCCAAAAGCCAAACACTAGACAAAAATTATTATTCCCAAAAGAAGAAATTTCTCATGTCGGATGTAAGGTAGTAATGATTCGAATATAAATTTTATAACTCAAATCTCATACACCAACGAAAACCCCAACTGTTCACCATTCGGAATTCCAACTTTTGATTGATTCCTATCTAAAGACTTGATCTTTTCTGGTTATGTTTTAGTAAAGAACTCAGCCATACAACTGAAAGTCACAACCATGAGTTATTTTAGAATCAATACCAACACATAAATGAATACAACATTTGATGAATAGTTCGAATTTTATTCGTTTCTATTCATTTATCAAATTAAATAAATATGAATAATGGGATTATTTTATTCCATTTTTCTTATTGTTTATTCCTTGGTTTGCTTTAAAACAATTTATATGGGGGCACTTTGGCATGGAGTTGGATCCACATATTCAAAACCCCATTTTCGCTTTTCTAAAGATGTTTTGGAGTTGGGTTTTCATGGAAATTGCGAACGGTAGTTAGGTGGGTCATTGCTTGATGAATTGGTATACCATTTTTAAATTTTCAAGTATGATGATACTAAGTGTTCAAGTATATTTCAATTTATATTGTTTTAAGTTATTGCAACAGTTATATCAATCAAGTATATGAGATAATTTAAGTTTAATCTTATCTTCGAGAATTTTGATCAATGAATCACGTTATAGCATGGTGAGAAACATACAAGAAAATGGACTGCTTATACTATCCGCGTATTCGAACATGAATATAAATCTATATTACTTTACCTAAATAAATAAAATAACAAAAATTATAAATTTATATCCAACTTATACTCAAAACCCAACAGTAGCTCACATATTCCATTTACATGATGTAAGGTACAATATAAATTTTAGAAATAAAATCCCATACACCAATGGAAAATCCCAAGTGTTCAGTATTCGAATATTTCCAACTTTTGATTGATTCCTTACCAAACACTAAAGTGCTTTCCTCTTGCTTTTGTAGGTGCTTTAGTAAGGGACTCAATTGAAAACCTGCAATTTTATTTGAAGTAATTTAATGGAAAACTAGTGTAATTAGCAAATATTGAAGGAAGACATTGGAAAAGGCAAAGGCTACTTCATTTAAGAAATGAATATGGAGTTTGACATAAAGACACCATTTTACATATGAATTGGAGGAACCCAATTAAAGGACTACTTCCTCTTTTATAATTTACCAACAAACACACACTCTTATTCTATCAAATTCATTCACTTTTCTGCAAATCTGTGAAAAACCATAATAGTTTCTTCCTCTTCCCTTTGTTTTTTCATTGCTCCAAAAATTAGAAGTTTGGACCAGCTGCCAGGATTTCCTCTGTCAGCTTGTTGTCTTTCCCAATCTTGTAATTAGTGAAGGTCTCAAAGTTCTTCTTGAATAGCCCAGCCAATTTCAACAGGGTTTCCTTGTATGCCTTCTTATCAGCCCACTGCACAAAAAAGAAACCCGGAAAAAGTCAAAAATCAAGGCGAACTCAGAGAAAAAATAGTGAAAGAGAGGGATGACAACTTACGGTGTTCTCTGGATGCAAGATTTCGGAAGGCACTCCCTCAATCTCGGTGGGGATGTCTAGCCCGAACACCTCTGTTTTATGGTAAGTCGCGTTCAAGAGGCTACCAGAGTGGATGGCGTCAATGATTTTCCTAGTGTAGGGTAACTTGATACGGTTTCCAGACCCGTAGCTGCAAAAAAAGGAACCATTCACGATCAATTAATATTTTCAGGGAATTTTGTTAAATGTTAGAAAGACTCGCAATGACGGTGTGTTTTACCTTCCACCAGACCAGCCGGTGTTGACAAGCCACCCTGTTGCACCATGCTTCTGCATTTTCTCAGCAAGCATGGCTGCATATTTGGTAGGATGCAACATGATGAACGCCGCGCCGAAGCAAGCCGAGAACGTTGCTGTTGGCTCCTTAATACCATCTTCCGTGCCAGCCACCTATATTTCATTATCAACCAAGTTTTAGTCCTGATAATTATGGACCCGAAGCAGCCTTGAGAACCATAGCACAAAGACATAGAAACATACCAGAGCGGTGTAACCACTAATGAAATGGTACATGGTTTGAGCCAGGCTCAGCTTGCTCACAGGTGGAAGCACACCAAAGGCATCACATGCCAAAAGAATGACATTCTTAGGATGAGGACCGACGCATGGTATCTTAGCATTTGGAATGTATTCGATCGGATAGGCCGCACGAGTATTCTCTGCAAGCAAAAAAAAAAAAAAAAAAAAAGTTGTATTAAAGATTATGTGTATTTCGTAAAGCATAATCCACATTGCCAGATTTTCTGCATATTATTCTATTTTCACATGGCTGACATCAAGGAATTTTGCATTGAAAACCTTATTTTAAAACAACTAAACATGTGCATTGAAAATGTCAACCCATTAGATTAATTGGATTAAACAAACGTGAAGGAAAATTCTCAGCCATCACGATGACTCATACATTGTTCATCTTATCCTTAGACAACCTTACTGAGTCAAAGCTTATACATACCTGTAACTGATTTGTCACCATAATCCACCTCTCTCGTATGTTCATCGAAAACAACATTTTCCAACACTGCAGAAACAAAGAATTCAAAAAGATCAAAAATCGAGCACAACAGTTTTATACTGGGTATAGTATGATCTAAGAAAACCAAGGGACATAGAATTTCACCAGTTCCAAACTTAATGGCATTCCAGATATCAGGCTCCTTCTCCCTTGAAAGATCAATACACTTGGCATAGCAACCACCTTCGATGTTCGACACACCATTGTCACTCCAACAATGCTCGTCATCACCAATCAGATACCTGTTGTGATCGGTAGACAGAGTGGTCTTACCCGTACCTGTTTTGCATGTAAACTCATTAGTAACAATGCAAAGCCGAGTATCCACATATCGGGAGCAGAGTTAAGAGAACACATATCAGTTTTCAGGAACTAAACACCACATCATGTGACCTTTGATCCGGTGATACTATACCTGACAATCCAAAGAAGAGGGCAACATCTCCATCTTTTCCCATATTGCATCCAGAATGTAACGAGAGGATTTGACGCATAGGCATGAGATAATGCATAACACTGAAAAGACCCTTCTTCATTTCCCCGGCGTATTGAGTGCCGAGGATGACCATTTCCCTCCTAGCAAGATTAAGATCTATGCTAGTAGAGGATGTCATGTAGTGTGTATAACGATTACACGGGAACTGCCCAGCATTGTATATAGTGAAGTCCGGAGTACCGAAATTCTCCAGCTCTTCAGGAGTGGGTCGGATACACCTGTCACCCACCCAATTATCCAATTGTACACTAAGCTTTACCTTTTTACCATTTTACCATTTTTAATTTTATCTTATTGCCTTAGGGAAATTCTATATGGATGATAAAACTCAAACACATTATACATATATACGACATCGATAAAGAGACTTATCTGGGATAGGCTTAGACCTGTGAAACAAAACACACACACAAAGAAAGGCTTATAAAACTTCAAAATCACGTAGTTTTTACTTACATGTTATGCATGAACAATGAATGATAAGCTCTAGCAGACACAATCCGAACTTTGATTCTGTTCTGTGGATCCCAGTTCAAGAATTGATCATTCACGAAAACCTGTAAAAAGTGATTACATGAACAAACTGAACTAAAATGTATATATATATATATAACATAATTTCATATTTTCCCAATGAAAAACATCGATGATAACATTTAGACGGTATCCGAATAAACATGACAAAATTGCTTCTCCCAATGGATTAGGATGCCCCTAGTACAACTTGTTGAAAACTAAAAGACAAAAATGATACCATATGACCATACCCCTCCATCAACGTCATCATCTTCCAAAAACCTTTTTTACTAAATTCGAAATCAAGCCAAGTAAAACTAATTTACTATGATACCCTGATACCTTGTCGAGAGAATTCAAGTAATCAACAGCTCTTTCTCTGTTCACCATGAAGGTATGCTCGTCCATTTCAATATTGGGTGAGCCCCTGTTATACAGATCCCCAAATATTTAGATTTTAATGCATTATTACATCAACAATCACTAAACATTTTTCACTGTATCCACACTTACTTTCCCCACCAAAGCTCTTCTTGGGTGGTGTCATCGATAACAACTCTCTTATCTCTCGGTGACCGACCGGTTTTGGCTCCGGATAGGGTGGCGAGTGCACCGGTTGAAGTAATGAAAGAACCCTTCTCATACATTATCGCCTGCTCATACAACTCTGCACCAAAGGAAGAAAAAAATATTATATATATATGAAAATCCAAAAAAATTTCAGCTGGTTTTGTTCTGTTCTGTTTTGGTGGATTTTATTACGTTACCTGCAGGAGAGAGGTTGTATAGGACGTGAGTGAATTTCAAGGAACTGTCACTGACGCTAATGGTTGGCGCCTCGATATGGTGGTGGTGCGCCACATGCGACACCGATTGAACCTTCCCTGCTGGGTCCCCTCTCACCACTTTCGGCCCTGTTCCTCGAGTGAGTGACGCCAACGATGCACTGTTCACGGACAGAAAATTAAAGCTTGCAAATTCAGTAATGGAAATTTTGTAAGAAACCCAAAATTAAAAATAAAAGATTTACATAAAGTTTTAATCTTTTCATTGCTAGTCCGTTTTCGTTTTCATGTGATTCTCGGGAACCAAACAAGAGCTGATAAATTTTTTGGCATATCTGAGAAATTTCACGTGGACCCCACATCAAATCCACCCGAATCATCCATCATGTTCATTGATTTTCAATCTTCGACCGTCTGATCATATTACGGAAGGGGTCCACTTCATAGGAATTTTATTTTTTTATATTTAAAAAGTTCATATATTTTATTTTCATCTTTAAATCTTAACTTCAAATTTCTTTCTTCCTTCCTTTTTTTTTTTTTTTTTTTTTTTTTTTTGCTGCTGCTATGGAGGCGTGTAGTACCTGATGGACTGGAGCTGCTGCCTCTGGCGCTCATCTTCAGAAATGGTGGCAAAGGCACCCTGAACGCCGTCAAGAGGAGTCGTCGGCGCCGATCTCTTCCTCTGCAAAGAGTGAAGCTCGTCGATCGTCTGAGCCTTAACAGGCTTCCCGCTATCGTCATGACAGATTCCACCGTTCTTCTGCGTCTGAATCCTAGCCAACGGACTCTTCGGCGTGGTCGAAACTCCGTTCCCATTGGCCGCCATATCTTCCCTCTAAAAAAAAACAACAACAAAGCTTCAATTTTTCCAGTATAACACAAAAAAAAAAACGAAACAAACGTCGTTTTTTAACCAATATTTCCCGTAAGAACAAAATGCAAAAACCCAGAATTTGCCTTAACAATTAAAACTTAAAACAGAGCTTAAAGTGCTAGTACCAGATTTTCAAAGAGCTAGCAAAGAGGAAAATGAGAAACGAAAACAGGGTAAAAAGAACAAAAAAACGAAAGCTAATGAGAAGTGAAATGGATCATTCAAAGTTTGAATTTAAGACGCTATTGAAGAGAAAACGAGAAGGGTTGATGAGAAAATGGAGGAGGGAGGAGTCCAATTTAAAGGGTTGGGGAGAGAAGGGTTACTAGAGACTAGAGTTAAAGTGAGTTAACCATAGTTAAATCTTATCCCTCGTGTTTTTTTTTTTTCCGATAATCATATTAAATTTTAATTAATTTTTTTATTTTTATTTAAAAATATTAAAAATCACATTTTAAAATAATAATATTAATACTTTGGTCCTAATCAAGGTATTTATTATCGACTACAATAGCTAATTTTCTCGTCACAATTGTTATTCGAAGCCAATCACATGGTAAATACTAAAATTATTTTATAAAATGAAATTAAAAATAAACTGAGTAAAATCTAAATTTATAAAAAGTTGATAGACTTGGGATATATACGATTAGATTCAGGGCCTTCAAAAGAGAAAAATTCCAATTCTTTATTGAAAACTGTAACGGAGAGAGTGCGAAATTCAGCTGGTCCCCACAACATTTTCATGATATAATTTATAGATTTTGATAATGTAAATAATTGTATTTTAATTTTTTTCACTAATAATAAAATAAATCATAAATCGAAATTATAATGCTACAACGTGTGTATTAATTATATTAAAAAAATAACGACACATGATAATCTTATAATTTCGCCTGTGTAATTTTTTCTATTACGTATAGAATATAATTATGCTTTAACTATATTTATATCATGTTTGAATTCTTTTGTCAAGGACCGAGATAAAAACATGAAAATTGTTGGGGCCTAAAGTAAAAAAAATTCTATGCTAAAAGGACTAAAAACATAATTCAAGTGTTTTTTCAACTTTAAATATACATTCAGTGTATTTCACTAAAAAAAATTAATCAGGATTTTAATTTCCATTTTTGAACGCATTTTTATGGTAATACAATAAAACTGTTAAGATTTTAGAGGATTTGGTTCGGCGAGAGCACGGCAATTGGGATGGTCCCGTTAACACATGAATATCTCTACTTATTACCATTCCGGAACAAATTGCAATGGACACGGAGAGTGGAAATAACGTAGACCCCACACGTATAAGTTTTTTATATTTTTTTTATTTTTCATTTATGACGTAAGAAAAAGGCAGCTTATCCCAACCGTTTATTTTTTGTTCCAATCCAATTTAATTTCTCTTTCAGTTCCGATTCCCCAAAGTTACATAACCGTAATTTTTTTCGCAGTCAACTACAGTAATTAACGTAAAAGAGAGAGAAAAGTGGAATCCAGATTTTAATATTACTGGAGCTTTATGTTAAAATGATTCGGCGTCAGGTCGCCACAAGCAGGATTCTGGGACGAGGGTGGGACCCACACTGTTGATTTGATTGATATCCAGCCGTTCATTAGTTGTTTTGCTCTACGCAATAGGTGTACAGCTTGAGCTGTAATTACCTTAAAAGCCGATTTTTCTTAAAATATAGATGTAAGAATTCGGTGATTTTTTTTTAGGTTAAACTATAAAAATAGTCACTTTTATTTCTCTCATATTACATTTTAGTCACTTATATTTGAAATGTTACGTTTTAGTCATTTATATTATCGTTTTGCTACAAAGTAGTTACTTTACCGTTAAACTCCGTTACCTCCCTAACGCCTGTCCTACATGGCAGTTCAAATTAAATTTATTTATTTAAAAATCTATTCTCATCCAAGCAGCTGGACATCTAAGTTGGCATTTAAAACTCATATGGACTGCCGTTAGGGAGGTAACGGAGTTTAACAGTAGAGCGATCACTTCGTAACAAAACGATAACATAAGTTACTAAAACTAACATTTCAAACATAAGTGACTAAAATGTAATCTGAGGCAAACAAAAGTGACTATTTTTTATAGTTTACCCTTTATTTAATTTCAACTATGGGTATAGAATAATTATAGTAAATTCAGTCCATTTCACTATATAAAACTATTATTTTATTTTTGTATCTATAACTATTAAAATAAAAAAAATGTAATAACGTGTTATAGAAAAAAAAAATCATATGTTTTATACTTAAATTTTTTTTAATATAAGATGGTGAGATTTGAAGTAAGTACATGAGTATTTACAAATATTTACACTCAGATTTAATTAGTATATAGTTTCACAAACATGCTAATGTTATTTGTTTAAAATATTTTTTAAATCAAGAACTATTAATAAATTTTAGAATTTAAAACTATGTTGTTATAAAAGTGCAATTTATATTATCGAACATCACATCAAGAATTATGATTTAATTATACTATGACCACGCAAAAGCAGTTGTTACTTAAAACGTCATTGTCACCAACTGTTTGGCTTGGATCGATCACCTTGAAGTGTTTGCTTTGGTCATATACGATATGAATTGTTCAATTTAGTTGTTTAATGTCGAAAACTGCTAATTGTAACTTTCGATAGACCACAATACTAATTATGAGTTTTAGGGTCTTTTTGGATGAACAATGCGTTTATTTAGATGAACAATACTAATTATTAATTAAAATTTAAAAAAAAAAGTTTAAAGCAATATGAACTAAAATATATATAAATGTAAGTAAGAGAGGGATCGAACTTAATACTCAACGACAAAACCATTCACATTTAATTATTTAACCAAATGAGTTAATATATATCTCTAAATATAAAAAAAATCGACTTAAACTCCTAAATATTTTTAAAGTTCGACAAATATATCAAATTTACTCATAAAAAACATTTTGCAATTGTCGAAACCATTTTTGAAAACGAAAACAGGAATCGATCTCAGATTTTGAAAATAAAAAAAACTCGCCACCGATCTTTATTAGGTGTGATTGGGTCACCTATAAAACATTTTGGTCTACGAGTTTCGAGAAAGTGGGCTCGGGAGCCGGTTACGTGCGAGGAAGGATTAGCACCCTCGTCACGCCCAAAATCGGTACCAAATCGATTAATTAGTATCTTGATATCAAAAAATGAGAATCAAGGGTGAGTTTAAAAATGCGATCATTTGCTACTAATGTTGATTTTAAAACGTGTGAATGAATCGAAATAATCATCAAAGGCCATCTCATCTTGAATAAAACGAAATGCCACATCCAGTAAGTTAGGACACAGCACCTTGAATTCTCAAGAATAAGCTAGGGCATAAATTCAAACTGTTGTTATTTTAGAAATTCTTATCTCAAAGTACCGAGATGTCACACCCAGTAAGTTAGGGCACAACGCCTTGTACTCTCGGAAATAAGCTTTTTATTTTCAAATCATTTTAGAAATTCTTATCTCGAAATAACGAGGCGTCACACCCAGTGAGTTAGGGCACAACACTTTGCTCTCTTGAGAATAAGCCTTTTATTTTGAACTTGTATTTTTTAAAAGATATTCCATTATTTAGGCTAAACGAGAAAAAATCGAAACCCAGTAAGTTAGGGCACAATTTTCTCGAATTCCCAAAATGCGAGATGTCATCTTACAAAAGAATATTTATATATTCAGGTTTAATGCGCAATGTAAGGGCATAACGTAAAAAGGGAATGACCATAGAATGATACCACATGAGTAAAATGCGATATGAATGAATAATAATGGTACGAAGGTGCGACACAACAAACTATAGTACATGCGTAGATGACTATTGCATAATGCGCCCTATTTAAACATTAACACAGATAATCAAGGGCAGATAAATTGATCAAGATATATGACAATTCACAACAAACACGAAACACATTAAAATAAATAAAATACCCAACGTATGATTTGAAATAACGATAAGTTAATTTGAAAATGGATGTTAAAGTATTAAATAAACAATATATGTATAGTTTGATAAGAAATAATGTACAAAAATCCAAAATAACAATAATAATAATGATAATAACAATATAAATTTAGAGAGGAATAAGTATGTCAAAACATTTAAACAGATTGGAAACCAAATTAAAAATCGGAATAAAACAGTCTAAAACGGGTGATATACAAAGTATTAAAATAAACAAATGAAACAATGAATTGAAAGGGGTCAAAATCAACAGATTAGAGGAGACCGAGATAAAAACGAGGTCAAGGAACCATTTTCTAGAAGGGATTAGGACCTATCAGGACACGCAGGAGGACAGGGAGGACCGAATGGGAAATTCCCCCCAGCCTCCATATGCTGCGCAACAAAGGGGACCCGATCGAATGTCATCGCAAAAGGGGGAGGGCCAAGTACGCAAATTGCCCATTAGGGCCAAAATGCGCGGATCCCGAGGCGGATCCGGGTCGAAGCGCGGGCCTCCCTCCCTTGCAAAACGGCGTCGTATCTTATTATTATTTAAAACCAAAATTTCCCTTTTTTATTCATTTTCTTTGTTTCAGACGAATGAGAGCCGCCCTTTTTCCCTATTTTCCCTCTATTTCTGTTAGGGTTTTCTTTTAAACCCTTTTACGCCGTCGACCAGGCTCCCTTGGCCGCCTCTGGCACCACCGAGCCGCCATAACATCGGTGGCCGGTGGTGTCTCGAAATCGGGCCTCCGACAGTGCGCACCGATGGTCCAGGTATGACCTCCTTCCTCTCTCTTTTGTTATTATTTCGTTTTCAAGATTGGAAAATGAAGAAACGAAAATGAAAATAAGAAACGGACGGTGAACAATGGCAGAAAGTGAAATCCGAAAAGAGGAAACAACCTTGATTCTTGCCCCTTTTTTTTATTGCTGGTTTTCGTGTTTGTGACTTATTCCCAAGCCGAAAAAAAAGAGCCTCTTCAAGAGTATTTTCTTCCATTTTTATAACGGATTTTTACACCATTTTTCGTTATTGATTTTTTTTTGTCTTGTTCTTGTTTGTGCTCTGTGTTCTTCTGCAAGGCATGGGAGCGAGGCACGCGGTGTTGGAGGCGAGGCACCTGGGGAGCACCGATCGTCAGTGGGGCGTGGGCGCGGAGAACGACGCGCTTGGGAGTTGGAGCGACGCGCGTGTGGTCACTGGAGCGGCGCGCGTGAGAGGGACGCGCGACGGCGCTCGGGAAGGGGACCTAGGGTTCTGAAGGCTCTTAAGGTTGCTCGGCCGATTTTGGTTGGGCTAGGTTTCTGGTGGTTTGCTAATGGGTTTTAAGGTTTTGGGCTTGTAAAGTTTGGGTTTGGGCAGTTTGGGTTTGGGCTTGTAATTTGTTCTAAAGAAAGACTGTTTATTTTGGACATTAATAATAATTTTGTGTTTAGTACCTAATGGGCCCGGGCAAATTTGGGCTTGTACAGCAATGATATTGTAAAAAACTAGAATAATAAAATATATTTTTATTAACTTAAGAAGAAAATATGATAGGATAGAAATCACTATATATATACATGTGTATATAATCTTTAAAATATTGTAGATTACATTGGTCTAATGCATGAACAAAGTGAAGACAAATAACATGTATATTTTCTTTGAAAATAAAATTATTTCCTGATTTTTGGGTTAAAAATTATTAATTTATTGTAACGACACTGAGTTGATTCCTCCTACATGCATTTTCTTGATCAATAATATTTTATTAAAAATCTAAAAGAAATGGGATTTTTAATTTGTTCCTTTACCTGTAAGTAAGCTAGGATCCTCCTATTAATCTGTCAAGAAATATGTTTCTCAGTTTTTTAAATTTTATTTTAAAAAAATAATAATAAATATAATACAATAACAAATCATACATATTACATAGTTATAGCTAGAATAAACTTATTACAAAAATCACACTCGAACTGAAATTTTGAATAAGTTCAAACTAAGATCATAATAAATTTAGGCAAAATCTACGGATAGTGGGGTTTAAATTCAGAATAAGTCTCGAGATGATCTATTGTAAAACGGAATAAAATCTAGGCCTAAATCAAAATAAATTTGAAAAGGACTAATGTGTATTAGTTATGTTGGAACATTTTCAAAATATTTATAATGTTCTAATAGTTATAATTGAAAAGTTGCAAGTGATCCAAAAGATTATGTTACTTGGTTATTAACTAAGAGTTGTCACTATTAATAGTGAGGGATTGTGTTTCTTGTTACTAAAAGTTATGTCACTTAATTAATAACAAAAAGTTATAATTATTAGGTAGATATCTATTGAATAATTATGTTTGTTATATCCCTTCGCTACTCAGGCACATGTCAGCATTAAATACATCATTGACATCTGTGTTGACTTCTTTTAAAGTATTGTCCCAACAGGCTGCCGACCTCAGTGCCTCTGAGCAGGATCACCCAACCTCTTGTCCCTATTTTGGCTCTCCACCTCTTTATGTGAACCGGCCTCCATTGCACCATCTCGGCTCCTTCTTATCTCCTCCCATTGTTGAACGTTATATCAACAATGCTTATTGCTACAAGATGTAACTAGTCATTTAGATAGTTATGTTTTTATGAGAGACATGAGAACTTTTATAAATAGTAGCCAAATTTTATTTGTTTGTTATGCCAGAAACATATAAAAAGTTTCTTTATATTATCCACCATCTTCTAATATTCTTACATTGTTCTCTAGAGAATTACCGCAAAGGTTCTTTAAGAAATTGATACTTTTGTTATGCTCCGCTCAAAGTTCAATAGATTGTTTCTGTTAGTACAAAACGTCAACAAACATTGGGTTTTATTGTATCATCAAGGTTCATTTACCCGTAACTCTTTTGCATATCAAATATAGGTAGCAACGAATAAAACCTTAAAAAAAGTGGCATTGATACATGCCTAGAAGCCTTTGTTAATTTCTCATAAGTTCATTTTTATACCCCACACACTAACAAGTTACATATAATGAGATTTGAACCTAAAAAGCATTATTCCCATGGCCTCAATTTTGTAATTATGGCAAGATATCATTTACAGATTTTCAAAAAATAAAAACATAAACTAAATGGGCAATATTTGATGCACAATCAATAATTAAAAGATGCATCAATAAGTGTTAAGTATAATGGTAAGACATATTGTACTTTTAAATTAGAAAATTCAAATTTTAACTCATAATGTGACATTATTGAGAGAAACAACTATAAACCCAAAGCATAAACCATAAAATTTCAAACATGAAATATAAAAAAAATCAAATCATCATAAAAAGTAAATTAAATACTTTTTGTGATATATTATTCACAAATTAAACATAAAATTATATAAATACAAATTCATGTTAAATATTTTTTTAATAAAGTAAAAATTCAAGAATAAGCTTTGATTATTGACCCAAGTTTAACAAATAAAAAAAATACACATTTTTTTATTGTAAAAAAAATATACACATTTTTTTTAAACACCCACCGACTCGAAGCTGTTAAAAAGAACATGTAATCTAATTTGATATAAATATACATTACATCTTCAAATTATGACACTTATTTTACATTAAAACTTTAAATATTTTAATTATATCTTTAAATTATTAATGTTATACCAATAAGATTATTTCCTTATTAAAATCAATAACTTAACTGTTAAATGAGATGTCAGATATTATGTAATATTAAAATAATAATATTTGGTATATTGTCAGTAGAGTTTTTATACTTCACAAGTAAAGTCAAGAAGTTGACAAGTGTCCTATTTAAGTATAGTAAATTATTAAGAAATAAGGAGAAAAATCTCAAAACTATACATGAACTATAGTTTAATGTGCAACTGTGTATATGAACTTTGATTTTGTGCAGTTTTATACATGAAATTTTGATTTGATTCAATTCTTATAAATTATTAACACAATTATTGATATAACATCATTTTATGTTTATATGTTGCATAAATAATTATATTTATCCAATTAATAAATAAATGAATGTATTTATCTCTTTAAATGTGTATAATTAAATCAAAATTAAAGTTTCAAGTATACATTTGAACCATAATCAGAGTTTCGTGTATATAATTGCACCAAATTAAAGTTCATGTATACAATTGCACATTAAATTAAAATTCATGCATAATTTTGAGATTTATTCCAAAAATAAGTATTAAAAAAAAGAGACACGTGACAATTTTTTAATACTACTTGTGGAATAAAAAAAGTACACAATTGGTGTACCAAATACTAACTCTATTTTTAAATGATTTAAAAAAAATAATATTGTTAAAATATTGATTTTAAGGGTTTCAAAACTTTTATAGAAACTATTGTTTATTTTCTTCTTCTTCTTTTTATTTTCAATTTTATTTTATTTTTTAAATCATGTCATATAATATTTTGCATGCCATTTAATGAATAAATTAAAGTTGCAATATTAAAATATTTTGAAATTTGAAATCAATTTAAAATGAATATTATAATTGGAGAATATCTAAGGTAATTAACTCTAAAAACCTTTACAAATATAGTTAAAATGATGACATGTGTAGTTTTAGATATATGTACAATTTTAAAGGTAAATAAATGAAACATATACTATCATTTTAAGTCTATTTATATAAAAATATTATTTCACTAATAATATATTTAATTATAGGGTTAATATATACAAAAGCATTTGAACTTGGCAATTTATACCTACTTAGTACCTAAATTTTTTTTAGAAATCTAATCGGTACCTAAATTTAAAACCCGTAAACCACTTCAGTACTTTTCTTAAAATACTTAAAAAATTTAAATTGACTAACTATTTGTAAATTTAAATAATAATTAAGTCTAAAAAATTAAATACCAAATGAGTACAAATTGCCAAATTAAGTAACTTCTATATATATATATATATATTTGGTGAAAACAAAAATACAACCAATTAATCTAATTTACAAGGACATTTACGAACAAACTAAATCCTTTATTTCTATCAAAAGCCATGTTAGCTATTCCATCAATTTCTGTGTTATCTTCACTTTGAATGTAATGTAGACTCCAATGGCCTATATTCTTCAGATGATGTTGAATCTTTTTGACTAACACTGAATTAGAGGTCTTCAAGATAGACTTCTTTATAGCTTTAATGACTTCCAAACTATCCATTTGCAGCAAAACATCCTTACATTATCTTTCTTGTAGAACCATCAAACCATTAAAAATACCCCAAATTTTTACCACAAAAATGGTGCATCTTCCCAACCTACAATTAAAGTTACTTCAGTATATATTAATCCTTAATAATAATAATAATTCATATTTAATATTTAAAAGAAAGTCTATAGAAAAAAAACCTTTTACACATCAGTCACAGGCGGTGACTCACAGCCCACAAATACCGAATTTGAGCCATAGAGTTGATCATAGGCTGGGGCCAAGTAAAATTTTAGGCCCGTTTTCGAGTCCCAGCCCAGCCCGGCCTAAAATATGGGCCTAAAAATCTGTCCAAGCTCGGTCTAAAATAAAATTGCTAAGCTCGAGCCCGGCCTGGCCCATATTAATTATTTTAATTTATTTTATAAATAATTTTTTTAAATATAATAAATCAAATGCATTTAAAAACATAAAAACAAATATTAAAACAAGAAACAAATAAAAATTGATACTAAAACAATTCTTAAAACAGTACATAAATTAAAAGTGAGAGTAAAATTAAAAAAGTAAAATTTAAAATGATTAAAAATAAAATAAAATATTTATTATATAATTCGGGTCAGGCCTGACTCGGACCAAAATAATTTTACTCGAGACTTGATTCATTTTCTAATGAAATTTTTTTTGTCCAAACTCATCTTTTTAATTTATATTTTTACAGTGTGACCGACCATCCTAATTTGAAGTGGGAATAACCATATTATGATTGGACCGTTACTTATTCCATATAAAGAAGATACCCCCTAACAGCTCCCGCATCATCACGTCCACGTCAGCCGTTATCATTCGGACATTTTTCGAATTACGCCTGCTAAAGATGCGCCACGTCATTTATCCTTTTCTGGAAAACCATCCGAGGTTTAATCCCCTCGCTGACGTTTGTTTATATTTTCTTTTCTTTTGGTGGCAATTTAATTTTTGACTTTGACTTTCCATTTCTGTTTTCTTATTCAATTTATTATTATTTTTTTTAAAAAGGCAGTGATTAATTACGTTAATGCGTGTAATGTAAAAAACTTCGTGCGGTCCATTCTTTTTCAACTGGATACTACTACAATGACTAATTTTATTTATTATTTTTTAAAACATTGCATCTTAATATATTTAATTTCTTAAGATTGTTTTAAGATTTTTAAAAAAATTCTTAAGATGATTAAACATTAATTTAATAAATATAAAAAAATTAAATCTTAATTCAATTAATAACGATAATGTTCTAAATTTTAAAAATTTACAATTTAAAAAGCGTAACGTTTCCTTATTTTTTTAATAAAATTCAATAAAAACTTTTTTAAATAAAGGAAAATAGTTAACCAATAATCATGAGTGTAATTAGAGGGTTCGCAGAGGTTTCGGTCCGTCTTAAAATAGAAAAAATTTCATTTAAGTCATTTAAAAATTTTAAATTAATAAAAGTTAAATTACACTGTCCCCTAAAAATGATAAAAGTTTGATTTAATATTTTAAAAATTATAAAGATATAGGCTATTAAAATTATAAAATTGTATTTTTATTATTGTAAAAATTACAATTTAATTTTAACCTCCTGAATTTTTTTTTGGCTTCGCCCCAGACAATAGCTTAGTGATGTAACTAAGGGGCTGGTGGGGGGCCGACTCCCCCAAAAATGGAAAATCTTCCATTTAGGCCCTTTTAAATTTTAAACTAGTAAAAGTAAAATTACAATTTGTCTTCCCTATAAATGATAAAATTTTAATTTAATCATTTGAAAATTATAAAGACATAGGCTATTAAAATGGTGAAATTATATTTTTACTATCATAAAAATTACAATTTAATTTTAGCCTTCCCCCTAAAAGAAATTTATGGCTTTGCCCCTATAATAGCTCAAAAAAAGTTCTAACAAACCACCGAAGCTCAACTACTATCATGGAGAGCAAAGACAAGAATTTCTTTAAATGGGGCATGATTGAGTTATATATTTTTATGAGAGTTAAAATACAATTTTACTATTGTATTAATTTATATATCTTTATAATTTTCAAAAAGACCAAATCAAAATTTTAATAATTTAAATAATCAAATTATAATTTACTATATATAACTTAAATTTTTTTTAAAAAATATACAATGGGCTTAAAAAAATTAGGTTGCCCATTTATAACATAAACTATAAGTAAAAATTAAAACTCATATACGTATGTATCATATTAATACAATGCATATATTTAACTCGAACCCAATCTAACTTGAGCAAATACTAATAAAGCCTTAACATTTTCAGATAATGTAGAGGTCTCGGGTCATTTAGTACTTAAATTCAAGTTTCGTATTTTATCTATTAACTTTGTACCAAGAAATTTCAACTTTTTACTTTATACCATGGGTGGGAGGCGGCTTCCACGTCCACGGCGGGGAAATTAAAATTGGCATCGCATCCGTAAATCCATTTCATATTGTTATTGAATAATTTTCTTAGTGATTTTAGAATAACTTGACTTTAGTCTATTTTAATCATGATTTTTTTTATTTAAAATCTTTAAAATATATAATTTTAAATAAAATAAATTAATTCCACGTATGTATACACTCGGACTCCTGTGTAAAACGTTGAAAAGAAAATTGAATAGGAAGAGTTCATAGCATTTTGCACCAAGAAAAACGTGGCCACCAGGCTCCTTGTCATGTTTCCAATTACATCGGCTTGAATATATGAAAAAAAAAAAAAAAAAAAAATGGAAAAAAAAAATATACTTATATGCCATTCAACATTTCGTTTAATTTTTCCTTTTTCTATCTCAAATCAACTCAAAATAGATGGAAAAAAAATTAATGTTTATTAATTTTGCTGACGTAGCATACACCTGACAATTCACTTGTATATCGTATTAGTAATTAATTGATTTTTATATTTTTTAATCATTTTTAAAATTTTAAAAATATTTTTTAAATATTAAAAAATTAATTAATTGCTGACGTAACATTCATATGATAATTTAGATATATGCCATGTTAATAAAATTAACAAACGTTAACTTTTTTTTCTATTAAAATAGAAAGTCAAATAAATTCTTACACCATTAAAGTTTTAATTTTTTTTTTCTAAATTCAACACTATGTACTCTATAGTCTTCAACCAAACTTCCACAATGCATAGAAAAACATGTGGGTTTGGTATTTAATTTTACCATAAATATATGAATTTATTAGAATTTATGGATAATTCGTCAACTAAATTATAATTGGAGTAATAATGCATTTTTTGTTTAAGTCTTCAGTTTGACATCAGTTTTGGAATTGATTAAGAGACAACTTTTATTTATACTCGTTAAAAATTTAGTTGTTAATATTACTGTTTATCTTATATGTCAGATCAATAAACAATTTAAAAATTATAAAAAAAATATTAAAATTAGCATGCGAGTTTTCATGCTTAAAAATTTTAATATTTTAGTCAATATTTTTGTTAAAAAAATTAATTTTGACTCTTTTTTTAAATGTTAATGATTAAATTGGACTGTTTTTAAAAAATTAAGAGTTAAATTTAACCCAAAAAATTATATGAATATATGAAAATAATAAGAATAAATTTTTATAAAGGAATTGAGGAGATCAAAATTGATATTAATTGAAGGGTTTTTTACCAAAAAATACAAAAAAATAAAAAAACCGAAAATGGTATAGGAAAATAATTATGTACCAAAACGGTACATCCAGGGTGGTCACTCCTATGCCAGAGGTGGCACCACCTTGGTCTGACACCCATTCAGTCAAAAATAAAAAATAAACAGTGAAAAGAAAAAAAACCTGATAAAAATTATAAAAAAAAAAAGAAAATGGCTGAGCGACGTGACATGACCCTGGTGGAGGGTCTGCCATAGGCTGCACCAAAGGTGCCAGTGGCAGAGGCAGCACTGCCAATGTGAACCCTCATGCATGCCATTTTGGCTTTTTCTGCCGTTTTGGGACCTTATAATGATCCCCAATTTCAATTTTAGGTAACACGAAGGAGAAGAAAGAAAAGGAAAAGAGGAGGAGGAGGAGAAGAAGAAGAAGAAGAAGAAGAAGAAGAAGAAGAAGAAGAAAGAGGAGGAGAAAGAGAGGGCGGCGTCGGAAAAAGAAAAAAAAAGAGAGAAAGAGAATAGAGAAAGGAGAAAGAAGAAAGAAAGAGAAGAAAAAAATAGAAAAAATAGGTATAATTTTTTTTAAATAAGGGATGATATTGTTATTGTGTTGATTTGTTGTTATTATTATTAATTATTATTAGTCATTAATATTGTTAGTAAAAAATCCTAATTATTATTTTAGTTAGTATTATTGTTAGTCATTAATATTGTTAGTAAAAAACCCTAATTATAATTTTAGTTAGTATTATTATTAATATTGTTATTAAGAAACCCTAAATATTATTAGTTATTAATATTATTAGTAAAAAACCCTAATTATTATTTTAGTTAGTATTATTATTAATATTGTTATTAAGAAACCCAAAATATTATTATTATTAGTTATTAATATTGTTAGTAAAAAAATCCTAATTATTATTTTAGTTAGTATTATTATTGATATTGTTATTAAGAAACCCTAAATATTATTATTAGTTATTAATATTGTTAGTAAAAACCCTAATTATTATTTTAGTTAGTATTATTATTAATATTGTTAGTAAAAAACCCTCAATATTATTTTTATTATGTGAAGTTTATGTTTGTATAAATAATAAAAAATTTGTATTTATTATGTGTCATTTATGTTATGTTTTTGTTATATTATTTTTATTGGCATGTTATTTTTTAGTAATTTAATATAAATTTCTTGTTTTTTATGTAGGTAAAAAATTAAATATTTGAGACGGCAATGGCTCCATTGATTAGTATATATCCTCACATATCTGACGCAGCTAATAATATGATAATGTATTGTTATTTATTAATCGCGGGTTATATTAAAAAATAGCTACATAATTTAGGGAAATAAATTATGTTATTATAATTATTTTTTGTGATTTAACACTATTAGGGCTCGTATCGTGTATTAAGGGGCCGGGTGAATGGCTTAGGAAATCCCCCCGGATGAACGACTGATGCCCTATTTAGAGCAAGCTGGATTCGGGTCAGCAGCACTGATCCAGACGTTTGATATGCGGTATAATTTAATATCCGCACTAGTCGAGCGTTGGCGCTTGGAGACCCACTTTTCATTTCCCCTGTGGAGAGTGCACAGTCACTCTAGAGGATGTTGCAGTGCAACTTGGGTTCCCAATCGACTGGAGTCTCGTAATGAACGTCAGTGCGATAGCTGACCCATTTGCACTTTGTCAGAGCCTACTAGGAGTCTCATACGACAATAATGAGGAAAATATTTCGGGATTGAAATTTACATGGCTGAAAGCGAGGTATGAACACTTATCAGTTAATGCCACTGAAGTCAAGTTGATGTACGCTGCTCGAGCGTACATTATGCACATCATATGGGGTGTACTGATGCCCGATGCAAACAATAACAGGGTTCATATCATATACTTATCTCTATTAGCTGATTTGAGTAATTCTCGCTCTTATAGTTGGGGCTCCGTAGTTCTTGCGGTGTTGTACCGTGAGCTTTGTCAAACGACAAAGCCAATTGCCGTAGACATAGGCGGATGCCTTACATTATTGCAGTCGTGGGCTCTTTATCGGATATCTACTAGTTAACAGGTGATAAAATATAACTTGTTATTAATTGACAATTTCTTTATATTGATACTATTGTAACGATACTATATTGACTTGATTTTTTTTTTTTGTAGATGGAATATTTATCTGGGTATCGGGAGCTCGTACACTGTCCTGATATATCGGCTTATGATTGAACAACATGCCGGGGAAGGGGAAAGTGATTCCAATATTCGTGACGTGTTACTTTGTATATCTTACTCACACCGTGTTAAATTTTAACAGTGTTACTAATCGTGCAGTTTATATGGATACCATATCGTAGACCAGAAATTGCAGCCATTATACCCTCGTCTGCCTACATTCACTCTTATATGTGGTGCACTAATGCACCAATTATCAATTTCAGTGTAGTCGAGTAGTACCATGGGGATTGAGTGCTGCGACAGTTTGGTTGCATCCAATATATCCCAGATTCGCCATGAACAAGAGAAGGAAACAGGGATTGTATTGGGGGTTAAGCATCGGAGATTTATTGTGGTGTGGAATGATCGGATGACTCGAATACCTCAGATGGATATGTCTTCCTATTTGTAACCTCCATTAGAGTACATACAATGGTACTCTAGTATGGGAAAACCATATATACTTAGAGGGCAGTCGACTGTAGTCCCCCCACACATGCAGCGACATGGGGCATACGAGCCAGTGGCCGATATGGAGGCCGAGCCAGCGGCAGATCCTGATCCTGAGTCAGAGCAATCACATTCACATTCAGATGCAATTCGTATCGTCCAGATGTGCCGGGCAATGACTACTTCTCGGGCTCGTCAGGGGTGGATACCATTATGGGTTTGATATATTTAGGTCGTACCCACCGCAGTACAGCACTCCCGGCTCATATCCACTGTAGGACATCAGACCTCCTGGGTCGTATCCATTGGATCATAGCACTTCTTCTGGCTCAAGTTCATCGATGCCATTCGAGCCACATGATTTTTCTGCCATGTTTAGCACACCCCCACATGGGTCTAAATAGGATGTTGGTCGTCACGAGCACCCACAACGTGAACGTTGACCTCCGTAGAAGTATACCCCTATGACCACACCATCGAACCATCAATTTTAGATGTTTCTAGTGGTATTGATATTACTCTAGTTTGTATTTTTTTTTATATTACAATGTTTGTACTTTTTTGTAAAAATTTAATTTGATTAATTGGAACTTTACAATTTGTAATAAAATTCGACCATAACGCAGAGTAGATTAATTTGGAGATTATAACATTAAAACACTAATACACATTACAACTGTAATAACCGAAATTTTAGCGATGTCAAAAATAGTGGTTCGAGACCACCGAACCTGACAAATGAACTCGTAAATTATATTATTTAATATTTATGAGCCAAATGTAGCTTTTAAAAAGGCTTTTAAAATAATAAATTGTGTTTTACAAAGATTTATTTGGTCAAGAAATTGACAAAAAGAAGTATCGAAATCTCGGTGTTATAATCTGAGCCATAAATATTATTGAAAAAGCATGTAAATGATGTGTTTTTTTTATATAAATTAAATACATTACAACATAAGCTCAATTCCCACTCGATCGTGACGATTGTCTAACATGGTAGTTTCACTTCGAGCATTTACTTCGATTATGACCACCTAACCTACATAATCCACAATGTTTACCGTCGGATTTCTCTCTAATCTCCATTTCATTATGGATTCTGGATGATTGCAGATGACCTCTCGGATTCCTACGTAGCGCTCTATCTGGGAGAAGCTCGAAAGTCGTCCGAGGCACCTTCCACGTAGACAGGTTAGGCAGGACGGGGAACTCATTTTCCCAGACACGCAACATGTGCTCGAATGTGTACACATCATCGACAAATTGTTCAACATTAAGGTTCACTTTAGCACACGCTACCACGACATGTGTATACGGATAATGAAGTGTTTGGAACCTCTTGCATTCGCATCGTCTGTTCCAAAAATTAACTCCATACGACCTAGGTGGTATACCGAGTCGACGACCGATGGACTCCGTAACTCAAAAATTTTCCAGGCATCGTGAATATATTTCTACAATCATTGACCTCGCAATCCGACGGTTTGCAATCAATGCATCCCTGACATCTTCGACAAACACGTGTCCCGCCTCCATCTGGTAGACTTGTTGTTCATTCATTCTTGGCATCAAGGTTGCCAACCTGTAGAATGTAGCCAAGAAGACAGATGAAATCGGAAGATGTCGTATTTTTAACAACACAGCGTTGACCTCCTCCACCAAGTTTGTGGTCATTTGACCATAACAAAAGCCCTCGTCAAAACTTTGAGCCTATTGTCACGGCTCCATTGTACCTAACCACTGTCGAAAAGATGTGTTCATTTGACCTTCCATGTCACTCTCAAATCGAGTCATTCTTTGGCGAAAAATATGTGGCTATAACTCGTACGCTATATATGTATTAAGAAAAGATAAGTTACAATAACTGAATATCATAAAACATTAAAACTTATATTGAAAAGATAAGGTTATCCTTTACCCATTTTCACCACCTGTCTCTTCCAGTCTGTATTCTTATAATCTCGAAGGAAGTTAGCCGCAATGTGACGAATGCAGTAAACGGATCTCCATGGCACACCGAAACGTCTAATTGCAGCAATTAATCCTTTCCCTCTATCGGAGATGATGCAAATATTATCATTGCTAATAACATACCTCCGCAGGTTGGTAAGGAAGAATTCCCAAGATTCCAAGTTCTCCTTATCTACGATGGCAAATGCTATCGGGAGCACGTTCCTATTGCCGTCTTGAGCAACCGCAATAAGTAGGATCTGTGTATATTTTCCATATAGCCAGGTCCCATCCACCTGCACAAACGGCTTGCAGTGTTGAAATGCCCGCTAACATGGATCAAACGTTCAGAACATCCGATAAAAAATTCTTTTCCCCGACTATAATTGGTCATCTGGGCCGTAATAAGGTCGTGTCTGTAACTCAACTTTGTACCAAGAAATTTCAACTTTTTACTTTACACCATGGGTGGGGGGCGGCTTCCACGTCCACGCAGGGAAATTAAAATTGGCATCCGTACATCCATTTCATATAGTTATTGAATAATTTTCTTAATGATTTTAGAATAACTTGACTTTAGTCTATTTTAATCATGATTTTTTTATTTAAAATCTTTAATATATATATTTTTTAATAAAATAAATTAATTCCACGTATGTATACACTCGGACTCTTGTGTAAAACTTTGAAAAGAAAATTGAATAGGAAGACTTCATAACATTTTGCACCAAGAAAGACGTGGCCACCAGGCTCCTTGTCATGTTTCCAATTACATCGGCTTGAATATATCTTTCAATTAAGGGGAAAAAAAAATACTTATATGCCATTCAACATTTCGTTTAATTTTTCGTTTTTTTATGTTAAATCAACTCAAAATATATGAAAAAAATTAATGTTTGTTAATTTTGCTGACGTAGCATACACGTGACAATCCACGTGTATACCGTATTAGTAATTAATTGATTTTTATACTTATTTAATCATTTTTAAAATTTTAAAAATATTTTTTTTGAATATTAAAAAATTAATTAATTATTGACATGACATCCATATGACAATCTAAATATATACTATGTTAATAAAATTAATAAACATTAACTTTTTTCTATTAAAATGGAAAGTCAAATAAATTATTACACCATAAAAGTTTTAATTTTTTTTTTTCTAAATTCAACACTATGTACTCTATAGTCTTCAACCAAACTTTCACAATGCATGGAAAAACATGTGGGTTTGGTATTTAATTTTACTATAAATATATGAATTTATTAGAATTTATGGATAATTAGTCAACTAAATTATAATTGGAGTAATAATGCATTTTTTTGTTTAAGTCTTCAGTTTGACATCAGTTTTAGAATTGATTAAGAGACACTCGTTAAAAATTTAGTTGTTAATATTGGCATGGCAATTCTCCTATACTTCATGCAAACATGTTATTGTTTATTTTATATGTTAGATCAATAAATAATTTAAAAATTATAAAAAAATTAAAATTAGCATCCAAGTTGCCATGTTTAAAAATTTTAAAGTTTTAATCAATATTTTTGTTAAAATAAATAATTTTGACTCTTTTTTTAAATATTAATGATTAAATTAGACTGTTTTTAAAAAAATTAAGAGTTAAATTTAACCCAAAAGATTATATGAATATATAAAAATAATAAAAATAATTTTTATAAAGGAATTGAGGAGATTAAAATTGATATTAATTGAATGATCGAGACATTTGGTTGACATAATATGAATTAATGGGACAAGTTGTCAATACGTGTGTGAGGAAATAAAGAGAGAGAGAATATAACTATAACGATGACATTGAAAACAAATGGCTAACCATACATTACATCCATGTCATTATGTGACACATCTATAATGACATGTACACATCTACCACCTAAGGTCATCAAAATTAGAGGTGGTCATTTGAAATGGTTGTAGAGGTGTTATGAGTCGGATCGGATCTAAGCCTAATATTAACATATTTTATGTTTACTCAAGTTCGGTCTAACCTAAAATATGAACTTAAAATTTTGTTCAAACTTGCCTATATTTACAAAAGACTAATTTCAAGTTCATTTTAAGCCCTTCCATATTATTTTTTAAATATTTATTTTATATTATTTTAATATTTAATAATTTTATACATTTTTTATTTATTGAACTTTTTTAATATTTATTTTATATTATTTTAATATTTAGTATAGGTTTATTTTTTAATGTGTTCTAAATTACATAATATATATAAAAATAACATAATATAAAGTATTATAAACTTAAAAATGAGTCGGATCAGGTCGGGTTCGAGCCTTGAAGATTCAATCTCAAGCCCAACTCATATTTTAAACGAGCCTAATTTTTTTACCCAAACCCATTTTTTAAGTCTAATATTTTTTGCCCAAACCTTTCCAAATTTCAGGTGAGCCTTCGAGCCTGGGCGAGTAGCCCGACCCATCAACAAGTCTAGCTGTGAGTTGGATATTTATATTTTTAAAATAATTTAAATTTGTAAATTTGATTAAAAAGTCATATTCATTTATTATTAGTAAATTATTTAACTACTATTTAAATTTGAATTTTAATTAAATGCTAATATGTGGATATTTAAATTTGTAAAAAAAAAATTGATTTCAATTTTTCTTTTACATTTTTTAGATACCCAAGTCCACAAAATTTTAAGTTTGAATCCATTAAAATTCGTTTTATATATATTAAACCAAAATTATAAGTATTTTGTAACCAATGGTAATCAATGAATGTGAATAATGGATACTCTAAGTATTTATATGTATTTGTGGTAGAGAGTAATTTTAAGATCTGAATCGAAATATTATTCGAATATGCAATATTCAAATCAAGGAAAAATGGAGTGGATATTTAAATCTGCTATCTAAATTGCATCTCTAGTTTAGATCAATGATATTTTTTTTAGTTACCTTTTTTATTTTAAAGTCTGGATTAAATATGTTCATGTGTCGAACAATTTAAACGGTTTGATAAATTCATTTCTTATTGACCAAGTTTTGGATAAAACATTTTTTTGAAAGGTTTCTACCATTACTTTACGGATTATTTTGAAGATTATAATTGCCAACTGAAACGATGCAACCATAATCCTTTTCTTCTAAAAATATATAAAGCATAATATCAAATTTAGTATTCAATGTTAATATTTTTTTTTTGGTCATTTTGATCTTTATTCCTTTTTTTAAGCTAAATTTAGTCATTAATTTTTTAAAAAATTTAAATAATTTTTTCTTAATAGAAATGCTAATTAAAACATTAATCTTTTAACGATAGTAGCATGGCAATTCGTGTGGTAGTCCACATATTCTTCATACTAACATGACATTGTTTGTCTTATTTGTTACGTCAACAAAAAAAATTAAAAATTTTAAAATAAATCCAATATTTAAAAAATTATAAAAAAAGTTTATACTAATTCAAAAAAAAAAATTAAGTACACGTGAACTGTTATGCAAACTGATATATTTAAAAATTTAACGTCTCTTTTTTAAATATTGAAATTCTAATTTCACTATTTCTAAAAAATTAAAGACGAAATTAACAAATATATATATATATATTATGGTAAGATGTTATATTCGGAATTGCAACATTTAAGAAAAGTTAGATGTGATGAATCTAAATTATAGATGAGGTGGTTGAGATTATTGCACAAAATTCTTTGTCGAGGGGTCCATGCGAATTTAATTCACAACACAAATGGCGATCAACATAAATCATTAGTATCTGATACATTTAGAGCGAAATTATTTTTAATTCAACATCATGTATTTTATTTTATTTTTTAAATTTATGACAACTTCAAATAAACTATATAATAAAATTGTTAAAGATAATATATTAAATAAATTTTCGTATATATATGTGTGTGTGTTTTGGGGAGTGATTGGGAAATCCAATTCCAAGGTTAAAATCTTGTAACTCACACAAGAGCATCATCCATCCACGTGAAATTTGAAAATCAAATTAAAGCTAAAACAAATAACAGGTTATAACCAGGGAAGGGATATGTGGTAGAGGTTAAAAGGGAACATTGGGAAAGGAAAATAAAGTTCATTATCTTTCCTTGGCTTATTATTATTATTATTAAATAGTATAAAATTGAAAATAATTATTAAAATATTATGAGATAAAATTATTCATCAATATTGATACAAGTGTTAGTAATGGAGAAGAGGAGGAGGATATGCTAATGGAAAGAAAGTTCATCAAAATAGACGAGAGTTGAAGAAATGAGATAAGTGAGGAGGATTAGGCAGTAAAAGAGAATGAGTGTTGAGTAGTGCTTTAAGGTTGCTTAAAGACTAGAGATTCGATCCCTTCTTCATCATTCTATAGGGTATTTATAAAGAAGGAGGGCTTTTGCTCAGTAAGACCACGTCACTGACAAATCTGGGACATGGTGGTTGTGTTGTCAACCAGGTGGCAATTACGGATAAAATGATCAATTGCTCCACATTTATAACAAGCCCCTACTTTACTCCTACACTCACCAGGGTGGTATTTCCCACAATATCTGCATTTAGGCTTAGTAGTATTTTGCACGCTACCCACACTAACAGCGAGTCTAGTAGATATCCCGTAATCATGTTGAATCATCTTGTTTTTATTTGATCGTTCAAGCATTAAGGTAGCTCGACTGAAATCATCTTTAGACTTTTTAGCCGGCGATACCAAAAATGTTTTAGAAGAACCTCTTTTATAAGATTCTCGATTCCGTATATCTCGTTGCATTTTTTGGTTGTACACCTCTTCCATCTTCTGCTCACGATCTGACAAAACAAAAAATTCTAGTATTTCATTGCCTCCAATCATCATTCGAATTTCATCATTCTACCCTTCTTCAAACCTAATGCACATTTCTATTTCTGTTGGCACAATTTCCTGAGCATATTTACTAAGGTATACAAATTCCCTCTCATACTTAGCTATTGATTTGTTTTCTTGGTGCAACTCAAGAAATTCCCTATTTCTCTTGTCTAGATACCTTTTGCCGACATATTTCTTCTTAAATTCAGTGTAGAAGAATTCCCAGGAAATTTTCTCCTTTGACACTATTGCCACTATTGTTGACCACCGGTTATATGCTTCATCTTTCAGTAATGAAACAACACATCTCAGATAATCATCAGTGGAGCAAGCCATTTCTTCAAAAACCCTTATTGTATTTTGAAGCCAATACTCAAATTTAACTGGGTCATCCTCTGACCTACCCCAAAATTCTTCAACCCCACACTTTCTAAGTTTCTCAATAGAAGTACTTTTACTAGATTCAGTCACTGGAGGAGGTGGAGGTGCAACCGGAGGCACTACAGGTGGTACAGTATGGGGAGGAGGTTGTTGAGCCAAATTTCTTTCTTGCATAAATTCACTGAACCAGTGGTTCATATACCCAAAGAACATATTTTTAAGTTCTTGTTATTGAGCCGGAAGGATCGGGACATTACTACCTGTCCCATGTTTAGAAGTCGGTGCTCTACTATTGACCTCATCATGTTCAGCACGTTCAAATCCGTCTGACATCTTTACAAACTATAAGAAAACAAAGGTTAGATCGGATCATACACATCACATTATCACAGATTTATATGGCATATATTTCTAGACATTTCATACGCTACGTTCAGTCCGAGAATCAGCTAAATCGTAGCTCTGATTCTACTAAATGTAACACCCCTAACCTTTATCCGTCACTGAAACGGAGTTACAAAGCATTACCAGACTTTTTAGATCAAATACGAACATTTCATATCATTTAACATACATATTAAAAACTAATCATAATCACTCATATTGTCCCTTATATGAGCCCTCGAAGCCCAAAATACACATTAAAAACAAATTGGGACTGAACCAATAACTCAGAAATTTTTTTCACAAAACTTCAAAAAAAAATTTGGTGTAGGGGACACACGGCTTTGTGCCCCATTTCGAATGCCCACACGACCTAAGACACGGACGTGTGTCCCCTGCACCTAGGAAAAATTTTGAAGTTTTGTGAAAAATTTTCTGAGTTTCTTGTTCAGTCCTGATTTATTTTTAATGTGTATTTCGGGCCTCGATGGCTCATATAAGAGACAATATGAGTGATTATGATTAGTTTCTAATATGTATGTTAAATGATATGAAATGTTCGTATTTGATCTGAAAAGTCTGGTAATGCTTCGTAACCCTGTTCTGGCGACGGATAAAGGTTAAGGGTGTTACATACACGATTTCATCCGACTAACAAAAACCAAACAAATAAATAAAAATAATAAAAGTCCATTTACAAAAAATAATTTCCCAAATACAAAAAACCCTAAAGCCCACTATCTTAAAATTTTTAAAAACCCTAACTCTAGCTGATGCCGCTCCTCTGATTTGCCACGTTAGCGGGCATGTTTCCTGAAGTCCCCTCACACTGAGGTCTGCCTTTTCTGTCGCCATTTCACCAAAATTGCAAAGGCATGCTTCTCCCATTGTCGTTGACCACCAGTGCGACCTGCAAAGAAGAAAGAAAAGACAAAAGCAAAAAAAAAACAGAAAAACAAAAAAACAAATGCAAATATTTGTAATCAATCAGTTATAAAAGCCAAAAAAAAAACAAACAGTTTGTATTCACACACATAAGCAGTTGAATAGATAAAAAAAAAGAGATAAAAAAAGAACAATATTCAAAAGAAAAAGGTAGCATTTTTATTTCTTTTACTTCGAAGTAAAAAAAAAAATCTCACTTGAAAAACGCCGTCGCCGCCATGAGTCCCTTTCCTCCGACTTGAGAAACCTTGGAACCCTTTAGAGTTCCGTCGAGGGCCACGTCAGAAAAGGGAGAAACCTTTCGGTTTCTTTTTCTTCGACCGAGCATCGGTTAAATTTCTGGGGATTTAAACCCCAGATCTATTTTTTACTCAAAGAAAGGGTTTAAAAAGGATTTTTTGGGGTTTTTCGGCCACCGGAGGCGGAGGTCGCTGTTGCTGATGATTGGTGGTGCAACGGATGTGCGATGGCCCCTATGGCCGGAGAATAGGGTGCTTGAGAGAAAGAAAATGATGAGAAAATGATTTTTTTCTGCTTTTTTACTTATATAGGATCATGATACAACTCCGTTTTGGACTTGACCTTCAGACACCCAAAACAACGTCATTTTAATGTTTAGCCCGACAACCCGACTCGAATGACACATGATTCGCATGTTTTGGATATGGGGGTCTATTTATTTTCCTGGTCCTTCCACTTTTGTGGCTCTTTTCAATTTTGTCCTATTCCTCTTTTGTCATGTTATTTCTTGCTCCATAATTTTAATCTGCTTACAAATCAGTCCTTTAACCTACTGTCAAGCTCAAGGGAATGACATGGATGGAAAAATAACCTTAAGAGTCCCTGTACATTTCTACATTGTTTCAATTTGATCCTTTATATATATATTTACGATTTATGCTTTAATTTTTTATATTCAATTTTGTCCTTGTACTCTCGACCCTTTGGGAGTGACGTGTGCTAGGGCTGGGATTATTTTCCCCCGAAGTCCCTAAATATTTATACTCTATTTTAATTTAATCCTTTACATTATATTTTCTTATTACTTAGGTATTAATTTTTTTATATTATCAATTTAGTCCTCTACTTCCCTTTTCTTCATTTATTTAGCAATTCATGCTTTAAGTTTTGTTTAAATTTCAACTTAATCCCTCATTTATTTAATTTTGCATCTTCATTTACTATATATTTTATTTTAATGCTTAAAATTCATGTTATTTATATTTCCATTTTTTATATTATTATTATTATTATCATTATTATTCATATCAGTATTATGATAATAATCATGACATGATTATCGCTATTATTACTATAAATTGATATTTTATTATTATTATAGTTGCATTGTTATTATCAACTAGCATAGCATAACATTTCTTTTATTTTATCTTTTTATTTATATTCATTTATTTATTTATTCATTTGTTTATCATTTTAATGTCATCATTTCATTTTTACCCATTACTATTTTACTTTATTTTGCTAATTACCATGCTATGTATCGTGTTAGAATATATTTATCCATTTTATTAGGCCTAAACAAATTAAAAAGTATATTGTTTTAAAAATTACGTTCATTCTATAGAAAATATTTAAAACTGAAGCATTGTTCATTATTTTTGAGATTCGAAGAGTCGTGCTCCTAACTTACGGAGTATGATCTTCTTCTAAAATCGAAGTAATCGAATATCCTATGTAAAAAAAAAACGAGATTTAAGTAAGGATCAAATTGAGATTATTCTTGTTTTCGAGGATTCAAAGCATCGTGTCCTAACTTACGGGGCATGATCTTTTCTTCTCGACTAATTTGAAATAAGGCCTTTTCGTAAAATTTAATTTAGTTAGTGGTTTTAATTAAACAGAACATCATGCAAAGATGGATCATATTTTAATATCTCTTCGAATTTTTAACTTTCGACATCAAAACATTAACTAATCAACTATGTACCAATTTTGGGCGTTATGAGGATGCTAATCCTTCCTCATACGTAACAGATTTCTAAACCCATTTTTCAAATTTATGGGACCGAATATTACCGTTTTAGAAAATTTAACTCTTTATTAAAATGACCGAGTTTTGAAGTGATCCAATCACACCTAAAAAAAATTGGTGGCGACTCTATTTTCATTTTTAAAATAAAAGTCGATTTTAAAAAAAAAGGTTTTGACACTTTCTATTAAAAATTCCATCTATTTCTTCTATTAAAATCTAATCTTTATATGTCAACATGAGGTACACATGACACACCATGTGTAACTGTCTGATTATTCCATTAGCTATGTTAATTTTTAACAAAAATGATTATTTTGTTTTTTAATTTAACATACAGGGACTTATTTACTCATTATTTGAATAAAAGTGGCAAAATACAATCTAACTTTTAATGCAATGGTCTCTACCATCATAATTATATAAAATATTAAAACAATTTTATCCATATATATAAAAATGAAGAAGATTTGTCGGGTTGGGGGGGAGGTTGGTTCTGCATCTTGGGGGAATAAATGCTGCGAAAACAAAAGGGGCTGGGGGAGTTCCCAACTTGAAGGAGATAATTCATAATTGATAGATTTATGCACTTTTTGGGTCAAATTTTATATTCTTCTTTTTGCTGTCCTTTCGAAAACTACCCTTCCATCCCCCACCCATTAACTCCAAAAAGGCAAAAACCCACCCTCTAATCTTTTACTTTATTATGCAATAAACTTTTCACAATGTTGACCTAATTCACCAAATTTTGTAATCTTTTAGTGGTAAAAATATTGTAAAAACTATTCTACTAATACTTAAATTATATTTTGTCTTTTTTATTAAAAAATAGATAAATTAGTCCTTATATATTAGATCAAAGAAAAAAACTTAAAAACTGACTTAAATGGAATTTTTTGATTAATTCAATGATTATTTTGTAATTTTTTTAAGTCGAGTGACCAAAATGTAAAATTAATAATAGTTTAGTGACCTAGAGTGCAGTTTATCCTAAAGTTTAATGGTAGAGATTACGTAGTTTTGAGTTCAAATCTCATCATATGTATATTTATTTTTAAATTTTATATAAAAATAAAAATATCCTCGAAATAATATTTATTTCAAAAAAATATAATTTAGTGACCAATCTAATAACAAAATTGACGGAGGGACCAATATTTTCAAATAAAAAAGGGACTCAATGTCTCAAAATTAAAATATAAGGACTAACTTTTAAATTTTAAAAGAGGACAAAAACTATTGGCATGTTTAAACCTATTAAGGGGGAATCGACTCCACTAGGAGAAGTTTTGTCTTTGAAGTGCTGCCCTCTAGGTAGTCAACCTGGACCTCAACAATGGAAGAAATTGTCCCCACGTCGAGGTTTTGTTGAGGACAGTTCGAAAACAAGACTCCTCCTAGAGGAGTTGATTCCCCCTCAACAATTGCAAATAAGAGCAAGTTGGTGGTTTGAGCTACAGTGCGCTCAGGTACCTCTATAATTATCCATACGCCCAATACTAACACCTATCTTGAGTCTTGTAGGTATTGATCTCCACCAGCCAAGGCACCTTCCTCTATGAACCATACATGACTCTCTTCAGAGGTTGGGGAGAAAATTCCGACACGAGAACAAAAGCTTCGATTATTGAGGTCCAGATCGGCTACCCAAAGAATAACACTTCAAAGACAATACTTCTCTTAAAGGAGTCGATTCCCCTTCAATAAAACCAATATAATTCGTATAAATATATCGAATTAATTATTTTAGTTATGCTAAATATGTTCAATTTGTTTCTTGAATTATTTTCATTATTAATTTTTCCCATGCGTATGATGTGCTTTTGTATCTAGAATTTATACTTGGTTAAAACATGTTGTTAATCCTTGCACCTTTGTAGAATTTAAGATTTAGTCCCATTACTTAAAAAGTTAAAGCTCAATCATATCTTTTTAATTTAAAAATCATAGTCCAATCATTATATCACCATCGATTGTTTTCATCAAAAAATTTCAACATAAGATATTTATTTTCCGTCGATCATATGCCACGTCACATGAAGATAGCCTAATTAAAATTCCAAGTTGATAATTTAAAAAAAAAATACTTATGATTTTAATAGTTAGATTGAAATTTTTAAATAGAAAAAATGAAATATGACTTAATTTTTAACTTTTTAGGTATAGAAACTAAATCTCAAATTTAGTCAAAGTACAAGGACAAAAAACATATTTTTTCCTTTTTATTTTCTCTATAGTTTTCCTTTTCAAATACTTAAAAAATGATTAGATAAGTATTGCCGCCAAAGAAGTGTCACTAAAATACAAGTTGGAGTCAAATGAGGCTATTAGTCCCTTTCTTTTGACATTTTAATTTTTAAGGATTAAAAAGTCAAAATGCCTTTTGGGGTTTTGTTGTGCAATTTGGTCCCTTAATCCAATGACTTAAGAGCATTTGTACGGCCATTTATTTTAATAGAAAACTAAATAAATAAATAAATGGGTCAATGACCTCTATAGCCTTTTTAATATGCATATGATATATTTGATCTTTGTGATGAATGAATGAAACATCTTTAGTTTTGATAAAATATATTTAGAAGAGTAATTATCTTGTCTTAACTCCAGCATCTATTTTATATTTGGAAATGTTTAATATACAAAATATTTTTTTTTGTACATACTACAATTTGAAAATAATTTAGAGGGTTAGAAAACAATTTTACTGTTATATAAATTTATAATTTTATAAATTTTAAGGAATTTAAAAGTAATTTTATATTTTTGGGGGACGCGTACCTCTCTAATACTCTTCTTATAGCAACAATAATAGAAACTTAATTTTTAAGGTGCCAACAAGAAAGTAATGTTGTTTGAACTAGATACGATCGCACAGTTAAACTGATTGAACCAAAAAACAATTAGGTATTGATCTAGCGAAAGGTTTTAATCCGGAAACCATTACGAACTAATTGAACCGATTAAACTAGATTATTTAAATTTATTTTAATTTTTATTATCATTTTTGATCAAACCATTCAAATCCTAAAATCGATAACTTACCCGATTTCACCACATTACAAGAACCCTCAACAGTGGTTAAGTTGTTTGCCACTTCATTGATTAAGTATGGGTCAAGCTTTAAATAAGATAATGTTGGGTGAATCTTGATTTATTTAAGGTCTAATTATGTTTCTAGTTATTGTACTCTATAGGGTTTGATATTTAGCCTCTCTATTTTTAATCTCCAAAATTTAGTAATTTACTTTAATAATAATTGAAATCGAATCTATAATAATACTAAAAAAAACATTTGTTAAGTTAATTATGTGACAAAAATTTAAATAAAAAATTTACTCACGTGATCAATATTATATGTGTAAAACCAAACAAACAAATAAAAATATTAAATATAAGAGTACAAGGACTATAAGCATAATTAGACCTTTATTTTATTATATATTAAAAGAACATTCAGGTCATCTTTAAAAGGGGAATTGAGGTAATTCTTTTAAATACCCAATTCAAAACGAGTACAATATTAGATAAACTTGTGCAATTTTGAACATTAATTTTTCCCCAAAATATTTGGTGTTATGATGTAATGGTTATATTTAAAAATTGTTTGAATATTTGGTTTAGAAAAAGAAAGGAAGAAAAATTAATAATGGATAAAAAATAGCAAAATAAAAGCAATAATGTAATATTTAGTCCTTGAATTTGGTGACATTTCTCAACTTCGTTTTAATTTTTTTTTTTGTCCACATTAATTCTTAAACTTGACACTTTTTCTCGATTTTAATTCATGTGATGACATAACATTTTGATATTATATCACGCCATCACCTAAAAAAATATAATTTTTCATTAAAAAAAAAGAGTTGGTGATATGACACAAGCTTAAAGTGCTACGTCATTACATAGACCAAAATTAGAAAAAGTTATTATGTTCAAGGATTAACGTAAATCCAAAAAAGTTTATCTAAAATGGAAAAAATTACTAAATTATGTTTTATCCCAAATAAAAAGGACAATCAAACATAGAGAAGGAAGTTTCTTGAGTCAAGTAATGTTGTTTGTACTAAAATAATAGCTTAATTAAATGTTGAAAGTCCACGGAATTCTGTAGGTGAGATGAAGGAAATTTTCATTAGAAAGAAGTTTCGTTTTTGTTAAGTTTGATTTTTAAAAAATATTTTATTATATATATTTATCATATCTGTTATTTTTAACTCAATGTTTAAATTTACCTATAATCCTTTTTCAATCCATAAATAAGAGAATAATGTGCTCCAGCTATTCAAACCCATGTACTTTTGAATTGACAATAATACCCATACCAATCGAGTTAAAACTCAATCGTCTAACTTAAATTTTTTTTCAATCAATTGGAAAATGAACAAAACCATGTTTTATTTCTATTTCTTGCGTGGGTACTAATTTTATTTTAGTTTTAATTTTTTTTGATGTCATGAGCTCAAAATGCTTCCTCAGGAAAGCTCGAAGGAGCTAACTTTCTTAAATTTGATTTCTATTACGGTCGCGGTCTAGCATGAAATTAAGTTTTCTATAACGTTATGATAAATATGAGTGGTATCGATAAGAAATTGACATTTTTTATTATATTATTTTTAAATATGACACAAAAACTATTTATATGATAAATTGCGATTTGATTTATTTGATATCGGTGAGTTTTTTTATTTTAAAAGTCGAGTTTCGAATTAGATTCGGCTAAATTTTTCATTAAACTTTTCGAGATCAAGTTTGATGAATTTTAACTTCTGCTTATATTAATTAAAAAAAATCTCAAATTAAAATATATAAATTATGGATTAAGTTTAAGGAAGTTTTTAATAAAAATGAATATTCTGATTTGACAAATTTTTTCTTATCTAGTATATAATATAAGGGTAAATTATATTACTAGTCATCCAATTATGTTTTATTAGGTCATTTAATTATTAAAAGTTTTAAAATGTCATCCAAATTATTAGTAAATTTATTTTTGGTCAATCAATTACGAAAAGTTATAAAATAGTCATTCAATTATTTAATTTTGTCATTTCTGATCACTTAACTATTTTAGATTTTTTATATATTTTTATTTTTATGTTACCTAGCCGGTGGCTAAAAAAGACAAAATTAATTAATTAATTAATTATTTTATAATTTAATAACAAAAAAAAAGAAAATAAAATTGGGTCACCTCTATAGTTAATATTGATTAAGAATAAATTCATTGAAATATAATCTTAGTTAAGCATGAGGATTTTGGCCCAAGTCAACGGTTATGAATGGAAGTAATTTGCACTGTAATGTCAATCAAATAATAATAACAAAATGTTAATAATAATATTTTATATCTATTATATAGAAGTAAGATTGGGCAAGAAAAATCAAGAAATCGAAGCTGATTTGAATCGAGGTATTTAAAAAAATTATAAATATAGACTATGATTACTTGAACCGAATTTAATATTATTTTTATTTACTTTATGAATGATGTAAAAAATTATTTAGATTGATAAAAAAATCAAAAGGGTTATTTTTATTTTTATTTTTTAAAGAAATATTTATAAAAAAGCCTTTGAAGTTTTATCAAATAATATTTGAAAGGCACGTAATAAAACTTAATTTTTTCAAAATAAATCTAAAAATAAATTAAAAGAATAGAGAACCGAATTAAATTATGATGGATGGTTTAAAAAATTTCAAGAAATATGATTGAACCGAACCAATTTCATCCTAAATAGAGGTGTTAACATAATTCATGCTTTGCTCAAGCCTATCCTAGTCCAAAATATGAACCTAAATCTTATAAAAAATAACTTAATATATTTATAAATGATTAATCCATACTTATTTTAAGTCTTCTTATTTTAAAATTTTAAATTATGTTTTTTAACTTAAAATTTTAAATATAAACCACTTAACAAGCATTTTTTTAATTTACATTATAATATTATATATATGTATAAATTTTATGCTAAAAAAGTCACATAACATATAAAAATAAAATAATATATTGCAATATTTATAAAGAGTTAAGATTATACTAATTTCACATTTTCTTATGTTTGTTTCACATAATACAGCTTGGTAAACGGAAAATGACTTACAGATCAACGAAAAGTAAGCTATTTTTTCACTTATCCTTTTGAAAACCATAAGTAATTTTCCAGAAATGAGATCCTCTACGAATAATTTTTTTATATAAAAATTAATTTAAATATTTAATATTATTAAATTGATAATAAAACATATTTTTATTTTTAAAAAATATTTAAAAATATTAAAATATTATAATTTTTAATATTACTAAACATACATATTTAATTATTTATATTTAATCATATAATGAATTATTAATATAATTAATATAATCTATTATTTTAATAAATTATTTAATATTTCAATTTTATTTTAATAATAAATTTTAAAATAATTTTAAATAATATTCTTCACATATTGTTGAAAATATTCAATTTTAATATCTTAAAATATTTATTACAATTATAAATATATTGATAATAAATGTTTTGTAGTGTAAAGGTTAAAATATGCCAAAGTCCATGTACTCTTCACAAATTTAGAATTTAATCCCTATACTTTTATTTTCGAGAATTTAGTCCCTCTACTTTTCAGATTTAAAAATCAAGTCTAATTGTTAACATTGTTAATTTTTTTTTGTCAGTTTTGTTGATTTCACATTTTTAAATAAAAATACCCACTTGGTAGTCATGTAACTAAAAAATGATATTGTAGTGGACCTGGATTTAACACAATATTTTTAATATATGCAAAAAAATGTAAAATATAAATTTATAGATATAAAATAAACTCAATTAAGTAATAAAAAAATAAGAAAACCTCAAAAGCATGTTTGTTTCATTGAAAATAATTTTTATGAAATATTTTCAATAAATTTATCAAATAAAAGAAAATATTTTACACAGATTCATTCAAACACTAAAAAATATTAACTTTTCTAAAAAAATAAATCAATTTTCAGAAAAATACTTTTTGAAAATTATTTTCAATGAAACAATAGAACCTAAGTTCAGGCCTTAAATATTAAAACTCAAATCTATATTTTAAATTAACTATTTTTTTTTTTTGTCGAAATCAATTTCGAGCAACTTGAACGGGTAAAATCGGCCCGTGAAGAAATCTATTTATAAATTAGAATTTTTTTTAGATTTCAAGTTAGTGTCATCATTAATGGGCTCAGAACTTGAGATTTATAGTTAGGGTTTTAGGCCCTACTCCTTGGTGAAGCCCAATTCTTAAAAAAAGTATGTTGATTCTGTTTCCAGGCGACGGTTTTCGCCGTTTAAAGTCGTTCCACACAATTTTTGCGTGCGTTTTTGTGGCTATTATTACTCGTCTCCGCCGTCAACTCCGAAGCAGCAACAATGGAGTACGAGAACAAGCTGGTTCTCGCTCCCATGGTTCGAGTTGTAAGTAAATTGAACTCCCGTTACCAAATTCTCACTTTCTTAATCAGTTCATCTCTTCGTTTTGAAACTTCATTATGTAATTGGACTTCTTTTTCTTGGTTGATCCAGGGAACGCTGCCATTTAGATTACTAGCGGCTGATTACGGTGCAGATATTACATACGCCGAGGAAATTATTGATCACAAGATTATCAAATGTGAGCGCATAGTTAATGGTACGTTACACTTGTTTTTATTCTTTTATGAACTTACTGGATAATTCCGTTAATGCAACAAATTTTAGGACTATTCTTCTTCTTTTTGCCTTAATAAGGTTAGCTTTAATCTCATGGCCATGTACATGCTTTTAGCTTTTCGAAATAATTGGAATATCAATTCATAAAAGACTTTATCTTTTCAATGAAAGTGAGACAGAGGATTGGAAAGAGGATAGCACCGTCTTTTAATGTTTTGCCGTTTGTTTCTCTCGTATGATTGAAATTGATTTGATTTAGTCATATTTGTTTCTTTTTCCATTATTGTTTTTTGCAGATTATATCAGATCAACTGATTTTGTTGAGAAGGGAACGGATAATGTTGTCTTTAGAACCTGTAATGAAGAGAAGGGTCGGGTTGTATTTCAAATGGGCACTTCTGATGCTGTGAGGGCTCTAAAGGCTGCTCAATTAGTGTAAATTTTATACCAGTTTGGCATTCTTTTTTCTTCTTGTCATGCAGTTGCAATGATGCTCATGAACTGCCCCCCACCCCCCTCTTTTGTTTGCACCATCCTTTTATGCGTGTCATTTTTATTCTAGATGAGTACTATTAATTACGTAACGATAATCTAGAAAATGACCCTTTTATTGTGTTACATTCTCAAGTGTTATCATCAAATCACTTTCTTTCTTGTCTCTTATGGAAAACTCTAGTTTAGAATGCTCTTCGGCATACAGAAGATGGCTTGAGCTGTAGGCTATTGGAATCCACAAAGGTTTTTTATCAAGCCATAACTATACTGATAATGGTTAAATTTGGAATCCACCCGCATTTGTAACTGAATCGGTTTTAAGATAAACTAATCCTTTATCCATGGAGCCTAGGGCTGGTTTATTTGTTTTTTGTTCTTCAATGTTAGTTATGCTCCTGATAGCTCCGGGTTATCATGACCATAGATGATTGATTTATTAAATGCATGATTCATGTTAAGGGGTGTCTTTATTTTTTCCAAAAATTTAAGTGATTATGATAATTTGATCATTGCTCCGTTCCAACTACTTGTCTAACAAGTATATGATTATTTTATGCAAATTATTATTCTATTTTTTATGATGTTGGAAATAATTAATATAAGCAAAGTCAGGATTCCTTTTTGACCTTTTTAACGGTGAAAGTCAATCTTTCTACAGGTGCAAAGATGTTGCTGCCGTAGATATCAATATGGGTTGTCCCAAGTCATTTTCTGTGAGTGGTGGCATGGGTGCTGCTTTGTTGACTAAGCCTGATCTCATACATGATGTAGGTGCCCCATATTATTGGAAAAATCCTTTAATTTCCTTGCCAGTGTGTGCTCTTAACTTTGATGTTTCACATTATTATTTTGCTAATTCAGATTTTAACAACTTTAAGGAGGAACATAGACACTCCAGTAACATGCAAGATCCGACTTTTAAAATCATCCCAGGATACAGTAGAACTTGCAAGGAGAATTGAGAAGACTGGTGTTTCTGCTCTTGCTGTCCATGGAAGGTAACTGTAGATGCAATCTTTTGTGTGTTTGAGACATTACCATTTTAGCCAATATGTATTTGTCATATCTATGCTAATTATTTCTTCAACTTTTCAAAGTAGTTAAATCTGAACTTTGTTGGATCAGCCTGGAAATGGAAATCATAATTGGAAAAGGAAAACTCTTATCATATTCTTGATATAGCTACAGAATTGTGTTTCTTCAATTCTTTGTTCTGAACCATTACACTTTCTGTATAAGCAGGAAAATGACCTTTTATCTGATGTTATATCTTTCAAAATATAATATTTGGTCATGATTTTATCAAAATTGGTAACTTCAATGGCTAGCTTAAAGTTTTAGGGTGAGGAGATTAGGGGATAAATTTTTGGTGAAATGTGGCAGGGAAAGTGAGGCCATGATAGAAGCCTGATGCTTCTGAGAGAAGGAAAATATAATGCTTTAGGAAAATGCTACTCTTGGCAATCATATAAATTATTTAGTGTGCATTAAGTGTCTGGGAATATAATGATGACTAACAGATGGCAAAAGTTCAAACTATCAACCATCAAGGTGTTGGTCTAGTAGTGTGAAGGAGGATATTCTGAGAGTTAAAGTTGTGTTTGGAAAGTTAAAGGCGTGATTCTTAGGCCAATGAATAGATATTTGTTGTAATGGTATAAAAGATTGTTGTGGTATCAACTAGAAACCAAATTAGGGACACCATATGGATCGTGTTTCTGTGCTTCTATCACATTAGGCCTTTGGTTTTTCCTTAATGATGTGTTGTATTTTTCTTGTTAAAATTGCAGGCAAGTTGCAGATAGGCCAAGGGATCCTGCAAAATGGAATGAGATTGCTGATGTTGTATCAGCATTAACTATTCCAGTTATTGCAAATGGTGATGTTTTTGAATATGATGACATTCAGCGCATTAAAGTTGCAACAGGTAGCTAAAAGATAACTTTGGTTTTCTAATGGTATCTTACTTATTTTTCTGTTCTTCCAAGTTTTTAAAATGGTATATGTTAAGTGACCAAAAGACATTCTTGTACCATTAGTATTATATCCTCCTTGCCCTAAGCACTGCCACTGTTATGTTGCAAAATTTCCTATGATTCCAGACTTAAATTTTTATGCGGTTACCAATCCTGAAGTCTTTCATATTCTATATATACTTTTATATTGTGGCCTGATATGTGTCACTTGATTTTTTTTTTTTTCTCTTAAAGGTGCTTCATCAGTTATGGTTGCAAGAGGTGCTCTCTGGAATGCTTCAATTTTCTCTCCCAATGTTAAAGCACATTGGGAAGATGTGAAAAAGGAGTATGTTAGGAAGGTAGGTTTGTCCCTACTGGCCAACTTAAATACAACTTGATATTGTGCTCTGCAATTTCTTCTTAAACAATGACAATACCTTTTCTTGAATCCATACCGGTTTGACAGAGGAATGCAATTTTACTAAGTATTATTTAAGTTCACTAATCTCACTCTCAGGTCTAAGAAACATGATATGTGATATAAAAGAAAAAAAATTATTGAAGTAAACCTGTGCTTGTTGAGTAATGTTTATAAATAAGCAAGTTCTTCTGTTTAATGCTCCCAATTAATTCTCTGCATTACTGAAAATTTTCAAGTTTTTGTAGCTACTGTTTCTGCATGCTGATTAACTTTCACACCTTTTGATACTGAATTGAACTTGCCTCGGTTTACAACTTTTTTTGACCTCTTATTTCAGAGCATATTATGGGATAATGATGTTAAAAGCACAAAGCATACGTTAAAGGAGATGATAATGCATTACTCCTCCCTTGAATTCCCAGAGGGAAAAGCCATCATCAAGTCACAAAATTTGGCAGATCTAGCGTAAGTATGATTTTAGGTTTACATTTACGGGTTTTGGTTGCCTGTGTTGCATTATTCAATCACTTTCTCATCTGCATTTGCATTATTCATCCATTACAAGATGGTTGCTCGTCTTGGTTATACTACAAGATAGATATCTTTAACTATGTTACCTAGGTTAATGGCGAGTGTAAGGTTAACTTGATTTAGAAGTAGGATTTTACTAATTAGTATCCTTAGGGTACTTAATCCTATTTATAGTAATAAGTGCAAAATTAGAAAACTTGATATTCATCATTTTCAAAAATATCAACGCATCAAAGTAAATACATTAGTATATATAGTAACCTAGAGTGCTCTTAGAACGGCCATTAGCAAATTCCTTAAAAGTATTACCCGATTACTTGTTTTAACCTGCCTTTGCTTGCCAAAACGAGCTCAAAGTATATTTAAATTTTTTTAAATTTAACTTCTACTCGTATTAAGAACTCAGCCTAGAACTTAATACACAAGAGCCTTTTTATAAACATCATACGTTTGATTGTGCGCATCGTTGCTCACTACTTCTTTTAGAGTTCTCAAAATTCCACCACTTCCTGCATGTGTGATCCTAGTTCTAAATTTTCAATTCTACATACGGACCTCATCTGATTCTCCAGGAAAGTTTACGGGGGTGAAGAATATTACGAGTCGGTTAGGGCGTACAGGATCACACTCGATACGCATGCATGACAGCACCAAGAACCTCCAGTAGACTGAACTTGCAAAAAAAGAAAAAAGAAGAGGTACCCACTAACCAACCTAAGAAATTAAGGGTTCCTGCTGCTGTTGTATCTTTACTGAGTTATATGTTACATTATAACTCAATAGCATGTATTGGTCTTTGCAATTGTCTTGATATTTTAAATTAAAATTATGTCAAAGAGTGGTGAATCTCTTAGCGTATAGCCTGATTGAATTTTGTACACTTTTTAAACATTCACTAATAGATAATTGTTAGTGTTAAATGGTTTAGAATCCAAAGAAATTAGGTATTATATTATTTTCTGTTGTTAAAAAGCATTAAAGGAGTGAATTTATGTTGCTTCTATTTATTAGTGTTGGATATTTATATTAAACATGCACTTGAATGGAAATACAAGGATATATGATTTATGGAAAAGAATTAAAAAAAAATTGACACATATTATTAATTGATGTCAATTAAAAACCACTTAAGGTTAGTTTAAGAATATAAGGATATGATTAGAATATAGAAAAAAAATTATCTTATGTTTAGAATATATTAAACAGACTTGGACTCGAGTTCATTTATTATTTTAAAATAATAAAATATCAAATTATATAGTTTCATATTAATGTTTATATAAAATATTTTAATTTTAATTTTAATTAGATCGGGTTTACTCAACGATAAAAAATCATTACTCAAGGTTAGATTGGGCCAAACGAAACTATGAAAAAAATTATATTTATTTTATTTTTTTGAAAAATAATTTTTAAAAAGCGAATTGATTTTTTTTGGAAAAATTATATTTTTTTGATGCTAAGATGATTTCGCTCATTGTTTAATAAATTTTCTTGAAATTATTTTTTTAATTTGTTTTTGGTGAAAAAACATAGAACAAATTATATTTGTTAGAGAAGAAACATTTTTCTTGGACAATTAAATTTATTTTATTATTTTATAATAAATTATATCTCATATAGATTTAATAATAATACTAATCGATATTTAACTAAAACTTAATTTAAAGTTAAGTATATTATATATATGGGAGTAAATAGTGATACAATGAAAATAGAATGATAAATGAAATTAAGTAAGATTTAAACAAATGCTTATACTTATATCTTTATTAAAATATTCATATTTTAATACAATAAAACATCTATAAGTTGTAATATATATTTATTATTAAAATATTAATATAATAATTAATTTTATTCAATTTATTTTTTATATAAAAATCAAGTTACCTATAAGAAATTACTTTTCTGAAAATGACTTATGTTTTTTAAAAGAGGAAAGTCATTTTTCAGAGAAAATATTTATTTTTCGTTGATCAGTAAATTAGTTTCCACTGATCAAGCCATTTTCCATAAAACAAACATAAAAAATGTAAAAAACTCTTTTTCATATGTCATTATCGGTGAAACGAACACATTCTACTTTTATTTTAGTAGTGTTTGATAAGCTGAAAAAAATTGTTGAATTTATATTAAAAAATTATTTTAAACTATGTCTCTATTAAAATGCACCTATTATTAAAATTAATATAATAATTGACTTTATTCAAGTTAATTTTTATATAAAAATCAAGTTATATAAAGAAGGAATTTCTAGAAAGTGATTTTTGCTTTTTAAAAGATAAAGTCCTTTTTCAGAAAAATTAATTTTTTTATTGACTAAATTATTTTTCATGATACAAATACAGAAAAAAATAGAAAATATTTATCCTAAATCATTTGTGAAACAAATATATCCTAATTTAGTATTAAAATGATGTTATCTATCTCAATAATTAATACTATATTAAATATTTTTTTAATTTCAATTTAGTAATATAATAAATATATTTACCCTAATTTAATATATATTATGATGATAGATATATGTCAATGATTATAAATAGATAGATTATAAATTAAATAATTATAAATAAAAAAAAATTCCGATGATCATGGACGGATCAAAATAATCATTGATTCAACAACACTACATCAACGGCCAGGATTCCTTGATATTGATCCATTACACAAACCTCCAATTTCCCAAATAACCCCCGTATCTTAAACGGGCATAAAACAGCAATAACACAAAACCTCTATTCCCTTTTTCGTCATTTCAGTCCTCAAAATCATCCCCTTTCTTCTCCTTTCTTCTTCCTACTCCCCACCCCCACCGAGATTTCGCCCTCGCTGATTCTCTACACCGCAAATCCGTACGCTCTTCCCTTTTTTCATTTTATTTCCTTTTGAAAAATAAATTTTTAAATCTATATTCAAATCTTAATTCTTTTTATTCTAATATAAATTATTTAATTTCTTGTTTATCTTCGTCTTCAATTTCGTGTACGTATATAAAATTATTATGGATTTCTCTTTATTTTTAAAATTTTTTAATCTTTGGTGCTTTAGTTTCAGTAATTGATTTGCAGTTCTTATTAATTTCAATGGCGTTTTTAATTGCCTGTTCCTTCGATTAATTTGTTTGATTTAGTTAAGGTTTGATCTCTTTTATGTTATAAGTTTCGATAATTATGCGATTTAAGTTATTAACGGACCTTTCTAGTCTTAGATATCTTGTATTTTAAAGTTGAATTTGTAATTGTAACTACGAATTTTGCATTGAATGAGATCCATCTTATAATTTTCATTTCAATTCGAACACTGAATGTTGATTTTTCATTTTGTTGCAGGAATCATTTCAACTTTCACCGTACTCGCCGAAGCTTTTGAATGGTAATTTGATATTAATCTGTTTTCACTTAGTTACTTAGAAAAGTTTTTATTTTCTCTCATGAATTCTATGGAAATGCTGATTCGAAACTGATTGTTGATATGGAGTTATAATTTCAAGTACTATAAGCTTTGTGTTTTTGTAATTCTTATATCCAATTGAAACTTTTATATCATTCTTTAAAGTGGATATCGATTTGTTAATCTGAGAATCAGATTGATTATGTCCTGTTCTTTGCCTAGGGCTTCCTTTAGATGTCAAGATCATTCATTTTGAATATATGTCATGGTTGTGCATTTCCTTTCTGCTTACTGTAATAACAAGAATATTAACTTTGAAAAATAACTTTTTGTCCTATTTATATGTAGTATTGGCTATACCATGCTTATGGAAGGTGGTAAATAAACTGAGCTTGAATGAACAGCTTTTATTCATGTTTGCTAGTTTATTTTTAAGTTTGATTGTGTTTGTTAAGAATTCCAAAGTTGCATTTGTGTTTGTATGTTTGTGTTCATTCGTTTAAATAAATGAACTTATTCGTGAACTTAATATAATTGAATATGTCGACAAACAATTAAAAATCTGTTCATGAATAGTAAACCGACAAACCATAAATAAACATATTTCTTATTATTTAGATATGAAATAATCAAATATAAATATTATTTTTTTTATTATAATCAAACAATAAACAAGTTCTAAATGAACAAAAATTAACTGAACATGTCTTGTTCGTGTTTGGTTAGTTTAGTAAACAAGCCTCAAAATCTAGTTATGTTTTTGTTTATTTAGTTTGTTAAACGAACATAAGTGAACTGTTAATCAGACGCGTTATTCATTTACAACCCTAGTTAACACTATGGTCTCAGTAAGGCGACTAATAGTTTAGTTCGTCTTTGCTCTCCTTTCCCTCGCTTGACATTAGCATTTTGTATTGAATCAAATCTTCTCACTGGGCTATTTCTAAATTGTTATGTTTCCAGACCACCTTAAATGTGTTTTCCTTCTGTTTATACTCAATGTTTGCAACCTCTATCTTCTCCTTTATACTCAAAATTTTAACTCTTATCTTTATTTGTCAATGCAGCATTGTTAACTCTACCTTTACTTGTTCAATCCTGTAATACATTGTTCATCTTATTTACATCTAGCAGAATTTCCCCTTTGTTTGAACAGAATTTGTGGTTACACTAGACTTCCAATGTATCTGGTAATCTTTTATTTATCTAAATGTGCGTTTGGTAATCAGGATGTATTGGCCTGCTTGTGCATCATCTAGAATTGATTCAAGTACTTAACTGATGCGAGCTGTTTCTTTGTGCTAAAGCTGTGTCTGGTTTCTTAGAAAAAGATGTTTAAATTAATAGACTAAGAACTGTTCAAGGCTTTGTAGACTATTCGTATTGTTATCAAACTTTTCTTTTTCTCTTATTTGAATCTAGATGGCAATTGAGCATCTGAGGTCATTGTTTGCTAATTTGCTGTAATCATGTTTTCTCTAGCATTCTTATAATCTAACGCAAACCTGATATTTCAAACATAGGTTTAAATTGAATGGACTATAGAGTGCTATATCTGCAGCCTGTGACCAACCATTAACTACCTGCTCCAGATCTGAGGTCTTGGTACTTTTTCTTTGTGTGTTTGTGTGTTCCCGCATATAAGTTCTTTGAAATTAAATATTAACTGATACGAATTCTTTATTGCATTCTTTGCAGGTGCTTCTGTGACAAAATATTCTAATATAAGGACTGATACTGTGAATGGGATTGACAATGGAGTTGAATAACCTGAAGGATGCATTTGATCGTGTAGCAAAGAAGCAAAAGCTGTCCTGCTCTAAAGTGCAGGAAGTTATGGATCAGATCGTACAAGAAATCGAGAAGGCAATAGAGATGATGCAGTCAACCACCCTTGACCATAAATCTATACTTGCTGAACTGAAGAAAAAGTTGCATGAAATTGCTCCACTCGCTCAGCTAGAAGGCACACAGAAGGAACGCAACATTGCATTGAGCAAGTATCCAAAAGCTCTTGAGAAAACCCTTAATCCTGATATATCCAAGGCTTATCGAAATATCGAGTTTGATTCTCATACAGTTAACCAAATAATTGCCAGCCATTTCTATCGGCAGGGCATGTTTGATATTGGTGATTGTTTTATAACTGAAGCTGGGGAAGCAGAAGCTGGTGCTGCTATGAGATCGCTTTTTCAAGAAATGTATCAAATACTTGAAGCCATGAAGAGTAGGAACCTAGAGCCTGCCCTGAAATGGGCAGCTGCAAACTCCGATAAACTGAAAGAAAATGGTTCGGACCTCCTGTTGGGACTCCATCAGTTGCAGTTTGTGAAAATACTACAGAAGGGAAGCAGAGATGAAGCACTCAAGTATGCAAGAACTAACTTCGTTCCATTCGCCGGAAACCATATGGCCGAGATCCAGAAACTCATGGGGTGTCTATTGTATTCCGATAGACTTAGTGAGTCCCCATATGCTCATTTATTATCACCAACCAATTGGGATATAGTGGCTGAAGAGCTCACTCGACAGTTCTGCAACTTACTGGGGCAGTCATATCAGAGCCCATTGAGTGTGACAATAGCAGCAGGTGTGCAAGGTCTACCACCACTTTTAAAGTTTATGACAGTTATGGCTGGGAAGAAGCAAGAATGGCAATCAATGAAACAGTTGCCTGTGCCGGTGGAGTTAGATAAAGAGTTCCAATTTCATTCTATATTCGTGTGTCCCGTGTCTAAGGAGCAATCGACCGAAGATAACCCACCGATGCTGATGTCGTGTGGTCACGTGCTCTGCAAACAATCCATCAACAAGATGTCGAAGAATGGATCGAAAACTTTCAAGTGCCCGTACTGCCCATCTGATGTCGATGCGGCGCGGTGCAAACAGCTGAATTTCTGATTATGTTTACCCTAAAATGCAAATGGGGTTGTATTAAAAAAAAAAAAAAAAGCATAACTGTTTCCTTTGGACTGAATCAAAAATCATGTCTAGACTAGAAATTGTTTGTGGTGAGATGTTGACAAATGCTGGTCAGCAATGGTGTAGTGTTTATTGATGAACTACTTGTAAATAGAAACTCTTCCCTACATCCATGCATGTCTTGGAAACCTAATCCGTGATTTCGGTTCAGCTGAATTTATTTTGATTTTTTTAATACTATTTTCTAAAATTTTATAGTTTATACATGTCTAAAATAATATTTTATATAATGGTTTTCTGGAAAAAAATAATTATTTATATAATGTTTTTAAGTTATTTTTCAAAAATCTATTCGGATGAATTTCAATATTTTTTTTTTCTTAATTTTAACATTAGGAATATTGGTGTTGTGGGCTTGGTGTGATTTGCTCAATGGGCTTTTGGTGACCATCTCTATCCATTGGCCTTTTATCTTTGAAGATCTCTATTGGACATCCATGCTTATTGGGGCAACTATTGTTATCAATTAGGGATACAAGTTTAAGGATGGGTTTGGATGAGACATTTGGGTACGATGCATTTAGCTTATATTTTGTGTCACGTTGCAGTATCGTTATAATATTTAATTTTACCGTCATTGTTGTTTTTATACTAATCTTAAGTAAGCACACCGCCCATCCAAACGCACCCTAAATATGAATCTATTTCGAATTTTATTATTTGAATATGGATTAATTGAATTATTTGTTGAACATTTAAAATTTTTAATTATTCATAATTAAATAAATAAATAAATTCTAAAAATTGAGCGGATGATAAATTCAGATTTTTAAATCTATTTCTAAAAATAAATCAAATTCTCCTAATAGATATACAACTTTAAATTTATTATTGGTAAAAATAAAATGGATTTAAAATAATAGATATTGAAAGGTTAATATCTGCATTAATTCTGAATTTGTTAGAGAGAGTAATTAAAATATTCTCTGAATTGCTAAAAACCGAATTAAATATCCACAAAGGTTTAAAGTCGATAATCTATCATGATTAATGGAAGTACTTATTTATATAATTGAGAGAAAACATTCTAGTTTGTTAAAAAAATTGCCAACCGTACGGTATGTTTGATACCAAATTTAAACATTATTAAGAAATTATTATAAATAAATGTGTTAATTGTACCAGATATCTCTAAATTGCAATCCTCGTTTTAAATTGGCTCTCAATTTTTAAAAAATTTTAAATATATATCTAAACTATCAATGTTATATCAATCAACTCCAATTATTAAAATCGATAATTTAACCAATAGATGACATGTCAAATTTTATGTGACATAATTTAAAATAATTTTTTTTTAAAAAGAGAGTAAAATGTGCCGCATAACTTCTAAAAGTAAAAAGAAAAAAGAGGAGAGTGGGTGATGAAGCTTTTGTAAAATCTTTAGAAACTTTAAAACCAAGATTTTTTCAATATTCGTATTTCTTTCAACTTTTCATTTTAAACCATGTCATATAAGATTTGACATCTCATTTAATAGTTAAATGATTTTAACAATAGAAGAACATAATTTATATAACCTAAACTGTTTGGGGTGTAGTTAAAATCTTTTAAAATTTAGGGACTAATTTAAAATGAAAGTTATAATTTAAAGATAAATAAATGAAAGTGTATAAATGATATTAGAGAGCAAAATGTACTTTTTATTTCCAATGGTTTGGTAGTACTAACAAAAGAAAGTAGAAAGAAATTAAAAGGTAAAGCACTCATCAATCAATTACCTCTAAAAGCTTATCATAGTTTTGCGCAATTTAAGGAAATGCCATCAAATACCCTTCAAAAACCAATGAAAGTGAAATAAAAGAAAATAAAAAGCTTAAAAAGATATTTTCAAAGGAAAAAAAAATAACCTTTGAATTAGCACTTTTTTAATCTTAACAAGTATAGATGATATAAATCATTATTTCATTTTTTAGTGTTTTATAGATATGTAATTTAACAACTAAAATGTAGAATTAAATTAATACTAACACAAATAGATTAAAAATTAATATAAAATCCACACGTAATAATGGTGTGATTGGAGACCCACATATAATAATTGTATATAGTAGAATTTGACTATGAGTACTCAAGGGCTTAAGGCCTTAGTATGACATGTGGTAGTCTATTGGATAGTTTGCAGATGACTCTTTGTTAAGAGTGGTTTGCATACAACCCACCACAACGAATAACCTGTATCAACCCTTCGTGTGAGATGATTCGCAAGCAACCCAAAGCAAATCTTATTTGAGTCAACTTAAAGACGGCTCGCTGCGCACCTCTTATGGGGACCACTCAAATATAATTGCCTCATACGACCCTAATGATAAGAATGTCAGAGCAAGACTACATAGTACACTCCTTGGTGACAACTGACCTGTAAAAACTGTGCTATCTGGTCAACCCGCACAACTTTGTAGGATATTTTGTTGTCGGCTACGTGGCACTATAGGACAATGGATGACCTCCTATATAAGCCTAAGTGTACAAGTGACCAAGGATTGACTCCTTCTCCTCTGAAAACCCTACACAACAACCCTAGCTCTCTTCTTGCTCATTCTTCTTCTCCTTTTCCTTACACTAGTTCTCCGCCTGTCATAAGTGAATTGATATTCCCTTTCACCATCCTCTCCTCCTTGTTGATGACTCATATCAACAAAACTTAATTATGAATTTCATCCATCTACATTATTAAAACAAAGAAATTAGTCCTTTTATTTTATCAAAATTTGGTCTTCTTACTTTATGAAATGAAAATTAAGAAGTTAACATTGTTAAACTTAGATAATATGGAATTCACCAACTCAACAATTATATGCACATAATTAACAACAATAAGTAGTTTATTAATTTATAGCAAAAATCATCAATCTAATGTTATGTGTTTACCAATAATTAAGCTAACTTCTCAATCTTTGTCAAATACTAAAATTAAATTCTAGCAAAGTAAATTACATAACTAACTTCTCAATTTTCATAAAGTAAATAGATGGATTTCATATTTAAACAAAAAAAAAAAAAAAAAAAAGAAGAAGAAAAAACTGAAATTACCAATATTTTCTATATATGTATTTTATAACTCAGAAAATGGAATTGATTGTTAGGAGCTGAATCCAAACTCTTATATCATACAATTAATACTTCAAGTTAGGATAGAGGTATTCAAGATTTTGTTTGAAAATTAAGGTGATATCATAATAATTACATAAGTGTGGTCCATGTGCATAATTTCAACCTTATCATCAATTTCTACTTCTTCAAGATAAGGACTTAAAAAGCAAAGACCCCAAATAATTATCTTCTTTTCTTATTTATTTAAATGATTGTTTTCATAGTTTTCAGCTATCAATATTAAGAAATTTTTCTGCCAACTGCTATTCTTTTTTCCACAAATTAGTTCAAAAATAAATTTTATTTCATCTATGAACTTAGATGCTAAATTAGGATCCTTTGAATTTTTTTTCATTGAATTCTTTGCCAAATACTTTCTATTACAAAAATGGATTAGTAACTTATATATAGAAAAGGATTGTATGAAATAGTTAAGTCTCGTTATTTATATCCCTTTTTCAATAGTTTAATGCTATATCAGCATTTTCATCCTAAAAAAATTAAATCCAAATGAAAATCCTGAAATTCAAGATGAAATTACTGATGTGACATTAAACTATTGGAAAGGGATAATATCTCTGTTTCGTATAATCATTTCTCATATATATATAATTACGGTAAAACTAATGTGATTTTAGACACTTTTATAATTTTTTATAATTAATCTTTTAATAATTCAAACATTAAATTTATTAATATAATTATATTTTTATGCATATAAAAATTTAAATTAGTATGATATTTTTATCATATAAATTCAAAATACCATCTATATTAATATATATTTAATGATAAATTAATATATAATTAAAAAATTAATTTACACTAAACTTTGTCATCTACATAAATTGAGGCACAAAAAAGTTATAAAAGTGTTAAAACATACCCTTTCTAATTATCATATCCCAACCTTCAGTTCAATTGATTAATCCATAAATTTTCAATTAAAAACAAAGTTAATTTTTTTTAATAAAAATGATTATTTTTTGTTTTTGGTCTCTCTACTATTTTCAAATTTGATATTTAGTCTGTATAATTTTAATTTAGCATAAATTTCTCTTCTACTTTTATAATATTATTTGTTAGTTCATACAATTACGTCATTGATTATTTCGACTAAAATATTGATATGGATTTCTTCTTAAAAACACTCATTTTTATAATTTAGTCTTGTACCCCACAAATGATAAAAATATAGTTTTTTCCAAAAATTGACACGTTGTAAATTGAAATAATAGTAAAATTGTATATTGATCCTAAAAAATTTATAATCCAATTTTAATCCTCAAATTTTATTTTAGCTTTGCGGTTACTCATCATGTTGACATAATTTTTTTTTTATAAAAAAACAATCCACTCTAATATTAATATATTCACTATTTAGACCAATTAATCTCATTATAAAAATTTAAATATCAATTTATACCATGGGACCAAAACTATACTTTAACTTAAAAAAAAATTAAACTTTTAATTATTTTACAAATAAGTTATTTTGGTACAAATTTTCGATCTAACCAATAGATTTGATTTTAAAATTTACCCTCACTTAAATGTCATATTCAATCAAATCCAGAAATGAGCATTATTGAGAAAGTTTTGGTTTTGTTTTTTAAACTTAACAACAAAGAAAAAAATAGAGTTAATTTATTGATTTAATCATGGTGGTGGCGACGTAATATTGATGATGATAATGAGGATAGCCGTTTATCTTTATTTATTTTATTTATGACAGCTAGGAGAGTTGTCTTTTATTTATTTAATTTTTAACTATTATTATTTCCTTAAATCTTTGATGTTTCTTATTTGTGCATGTCTTTATTTTGGTTGTAGGAAGCAGACATAATTATGGCCACCCACAATGTTACCCAATTTTTCTAGTAGTAGTCTACATGAATTCGAGTGTGCATCCACCTTTTCCTCATATATAATGCCATCTCCACTTTCATTCTTTTTTTTACCCTAAACCCAAAAAAAATACAATCTTATGAGTAAAATATCGGGTATGTTTTATTATTTGTTTGAAAATTACTTTACCAGATATCAAAGATGAATCATAAATTTTTGGAGGATTAAATTATAATTTTATTATTATATTAATTCATAATTTTATAAATTTCAAAGAAGTTAAAAGACATATTTACTAGGGGCACGATTTTATCTACGCCCTGCTGATTTGGTTCATTGGACTGGAATGTAAACTTTAATGTTTGGTTAATAGAATATATAATTAGCTTTACTTCTCATCTTTATATAATCTCGAATTAATTGTACCATACATCCTAAAACTTTTGAAATTATTTCCATAAAGTCCTTTCATTGTTAAAACCATTAATTTAGTCGTTAAATGAGATGTTAAATATTATGTGGCATAATTTAAAATGAAAAGTTTAAAGAAAAATGAATATTAAAAGAATTTGATTTTGAGGGTTTCGAAATTTTTATAAAAGTTTTATTGCTCACTCTTTTTTTTTAGTTTTCTATTTTTTTAAAAAAATTATTTTAAATTATGCTATATAAAATTTGACATTTTGTTTAATAGTTAAATTAACGATTTCAATAATTAAAAAACTTAATTAATATAATATTAATAATTAAACATAATTACAATCATGTTTGATGAAATTAACTCTATAATCTCTTAATCTCTATAAACCAACTACTATTTTGCATTGGAAGTGATTTAACATCTTTTCCTTCACATTCTTCCAAGTACTTGCTCTCCCATTGCCTTGAATAATGATATACTTTGGTCCACTTTTTCTTTGAAATTAATTAAAGGATAAAATATGTAATAAGTTGTTATATTTTTGTAAATTTAAAATTTTGTTTTTATATTTTATATTTTTAGAAATTTATATTTTTATTTTTAAAATTTTAAAATTCAAGTCTAATTAATAACACTGTTAAATTTATTTTATTAAATTTATGTTCATTACAATGTCATTTTTTTAGTTATATAACTATCAAATGAGTATTTAAAAGTAGAAAGATTAAATTTTTGTAATAAAAGTACATAGACTAAATTCTAATTTTGTGAAGGTACGGGAACTTATAACATATTTTAACCTTAACTAAGCCTACATTCTACTAATAAAATCTTAGCTCAATATCTCAAATTTGAGTCTGAATTTTTCTCTAAAATTATTTTGATTATAGTTAATTAGAATTTAATTAATCATTAAATTAAATTATTGAAATCAATAATTTGAATTCAACTTTCGAAAAAAACTAAATCCATTCACTTTAGTACGACACCAAGCACTTGGAATGGTTTGGGTTAGTGATGATTAGTCTAAATTGGATGAATGGGTGTTTTGTGGGCACTAAGAGAGCAAATCTTGATAGTGCGGGACACATTAGCCGCATATCTTAAAGAACAAAGGGTTTAAAAAAATAGTGTTTTAAATAAAAATCATCATTTCTTTTTCCTTTTTGCTTTATTTGCATTCATTGTACAAACATCAATCCCCAAAATACCTGATCAATTGCTCCCTACAACTTATCATTCAATACCCACTTTTGATACCATTTTATATCTTTGCTTTTCCAATGTATTTGTTGAGTATTCTCCCTGTTATGTTCTTATCATATCTATTTTTATAATATCTAAAATTATTTATATTTTTTTTGAATTATAAATAAAGAATAATATATTTTAACATATTTAAACTCACGTCTTCTTTTATAAACATAATTAAATTTTAATTCAATCGGTAATTAATAATAATAATTTTTTTAAAATCCCAAAAAATCCATTTGGCATTTTCCCATTATCGAAAAGAAGAGAAAAAAAATTGCCATACACTGCTAAAAAGACTATAAAGAAAAGAACCCATTACCACCCATCTCATCAATTTGCTGCTACGTTACAAAATTTGTGAACGTTTTCTTTGATTTGACCCACCAACTCAAAATTCACACATTTTTAACATTTTTTAATTCCCAAAATTCGTGTTCTCATATAATTAATTATATGTTTTATCATATCATAATGTATTTACATAAAATATACTAAAAAAATTATATACATTTCATTCACAGTTATATATCAATTACACATCAATTTTGATTTAATTTAAATGAATAACGTTGTGTTAATTTATGTTCGTTTTATGTCACACCTATAACTCACGTTCTACTAACTTCTGAAGATAATACTTTAGATTATAAGTCACTTTGCGAGCTAGAAGCATTTGTAAGGTCAAGACCTAATAAACCCAAGCCTTTGTGAGCCCTCAACCTCGTAAGCACACATCATTAGGATCACAGTCTTGACATTTATAAGTAGATTGGATGTTAGGGAATACGAAACTAATATCGAAGTGGCACGTAATGTTTAGGGAAAGAAAAATATATAACTTTTGAGACTCATAAGATCAGGGAATAGAGATCTCTTTCTACAACCACACTTTTAAGTGTATTTCTATTTTCTTTCGAACTCTAATTTTAAAAAAATTAAATTTTGATCACTCATAGTTATTTATGATTCTCTATCCACCAAATAAACTGTGTGAATCACCATAATTTTAATCTTAGATCAACAATTTATTATAATTATATAAATATTTTTTTCGTTTAATATGAAATTAACTTGAATTACTTGTTTTTCAGAAATCATTATTATTAAATAATTGAATTTTCATTCAAAATCAAAAAATAAAAAAATAAAACTGCTTAACCGTACAGTTTTCAATTTTGGCTTATACCCCTATTCCAAAAAGAACAATTATTTACATCATTTTCTATAATAGTCGCATAATAAATTAAATCTTGTCAAACAATGAAAAATCTAGAATAAAAACAAAAAAGCCAAATAGAGACATGGAACTCAATTAAAAGTCACTGTCTTCTCATCTCACAATCAAAAGCGCGTAGCCGTCCGGTTCTCCTTGTCCGGTACCGTTCAATTTCTCTGAATTAATTATTTATCTAATAATATATAAAAAAAAATTCAGAAAACACTTAAAAATCCTTTTGTAGGCATTTCATTTTATCACAAAACAGAAGGAAAAAAAACTATTTTTTGTTTTATTAATTTTTATGTAAATTCATACTACACATTGTTTTGTGTTACAAAATAGCAGTAAATAAAAAATTTTAAAAAAAAATCTAAAATCTGGCATTTTCAAATCCATGCAAATCGCTAACTCTATTCATATGCTTCCTCATGATTGCCACTTTAGCCAATCTCTCCGCTGCTCTCCACGCCGATGTCGGCGTTAACGGCTCGACCTTTTCCTCCACGTGACCGTTATTAACGTTATTAGTATTATTATTTACCCGCTCTCGTTGGTGTCGCCGGTTTAACTCAGCTAATTCAAATTCCAATGTGCGAATAAATTCTTCGGCTGAATTCGAACCTGATTGTATCAACAAAGTTCGAGCTGAGGTAAGGAGTAGGTGAGCCCCTGATAAATCGTTCCGCTCGATCAACCTGCGAGACTCCGCCACAGCGCGCGTGCTCACATGGAGGTTCCTCAACCGTGCGGCGCCATGCGACGAAGGTCGTACGGACTGCGACAACCGAGGTAAGTTTAGGCTTTGATCTCGCGAGTAGACCATCTCTTTAGTGAAGGGATCAATGTAAGCACATCGTATGGACATCGCCCTATGGGACCCGCGAGACGTTACTGGTACTTTCAATTCCACTAATAAGTCTTTCTCCTCGCCCAAATGTAGATCTCCAACTCGCACCGAATTAGACCCGATCAAAGCTGGTCGAGTCGTTAACGAATAGGCCGATGATATCTCAGTCGGGGCAGAACCGGATGAGAATCCGAGTTGAAGCCTCACGTCTTGAACCACGACGCTCAATAGACCATTCACGATTTTGCAAAAGGTATCGTCGTTTGGCGCGTGAGTGCACGATCCGAAACCGAAGGTGTGTACGGGGATATCCGAATGGGCCAAGCGCGTGGTGGAAACAACTGGAAGGTTCTGATTAGTGGGATTGGACTGTGACTGTTTATCATGACAGTCCGATAAGATCATAACACTGGCGACGGCGTTTTTTTCTCTACGATCCTCCAACACTTTGGCCGCCTTTTTGAGCGCGTCATTGACACTCATCCCTTGTCGGTTACTTCCCAACGCATCGACGATCCTCCTCGCCGATCGCCGTCCGCCGGAACTCATTCTTTTCAACGGCAACAACCGTTTCGAGCTCGACGAGAAAATCACGATCGACAAACGGTCTTTCTCGTCGAGCAAAGAGATAATCAACCGCATCGCGCGTTTCACCATCTGCAACCTCATCGCACTCCCGCTAATATCCAACACCGTAACCAAATCAATCGCGGCACGTTTCAACCCACGATGCGTCGCGATTGGCGCGCTCACTTTCATAACCACCACGTAACTCTCGTAACTCCTCCCGGCCGCCACCATCGCCGCCTCTTGCGACAACTGAACCTCCACATTCCTCGCATTACTGGTCGGAGTAACAAAAAAACCTTGGAACCCTTCCTCTTCATCGTCGTCTTCAGTTTCCTCGGATTCAGGAATCGGGTTGAACTGAGAAAGAGCAACCGGCGAAGCCAACGGTTCATCGTCGTTGTAGACCCGAAACGGCTTCGTTTTGACGTCGCCGAAAGTAGTTTTATGGCACTGTTCTTGGGAGAGTAAAGGGAGTTCTTTCCAGGTGGTGGAACAGACAGGGCAAATTTGCAATTGTTGCTTCCTGATATGGGCGGCGACACAATGGAAATGGAAGGAATGAGAACACTCCGCCGTGAAAATCGCCGTGCCTTGCCCCGTTTTCACGCTTTCTAAACAGATCCCACATCGACCACCCTGGAAAAAAAAATAAAAAAAATCAAATAAATAATGAAAAAAAGGAGAAATTTTCAATTGAAAATAAAAAGAAGGAGAAGCTTACTTTGGAGATACACAGAGTGGATTTAAGGAAGGAGAAACTAGAAGGGGATTTAGGGGAAGAAGGGGTAGATAAATGAAGTGTTCTGCAATGGAGCTTGGGGCTATTTGGAAGGGATGAAGTAGCAGTAGAAACGGTTCGGCAACGGAGACTGGGGCTTGAACCCGGTTGAGATCGTAACCTTGGTGTTGATGGGTTGGAGAAAAACCCAAACTTTGATGAAAATCTTGGACTTTTAGTACCATGGCTTTCTTGTTGTTGTTGTTTTTCTGGTAAAACAGGGCTGTCCTGTTTTTTAGGAATTGAAGTACAAAAAGCTCTTCTCCAACCAGTCACCATTTTTGAATGCTCTGTTTCAAAGGTGGGATTTTTAGTTTATGAACAAGGATTTAATTTGGTAGTGAAGGAGAAGAAATGGATTGAGCATATGGAAATGGAAAATCTGATAATAATAATAACAACAACAAAAAATCTCTGCTTTGCTTCTCTTTAGAAATACTACTCTCCCCAAACAAAAAAAGATTACTGTTGGTAATGCTATGAAAAGAAGAAAAAGAAATTTTAAAAACAATTCTATATAATATAGTGTTATATATATATATACACACTAGTCTGCAATGGAGATGGCTGATTTACTAAGTTAATAATTTGGAATTATAATAATGAGGCTTGTGCTGATCCAAAGAGCAGCTGTAAATTATAGACATTTGTGGGTAAGATCATAATTGCCAGTGCCACTCAGTATTAATTATTAAGTTGATATCAATACACACACGATTTTAATATAGGCTCAAATATATCACAACTCCTTATACTTTTCATAAATATAGAATTTAGTTTTTCTACTTTTAATTTTATAAATTTAGTCCTTTTATTTTTCAGATTTCAAAATTTAAGTCTAATTATTAACTCGGTCAAAATTATTTTATTAAATTCACGTTCATTACAATGAATTTTTTTTAATACTGACTTGAGTTTTATGCTTTCAGATTTTATCTTTTTATAAAATGATTTTTCTATTATGATTTTTGAACCTTACGTTTAAAATCATTTTCATAAATAATTCTTAAAAAATAAAGTAAACTATATTGTGTCACTCAACTATAAGTCATTGATTTTTTTTATCATTCAATTATGATTTTTTTTTAATTTGGTCACCTAATTATAGATTTGTTTCTTTTTGGGTCACTCAATTATTATTATTATTTTTTGAATTGATCATCCAACTAATTGAAATTGTTTCTTTATTCATTTCCGTTAATTGCATTGACTGAAGGGTGATGTGGCAGTTGAAAAATCGGTATAATAACAAATTTAACCCTCAACTTTTACATATTAGATCTAGTTAATCATAATTTAAAAAAATTAACTCTCAAAATTTAACAAATGGTCTCAATTTGATCCTAATTCTTAAAAAAATAAAAATAAAAATATTTTAATATTTTAAAAAATATAATAATAAAATACAAAATTTTATATTAATATTAAATAAGAATAATTATATTTTTTGAAAATATAAAATTTAAATCTATTATTATATTTTTATTCTTATTCTTATTTAATATTAATATTAAATGTAAATTTAAGTTTATTATTATATTTTTTAAAAATATTTTTATATATTTCTTTAAATATTTTAGAATTAGAATCAAATTGAGATCATTTGTAAATTTGACTGTTAATTTTTTAAAATATGACTAAATTGATATAATATGTAAAAGTTGAAGGCTAAATTTGTTATTATATAAATTTTTTAACTACCACATCACCCTCCCATTAGTGCAATTAACAAAAATGGGTCAAAAAAGATAATTTAAATTAGTTAAGTGACAAAAAAAAAGACTCATAATTAGGTGATCTGTGGTGTAATTTAGCCTAAAAATAACTCTTATCTTTTTTTTTTGAAAAGTACTTTTTTATATGAAATTTTCAAAATTATTTTAATTATTATATATACAATTTTTATTTTTTAATAATAAAATTTTAAATTAAATAAAAAACCTATTCAATTCAAATAACCACAATATTTTAAATAGGGAATGAATCCACTTATATTGGTGTAATGCTTAAGTGGATTTACATCTTTCTATAACTTTATATACGATTAATATTTTAACAATCTAATTTTTTGATTTATTTATATATTTGAACTTGTTGCGCAATAAATTTTTTAATTGATATAATATTTCTATCATATCTATTTAAAATATTGTTTATATTAATATATATTTAGCATTTAAATTTTTTATATAAAATAAGTTATTTTAATTTTAATTTAATTTTAATTTTAACATATATAATTTATATGAATATAACATGAAATATAATGATTAAATTATTAAAATATTAATTATATAGATGATTTTTTTATTTCTCTATTTTTTTTCTCAATAACCTTACTTTAAAGAACAGTAGAAAGTCAACGCATTGGGTATTGTCTGAAAGTGAAATGGGCACACCCCACGTTGCCACTTCCATTTTTAGTCACTTCATATAAAATGAAACCCCTTTTTTTGCTGAACAACACACTTTCGCCTTACTCTTCGCCATACTTTCCTCTCTTTCCATGTTTCTCCTTTTTATTGATTTGGGTTTCTTTTTATCCTTATTTACATTAGGTTTTAGTTAAATTTAAAATCGAGTTAAATTCGGTTTCAAATAAAAAGTAATTTTTTTTATTTATAAGATTTAAACTTTTAATTTTTTTTACGAATTATAATAATAGAATAAAATTAAAACAATAAATACAACTTAAACCTAAATCACTTCTTAGACGATAGATATATTTAACCATCATGTTATTACATGTAATTTTTAAAATTTTTCACAAATGAGACATAAATCCTAAATCTCAAATGCACACTTAAAATACTAACCATTAAAACAAACACGTTTAATTTAATTTTATTTTAAGAAACTTAAATTCTTTTATCAATTAACTCAACATATATTAATTAAAAATTTTCATTTTCATAAGTTCTCTAATAAAAAAATCTTGAATTTTGTGAGATTTTATCACAATATAATAAATATCTGAATACTTTTGTAGTTGATTCCATTTAAAATGTTAAAATTAGTGGCATTGTAACATTTATGGTAGGTTTCTTTTCTTCCAATAATGAATGAGATGTTACAACTATTGCTTATGCCTTATTTCGATATTATTTAAATGAGATCCAATTAAAAATTTTGGGTATTAATTTAGAGGGTTAAATTAATTGATTCGTGAATTGTTTTGAATTGGGTTTAAAATTGGATGAATTAATTATTTTTTATTTTTTTAATTATGAATTTTTAATACTTTATTCAGGTAGTATTTGAAAAACTATTTACTAATTGAATTTGAGTGTAATTGTTTGTAGTTATATAAGGGGAAATATTTGGTTAACCATTGTAATTTATGAGTACCACTGAATTTGGTATAATTGGAGTACCTTAATTACACTTTTCAATTCTTAGAGGAGGGTGAAAATTGGAGTAACTACACAGTTAATTACGCCTAAATCTAATTTAAAAAAATATTTTATGCAAATTATAAAAATTATATTATAAGCATGGACACGTATCAGTATTTGAGACGATTATGGTAAAATATTTCTTATATTTTAAATCCTGAAAAAATATATTATAAAAATAATTTTGTGAATTTTATAAAGTTATAATAAAATATTATATTATTTTAATTATAAAAAATTTCAAAGTAATGGCCAAAAAGTTATTATAAAAAGTAAATTACATGTTATAAAAGTATTATAATATATTTATTTATAAAAAGTTGTGGTAAAAAATATGAACATAATTTATTTATGTGTCCATGTTATATATTATAAAAATGATATATTTATTTATATAAAAATATTATAGTTTTTTTATCATAACTTATTTATAAAAAAATAAATTTCTAAAATTATAAGGAAAAATATATTATTTATAAGAAGTGATATGAGAGTTTTGAAAAATTTATAAAAAATTATATATTTTAAATTTTATATTGTTTTTTTTACTTAATTTACATATTTTAAAAAGTAATATAACCTAATATAAAATTTTCTCCAATTTAAGTTAATATAAAATTTTATAATTAAAGATACAAGTTATTTTGACTGTGAATCCAAATATTATAAGGTCAATGCTAATTATGCAAATAGAAAATATTTTCTTACACTATATCGTGAGATATGATACCATTAGAGAGAATAGTGTCAGACACAAATGCAATAGACAAGGCCTCGAAATATAGTTGAGAAGACATCTATTGTTCTAAAAAAACATTTCCAATTTAGGATAACATAAAAAAACAATGTTGGATCATATTAGCATGTTGCATATTTCATAACTTCAATCATAGGTAGAATCAAGGTGATTCATACTTCAAAGAGTACATGGAACAAGGCGATATTGATAATTTTAATTATGCATATTCAAATGATAATGATAATGAACTTGGTTAAGGACCAATAAACAACAATAATAAGCATATGTTAAATATTAAAAGAGAGAATAATTCAACAAATACTCACTAAAACAATTAGATAAAATCTCATATGATGAATTCTTATTACATGATAGTAAATTTTAGGAAAAATAAGATAAAAATATTTAAATACTAAAAATAAAAAATGAATATAATTTAAGGGTCTAGACAAAACCTTTAATTTTAATAATAATATGAAAATGCTTTTTTTTTCATTGGATCTAAATTTTCGTATGCGAGCATCTAGTTTTACGGTCAACTGGAATAAGGCAAAATCTTTTTCGGATTGAGAAATGGGAACCCATGTGGCACATGATTCTTGCTAGAATCTAGAAATAAGCCTAGTTTTTTTTTTTAATTGATTGTGTAAAAATTATACAATTATTAGAATAATAAAACATTTTTATTGAATAAAAAACGACTTTGTTACATTCATTTTTATTATATAAGCATTAATTGCAACAACAAATAAATAATTTCACCCAAAGTGAGCAAATGCATGAATTAAAAAAAAAAAAAGGGGTCTAAGAAAGGAGGTCCCCAAAGCAATGATGAAAATGGAATTCTTAGATAATCATTTAAAATTAAGGAATTGAAATTGTGGCAAACACAATCTATGTCATCCATCTTTTTTTTAGTTGACCATCACCCAATTCATAGCTCTGTTTTTGTTAATATAATTTATTATATTCCTATTTGTAATTCTTCTTCAATTTTTTTTAATAAATTATAAGAGGACAAAGCTCTAACAGTAACAAGATTGGGACAAGTTGAACTCAGATTATATCTAAGCGATGAACACCCTGATTATCAAGTCAACACACGAGGTTCTATATCATCCTTCTTTAATATTGTAGTCTAGACCCATGAAATATGTTTAGGTGAGATTAAATTAGGTTCTCAATTTAATCTTTTTACTATTTAAAGAGTTAAGATAAAATTAAATTGGAATGGCGTTAAGTTTTATTGTTTAATAAAGTTTTATTCTATTTTCTTATTAGTAAAAAAGTTAAATTGATATATTTAATAATAAATGTATTAATTTGATCATGCTTTTACTGTGTGCATGCGAGTACTAACTATATAATTGTAACAAATATTAATAAAAATAAATTAAAATTAATTCAAAAGTTTAAATAAGTAACAACAATATATTAAAAAACAATTAATTGATGTCATTAGACATTTATTAAAATTTTTTAATATATATTTGGATAAATCACTTAATTGATCACTCAACTTTTTAGATATTTTCATTTTGATTACTCAAATAAAAAAATTAATTTAATTACAATAATTTATTTTGATTACCTATCTGTTTTCTCACTAACGGAAGATGATGTTGCATGACTAGTAATGTTCATATAATCAATCCTTATTGCCTGATATTTTCCATGTAATTATGTAAATATTTTAAATCCATTTTCTTATCTTATTTTTACTATAATGTAAAAGCCTTAACCCCAAATTTGTGAGCTTAGTTCATTGCAAATCTTGGACCTTGGTGTGAACAATCTGTCAGGGGAAATACCAAAATTATTCCAGAGTTTAACTACAATGGCTACTAAGCCAGATGACACAGATGCAATTATTGATTATTTCGTTGATGAGAAGTTCTTAAGGAGTAAATTACTAGTAATGAAAGGGAGAGTCCATAAATATAGCACCATTCTTTCACTGGTTACCACCATAGATATTTCAAACAACAATCTCATCGGAAACATTCCCAAAAAACTAACCAATCTTGTAGGCTTACAATCATTGAATCTAGTAGGGGATTCCATGAGAGGAAACATACCAATATCATATTGACAACGTTAAGATGCTAGAATTTCTTGACATTTCAAGGAACCATTTGTTTGGTTCAATCCCAGAAAGCTTATGAAATGTTAAGGAATGAAAACAGTTGTGGTAGTTAGTAGCTGGAGTTTAAGTTGTTATTATGGTAATAGTTAGTTAGCAGTTAATACGTAATGTTATAAATACAGTGAGCTTTGTACATTTTGATGATAGTGAATTATACACAACTACCATTCAGTTGAGAAACTGCTATTTATTGTAGACCTCTTTATGGTATCAGAGCCTTAATTTTTTCTTTAATGGTGACAGACGCAGTTTCTGGTAATGATCCCTCCATTCATATTTCCTCTTCTGATCTTGGGTGTGGTTTCTTGAAGAAAGTCCAGCAGTTTCTCAAACATGATACAGTAAAACTAGGGGAGCACAATTTTCTGTTGTGGAAACAACAAGTCTTGTAGATTCTTGAAGGGTACGGGCTACATGATTTTGTTCTTGGCACTGTTAGTGTTCCTCCACAGTCTTTTGTTGATAGTGATGGCAATCTTGTGGCTAATCCTGACTTCCTGGTTCACAAACAGCAAGATAAGTTGTTGGCTTCTTGGCTGTTATCCAAGATTTATGATGATATTTTGGTGCATCTTACTGATGCCCGTTCGAGCTTTGATGTCTGGAGTGCAGTTATTTGGAGGTTTGCTACTAAATTCATTATGTCAGTTTCAACTCTACGACATTCTTTGTATTCTCAAAAGAAAGGCAGCTCACCATTAAAAAATACTTGACCAAGATAAAAAGTTTGTGTGACACATTGGTGGCTGTTGGTCATCCCATTTCTTCACAAGAATAGAATAGCATTATTCTTGCTGGATTGCTAATAGAGTATAAGTCAATCCGCGTTGTCGCTTCAACAATGCCTGTTTCCCTTGATCTTCTCGTTGAAATGTTGGTTGATTGTGAGGCTCGACAGCAAGACTTAGTTTTGAGCATGCCTTTGCAGGTTAATGTGGCTCTACAAAGTGGGTCTAATGCCAAAAGTACTGAGCAGTTTGAAAGTGGTTCTCGACCACCTTATAGAGGCAGTGGCTCTTGATCATTTCAAGGCAGAGGTCGAAGAAGGCGTTTTGCTCACAATAAGTCTCAATGTCAGTTGTGTGGTCACGTTGGTCACACAGTTCAGAAATGCTACTATAGGTTTGATGAGTCATTTGAAAGTGTGTCCAACCAACCTATGCAAGCTCACTGTCATCAGTTCCAGGATATTTCAAACTCATCGTGTGGAGGTCCTCATTGCTATTCTCAGAAGACCTCTGTGCATCATCTTAGCCTGCAAGTTAATACTGCTTCTACCAATAGCCAGTTTTCCACATGCCCTCTAAATACAAAGGTCTGGTATCCCGACTCTAGAACTTCCAATCGTGTCACCAGTGATCTGAAAAATTTGTATGAGGCTACCCAATACACAGGTAACAACAGGCTCTTCATGGGCAATGGTATGTCTGTGCCAATAGCTCATATTGGTTCCTCTTCCTTTGCAAGTTCAAACAAAGTTTTTCATTTAAAACGTGTATTACATGTTCCACAATTTGCAAGAACTTATTATCTGTTGCTTAGTTTGCTAATGATAATCAAGTTTTCTTTGAATTTCATCCCATCTATTGCTTTTTGAAGGATATCAAGACAGGGAACATACTGCTAGTAGGTCGCATTCATAATGGCTTGTATCAGTTCAATTTGTCTTACACTCAAAGCTGCAATGCTGCATCAACTTCTTCTGCTACTGTTCACACCATCTCTCTGGAGTAACCTGATTCTAATGTTTCACTTTTTGACCTGTGGCACAAAAGCCTTGGTCATCCTTGTAATAAGACTGTTATGACATTTCTTCAAAAATGTAATCTTGCTTCAAAAGTTTCAAGGATGAATTCAATTTGTTCAGCATGTCAGCTTGGCAAGTTTCATAAGTTGTCATTCCCTCCTTCCACAACTGCGTATACAGCTCATTTTGAACTTCTTGTGTCTGACTAATGGGGTCCTACCCCCATGGCATCTAAATGACATTTTTATTACATTTCCTTTGTTGATGCATACTCAAGGTACACCTGAATCTATTTTATCAACTGAAAATCTGAGGCTTTGGACAAATTTCTCCATTTACAGAAGTTTATGGAGGTTCAATTTGATTGCAAATTTAAAGCTCTTCAAACATATTGGGGAGGAGAGTTTTGTTCTTTTCCAAAGGTCCTTTCTCAGCTGGGGATTCATCACAGACTATCTTATCCTCATACATCTGAACAAAATGGCTTGGTTGGGAAGAAGCATTGGCATTTGGTTGACACTGGACTGACTTTGCTAGCTCAAGCTAACATGCCTATACACTTTTGGGCTCATGCCTTCATTAGTGCTGCATATCTTGTAAACAGACTTCCAACTTCAATTCTAGCTGGCAAGTCACCCTTTGAGGTATTGCATAAGGCTATGCCAAGCTACAAGCATCTAAAGGTGTTTGGATGTAGTTTTTATCCTTATCTTAGACCGTTTAATACTCATAAACTTTAATTTTGGTCTAGACCATGTGTATTCCTTAGTTACAGTCCTGTTCACAAGGGATATAAGTGCCTTGATGACAACAGAAGGGTGTTTATATCTAGACATGTGGTATTCGATGAAGGTTGCTTTCCTTTTGCCAGTTCTGCTTGCTCTATTGGTGATTATTTACACACACAGCCTGTTTTACAGCATTAGCAGTCTTCGGTTCTGGTGTGGTGCCTTTTAAGGGTCGCTCTCGAGTTGGTCCTCCAGGTGTCACTATTTCCTCAACTCAGCAGGTTCTAGGTTGTGTGTCAGGGTCTACTTCTTTCCATCCTGCTCTACTCCTTTTGGAGTCCACTAGTTTTCGAGTGCAACATGATGCTAATACTTCACCAAGGGCTGCCTCCGACAGTAATGCTTCTGCCTTAGTCCCTTTTCCTATTTTGTTTGATCAGAATCCTCTTGTCAACTCACATGTCAATGCTCACCTATGACAACCAGATCTAAGAATGGTATTTTTAAGCCCAGGGTATTCTCTGCTGCACTGAGTGAGACAGAGCCTACTACAATTGATGAGGCCCTTACGAGCAAGGAGTGGGCGCTTGCAGCTCAACAAGAGTATGAGGCTCTCCTGAGGAATGACACTTGGGATTTGGTTCCCTTACCTACAGACCGAAGAGCTGTGGGGTGTAAATGGGTTTTCAAGCTTAAAAGGCATTTAGATGGCACCATTGCTCGCTACAAGGGTCGCCTGGTAGTTAAAGGCTATCTTCAGGAGGTTGGGGTTGACATTTAGGACACTTTCAGCCCTGTTGTTAAGCCAACAACTATTAGAATTGTCTTGGCATTGGCTGTTCAGTTTGGCTAGCAACTCAAACAGGTGGACATCAACAATGCCTTATTCAATGGTGACTTGTCTGAGGAAATTTATATGCTGCAACCACCTGGATTCAAGCAGAACCATGGTGACAAACCAATGGTATGCAAGTTAAAGAAGGCTCTGTATGGCTTCAAACAGGCTCCTAGGGCCTGGTTCTCTAAACTTCGAGATTTTCTGCTGTCTTCACAGTTCTCTTTGGCCAAATCAGATAGTTCACTTTTTATTAAGACTGACAATGTGATTTTATATGTCTTGGTATATGTCGATGACATAATTATTACATGGTATATGTCGATGACATAATTATTACTAGAAATCATCAGGCCAGTATTGATCAGTTTGTTACAAACTTGGATACTTAGTTTTCTTTGAAGGATTTGGGACCTCTCAGTTATTTTATTGGAATTAAGGTATCTTCCACGTCTACTGGCTTGTTTCTCAGTCAGCGTAAGTATGTGCTTGATCTTCTTCGAAAGGCTAAAATGGATCAGGCCAATGGCTCCCCTACACCCATGGTCACCTCTTCTATCTTATCTCAGCACACTGGCTGTGCGATTGAGAATGCATCCGAGTATCACAACATTGTGAGAGCACTGCAGTATGTGGTCATCACTAGACCAGATATCACATTTTCTATAAACAAAGTTTGTCAGTTCATGCATCAACCCCTTGATCAACATTTTAAAGCAGTCAAATGAATTCTTCGATACCTGCAAGGTACTTTGAACTATGGTATTCAGTTTACTCCTGCTGCCACTTTGGATGTAGTTGACTATTCATATGCGAATTGGGGCACTGATGTTGATGATCGAAGGTCAACCTCAGGATTTTTTATGTTTCTTGGTGGTAATCCTGTAGCCTGGGATCGAAGAAGCAACAGGTGGTTTCTAGGTCAACCGCAGAAGCTGAATATAGGGTGCTCACTTATATAGTGACTGAGGTAATCTGGCTTGAGTCTCTATTGTCTGACCACCTTCAAGGAAGACTACTGTGTGGTGTGATAACTCTGGAGCTGTTGTAGTCTCTGCCAATCCAGTGATGCACTTGAAGTTTAAGCATGTTAAATTGGACTTATATTTTGTTAGAGAAAAGGTTGTTACTGGAAAGCTGAGTGTGGGACATGTTCCAGCACAGGAGCAAGTTGCGGATGTGTTTACAAAGCCTTTGACAGTGCCTTTGTTTACAAAGTTTAGATCGTGTCTTAAGGTGACTGCGAAAGCTGATCCCTCAGCAGGAATCAGGACGATTGGAGCATGTTAAGGAATGAAAACAGTTGTGGTAGTTAGTAGTTGGAGTTTAAGTTGTTATTTTGGTAATAGTTAGTTAGCAGTTAATGCGTAGTGTTATATATACAATAAGCTTTGTACATTCTGATGATAGTGAATTATACACAACTATCATTCAGTTGAAAAACTGCTATTTCTTGTAGATCTCTTTATGAAAAAATAAATTTGAGGTTAGGGCCTTTACATGGTAAAAATAGGGGAAGAAAATGAATTTAAAATATTTACATAATTAAATAGAAAATATCAGCTAGCAAGGATTGATATACAGGCTTTACGTGTCATGCTACATCAACTTTCGTTAATGAGAAAACAAATGAGTGAAAACAATAAATTATTGTAACGACAGCGATCAAATTGAAAGTTTTTTATTTAAGTAATCAAAATGAAAATACTCAAAAAATTGAGTGACCAACTAAATAGTTTTTAGTCGGTCAAAAGTGGATATCAATAATAAATAGTCTGAAGAAGCCGGAGGTTTATTTTATTTATTTTTTATACTAATCCTTAGATCATAATTTTTATTCATAATTGTTCTAAAGAGAAATCCGAATAATGATAATAAAATAAAATAAAATAAATTAGCTAAACTTGCTGCAATCTGCAAAAGCAAATAAACTTATCTTTTTACATTATATACACGGCCCCATCTAATATATCCAATTTTCTTAAAGAAACATATTTAAAAAAGAAAAACAAAAAAGAGAGATTTTTTTATAAAAGAATATATAGTTAGGAATAATTATTAAAAAGAACAACTAGATATATTAAAATCTAGATGTAGGCGGAGTGCATACGGGATAAAATCTAAATAGATAATCCACTTATGATTTACAAAGAATTAGACTATATCTTAAAATTTTCAAAACATCAATTTTACCATTTCAACCAAAACTTATACAATCAATTCTTTTTATAACAGTGCCATTTGTGTGTCGAGATTTTACCTGTTGTAGAGAGATTATCGTTGTAAACTTGCAATAAAATTCATATTGTAAATTTTTATCAAATAAAAAAAAGTAAGAATTATGTTCAAAAAAGGAAAAAAATGATAATCAAATTAACAAAAATAAAAAGACGTAATAGACGCATGTATTATTGCTTTTATGCATATTTTATTTTAGATTTTTTCACATGATTGATTATAAAGTTCATAAATCTAACAAGTTCAATTAATCAATGTGAGTTATCAAATTAAATTAATTAATCTATCATGAGTTTCTAAATTCAAGTAATCAATTTACAAATTAATGATGTTTCAAATTCATAGTAAAACATTTAATAAATGATAATGATTAAACTTGCGTATATAAAATAACTATAATTTTACTTAAAAATTTAGACTATATGCTGTTATAAATAACTAATTTAATGAAGAACGTACTTTATAACTACAGATGTTACTGTTACAAGTGAAAAATTATTATGAAAAGTTAAAATACAACATAAAAGATTGACTCTTTTAAAAACTTAATTGTTGTAGTGAAATATTGTTATTAGAAAATAAACATAGCGAGACAAAGAATTGTGTATATATATTTTTAAAAAATGTTTGGTAATGGTATGTGTTCTTGGACACATGCTATTCCCTTTGACCACACTCCATTGATTGGAGAATTCAACCCCATAAATATATTAAATAAAAACATGATTATATGCTTTTCTGAATTTTATAACCAAAGATGTAAGCATCTTGTTGGTGGGGACTATGAAGACCCACTTTCATCTCCCTTTTCACATTATTGAAAGTACTCATTTAAAATTTACCCTGGATCAAGCAACTATAAATAATATTAATAAAATTCCCAATACACCTGATCATATAATATACATATACACATACATATGAGCCTTTAAATGGACAGAACTGCCCCCCAAAAGAAAGAGTAATAGATTTCATTGCACATGATTTTGGGTCCTTGGGAGGCATCCCATATGATGATCCTACACAAAATTTCAAATATCAAGGCTCCTTTTAATATTTTAGTATGGTGAAATGTTTGTGATTAATGTACCAAAAATGTATGAGTTAATTTTGTGTAATAAACCCAAGGTGGCATTTAGAGACGATTATGCATATTGTCGCATTAATGAAGCCTAGCTATGGAGCATAAGAGATTTAACTAAATTAAACCATACATAAATAGAAACCATTTCAATTTACATTTTCCATTTCTGTCATCCAACATTTTGGTTTCCATATATTTGGATCTCAAGTGTTGAATTACACAATAAAGGATCCCTTTTACTCTATTTTCTTTTTTGTAAATTATAATAAAAGGGTAAAGCTCGAACAACAAACGCGATTAACGCAACTCGAACCCAGATCACACCTTGGGCAGTGAACACCCTTAACTATCAAGTCATTACATGGGATTCCTCTAACTTCTTTTTTTAAAGGTGTTATAAAACATAACTCGAATATAATTTATTTTGAAATTTAAATTAGAATAATTTTAGATAGAAACTGTATATAGTAGAATTTAGGCCAAATATAAATTTAGATAAAATCGACACATGATTTATATAGGATGAAACCCAAATTTAATTATTTAAAATTCGAAATCTTAACTTTTACTGATTGTGGTAAGTCTCGGAATTGTTCAAAATTTGTTAATAAAATGTATTTATATTATTTATGTAACACCCCTTACCCGTATTCGACGCCGGAATAGGGTACGAGGCATTACCGGAATTACAAATTTATTTATCAGACATTTTATTTCATTTAGCATTTATTTTTGAAACCAATCAAAAACAAACATAAAACATATTTATTTTTCTCGTCATGTCTTACATAAATTTATTACTCGTCTCAACATACTTAATTATCTGGTATTAACATATTAAAGATAATCACATATTTACATATCATGAAAAATATCATTTAATTATCTCTTCTTCATAAACATAAATCAGTTAATTTATCATATCAATATTTCACGTACCATCAACTCAAATTTTCTTATATCATATAATTAAGTTACACAAACTTACCTGGCTAAATCAAATCTGTAGAAATATCAAGATTCAGGGTCATTTTGGTAATTTTCTATTTTCATCGATTTTTCAATCGATCTTAATCTAAATTAATAATTTCATTCAATTTTGCAATTTTAAATAATAAAATAATCCATTCCATGTAAATTGGTCATTTCCAACATTTTTACAAAACTAATCATAAAATTTTACTTTTATTCAATTTAGTCCCTGAGCCTAAAACATTACAAGTTAGCCATGCTAACTGAATATTCATACATATTTTCCTCCTCCTCCTCTCCATTCCACATCCTTAATGTATATAACATGCTATAAGTAACATTGTCAATAATTTCATTAATTACTCATAAGTATATTCAAAACTGTCCATTTGAGTTATAGTCACTAAATTATTTATTTCCAGAGCTACAGAACTCCAAATGAAGAACCATAAACATTTCCTAAAACTAGACTCACATATCTTCTTCCCATAAAATTTCCAGAATTTTTGGTTTAGCCAATTAGTACAGTTTATTCATCAAAATTACCCCTGTTCTGCTGTCTGGCAGTTCTGACCCTTCTTCACTAAAAATTTATTATCTCTTCATACAGAATTCATATGATGTTCTCGTTTATTTCTATTGAAAATAGACTCATTCAGGATTCTAAACATATAAACTTAAGCCTCTAATTATTTTTCTCCAATTTTTTATGATTTTACAAAGTCAGAACAGGGGATCCCGAAATCCCTCTGAACCAGTCTTACAAAAATATAAATATCTCAAATTACAGAATTCCTTTGCTTTCCCTGTTTCTTTCATATGAAAATAGACTCAATAAGCTTTAATTTCATATCTCATTCAACTTCTAATTCCACTTATACGATTTTTGGTGATTTTTCAAAGTTACTCTACTGCTGCTGTCCAAAACAGTTTTGTTATAGCTTATTTTACAATTAAATCCTTTACCCAATTCTAACTTCAAATTCTTTCAATTAAACCACTAATTCATCTTTTTGTTCATCATATGCTATATTCAACAGCTTTAAAACTTCAAAAACTTCAACTTAAATTCATCAAAACTTTGTTCTAAAACTTATAAAGCATCAGAATTAAAAGAAAAGGACTAAATTAGCTTACCTATTAAACATCCAAGCTTTAAATCATCAATTTCTCCTTTTCTTTCTTTCTTTCCCCTGCTTTCGTCTTGTTCTCTCTTTCTTTTCTGTTTCAATTCTCTCCTTTCTCTCCCCTTTTTTTTTTTTCTTTCCATTTGTTTGTTTATATATAATAATATAATAATATAATAATATAATATAATAATATAATATTAAACATAAAAAAAATCTCAGATTTTCTTCACAATAACCGCCTCAACTAAATAAAATGGCTTAATTGCCATTTTGGTCCTTTATACTTTCTTTAATCTATAATGAAACTTTTACACCTTTTTCAATTTAGTCTTTTTTATTTAATTACATATCCAAACGTTAAAATTTCTCAACTAAACTTTAATAATAACTTAATGACACTCCATAAATATTTTTAGAAATATTTATGACTCACTGTATGAATTCGAGGTCTCAATACCTCGTTTTTGGCCCAAATCTTTTTTTTAATTAATTCTTTTAGTTCACAAAATTCACTAATTTTAAAATATTTCTAAAATCACACTTAACTTATAATTATCGATTAACAAAGTTTTCTAACTTTTTCGTCAGATTTAGTAATCTCGAATCACTATTCCGACACTATTGAAATTGGGCTGTTACAATTTAAATTTTGGTCAAATTACATCTCTTTCACCAAAATCATATTAGTTTATATTATTGAGACCAATGTTTATTCAAATTAGAAACGAAAACAAAATTGCTTTTATATAATTTTGGTGAACACATAACTTGATATTAGTGACAGATTATTCTAGTTCTTTGCTGTAAATTAAATATAAATTATGAAAAGTTGTTTTTGTTTATTCAAGAAAATTATCTCTAAAGGTTTAAGATTTTATATACATGTATTTTATAAACTATAATTAAAAATAATAATAAATATATAAATAAATGAGATACTTGTCACATTTTTAACTATGTTTATGGAATATAAAAATTTCACAAGTTTTGTGTTAAATAATTACCCTTCATTTATCAACAAGTTAGGTTAATTATTTGATACACAAACGGTGAAGTTTTTTTTACTTGACAAGTGTGAGTTAAGAGGTCGACAAGTTAAAAATATAAGAAAATGAGACACATAACAGCCTTTTTACTCTTGCTTATGGAGTTAAAAAACCTTATCACTTTCGTATCAAATAATAGTCCATTTAGTAATGCTTCGGTTGTTTCAAGTTTAAGCTATTTAGGGTTCAAGTTATTCAGGTCTGAAGCTCGAGTTTTATCGGTCAAGCCATTACGAGTTTGAATCATTTCATTTTCTAGTTAATTCATATTAGAGTCATTTTCAATTTAGGAGATTTTGGATTATGATAATTTCATGCTCGAGTTGAATAAGTTTGAAATTTTATCAAATCAAGTTGGTTGAAGTTTAAATTAATTTGATCAATTTTTCAAATTAAAATTGACCGGTAGTTGTGTGTTAAATTATTAGGCTTCCTTTGGATGACCAGTTAGCTACATTTCAGTGTGTTTAAATCACTTTTTGAGTTCATTACTCACCAATGGTTTTTGCTTCAGTACACTCAATACAACCCTTTTTTTCCAATTTTACCCAAGGCCCTTTCTATTTTCTTAATTTTTTTTTTCCTCTTACTAATTTCGTAAAAATAAAATAATTTAAAAAACTTCTATTATATATTATTTTTAATCTAATATCCTTAATAGCCAGTTTCTATTCTCACCTCATTGCTTCGGTTACGTTTAAATCCAAACACACCTCCCATCACTGTTTCTAATCTCACTGCTATGGTATCCAATCTTACCGCTACAATAACTAATATCACTGCCATAGTTGTTTTAACCTTCTCCAGAAGAAAACACACCGCCCATCCAAACTGAACCTTATTAGTCAATTACTATATATTCTATTAATCCGTAAATTGAACAGTAAATAAAAAAATTGCCCAAATTCAATATGGTCCGATCTTTAATTTGGTCATAATAATTAAAATAAAATTGGAGCTTAATATTGAAGCATTAGGGAGTAGAGCAGAACATTCCATTGTATTTCTGAGGGTGCAAAGGTGATAGCAAAGGGTCTCACAATCTTTTCCAAAACGACAGAAATCAATGATGAGTGTTACTTTAAGCTAATTAACATTTTAATTGGCCTCACATGTCCAAACAAATTGGGTACATTAATGGACATAATTATGACAAAAAATATTTTTTTAAAATCAAAGTTCAATCTATTTTATTTTTAACTTTTTTATGTATTGTGAAGGATTATTGGTTAGGATCATGTAAAGATTCCATTAAACTGCCATTAAATTTAGGTAAAGTCGCATGAAAATAAGAATATATAGGATTACAAAATTTTCCAAATAAATTAATAGTGAAAATTTAGTGACTTTAATAAAAGTATTATTTATAAAAAAATTAATTATAATTGTAATTACAAATAATATATTTTTATAATTATTTTTAAATTAATCATTATAAAACAAAGTTTATATACTATTGAAATGCAATTTTGGTGGCAACTTAACATGCAACTTGCTTTAATACACGTATTTGGAGGACTTTTAATAATACTTTACGAAGTTAAACCGTGAATAAAATAAAGCGCATATTGAAATTTTATTGAACAAAATTCAATTTCACATTTACTGTAGTTTTGTAAGTCAATATATGGTATTTAATAGAACGCTTGTTACAAGATTGTAAGTGTTTATCTTATTTGTGCGAGGAATTTGTTTTAGTACAGATTTTTCGCAAAATAAATTGTTATCATTACTCAGTTTATAACTAAACTTTTAAGGGGAAAATTTAATGAGAATCGCATATAGAAATAGATTTATAGTGAATTATTCTCTCAACAAAGTGCTTGCACCGTAGACGTAAGAAATTTACAAACTGCATGACAAAGTTTTGTTTATCTTTTATTTTTTATTCTATTAGTTAATTAGTCCAGTTGCAACTAAACATGCACTGAAAGGCAAAATTAGTGGATTCCCGCTACTAATAATTGATATATATCCAAACCTAGACTAACATAAATTTGAATAGGTCTCATACATGATGGGACTTAAACCAATATAAATCTTCAAAAAAAAAAAAAACTCACATATGATTTACACAAAATGAAATGCGGTAAAAGTATCATGCGGTAAATTTTGCTCCCTCTACTCAAAAAATGGGCACATTAGTCCATGTACATTAGGTTAAAGAGCAAATTAATCTTTTTTGTTAAAAATTCCATCCATTTATATTGATAAATTAAATTTGGTAAGGTTAGTAGAATAACTAGACAGTAACATATTGTGTGCCACATGTACCTCATGCTAATGAACAAATATCGATTTTTAATAACAAAAATAGATGAAATTTTTAACAGAATGGCCAGTTTGCTCTCTAATCTAACGTAGAAGGACTAATCTGTCCGTTTTTTTTAATAGAGAGGGCAAAATGTAGTTTAACTTTTAGTATAGTAGCTTCACGATACTTTTACCTATGGAACACAAACAAGAAATCTTAAAAGGATTAATATAGAGAGAGGTACCTAAATTTGGCAACTTATACCTACTTGATATTTAAATTTAAAAATCGTAAGTCACCTTAATACTTTTTTTAGATACCTCACTAACACTATTAAAACACGCTAAAGTGACACTAACGACCAATGGCTAATTAACTATAATTACTGTTATTTAAAAAAAAAAACATGGCATTAAATTCAAACACGTTATTTGGATCCATTTTAAAGGTAGAATGAATACTTTTATTTCCATGGATATGTATGGAATGTGGTTGGTGGTTGAGTGGCAACAATTATTAGGGCATATGCCCTAGAGTCCTACACTAATTAACTCCTAGATTTTTTATAAAAGGGTTAATTAATTATTAATCCATATCTTATAAAATGCTTTAATTTGTTTATTTTACAAGTTCAAAAGTAGACTGATGTAGATTACATTTGGTTGGATCCGAATTATCATTTTAAAATATTAATTTAATTATAAAAATAAGGGTAAACTATTAAAATAGTCACTTTTGTTTGTCTCAAGTTACATTTTAATCACTCATGTTTGAAATATTATGTTTTAGTCACTTACGTTATTGTGTTGTAATATTTTAGTCATTGAGCCGTTAATTGTTGTTAACGGTGTAATAGTAAGCTAACGTGGCACGTTAAATCATCACTTCAAACAAAAATTTTAGGTTAAATTCTACAATCGATCTCTATTTTTTTTTTGAGCTATTTAATTTTTTTCTTTTATGTTATTTTAACTTTTCTCTTCTTTTTTTTCCCATTCTCTTCTGCTTCTCCATTTGTTTTCCTCATTTCTTCATTTCTTTTAACGTAGTTTTTTTTATGTTTTCCATTTGTTAAAACAAGTCTACAAGCTCACCTCACTCAAAAGAAATTAAATTGTTCAAAAAAATAAAAGTATAGGGACTAGTTTTAACAAATGGAAAACATAGAAAAACTAAGTTAAAAGAAATGAAGAGTGGAGGAAAACAGAGGGAGAAGCAGAAGAGAATTAAAAATAAAGGGAAAAAACATAAAATAAAAAAATTAAATTATTCAAAACAAAAAAATATAGGAACTGATTGTATAAATTAACCTAAAATTTTTGTTTAAAATGATTATTTAATATGTCACGTCAGCTTATCGTTACACCGTTAACGACAATTAATGGCTCAGTGACTAAGATGTTACAACGTGATAACGTAAGTGACTAAAACATAACTTGAAATAAACAAAAGTGACTATTTTGATTGTTTTTCCAAATAAATAAATATTGATATAATCACAGGGTTAATGCATCTCTTGTAAAATGCTCTAATTATTTTATTATTAAAAGAAAAGTTAGAAAAAGTAAGAAATTAATGAGAAAGCATCAATAAGATCAAAGAAATATTGGACTGTCGAGAACTTAGCATATTATAAAATTTATATGGGAATTTTTTTTGTTCCAAATCTGAACAATTTTTTAATCTTGAAAATGTTAGTTTAATTTTGTTGTTAAGTGGAATCTTTGTTTTTGTGTTGTAATCTAGGACGGCTATATACATTGTACAATGTTAATAATGTTGTAGATCATCAATTAAGCTTAATTAATGATGATTTTGTAATCTTTGTAATTACTCAAATCAATAATTGATTCCTTCAATCAATTCTCTAAAAACCCTAATTTTAAGCCTAAAATGATATTTTCCCACAAGGTAGCTACATTGCATAATTAAAGTTATTCTATGGTTGGGTTAAGTAATAATTCGATTTTGAAAATTTGAATTTAGATATAAATTAAGTTTTATCTTGAACTAATAAAATATTAAAATTATTTTTATAATAAATTCAAATTTAAATTGGCAGATCAAATTTGTTAAAGTTAAAAGGTTCTTGCCTAAGTCCAGCCAAGCTTGATATGTAATAAATAAGCTCAACCAAATGAATCAACCATTAGCAGAGTCAAGTTCAAATAGTGCAAAGCTCGGGCTTAAGCTCAACTTGAAATTCGAGGTTTAATATTTAACTTGAGCTCGACTCCAACATCAATATAAGCTTGAGCTCAGCTCAAGACACAATCAAGCTACTCATGCTTGAACTCGATTATACCCCTTTATCAATTTTGTATTCAAGTTGGAACTCGAGTTTAATTAAACTTGTTTATTTTTGAGCTCGAGTGTTCTCACAATTAAACTCTTTCAATATAATAAATGTAAAAATATAATTTCATACTATAAATATATAGAGAAAATGAAAAACTCGATTAGGCTTGTAATTCATTCTAATCAAGTATAGCATTACTCGAATTCGACTTAATTAATAGCTCAAACTCAACCTGATAAATATCAAATCATTTTTTTTTATTTAAACTCGAATATCTTGCAGTATTTTAAACCACATTAATGTATAACTTCCTTAGCTCTGGAGTCTTACAATTAGGAGGACAAAGACAAAATGGGATGTGAAGCAAAAGCAAGAATTTGTGTCTTATCAAACAAGTAACCCACTTGCATGTTCAAGTGCTACTCACGTTCTCACTTTTACAAAATCAAAATTCCCAATCATGAGAAACATGAAAACACCCAACATTTATATACATACATCAGACGAAGAACTTGGAAGATAAAAACAAAGACTTAGAGATCCCAAAAAAAGAAATCTCTGACTAAAAAGCTATTATATTCATGCACTTCCATGAGTTAAATCAAAAAAGACTTGCTTACACAACTAAACCAAAGTTTCAATTACTCTCTTAGTGGAAAAAGGAAAAAGTGTTTTGGTGCAATGTTTCTAATTTATCAGTATTTTTTTGAAATGCTTTTTCAAGTTATTTAATAAAATTTATTTGAGTGAAAATTTATGTAAAACGTATATGTTGATATAAAGAGTTTGGAGATGGAACATGGAATGGTGGGTATAAGATCGGTTCACTCGTGCGAGTGGAAAATAATCTGAGTTAGGGCATTTTGAGTGTTTTTGACAAAGTAGTTGTGAGAGGAATGGAGAGAGAGATTGATAAGATAATGGGTTCTCTATCCTCTCATTAGAATGAGATAAAGTTCATATAAGAATGTACTTTTTACGAAAGTGTTCAAATAAAGATTTCTCAAATATTATATATCAAGTTTCAAATTATATTAACTGCTTTCTTTTCTTTTCAAACAATATTTAAATTTAAGTGTTACGTGTTCTATTCTAAACACATCTGCATTTAACTAGTCTTTTTTTTTTTTTACAAATTAAATTGAAGTGCGTGAAAAGCCTTTATTTGACTATTTATGTAAATGTTAGGTCCTTATTTAATCATTTTAAAATGTTTAATCTTTATGTAACCAACCTCTAAAAGGTTAAGTTCAAATTTGAGCATTTACCCTTAAAAGATTTTATATAAAAATATTAAAAAACAACACCTTTATAGTAATGTTTGTTATTTAATATATATATTTAATCTCTTCCTAATTAAGTACAGAATATAATAATATTTCAAATATTAAAAAAATGATTTTTTTAAGTATGGAATATATATATATATACACACAAATAAAGATTTATATAAATATATGACATAATGATAAATTTAGTCTTTTAATATTTAATTTAATTGTCACTTTGGCATTCAACCTTCAAATTTTAGTTAAATTACTTTTCTTTAAATGAAAAGGTTGATTGAATTGTTAAAATTTTAATGACATTGACACGATAATCTCATGTAACATCCATGTGTACTTCATTAGTAGCGGAAAAAAATATTTTTAAATTATTATTAACTTTTTTTTGAAAATGTTGAAACATTGTATTAATTCTTTAGGTTTTTTTTTTTCAAAAATAATAATAATATATAAGCAAACTGCCACATACCATGACACCATTAAAATCTTAACATTTTAATATCTCAAAGAAGCAATTTGACTAAAAGTGGAGGATCAAAGCGAACATTTATATATGTTTCGGATCCGAAATTTTGAAATATGAAATAAATATAGAAATTATCAATAAAATAACAGAATTCCAAATAGAGTTGATCATGGGCCGAGTCGGGCCAGATTCAGGTCTGGCCCAAACAAAAATTTTAGTCCCTTTTTTTAGGCTTGAGCCCGATCCAAAATATGAGTCTAAAAATTTGTTCAAGCCCGGCTCAAAAGAAAATTGATAAACCGAGCCCGGCCTAGCTCATATTAAATTTTTTTTAGCTTTTTTCATTAAATAAAAAATTTTAAAACAAAAAAACAAATAAAAAAATATATAAATTTAAAAATATATTTGATTAAAAATAAAATATATATTTAATATATAATTTGGGCCAGGCCGAGCCGAGCCGAAAAAGTTTTACCCAAGGCCCAACCCATTTTCTAAATGGGCTTAATTTTTTTACCCAAACCCATATTTCAGACCTATATTTTTACCCAAACCCTCCCATTTTTCGAGCGGGCCGGGTAGCCCAACCATGATCACCTCTAATTCCAAAATAAACTTTGTGTGAGATTCTGGGCTTCTACATGCGCCTCGATTGTACTCATTTCCTCCATCGTTTCAAAGATCTCTTGAAAGTTGATGAGGTGAATGAGCTTAAGAAGCAACTTATGTCATCTTCACGTAATTTTATATGCTTAAGATATTCGATATTTTTATCTGTTTCCATACATTAAACATTCGTGTATTTTATGTCGTGTTTTTATTATTTTACTTTCTGATCATTTTACGGTATCGTGTAATTGTGTAGTGATGAAGGAGAAGCAGGTACTAGCTTTATGATCAAACACACATTCAACACACAATAAAGAGCATGTCTTAAACGTTACAGGTTCCTACGAGATCATATGATATCTATGAGTAAATTGTTCTTGCAACTAAACTATAGATGAGATGAAACATGATATGATCTTTCACTCCGCACAACACACCCTACAGATTTCACCTCTGAATTGTTGGCTTGGTTCGGGTTTGGCACGAGGAAATTAGCACCCATATCCAAATTCTTTTTTGTTGTTGGCCTTGGATTTCTCCACTGCTCTAGGAGCTGTAAACCGCAGAAAATACAGTCAACATCAAGCCTATGACTTCGCACATCAGTTCAAATTGTAAGACAAAAGATGAGCATAAAGAAACAGAAACAAAAGCTGATAACACATTTGTCGATGAAGTGATGTATAACAAATGTAATGATCGATTTGATCACATTTTTGGGAAGAGTTCGGGAAACCAAATAGTTACCTAATCCAATTGCATCAGAGCTCTTCATGATTTTCAACCTTTTGCACGTTTCGATAAACATCCTGAGACAAAATCAGAGCGCAGTTTCATCATAAGTACTTCAAACAAGATTTGAGAAAAGCCAGGAAGGGGGGGGGGATGTTATTGAACAAAGATCGATTCAAGAGCCACCAAACAAATCATGCACATGAGCATGTCAATCTAGATCCTCAAACTAGAAAAACTAGCCTCCAACAAAAGTGAAGAACTGAACCTAGATCTAGAAGAAATAAGAACAGACAAAACCAGTATTCCTTAAAAAGGAAAAAACATTCTCAAATTCTACCCTTTTTATTGAAAAGAATAAGTTCGACATTATCAGCACAAGTATTCTCTTTTTTTACCATTGTTGTGAAAAGGAAGATGATGTCTCAAATATTTTCTCTGAAAACCCGTATTATGACTAAAGTAACCTTCATGCAACTTTATCCTGCTTTGCTATGTCAAAACTTGGGTGAAATGAGTCGAGAAATTTCTCCTTTTTTGGTATTATGACTAAAGTAACCTTCATTCAACCAAAGGTGATGCCGGACAAAACAATTGTACAGTTATTCCTTCCATGATTCCATCTAAGATCCAAGATTATTACAATTAAAATTATGGAATTCTTAGATTCTTATACATAATCCATCAATTTTAACTATACAAGTAATCCCTCAATTTTGCCAATAAAGAATTAAACATGCAGCAGTTACATAGCATATTTGTTTCAGTATATGACAGTGTGAAAACATGTGGATGGCAAGGATATAACAGAATAACGGACATAAACTAGATCTATTAGTTCATTTGCTTTCCCCCATTGGAAAGAAATGGAAGAGCCAATGTGCACATGGAAAAAAGTAATAGTAATACATACACATGCATCCATCCAATCTTTAATATGTTAGCCTCTCATTTGTACCAATATGAAACCATAACTATAATTACAGAGGTTCAGTCTGTAAAAGATACTCCAAAAAATTCTGCTCAGGTGATTTAGGATTTTATAGAGTAAATAAGGAAAATAAAATATTAAGGCAACCAGTAAATTTGAGTGACTGAAACTTACTCCCATGGAACATCGCCAACAAGCATCCAGTCACCATCTTTATCTTTGTATGTTACCACATATTCTGATCCATGCAAAAGATCCTTCAACCTGCTCTCACTCAGGGTTTCCTTCCCGGCAGTACCATGAGACCCACATTGACCTAAAATCATAATGCCAGACAGTTTTTGTATTGGGAACAGTTTGAATTGATATTGCCACAGGGCTAGGAAAGCAGTAACAGCTTACCAAGGGTAAAACAGCTGAACATCTTCTCAAGAGCAGAAGACAGTTCCTGATATGTAGAATAAGTTCTCAAATCTACCTTCCTCAGATAAGGAGCTCCGTCCATACTGACCTTGACAAAAAGAGCACCAGGACTGGGCTTTCCATCAACTTCATCATTGTTCTTTGAAGAAGCGGCCAGCGTTTTAGTCCTAAATGGTCTTATTGGTGGCCAACCAACAACCTGTGCCCTGTCAAGGATGGCAAATCATACCAACAGTCAAATAAAAAAGGTAGGTACAAATGTATAATGTCCTTTCTTAAAAGTCCTTTCTCAAGTAAATTATACTTGGCAGCAGGTGCACCGGTGGTGTTGTTAGAAATGACAGTTTGCTTGAGACTGGTTCCATTAGTAGCACGAGGTTGCTCTTGTAACACATTTGCAGGCTCATCTTGCTTTACACATGCTTGAACTCCAGGAGACCTTGTTGACAAAATCACATTAACCCCTGAATTACCAGGATATTTTCCATGTCCCACAAATTGTGGAGATTCAGAATCAGAACCAGCTTCATGAAACATCCAACTTTTCTCAGTGTACACATAGCCTTTCACCTCGGAGAATCCATCCATGGTATCAGAAAAACCCCTTTTGTTTCCAGTAACAACATTTTTCTGAGATGATGAGCAGATTCCATCTTTGGAAGGAAGTAGAGGAAATAGTGGCTTCTCGTCAAGTTTTCCCAAGTTCAACAAGCAAAGCTCTGTTTCTCTCTCAGGGGATTGTGATCCAGGAAGACCGAGCCTAAGCTCCGTAGCCTTCAAATTCAGATTACTCGAGACACCGGAGCTGTCAACTGAAGAACAATCTGATAATCCAAGATAATTACGCTCCTTTAACCCCATGCCATTCTCGGAGATACATTCAACAGAGGGAGAAGAAACACTACTCTGCACTTCCTCCTCCACGCCCAGCAGCGGTGGAGACATCAGAAACCAAAACTTCTCAAAACAGCCTCTTTACTACATAGAAAAAGAAAAACAAATCAAAATTTTCAGCTAACTTCAAGAAAAAAACTTTTTAAGCCAAACCATTTAAGAAAGGAAAAACAAAAGATTCAACACCACTAAAAATACAACAGACGGATCCTGGTGAAAAGTCACTTCAACCTTTTTTTCTTAAGAAACTCCAGCTACCATGGTTAATTTGTGTCATTTTTATGGCTTCCATTCTACAGGTTAAATTACTGAAAGTTTTCAGCTCCAAAGCTCAAACAATGGTGTAAAGCCCTAGCTAATCTGCATTAAACCAGTCTTACTTCACAAAAACTAAATCGCATGCTAATAAAAGAATATACAAAAATCCTTAACATATGGAGAATAATCTCTACTCCGTGATTTAACAAGAAAAAAGAACACACAAAAATCTGAGTCCAATTTAAAAATAATGCTACGAAAAATCAACCACTATTAGTATTGTTTTTCCAATAGGTTGCTGCTGATGAGAAATAATAGAAATAAAAACACAAATTTTGTTTAGATCATGAAAAAGGGAAAAAAAAATGTTCACTGAAGCCTTACTGTTCTATGCATTAAAATCCTTTTTAAGATAGTTGAGTTTTCCATTTTTCCTGAACAATAAGCAGAACAAAAAAGAAAAATAAACAAAACAAAAAATAAGCAAAAAAAAAAAAAAACCACGGAAGGTACTAATCTTTCTCCATCCATTTTCTTTCGTTTTCCGGGCAACCAAACAGAACAAACTGAATTTAAGGAAAAAAAACTGGAGATCTTACAGTTGAAATGAAGCGGAACTGCAAAACAGAAACAAACGAACAAAAAAAGGAAAAAAACGCAAATCTAAACAAAAATTTCACAAAAAAAAAGGAACTCACCGAAGAAAAGTTTAGTGAAGGGAACAAAGAGAGGAAGACCGATTACTGCTTTCAAAAATTGCAGGCGAAAAATGCACGAACTGCAGAGAAAATGAATAAATAAATAAATAAAGCTTTAAGGCCCTTCCATTAAGCAGAAAGTAACAAAAGCCGAGGAACTTGAAAAAATAAAAAATGGAGGGGCAAAAGCGAAAATAGACATAAAAAAAGGTGGCGTAATATTTATGATCCCCTTTGAAAGATTGTGGACCAGGTCGTTTTTTTATGCTTCGCCGATCAAGAAGTTGGAGTGAGGGGAATCTTGATCTAACGGTTGAGATTGGTTTCGCTATGGAGGTTCTAAACCGTTTGATTCTGAAAAAAGAAAAAATTGTATTTGTTATTGTTAGTTAATTTCTGCATTACTTGGATTTAGTTATTGTATTTTTTTATTTTTGAAATTTTAGTCGTGCTTAAAAAAATAGCTAGAGAATTCTCTATTTTTTTTTTAAAATTTTATGTGACAAACATATTATTATATGTCTAATATTATGTCAATTTATTATTTTCACTTATTATTAGAAAAAAATTTTAACGATGATTATTTACGTCAAAAATTAAAATTAAAAAATTCGAGAGCGTTGATTAAATTTACAACTTTACTCCTAATATAAAAGTAATAGCATAAAATAATATCAAATTAAAATATAGAGTTAACACAACTTGTCTACTACTATTATTAAAATTTATAATTTCAATAGAAAATTGTAGCTATTAAAGTAAGTACATATTTTTAATTATTTAAATGTAGTTTCAAAAATTAATGACAATATATAATTTGATTTATCTCTGATTAAACAATTGATATTCTATTAATTCAATTAACTTAGTCAACTGATAAATTTAATTAAAGCTTTTTTTATAGTTTTTTTAATTGATTTAACTCAAATTTAGTTAGGGATGAGCTTGATGGATTTTGAACCGATAAATTCTATTCAAAATTTCTTTTTTGAAGAGCGGATGTAGGGTTTTTTTTTTCTTTTGAATAATAAATATTGAGTGGTTATGATAATTGTTTGTCCTGCCTCGACCTACTTCACTCTACGAAATTACCATTTTATTCTTGTATATATAAACTATTAAAAGGATACAAATGTATTGAGGTAATATAAAAAAATTATATATTTTATATTTAATTAATTTCTGAAGAATTATGTTTAAATATTTACTTAATTTTAAAAATATTTAAAATGAGAAACAAAAGTTAAATTGAAGTGAAGCAGAATAATACTGAAATAGATAAAAATAAAAAATGAAAAATTATTTTAATTGTGTGATTATTTTGGACGGGCGTTCTAATTGTTCTATTAAAGCAAAGGAACAATCATTGGCCAAAAAGAGAAGAAAATAAAGTGATAATCATTAACCAAAATATTTGTTGATTTTCTTGTAAGACTATAATCATAGACAATATTTTCTCTTGATATTAAATTTTTAAGTTAGTATTTGATAAATTTTCAGTAAAATATTTTAATTTCATAAGTTAAGGCACCATCACATATAGGGAATTTTGTTTGATTCAGTCGAGTTTTTTTTTGAATTTTTTGAATTGTTTATGGTATTACGGTTTAGTTTAATTCTATATTTTTCATGTTAACTTTTGGTTTTTCAATTTATTCTAATAAAATTAACTTTGTTTATGACTTATCAAAATTATTTGATAATATTTTAAAATATTTTTATAAATATTTTTTTAAAATATAATTTTTCATAAAAAGAGAATAACCCGTAACTATTATAGTATTTTTGAAAAAAATAATTATATTTATTTTCATAAGAAAAATTAAAATCAATTATAAATTAAATAAAACATATAATTGACTTAGTTCAAATAACTATAGTTCTATAAACTATCCAAATTTAAATATAAGAATGGTTAGTTATTAATTCAATTTAGTTGGATTGGATTTTTTAAATCTTTATGATAAATCAGTTTGATTCTAAATTTTTTTATATCAATTTTGGGTTTTATATTTTTGAACATATTTATTTCAAACGAGTTTTATTTTGTGACGTTTAGGCATTATTCGGTAAAGTTTAAAATTACATATACAAGTACAATATATGTACAAATATATAAGGGTGCAAATATAATACATATAGAAGTACAATATATGTATAAATATACAAAGGTGAGTTTAGGGACTGGTAGGTGCCAACTCTACCCCTTAAAATTTGTAAGTTCATTTAAACCCTTTGAGTTTTTAATTTTTTTTTATTTTGATATTATAAGTAGGGTATAAAAATAGGAAATATTTGTGTTTGTCCCCTTCGAAAGTTTTCCAGTGTTTATTAAATTTGATTTCTTTTATAGAATTTATGATAAATTTAGTAACATATTTAGTTCAATATGATAAGCTAATACAAAGTAGTATTTAAATATTAGTTTAGTAAAAATAAAGTTAAATAATTGCAATATCTAACTATAAATACTATCTAAATATTATTTACATAAAAAACAAATTGAACATTTAACTTATTTTGTTTTTTCTTAAATTTTGATGATCAGAATTATCTCAAATTTAAAAATATCTTATTGAAAGTATGCCCGACCAATAAACATATATGTTTTAGATAAATATCCCCCCTCTTCCATCAATATTTTAAGCTTTGTAACTGTAAATATATGTCTGACCAATTATAATATAAAATTTAACTAACATAATATAACAAATGAAAAATCGAAAAAAATAAAACAATACAAAACCTACCTATGACATAAACACATCGTAATTGATAGGATGGTAGAACTACAACCCAAATCTTCAAAGTCTAAAACTTTAAATTTTACTAATTATCTCTTTAAATTGTTAAAATACTTGGGCTTGAATCAATTTTCGATTTCCTAAAACGAGGGGACAAAACTCAAAAAGAAAACAGGGGAAAGGAGATGTTGTGATTGGGGGACAAGAAAGCGGCATTTTTTGACATTTTAAGATCCCTTTTTATAACTCAGCTTTGCATTCTCATGCAAAAAAGGGGGTTATTCATTGTTGCTTTGCTCTATCGTCTCTCGAATCATTAGGGCAAGGGTTACTGCTTGAGCACGCCTTGCCTTGGGGGTTGGACTTGGGGGTCATCAACCAGCTCTGCTATGCCAGGGCTCACCTCAAACCATCATTCGTCACCCTCACATCACCTCACGTCATTCTTTGTATTTGGTATTTAACCAAATTTTTTTAAGTTTAATTTAGTATGAGTTTTTTTTTTTAAATTTCGTACATAAATTTAACTTTAATATTTAGATTGGTATTCAAACCAAATCACGTCATATTACCCAATGAATGTTTAATATATGTGTTTTAGAGAAAAAACATATATACTTAATTGATATAAAGAAAAAACTCAAGTACCAATTTAAACGTTGAAGCTAAACTCAGTTATCAGATTGACACAAAAAAATTTAGGTACCAAATTGAAAAAAAATATAAGTACCAAAGTGAAAATTGAAGACAAATTCAGGTATCAAATCGGGACAATAAAATTTAGATACCAAATTGAACATTGAAACCAAACTTAGGTACTAAATAGTATATTAACTCTAAATATTTAACATACAAATAGAGTCTCTTTAGAACAATAGTTAAAGTTCTCATCTAGTACTTAGATGACACATGTTCAAACTATGTTATTCTCTTCTCTTTTTCCTAATATTGTAATTATAAAAAAATAATATATAAACAGAATAGCATGATTTAATTTTGCCTTCAATCCATGAACTTTTTAAAATTTTAAAATTTTATTTTTTTACTTTCAATTTTAAGAATTTAGTTCATCTACTTGTTTGGTTTGAAAATTAATGTCCAATTGATAACATTATTAATCAAATTCAATTGAATTGAATGTCAAAAGTTTGATATAGAACTTGTCCAATTAATAACATGTAGAAGTGTAAACTTAATAGTTAGGTTGGTTTTGACATCTAAATTCGGATTTTGTAGAAGTATAATGACATGACACTATGAGATTATGTCATATCATAACTTAAAATTTAAAAAAGAACATTATAACTTTTATAAGTTTTAGGTGATGACATAACATAATCTTAAAATGACGCATCATTGTATACTTATAAAATCCAATTTTAGATATTAAAATAGAAAAAGAATATCAAATTCAAATATCAAAACAAACAAAAAATACATACACTAAGTGAATATAATTACCAAGTACTGGAATAAAAAAATACATTAACTTTTTTTAATACAAATTGGTTTTACTTTAGCATAAAATTTAGAGATTTTTTCAGTCATTAAAAAAAATCATTAACGAGTACTCTAAAATATTAAGTATTATTGAAAATTAAATATTGATTCAGGTATATGGGTTGTGTTTTAGCTCGATTGGGATAGATATATTGTTAATGTAAAAGGAGGTAAGTTTAAATGCGCTAAAACATATTATCCTCTTATTTTTTGGTTAGAGAGAAAGTATGAATAATTTTAGGCACCATTAAATATTAAAAATAATCGTATGATTGGGTTAGGATTGATCCACGCACCTCTTTGTCACCCTCGCATCACCTCACATCATACAAATTGTATTTGGTATTAAGCCTTCTTTTCTTAAACTAGTTATGGATTTTATTTATTATTATTTTTTTAAGTAAACGAGCTGATATTATTAGGCCTGGCTCAAATCAAAGCAAAAGAAAACCTATGTAGCACAGCAACATGAGAAGATAAATTGTCAGAACATAAAAGAAAACAGCTGGCAAGCAACAAACAATAAATGAACGTTTGGGAAAAATAAACAGAACATAGAAAAAGTATCTTGAGCCAAGCACCACGTCTTTTCGAAGACCAAAATATCAGCTAAGGAACCGCCCTCCATCAACAGAAGTCTAAGAACAATTTGGGAAAGAGGACGAATGCTTTGAAAAACGTTTGGAGATTTGTCGAACCTTCTCAAAGTACAAAGCAGAGCAATAGAACCTTAGAGACCCAGATTCCATTCTAACCGGTCTTTCATCGCGAGCAGCGTCACCGAATCTGGTACTCCATTAACCCAACCACCATAGAATTTGTTCCTCCTACCTTCCAGCGCCAGGGTATGAGCCACTCCATTGACAATTCGGGGCACAAAAAGGTAAGAAATCTCATCAAAACACAAACCCATTTGACAGATATGTTGTGTAATCGGCCTAAGTACCAAATTGGCTTGTCCCTTCTTCTTAATGCTTTTAATGACTGACAGTGAGTCTCCTTCCATTATCAAGCGCCGAAAGCCCATCGTTGCCGCAAAGATTAATGCCCTTTTACAAGCCCTTGCTTCCGCCACAAATGAGTCTGCCACATTCTCAATGAGATAAGTTTTTGCCCCTATAATTTCTCCTGTAGAATCTCTGGCTATAACTGCTGTTGTGGCTAATCTGTCATCTTTTTGGAAAGACGCATCAAAATTCATCTTAATAAATTCTTCATCCAGAGGCCTCCATAAGTCATTTGTCATAGATCTGAAAGGAGAATGTAGGTGCTTTTGATTTAAGTCAAGTTCTTGTACATAACCCCGAATAAACCCCAACACTTCTTGCAATGAAAAATTTACCCCTTCGTGGATCAATCTATTTGTTCGAAACCATAGGCTCCATGAAGAAATTGAAATAATGCGTTTTTGTTGTTCGTTTGCTGCAGATAAAGTTCTAGCAAAACCCATCTTGCCACACAACGAAGCTTCAAGAAACAGGATCTTTACCTATAAGGAGGACCACACGCACTGCAAAGTACCACAATACCATAACAAGTGATTTGAATCTTCCAGGTCTGCCTTACACAGAGGACAAACGACATCCACAGTCAACATTCTTCGCGCCAGGTTACTAAAATGGGGTAGCAGATTATTAAACACCATCCAGTTGTGTATTTTAATCTTTTCTGGGATATTCAACGACCAGAGAGCTTTGTAAAATTCTTTGTAATCATCCTCATTAGGACTGTATGTATTAGTCTGTACGAGAGTAGTAGCTAGGACTCGATATCCACTCTTCACTATGTATTCCCCGGACCCTTCATATTTCCAAACTAATGTGTCCTCCGTTCTACTCCCGGAGATAGGGATAGCAAGAATTTGATTTGCTGTTGTAACACCCCTAACCCGTAACCGACGCCGGACTAGGGTTAGGAGCATTACCAGACAGATCGAAAACTTACATAACCTTTCATACATTACATTCATCATTAACAATCATAGTGTCCTTTAGATGAGTCATCAAGACCCTAAACATGCATATAAACCGAGTTGGGACTAAACTGGAACACATACAAAATCTCATGGAAAAATTTAAACTTTTCTAAAATACAGGGGAGACACGTCCATGGGAGGAGACCGTGTGCCCTCCACGGCTTCTAAACACTCCCGTGTATCCATCCGTGTCTATATACTGACTATATCAACACGGTCACTAGGCACGCCCGTGTGCCATGGCCGTGTGCTACTAGACCATATACTGACTTCCCCACCACGGCCACAAAGCACGCCCGTGTGCCATGGCCGTGTGTTCTTAGCTAGTTACTGACTTGCACACCACGGCCAACTGACACGCCCATGTCGAGGCCGTGTACTACTAAGCTACATCCTGCTAATCGCCCATGATCTTTAGGCACGCCCGTGTGCCACAACCGTGTGACATTATAGGCCATTTACAAGGCCAATATGCCACCCATAAGGGTTATCCCTACAAGCCATTTTTACCAAGATATCTCATATACATATAACCATAAAAAACATACCAAAATAAACATCCAAACCATGCATTCAATACCAATTCCAACCATGACAATTTCAAAGACTAAAACTCATGTCATTACAAGCATAATTCATTCATTTGCTCACTCAAAACTTGGCCATTTCATATGGTTCAACCAAACCAAGCTATGCATCATATATCACATTCATTTAAGCAAAGTCTCAACTCATAATTAGCCAAATCACATGGCTAAGATCACATAACAACTTATACCAAAATACTAGCCTATACATGCCATATCTATCTTTATACATTTTCAAAGTGTACCGAAATAAGTTTAGTAGTGTGATGACGATCTGTGACGGTTCCGAGCCTTCAGTAGCTTTGACGACCTATAAAACAGATTAAACACATACAGTGTAACACCTCTTAACCTTAAACCGTCACCGGAACAGGGTTTCGAGGTATTACCAGAGTTAAACATAGATAAACGAGTAGATTAGGGCATAATCCCGATACACAATTTAAAATTTATTCAAATTTCATCTTTAAGACCCTAATATGGACCTATGAAACCCAAAATATGATTAAGAAATGATTTGGGACTAAAATAAAAACTTTAGAAACTTTTTCATGAAAATAGGGGCACATGGCCGTGTGGTTTGGGGCGTGCCCGTGTGGCCTGTCAACATGGCCGTGGCACTAGCCCGTGGGAAATTTTCTTAGCTACTGACTTGGCCACACGGCCTGGGCACATGCCCATGTGTCTAGGCCGTGTGAAAACTGCTATTTTCACCATTTTTAGGCTATTAAAACACACCAAAAACACCTAATTCATACACAATCAAAATCATCCATTGTTCACACAAAACTTAACCATTTCATATGCATCAACTCATACCAAAATATGTATCATATGGTTCATTCATTCAAGCATTTATCAACACAAAACTTGCACATATTTACATCAAAACAACTTCATATCCCATGTTCCTTTAAACATAATACCAAAAACATAACTAGCCAAATCACATGGCTAATTTCACCTTACAACTCATATACATAGACCTAGCTTATACATGCCATATTTAGTTATATACATATTCAAAAGAGTACCAAAAAGAGTTTCGTAGTGTGATGTTAATCCTTGACGGTCCCAAGCCTTTAGTAGCTTTGACGACCTATAAAATAGAGAAATCGCACACAGAGTAAGCTTTCCAAAAGCTTAGTAAGTCAAATACAAATAAACTTGGTATGAAAAGCATATATGCAAATAAATACATTGATACATATCATTCATTTAGCAATCTTTCACTTATTTAATTTGGTTCATACACTTTTGGCCACATTAACCAATCTCATCATATACATATCGACATAGTAAAATCATCTAGATACTTACCTTATATACACCAATAGTGTATAATCAACGTACCTGAATCGGACTTATATCACATATTTATTCATAGCTCGGATTTGTAATTTGTATTACGGACTTGGCCGTTGAACCAATAGGAATCTAATAAGATTTTCAGAAAGCTCAGAATAGTTGTACAATGCCAACGTCCTAGACGAGGTCTTACATGCACTCGGATATCGATGCCAGCGTCCCCGACGTGGTCTTAATTATAAAACATACATTGATGCCAACGTCCCCGACGTGGTCTTACTTATAAAACATACATTGATGCCAACGTCTCCGACGTGGTCTTACTTATAAATATATATCAATGCCAACGTCCCCGACGTGGTCTTTCTTATAAAACATATATTAATGCCAACGTCCCCGACGTGGTCTTACACGAGTCTCAGATCAATGCCAACGTCCCCGACGTGGTCTTACATGATAAAACAGAACAGATACCTATGTCATGACATAGCTAATTCTATCTACTCTTAGATTCACACGGGACTTTTCGGACTTAATTACTAATTCGAACTTTTCTCGGAATTTACAAGCATAACTTCTCATAAGTATCCATAATCAACATCAATCATATAAACAATTTAAAAACATACAAATACGTTTATTTGCGTATTGACTTACCTCGAATTCGGTTTATCGAAACGAAAACGGCTACTCGGTTACTTTTGCTTTCCCGCGATCTAAGTCCGTTTTCCTCGGTTCTTGATCTAAACATATTCAGAATTAATCCTTTTATTCATTATTTCATTCATTTCAATCCATACACACACATTTTGGGCTATTTACAATTTAGCCCTCACGTTTACACATTTTATCAATTTAGTCCATTTTCACAAAACATCAAATTCACAAAATCTACACATACACATGCTTGGCCGAACCTCTATAGTGACTATATAAGTCCAAATATTCCATTAAATTCACATATTAGCCCTCCAAAATAATAGTTTCACAATTTAGCCCTATTTAGCTAATTTTATTAAAACTTCAAGAACAAAACATGTTCATCTAATTCATGTCTTTCATTCAACACCAAAAATCATCAAAAAGCTTAACACACCACCAATGGCATCTCACACAAACATCATCAATAATCAAAATTAATACATGGGTTTTGAAGCTCTCAAGGCAACGATTTCAAAAACGTAAAAATTATCAAGAACCGAAGTAAAAAATTACCTTAATCAAGCTCAAAACCTAGCCGAACCTTGCTATCTTCTTCTTTCTCTCTTTCTTTTTGATTTTCGGTGATAAGAATGATGAATGAAAATCCATTAACAAAGTTTTCTTTTATTAAAACATATTAATATAACTTATGAATAAAACAATTTAATTATAACATATATTATAACTTATAATCATATAAAATATGCATGTATTACATGTGTTACCATCCACTATCAATAAGTTGGCTTAATTGCCACATAAGGCCATAACTTTTAAAAGCCACAATACATAGGTGCTTTAGCAAATAACATGCAACTTTCACATTTAATGCAAATCAATCCTTTGCTCAAATTAAACACACAAATAGACAAATTCACTTACGAAAATTTACCACATGCTTATTCACATATTAACGGCACAGAATATAATATTAAAATATTATATAGACTCGGATTTATGGTCCCGAAACCACTGTTCTGACTAAGGTATAAACCGGACTGTTACACACAGAGTAAGCTTTCCAAAAGCTTAATAAGTCATATACAAATAAACTTGGTATGGAAGGCATATAAGCAAATAAATACTTTGGCACATATCAATCACCTAGCAAAGATCTCACTTATTTACTTTTGTTCATACAATTTTAACCACATTAGCCATTTTCACCATTCAAGAATCATATAAACATATAACTCATCTAGCCAAAACAATTCTTATCATATCAAAAATTCCATATACATCTCATCATAGTAAGATCACTTAGATGCTTACGTTATATACACAAATAGTGTATAATCAACGTACCTGAATCGGATTTAATATCACATAGTTGTTCATAGCTCGGATTTATAATTCGTATCACAAACTTGCCCGTTGAACCAATAGGAATTTAGTAGGATACTCAGAAAGCTCAGAATAGTCGTACAATGCCAACGTCCCAGACGAGGTCTTACATGCAATCGGATATCGATATCACTGTCCTTGACAGGGTCTTACACGAATCAATACGATGTCGATGTCCCAGACATGGTCTTACATGTAAAGCTCATATCGATGCCAACGTCCTGGACGTGGTTTTACTCGTAAAGCTTATATCGATGCCAACGTCCCAGACGTGGTCTTACACGAGTCTCAGATCAATGCCAACCTCCTAGACGTGGTCTTACATGATAAAACAGATCAGATACCTATGTCATGACATAGCTAATCCTATCTACTCCTAGGTTCACATGGGATTTTTCAGACTTAGTTACTATATCGAACTTTTCTCGGAATTCATAAACATAACTTCTCATAAGTATCCATAATCAACAATAGTCATATGATCAAATATAATATCTTTCGAGTACGTTTATTTGCATAGTGACTTACCTCGGATTCGGTTTATTAGAATGAAAACGGCTACTCGACTATTTTCACTTTCCCGCGATCTAAGTCCGTTTTCTTCGGTTCTTGATCTAAACATATTCAGAATTAATCCTTTTATTCACTATTTCATTCAATTCAATCCATACACACATATTTTGGGTTATTTACAATTTAGCCCTCACATTTGCACGTTTTATCAATTTAGTCCATTTTTCACAAAATATCAAATTCACAAAATCCACCCATACACATGTTTGGCCGAATACATATACATTTCATACAAGTCTATATATTTCATCAAATTCACAAATTAGTCCTTCAATTTGTTATTTTCTCAATTTAGCCCTATTTAGCTAAATTTATCAAAAATTTAAGAACAAAGTATGTTCATCTAGCTCAAATATTTCATTTAACACCATAAATCATCAAAAAGCTTGACATATCATCAATGGCATATTACACAAACATCATAAATTCACAAAATCAATACATGGGTTTTGTAGCTCTCAAAGCAACAATTGCAAAAACGTAAAAATTATCAAAAACCGAAGTCAAAAATTACCTTAATAATATCTTGAAATAGCCAAAACCTTTAAAGCACTTGTTCTTCCATTTTATTTGCTAATTTCGGCAAAAATGGGATGAACTAATGGCCATATTTTATGCTTATAATAATTAAAGCATACATATTAATCCATTTCCAAAATTGCCTATTTAATAATCATATAAGACAAACATATATAATGGTTATCATGACATTTCCACCATCCACTAACTATAAATTGGAATAATAACAACATTAGACCTCCACATTAACAAAGCCACATCACATTAGTACACTAACAAATAGTAAGCAACTTCCACATTTAATGCAAATCAATCATTTCGTCGAATTAAACACACAGACAGACAAATTAACTTACGAAAATTTACCATATGCTTAGTCACATATCAACGGCACAGAAAATAATATTAAAATATTATACGAACTCGGATTTGTGGTCCCAAAACCACTGTTCTGACTAGGGTAAAAATCGGACTGTTACAGCTGTATTCTCATCAACTAAATTATGGATCAACTCCCTATTCTAGGTATTAGTTTTAGCCTCAATGAGTTGATTAACAGTTGTCCACATGGGCCTAATCTCTTGAACTAAAACTCTGTTGTTCTCTCTTCCAAGTAGCCAAGGGTCATTCCATATGTTGATACGAACTCCATTACCAACCCGCCACAGCACCTTTTCCTCAATCAGCTCTCGAGCGCTACAAATGCTTCGCTAGGTAAATGATGGGTAAGAACCAACTTTTGTTGTTAATATATTTGAAAATAGGAAATAACGAGCTTTTAATACTCTAGCTAAAAGGCAATGAGGCTGAGATAAAATACGCCAAACTTGTTTTGCTAATAAAGCCTTATTAAACAAGAACAAATTTTTAAAACCAAGGCCACCATTGTACTTTGGTTTACAAAGCATTTCCCAACAACTCCAATGATACCCTTTAGCGTTTTATTGTTAGACCACAAAAAACTGTTCATAATGTTTTCAAGCTTTCGACATAAGCATTTTGGGAAAAGGAAATATTGCATAGCATAAAGTGGCGTTGCCTACAAAATTGATTTAATAAAGACCTCCTTACCACCCATTGATAGATAGCGTGACCCCACCTTTCAACTTGTTTTCTGAATCTATCAATGAAATTAGCAAAAGCCCATGTTTTCCTTCAACCCATCATCATAGGCAAACCTAGATACTTTTCAGGACTTGAGGCCACCCGAACTCCCAATAAGCTTGTAATCTTCTCCTTGACATCAGCGTCCATATTAGCTCCAAAATAAATTAGAGACTTGTCATAGTTCACCCTCTGCACTGAAATCAGCTCATACTCCCAAATGACGTCACGAATCGCTCTGGCCCCTTCATGCATGGCATCTCCGAAAAGGATGCAATCATCTGTAAAAAAACAGATGGTTAATAGAAAATCTCCCCCTACTAATAGGTGCGCTCGCCATACAACCTCTCTGCTTAACATTTTGCAGGAGCGTAGAAAAACCCTCAGCACAAATCAAAAATAGATAAGGGCTGGGAGGGTCTCCTTGTCTCAGTCCTCTTGATGGAGAAAACCAATCGCTGTTCATACCATTAAGGCAAACAGAATAGGAAACTGAACATACACATCTCATGATTAGAACAATCCAGTCGTCATGGAACCCCAAAAACTTCATCATCCCGGCCAAAAAATCCCATTCAACTCAGTCATACGCCTTACTTATGTCTAACTTACGAGCAAAATTTTATTTCTTGCCACTCTTCTTCATCTTGAGAGAATGAAGAACCTCGTAAATGATCAACACATTATTCGAAATGAGTCTCCTTGGGATAAAAGCTCCCTGAGCTTCATTAATGCAATCACCCAAAATTCACTCATGCGATTGACCAGGACTTTTGCAATAATTTTGTAAACAACATTACAAAAACTTATGGGTCTGAATTGCGATATATTTTTCGGCTTATCAACCTTTGGAATCAACACAATGCGTGTTTTATTGATATCGCCAACTTCCATCTGACCATTTAGAATAGCAAGGCAAAAACTAGAAATCTCCGGTCCAACAATATGCCAGTATCGTTGGAAGAAAACTGCGGGGAACCCATCAACCCCGGGGGGCTTTCAATGGCGTCATCATTTTTACTGCATGGATAATATCCTCTTCCGTGAATTGCTTAAGTAAGGAATCATTCATACTAGCAGTAACTCTTTTTTCTACAAGTCCAAATAGATGCTCATTCAATCCTATCTTTGAGGCTGTAAAGAGCTTTTCAAAATAACCTGAAGTAATTTTTAACATCTCCTCAGACGATGTATACTTTACACTAATCTCGTTTTCCAATTCAGAGATTTGACCACGAAACTGACGTTGGGCGGCAATCTTGTGAAAAAAACTAGTATTCCGGTCACCATTCTTTAGCCAATTAACACGGGCCCGTTGCTCCCAATATAACTCTTCCTTATCAGCCTTCAAGTTAAGCCCCAACTGGACCTCCGAGATATCTGCTAAGTTATCATCCGAAATATCCTGATTATAAAGATAATTCAATCTTTCTTCTAAGATAACCCAATTTCTCTTCTCTTCTCTGCTTCTGTTTTTACTCAGTTTTGCATTTGATGACCCATACTCTCTAGCTTGTTCGGTATACTCCCAGGGGTATCTTTCCACCATCTTCTAATCATTCCCTCAAAGTAATTTTCTAAGCACCATTTGGCCTCAAACTGAAACATCTTTGCGTTGCTCCTTTGGTCATTCCGTCTCCCTCCCATGGTATCTAGAAGAATAGGACAGTGATCAGAAAAAGAATGATTTAAATGTTCGACTTGATAACTTGGGAAAAGCTCCATCCAATTAAGCGTAGCGACTCCACGGTCTAATCATTCTCTTATATTTGTGGAAATGAATCTACCTCTTTCCCATGTGAACCATCGACCAGTGAAACCAAGATCATTAAGGTTGCATTCCTCTAATACTGTATGGAAGGCCAACATCTGCCATTCTGATCGAAGGCGTCCACCTTTCTTCTCAAAAGAATTTGCGATCTCGTTGAAATCCCCCAAAACAACCCAAGGGATACTATGGTCGTAGCTTAACTCTCTAAGCAGATCCCAAGACGTACCCCTACATCGTTCATCTGGGTTTTCATAGAACCCCGTTAATCACCACTTAGCACCACAATTATTATCTTGAACCTCAACGTCAACATGAAAGGAAGAGAAGCTCTTAAGGCTAACCAATGAATTCCCTTTCCAACCCAATGATAATCCACCTCTAGAACCCATCGCCCTAATATCAATGCCATTTTCAAAGCCACACTTCAATTTGACCAACTCCATCTTCTTAGCACTTAATTTTGTTTCAATAAGAAACAAAATTCGAGGATTAATGGCTCGTAGCTTATTTTTGAGCCTTTTAATAGTCCGTGGTCTCCCCAAACCACGAACATTCTAGCTTGGGATTTTCATTGCTCCCGGCTGCTCTGTTCACCAGAGCTAGCCGATAAAATCGAAGAACCATTCCCAACATTTGAACCCAATGTGACAAATGGGCCTTCCACAATCCTCTGTTGTTTCTTTCCTTCCAACATTGCAATTGGGTCATTTTCCTCTTCTAAGACCAAATCCATAAGCCCATTCACTAGTCCATCATTATCAAATCCTCCTTGCTCCAATTACGCCACTGATTTTGCCCATTAGTGATATACTGTTGATTGAATCTCAAGGGAATTAAATTGGGATTTAAAGTCTGATTCTCAAGATTTCCTCCCATTTTTCGCCTAGTATCTTTCTCCTCGTTTAATGAGATACTGAGATTGATTCTTTTTAAATTTCCAGCGGCACACTGTGAGCCGTATGCTTCACGTAACCACCTGCTCACCACCGTATTTTGACGTCTCCGCTTCGCCCGCAGAGATAGATCCCAGCCGAAAATGATTTTTTAAGGCTCAATTCTTAACCGATAAGGGAAATAACTTTCGCCGTGGCCCAATCTTCCACAAATGAAACAAAACAAACTGAGCTTTTCATATTTAAAGCGAGCATAAACTATTATAGACTTCCCAATCTGAATCTTCTTTTTACATTTCAAAGGGACAGATACATCTAAGCACACACAAATACGCATCTAATTCTTAAAATCCTGAAGACGGAATAGAAGTATCATAATCAAGAAATTTTCCACAGAAGTTACCGAATTGTTTAGCCATCAACTCAGTCATCAAACCTGGGGGTAATTCATGGACTTGTACCCAAAACTCAGTGAAATTTAACGGCAATGCTAATGGATTTTCTCCAATCGGATTCTTTGAACTATAAGCAGATGATTGTTAAAGAACCATAGTGTACCAGCAAAAACCCTTTGTATATCAACCTTATGAAAAAATTGAAAAAGATACTTTTTGTCCCCTAAATCTGTAATACAAATTCCTCCAATAGGGTGCCAGAGATCCGCCATGGTGTTCCGTAATGAAGGAAAATGGACGACACTGTCTGTTAGGCACCACCCCACTAGATAGCATTGATTGGAACGTTCCACCACCGCTGCTTCCTCATGGAAAGCTTCCTCTTCATCATCTAATAGACTCAAATTCGCCAGATCTTCCTCCATAAAAGAACTCTATAATTCCAACCAGAACAAAAAATAAGAAGGGGAAAACTATATTTCAGAGACTGTCAAAGATAAAAGAAAAGATGTAGAAAAATTTAGAAAACAAGAAAACGTGCCAGAGGGCAGACAGAGAAACGTGCTAAAGGGCAGATCCGTTGAAACAAATTTTTTTACTTAGTTATGGATTTTATATTGGAATAAAACGTTTAATTATGGCACAATGAAATTTTTGGATATTTAAAATTTAATATTTGAGTTTTTAATTTCAAGAATTTCTTTAATTTCTTTATTTGATTTAAAAATTAATCTCTAATTGATAATATTATTTATAAAATTATAAAAATTTAAATATATGGTATTTTAATATTAAAAAATTTGATAACATGTAATATCAATTGAAATTTAATTTTTAAATCAGAAAGAGAATTTAATTTTTAAGATAAAAAATAAAAGGATTAAATTTGAAAAAGTTCAAAAAAACAAAAAGATTAGAGGCATTATTAAGCCGAATAATCTTACATAATATATAATATTAATATATTAATATAAGTTATTCGTAATCAACTTTGTAAGCAAATTATGCTTCTTGGGTGGGCTTGAAAGGTATATGCATAACAATGAAAATAATCTTTAATTTTATTAATATATTAATATAAGTTGTACTTTTTAACAAAATGCTGAGTAAAATAATAATTTTTAATAATGTTAGCGTGTCAATCCACGTGACAGTCCACATATACTTCATGCTGATTTGACATTATTTTTCTTATATATCACGTCAACAAAATATTTAAAAATTATAAAAATATTCAAACAATAACAAAATAAAAAAATTCATAAAAATTTTAAAAAATAAAATTAAGTAAACATGGGTTATCATGTTTAAAATTTAAAAGTTTTAATCAGTATTTTCATTAAAAAACCAACAATTTATCTCTTTTTGAAAGATTAATAGTCAAAATTGACACTTTTATACCTAAGAAATAAATGAAGTGATAGATTATTTGCAGACAATAAGTTTCTTTATTAATTATTACATACACCACATAGATTTTACAAAGGTAATGAATGAGCATAAATATGTGAATGTAGCATCATTTATATTTATAGTATATGTGGGTTCAACTCAAGTATGTGAGATACATTTATATTTGGGAGTTATGATTATGAGTACAGTCCATTTATATTTAGGTTTAATTCAATTATGGGATATACATCTAGTTATTTATATTTTCGTTTTTAGAAAATAGGCATGGATGTGATCAAATTTATTACGGTTCCACGGTTGTTTTGGTCTACTTCTATCACCATGTTTTATTATGAACATCTAATAATAAAAACTACAATTAATTTTATGAATATTGAATGTATCCATGTCCATTTCCATTCCATACAGTCTCGCTGATTATTTATTATATTTTCAAATTTCTAAAGACAACTAAATATTTTCATATAAAATATACGAATTTTTTTTAACATATTTTTACATTTTTATCTTTTTGATGGCTATAAATATACATAAGTAACATAATAGTTTTATATAATGAGGTGCGACGGAGTAAATAATTATAATAACCGCTCTATCGTTATAGTAACAAAAAAAACCATCTCGCCTTTCACTAAAAAAAAATTGTTTTATTCAAATAGAAGCGGTTTGAACAGTTATGGCCCATTGAAAAAAATGTGGAAAGGAACATAAATAGCCCATTCCTATTGGGCATGACAAGGACACACGTGTGCACTGCTGCACGTGCGAAGCCCGATTCAATACGTTAGCTAGATGACCTAAATTTGAACAGCGGAAGCCATTTTCCCTCTCAAAAGAACCCCCAAAATGTGAGCTGAATTATAAAAGGAGAAAAAAAAAAGCCGACCAAGTGTTTGGCAAAATGCTTACGAGAAACTCCGTTTCTGAAACCCCGCAACCAACCTCACTCCGCAGGTCCGCAAGGCTTCTTAATAAGAAAACTCCCATAAAACCAATAGATTTGGATACCTCAAAGTCGAAATCAAAGGAAACCCCCGCTCGCTCCACGGTTGAAGTTTCCAGGAAACTGATAACGTCAAGTTATGGTTCATCAGATTGCGAGAATTTGCAGTCTAGGTTGCGAAGATCTCCAAGGTTGAGCAGTGCATCGAGTGCGCTTTCAAAAAGTTGTGTGAATTCGACGTTTGGGTTGCGGAAATCTTCGAGATTGAACAATGGGTCTTTGTCTAACGAGCCAGAGGATACTGAAATTTTCGATACGAAGAAGGACGAGTCTAGGAAAAAGAAGAGTGTGAAGGGGGGACTGTTGGATGAAGAGAAAAAGGAAACTAATGTTGGGTTGAAAGCGGTTTCGGTGGAAGGGAGAGAAAGTGAAAGAAATGAAGATTTTTCGGTTAGGAGAAAGAGGAAACCCCTTGTGGAAGCTGATGGAAATGTTCAAGGGTGGAGTAGGGAGCAAGAATCGATTTTGCAAAAAGCTTATTTTTCGGCAAAGCCAACGCCTAATTTCTGGAAGAAGGTTTCAAAGCTGGTATTTTTTCCCCATTCCTTGATATCTGGATTCTCTTTTTCTTTTTCTTTTTTTCTTTTTAAATAAAAGATCACATAATGTTGTAGATTGATGTGCATATTCTTTGAAGCTAAGGATTATTGGTTACTGGTCTTAAGTGAAATTCATCTGAACTATACATATATATATTATATATATCAACTAACTTTGGCTTTAATCCTAATGGACGATGTAATGTTCACATTTCAAGTTGAGCCGAGCTTGAGCTTAAAAACAGATGTTTGATCGAGCTCGAGTTGAGTATCGATCTTCAAATTTCAAGTTGAGCTCGAGCTTGCCAGTATTTGGGCTTTGCTCGGCTCGGTTACACCCCTACTTTAAGCTAATCCATGAATTATGATGTCATTTTCTAAAATATACTAGGGTGAAGTTTGGACCTATATTACCTGGACTCGGGTGTGAGTGTTGAATATGGATATGTATGCGACACAGATATGGCTAGTTTTTCCATGTATTTGAAGGATCCTTGGAGGGCATATCCCTATATCCATGTATTGGACACGAGTGTCGGATAAGGTACTTTATGAAAAATGAAGAGTCCAAGCAACATAGGTTTGGACTTCCAAGCTGCTTATATGTTGTGTTTGTTTCCTAGATGTCTAATTTTATGTAATTATTCATGAAAATGCATATTGTTATGAACATAGGATGCATATGATTTCTCTTACACTATCTCAGTCACATAATGTTTTGTTCATGATGGAATCATGTATGCTTCTTGTCTAGTTCTACAAAAGGAGCCCTGAATTAGGGTTATTTGTGTAAAATCCTTCCCAAAGCCAGTTGATTATAGAATGGATTAAATGTCAGATATGAATTATTCATAAAATCACTAAGTAATATCTTCATTTGTAAATCTACTCTTATCCAAAGACTCGCTGCTATGATGTGTTTTGGTGTCAAATAGTCTTGCATTAGCTATTATGCTGTAAGTATTAACTTATATACTTCATATGCTGATGTGTTTTACCTAGAATGTAATTTTTTTCCCAGTATTATTGACCCGGGACTTGATTACCCGTGAAAAATCTATTGCAGGTGCCAGGAAAATCTGCACAGGATTGCTTTGATAAAATCCACTCTGACCATTTAACTCCAATTCAGCCTCAGCCTCGATCAAGGTCAAAAAGAAAAAACTTATCACCCGTTGAACATTTGTCATTCTCTGCAAGCAAATTGCTTAAATCCGTTTCATCTGCGAGTAAGGGGTCAAGGTCTACCAAACATAAAAGCTATATTGTACAGAAAAGAACAGTGAGACATTTGTTGCAGAAGCAATGTTATGTAGACCAAGGTGATGAAACAGATCTATTCCCCATTCTTGAGCCCAACACAACTGCATCTATGCATGCTCTACCAAATGCTACGTTTTCCACCCCAGAAAAGTTATTGGTAAAACAGGGATTTCTCGGTAAGTGTCCCGAGAAATCTTCTTCTGGTACTAAGAAGCACCGTTCAAAACTTGGCAACTCTTCTACAAGAGCCCTTATTAGTCCCCCAGTGCTGAAACAAATTAAAAACAGAGCTTTACATGAGAAGTATATCGACCAACTACATTGCAGGGAAGCTAAGAGAAAAGCAAATTCCACACGAGCAGGGAAACAAGTTCTTGGAAAGGAGAATCGGGGATCTCAACTTCATGGAATTGATAAGGTTCGAGCAGCGAAAAACACATTGGTTTCCGACACTAAATATGTCATTAACCAGCTGCAAAATCTGCAGAACTCTTCTGTCGATAACTCTTTGGATTTGGATAACGATGATGGTGAAGTAGGCAGTAGCGACGATGAAGGTGATCTTCAGCTTTAACAAATTCTTTTTCGATGTATCGGTATCTGCCTTAACTAGCATGCTAATTAGAGCTGTTGACTTGTGACCCTGTCGTTTTAGCCTAAACCAAAGCGTTGGAAATTCTATGCTGTAAATTTGACCCATATAATAATTTCATTTTTAGATTATTAGCTGCTATTGACTATTTGCAAGGGTTTCTGGTAAGTGTTAAAGTTCTAGCGGTTGTTGGTAAAAGTATTGTGGTGGTCTTTGTATTAAAAGTTGGGCTGTAGTTTGCCCCCTCTATTGAAAAAATGAGCGAATTAGTCCAAATAAAAATTCTATCCATTTTTACAGTTAAAAACAAGTCTTTGTGCACTAAAATGAGGTACACATAATATGTTACGTGTAATTGTTTGATTATTTTATTAGTCACACTAGTTTTTAACATTAAAAATGGATAGACTTTTTATCAGAGTGACTAGTTTGCTCTTTGATCTATTGTACAAGAACTAATTTACCCAATTTAAGTAGAAGGGGTAAAATGCAATTCAACTTTTAATACAAGGGTCTCCATGGTACTTTCAATTGTTAGAACAAGAAGCTTATATTTGATCTCCATGGTACTTTCAATTGTTAGAACAAGTAGCTTATATTTGATGCATTGCGGAAATAGTCATTATTAGTAATATTGAGAAGATATTGTGTACTTTGGGAGAATGGTCTAAACAAAAATAAAAGTATTTATTTTTTAGGGATCGAGAATATGATCTTTCACATATATGAAAACGACTTATAAAATTTGAGCATATATATTTCAAACAAATACCCATATCTCGGGTTCAAATATTGGAGATGATTAGTTTTTATGAACAGTGAGACAGACCTAGATGATGCTTTGATTGTACCAAAAATGATGTTGTTGATGTGTATATATTTGCTGGTCCTAGTAAACTGTTGCTTTTATTAGTGTGGTTTGTTTTATGCAATTAACAATTGCATATCATATGCTTTTTCCATGATTTAAATAACAAGAAGTCACTATCTCTTACCAATCTAGATTTTAATTATTGGTTGGTTATGTCTGCTACAGCAATATGAAAATGAATAATTAGAGCAAAATGAAATTAATAGACCACTAATTTCTGCACACTTTTTCCTCTAAAATACATTCTTGTTCCATTAAAAATATGAACAAAATTCCCTTTTTTTTCAACCATCTAATAGTGTACAAGAAGAGAAAAATCATAGTAATATCATAACATGCTCCATTTGTGAGATTTTTGATTTGATGAATGAACAGAGCTTTATTGATGGGAACTTGATGTTATTGCAGATCCTCACTTGTAATGTTCTATAGACATGTTCCTCCATAGCCTGCATTTCTGAATAATGCTTGCTTTATGTCTTCAGTACTCATCAATGTCCTCTGTTCTGCAACCTAAATAACCATTACACGACACACTTATTTGAAGTTCAAGGACTTGCACAAACAACATGAATTCTTAAACCATACCTCTGAACAAGAAGCTTGCATTGAGAAATCATTGAAGCAACTTATAACACATTCTCGAATCTCAAGGCCTAGTGCTTCCAATGTGTTCACAGTAGATAATAGTAGTCCTGGTTTGGTTGCACACTGGATATCGATTCGAGTATCGGTCTCTCTCCTCTCTACATCAAACTGTGATGAAAAAAGAAAGCTCAATGTTTAAAGGATTAATAGGCTAGAACCTGAAACACAAGCAGAAGCAGAAGCAGAAGCACAAATCTGGTTTACCTTGGGGGAGTTCCTCACCAACATTTCATTTGGTTTTAACTCTTTCATGTTGTTCACTAGGCTTAAATGATTTGAACCCAGTTTTGTTTTATCTTCCTTGAGTTTATCGACCTTTTCTAAAAGCTCTTTCATGTAATCTATGGTATCTCCAAGTATAGATGTTCTATCCATCTGCATGTATCATTAAATTGCTTAGATAATGAAACTTTTTTTGAACAAATTAGAGAAAAAAGTAAAACCAAGGGGTAAGTAACCTTGCTGATCTTGGGGACTATTGATCTGAGCATTGAAAGCCTGTCATTTAATCTCTTCCTCCTCCTCCTTTCAGCCATTAGATTCTTTGAAGGTTGACCTTCTAATCTCTTGGCTTTAGTCTTTTTCTCTACAAACAAGCCCATGTTGAAACCTTGAATGTTGTTGCTAGTTTGCTCCATTTCAACTTTGCAATTATGCTTCATTTCTTCCAAGCTGTGCTGCTGATGATGATGGTGGTCAGTGGTGAGAAGGCCAAGTTGATCTTCATCATCAACCATTGATGGGTAATCTTCATGAGCAGGTGGGAAAGGTGAAGTTGAAGCATCCATCTCTGATACTGAAAACCCATCACCAAAAGGGTAAGGTTGGTCACTAAAAGGACATTCAAAGCTTGGGTTTTCAATTTCATCAGTTGTTGTAGAGAACCCTAAGAAGGCAAGATTTGGTGGTGGAGCATCAAAAGATTCAAAGTTCCATCCATTAGGGAAGAACTCGGTCATCCCATTTGAAAAAGTGGTCCAACTGTCCCTTCTTGGAGCAGCAGCCATTAACTCCTCTAAGAAACCATGCTGTGAGAGCTCCATTTTTTTCTCTATCTTTCTCTCTCACTCACACACTATCTGTTTTAAAAAACGTCTCAATGAACTAATCCAAGAAAACCATGAAAACATGAAGCTGCAACAAGTTATATATAAAAAAATAACAGCAGAAAAAAAAAAGGCTTTAAGAAAGATTAATACTGGGGAATCTGCTAGTTTTCACTCTCAAGGTGAATTCATGTCTTTTTCACCAAAATTTTTAATCAGACAAACCTTAAATATTTAATTATTCCCCAAGCTTCCCCTCTGAAGTGCTTTGACCCACAAATCTGTCTTAACTGAAAAAATAAATTAAGAAAAAGGGTAAACTACAACCAATGTCACTAAACTATTAGTAAATTTATATTTTGGTCACTTAACCTCAAAAAGTTACAAAATAGTCATTGAACTATTCAAAAGTTTTTATTAAGTCACTTGTCATTAACTGTTAAAATCGTTGTTGTATGACATTCACACCACTTGCACAAATCAAAAGCTCTCCTTCCCCCCTTTTTTTTTTCACAGTTCAACTTATTTTTTCATAAAACAACTTTGAACTTCACAAATCTGCGAATCAAAATCCAAGCAGCTTTCTCTTAATATTGATCATCATATTGACTTGGATCTAAGGTATCCACCTTATCATTCATGAAATCGTCGCTTGAAGCTCACTAGTCAGATTTTTTTAGAAAAAAAACTTAACAACTCAATGACTTGAATGAAACTTTTGAATAGTTTAACGACTTGAATAAAAATTTTCGAATAATTCATTAGGTATAAATGATCAAAATGTAAACTTATTAATAATTTAATAACCTTAGGTGCAGTTTATAAAAAAAATAACTTTAGCTTAGCATCATCCTCACCTAGTGTCTACACTGATTCATTTCATTACCTCATTTAATATTAGTATACTATAGTTATTACCTATTATCACCCTTAATAATGCATGCCCTTTTTATCTCTCTTTTATTTTTTGTGGTTTAATTATTATGATACAGGAAAAGTACTGTTTCTTCACCATCATACCCAATAGAGCTGCCTATAAATATAGTTAAAACCCTATAAAATTTAAATTTTAAATTTTAAATGTTCAAATGATGGTTTTGGTCCTTCTACTATATTCAAATTTGAGATTCAGTCATTATATTTTAATTTGGTATAATTTGACCGTTTATTTATAATTTAGAGTAGGTGAATGTACTTGGCAGATCCTTCTATTACGGAGATCGGATTGAATTAGTCTCTTTACAATTAAATGGTATAATGAAAAAGAATCAAATGTTTTATGGTTCAAAAAATGAAAAAAAAAATAGTTTTTTAAGTCATTTTCTAAATAGAAAATGTTTAATTCTATTACAATTTGATTTTATTTGAATCTTTTTAAGAGTAAAGGGATCAAATTGATCCATTTAATAGTAAATGAATTAAATTGATCTAGTCCTTATAATAAAGAAACTTGGCGGGTACTTTGACAATTTATAATATAATTAATTAGTACCTTTTCTGATTAAAATATTTATTTTAATGCTCATTCCAACTTATCATACTAACAAATTTTTTCAACAGTATTTTTTAAGAAAAATTCACCTTAGCATTTTAATTGAAATAGTTAACATTGTTAATCTTCTAAATTGAGTTATAATATTATAAAAACTAAATTATAAGACACAGGTGGTTGAAAAAATATAAAACAAATTATATTGGTAGTTTTAAAAAAAAAAGAATAATAGACTTCTTAAGACACAAATACCCTTATAGAATCTATTATTAACTTATGAAAAGACAATTTTTAAGTACATAATTGGTCTCATTTAACTTAGACCTTATTTGATAAATTATTGAATAGATTAAATCAATTAAAAATTAATATTTACAATAAATTTTTTACATACATTTGATAATTAATAGTAAAAATAATTTGATAAATTTATTTTATACAAAAGTTTGTAAAATAATAAATAGATAAGAGCTACTTATCACTTATGAAGAATATTTTAAATTAAATTAATTTATTTTAACAGTATATTATCTTATAAGATTTTTATGTTTATTTAAAATAAAGTGAAATATTTAAAAATTAAATTATTTTTTCATAATTTAAAATTCATATTTATCAGATGATCTAATTATATTCTATACTTTATTTTAAGTAAAATATCAAATGTATTTTATAACTTAAATTTAATAGTTAAATTTTTATTACTTATTTTTCAACACTTAATTTTTCAAATCTTCAAATGGCACCTTAGTACCATCAACTTCAATCAAAACTTTATATATAAAATTATTGATACAATGTATAACAAGGGAAGAAAACAACGAGAAAAGTATAATAGTGCAGTGGAGGTTGATTCACCTGAAGAGGTTAAGAGTCGAAACAAAGACAAGAGGACAGGTTGACTAAGGAGATAATTGCTTAGAGTAACTTTAGGGTATTGAAAATCAATCATTTCTTCCTTGTTAGTCAGAATATTTATACGAGAAGTTCATTTGCCCATTAATGTGACATGACAGACTGCTATGAAAGAGATTGTCTTCATCTAATGTGTGAAAGACGTACTTTATGAGGTCCATTCCGTTATTCACTCAATTAGTGTTTATGAGGTCCATTCCGTTATTCACTTAATTAGTATGAGATTATTACACTCAACTAAACTCTATAAAGGTTCAAGGGAGTGTTTACATTAAAAAAAAGTTCATATCTAAAAAGCAAATGCTTTGACATCTTGAAGACATCAGAAGGGGAAAGCTTCTTACTACAATGGTTGAAAGTGCAGAAGGTCAATACATTCCGTTTCAAAGCGGGTGGTCAAAGAAGTACTTTCTGAGACGAGATCAATGGGAAGTCAACGCTACTTATACTGTTAACACGTGTCTCAGGGGTGAAGGGATATAACAGTAACAAAAAAACCAAATTAAAGTTTATAAACTAAAATTTAAAAATAAAAAATTAATCTATTTAAATATTTGTAAAAGAAGAAATCTATTTTGTATATTAAATAATAACTTCAATCTCAAATAGTGCCCTTAAATTTAGGCTTAGATTTGCCTTTGCCTTTGGTTTTGGTTCTTCTTCAATTTTTCCCCCTAATGGCTAAGGCTAGGGAGAGAAATATTAGGCCTAAATTTGTCTTTATCTTGACTTAATAATTAAATTAATGTTTAATTTTGTTTCTTTTTGGTCACTTAACATTATCCAAATTACATTTGCCCCCTCTTCATCAAAATGAATGCAAACTATTTCTTTTTAATGTGAAGAAAGTTTATTTTAATGCATAGTCGCCCATTATAAATAAATTAAAATATAATTCCAATTGCTTGAGAAAGGCATTTCTTGCCTTTTTCAAAGTTGGAATCTTAAAATCATAAAAAAAAAATAAAATAAAAATAATATTCTAAACATGGACAAAATAATTATAGATGTTTATATTTTGAGTTAATTATAAATATTTTTATTTTATTTTTTACTTTTTTTTACACATTGCTTATAATTATCATAATTCCTTCTTATCCTTAAATAGAAGGATAAATACATTTTAGCACGTTCGAACCCATATCTTCTTACTCTGACAATAATATTGATATTAACTGAACTAAGATTTAATCGACTATTTTCTGCTTCTTAATTATACACATAATACATAAAAATAAATATATTAAATTTTAAATATAATTATAAAATATTTATCAAATTTATTGTACTTTTATAATGTCTGCGAACCATATTATATTAAATTAATTTATTAAACATGATTAAATCCACGTGGAAGTGTGTTGTATTTTGAGAACTAAATCTAACCACTTGAAAATCTACTGTTTCTATACGATAAACTATTTTAGAGCAAACTTATTATAAATTTTGATTGTATATACAATGCCTAAAATTATTTATAGTTATTCCTCAACTGGTAAATAAGAGGATAATGTATTTCAGCACACTCGAACTTACATATTTCTACACTGACAACAATACTCATGCTAATCGAGTTAAGACTTAATCTATGAAGTAGCATTTTTTATATGTTAAAAATTGAATAATAGTGTTTACTCATACTTTTAATGAGTGTTCTTTTTTAGAGATTATAAGTCTTAATTTGGATGTGCGATGTGTTTATCTCTAATTAGGGTAAAAATAATGGTGATGATAAGATTAAATACTATAACGATATTGTAGCGTGAAAAAAGAAAAAAAAAAAAGCTATACACATTGCAATATAATGATGTAGTTGAATAAATTTACAATTTCATATAAATAGTTATATAAAATCAAATGATTTATTATATTTTATAGTAAAAAAAAGGACACACTTCTCGAGGAGAATAAAAAAGGGGACAAAATGAGGGAGCCCAAGACCATGTGAATCTTCTAAGCTTAAAACAAGTGGCGATTTGTTTCCACTAATTAAGTATTAATTAAGCTTAAGCAACATTAATTTATAATTTTCCATAATGCGCCAAAATTTTAACCTATCACCAATTTAGCTTTTATTCATTTTCTTTTTATTTTAATAATACCATAATATTTTTAAATATGGTAGGCTGTCAAGGGAATGCCACTTTGGTCCATTTCTTTTAATATCCCATTCATGAACTTGATTAAAAAAACTTCTACTCTCATTTTTAAAATATTCGCTTTTTAAGGATTAATTTTGGGTTTTTTAAATTTAGTCGTTTTACATTCAATTTATCAAATTTTAAAATTAAATTTTGTTAATATATTAATAAATTTAATACGTCATATTCAAATTGCTTAGCATGCATGTATTTTACATTTAATTCCTAAATTGATCAATCAATATTATATTGGTTTTAGTAAACATTTAATCAAATTTTAATTTTGTGTTGTATTGTATTGTAAACGAATTAAATGTGTGGGATGCAAAAAAGAAAAAGAAATCCTGGGGCTGGCGGTGGCAGCCCACAATATATAAAATACCATTTTCCTTCTTCTCAATACCGCTTTTCACAATCCACAGTGGCAAATTTAATTAGTTTTACATATTTTAATGATTTTTAATAGATTAAAATTGAATTTAGTAGTAAGATTATAGGTATTGTGTATGCATGTATCGAAAATATTATTTTCATAGTTAAAAAATTATTTTTTTGAAATTCGTAATTGTCTCTCTCAAAAATATCGTTTCTTTTAAAAGTATAATATGTTCTACCATTGCAGTCAACACTTGTTAGTATAAATAAAGATGAAGCTATGGAGCTACAACTTTGTATAGGGGGAGAATGAGATAAAATTATAAAATTTTGAATGGATTAAATTTTTTTTTTTGAAAGTCTTTAATTAAATAATTAATTTTAATGTTACTGAGTTATTAGTAAATTTACGTTTTGGTTACTTAATTTTAAAAAGTTATAAATTGGCATTAAACTATTTGAAAAAAAATATTTAAGTCACCAAGCTGTTAAAATTACCTATATGGCTTTCTCCGTTCTCAACTCCAGCACCAATTGGCAAGGTAAACTTCCCCTCTTCTTCTACAATTTAGTTTTTTTTTTTATTTATTAAACAACTTTTAACGTTAAAAATTTGTGAATCAAAATCTAAATAGCTTTCTTCTTTGATCTTTAACATCGACTATTAAATCAACTTGGATATGAAATATATATTCGATCTTGAATTAGGATAAATTTAAATACGGCCCCATATATTGCAAATCATTATAAAATTTGGTGAACAGTTACGCATATTAATATTTGAACTTAAAATTCCATAGTTTCCAAGAACTCAACTTTATTAAAAATTTGATTAATATTATCCAAGTGAATAAAATATAAAAGAAATGATAATTAAATTAAAATATTTATCGTAGAAAAGAGTATAAAATGGACTAAAATTTACATTATATATGATATTTATTTCATAAATATAGACACACGTATTATTACTTATGTGTGCAGTGTCTGTTTTTGTTTGCTTTTGTTTGGCTACTTTGACTGGGTCCAAAGTCTTCTATAATGGATCGTGGGTTCATCACTTATTGTTCTTGGTTGTCCTTTGTTTGAAACTATAATTTTGATCATTTTAATAATAAATTTATACATATAAAAATTATAATTATATTAAAAGTATGTATTATACAAATTGCTAAATTTATACGCATGAGCGAGCTAATGTCATGAAATTTTATTGCAATTTTTGAAATCATTGTACAACCAATTCTTTCATTATTCATTTGTATTATTCCTTTTGCATGATTAATATCCTGAAATGGGATGATGTATGTTTTAGGTTTATTAATTCAACTCAACCATATGTCATTTTTTGTTTGTTTTTGATATAATTTTTTATGGGAGTTTTGTTTCTTTTTAATTTTGTTGATAATTTGGGTCCGTTCGTAAAATATGAGATATGATTGTTGCATGAAATTAGAGTTGTTGAAAAGCAAACTCAAAGTAGGGCTTGAACTCAAAATTTTTAGCACCTCAAATTTGCTAATAGTATGGTTACTTAAATCAAACTGGATCGAAAATCAATTAAAATATCGATTTAGAAAGAAAGATGTATTATATTGATTGATCTATGAATCGATACAGATCAAATAGATTTATGAATTGATCAAACTGAAGAACCAATAACTTAACCGGTTGAATCAATTAAAAACCTGTACATTAACAGTATAAGTATCATGGAATTGGGAAATCAGTTAGATTATGTTTTTGATCATAGAACAAGTTTGATATATCTTGTTGGCATTGGACAAGCAGATAGATTATGGGTGTTCTGGACAAAGATTATGTTTTATATAACAGGACAAGAGAAAAGTTAATTGTCTGCTTCTTGATCGTTTGCAGGTGTTAAAGACAATTTGCTTAGTTTTTTTTTTTAATTAAAAAATATAATTCAATTGTTAAGGCTTTTAATTTTTTTTTAAAAAAATTTAGATTTATTATATTATCATCATTTTATTATATAATTATTAAACGAGCATATTTTTAATTTTAAAAATATTATATAATTTTAAAATGATGCATTAGTGAATTTAAGGATAGACTTCTAACAAAATTAACAATTAGAGTTAAATTTTGAAATAAAAAAAATAAATTAAATTTCACATGTATAAAAAATACAAAAAATTAAAACATATTTTAACTTCTCAATATAGATTGAACTTGTTTAAGGGGTGAGATTATTTATCCAACTCGAGCTTTGAAAATGTGATACGTAATTTGGATCCGTTCGGTTGAATTACTATTTTAATCATTTAAATTTAATTATAAATGAATTTTTTTATAAAATAATGATATAAATTTTATTTTATAGATAGTGATATGGATTGATGGGTAGTTTGGAACTGACGTGAACCACGTTTGAGCAAAAAATGTTAATTATAGACTTAAATTAATAAGTTTAAGATGTAGTCGTATAATATGTTTGGTTATTAATGTGATAAGATGAGAAACAAATTTATCTAATACATGTGTTAACAAGGGCGAATGTAAAGGAGGCAGACGTGTATTGCCCTCTTTATTAAATTATAAATTTATAATATATAAATTTGTAATTTAATCTTTTAAAAATGAAAAAAAATTATTTAATCATTTTAAAAATATGAAATTATAAATTAAAACATGACAAAATTATATTTTAACTTTTTTAAAAATAATAACTTAAATCTGAATTCTCCTAAAATGTTTTTCTAGATTCGCCATTATGTATTAAAATGGTTAAATGTAAAATAAAAAAATAATTATTACAAATTTATACTTAAATTTAATTTCTTATAAAAAGTAAAAATTCCATGTCAGCTTTTGTTTTAAACCAAAACCAACAAAATTTAAACACGTAGATTTGGTTTTTGTTTCAATCATCATCACTGTCCATCAGTTGAAACCACCACTATCGACATCTTCTTCTCCAACACCAGCCTCCAAGATCTCTCTAACAATTATGCTTCTTCAATCGTTTCTCCGCCGTCAACCACCATCTTCATCCCTTGAGTCTTCTCCAATTTCCTCTCTTTCTGCTTCTCCAACAATGGTTGGCTTCATCTCTTATGAATCCTCCAAGTGTTGCCGGTTTGAACAGGCACTCACTCTCGCCAGCGATTGGAAATGCTCTGTTTTCTCTTATTGTTCATCACGACCTCCAATCCCTCCTAGTAATTCCATCGAACAACTTCTAGACCAACCCACCGACACCATGTTCTGGGCTTTATAATCCCCCAGGTAACTTTTTCAGCTTCACTCTATCTCTAGATTCCTATCATTTCACTTCCTTTTTTTCCCTTTTTTCTTTGGTGGGAATGTTTTAGAGCATTCTTATGAACCTTCCTCAGACTCTGAGTTAAGCATCTCAAAGGCATTATTAAAGTTAGTAAAAAAAAAAATATGTTCTTCAATTCAATGCATTGAAATCGCTAAGATTACCTGTCAACTGCTGCATTTAATTGTAGTATCATTAGGACACTTGTTAGCGAAAACCCACGAGCTTATACTCTTAATGTCTCCTTTAGTACTTGAAACTTGAAATTGTGCCTAGTGTGCTTTGAAACCATTGCTGGAGAAACAGAAAGAGAGGAAGTTGGAGAAAAAGGGGTGAAGATGGTGGTTGACGGCGGAGAAACAATTGGAGGAGCATAGTTGTTTGAGAGATCTTAGAGGCTGGTGCCAGAGGTCGGTTCGGAGAATAAGATGCCAACGGTGGTGGTTTCAACTGATGTAGGACGATGATGATGATGATGAAACACAGAAGCCGAAGCTACGTGTTTAAATTTTATTGGTTTTGGTTAAAAAATAAAAGCTGACATGGAAATTTAAATATTGATTTAATTTAAAAAAAATCCATATAATAGGGTAAATATCCCATATATACCAAAAAATTGAATTATTTACGGAAATGAGCCAGTTTGAAGAATATTTACAGAAAAGGGCTGTTTCCCCTAAAAACGCGTCCACGTCAGTGCGTTTTTGGGGGATATGCCAGCAAAGCGCTCCCCTAGGGACGCACTTTTGCCACATCAGCACAAAGCGCTCTGACGAGGACGCACTTTGCTGATGTGGCAATGACGCGTTTTAGCCCGTGTTTTTTTTTTTAAAAAAACTATTCTCGAATTTTTTAAAAATTTACGAGAATAAACCTTTATAAAGGCTCAAAGTGACAACACTATTTTTTTTAAGGTGTCATCAATTAATAAAGAAATATAACTTACAAAGGAAATCTTTATATAGACCTAAAGTCTCATTTCCCTTATTTTCTTGAGCAAAGTGGGGTATGAGATATGTGTATATATAGACTCATGAATAGTTTTGCAGCTTGTTCCTAAACAATGTCGGATTCCTTCCTCTTTTAACTAACAACATGAGATGACATGCTACACTATATTTGATTTTTTTAACAAAACAATTTCTCTTTTTTATATTTTGTTAACATTTTCTTATATTATAAAAACAAGAAACAAAACAACTCAAATATATTTTTTACAAATCTAATCATCACTAACATATATTAATAATCCATCAAAAATTTACAAGATTAATATAAATTTTCTTATATTAATACCTATATGCTCACAATGTTTCTTGAATTGCCTTAAATACCTATATGCTCACCAGTTTTCTTGACATACTTAAAGAGGTTTTCAGTCGACTAACGTAAGTATAATTAGGAAAAGTTAAAGACTATGGAATTTAAAGAAATAATTATCCAAAATATCAAGCTATGACCTTCCAGGGTCTCAAGGCTACTATGTTTTTGACTAGAAATATAACTATTTAAAGTTCTTTTTGTTGCTTGTTTCCTTTTCTTTCTCCCCTTATTTGACGCCCTGTGGAGTTCTCTTATCTAATTTTTGTTTATCAAAGGTAATGGTAGAAAATGTCTGTTTATTTTATTGTACAATTCAAGTTTCAATCATATAAAATTGTATATGAATTATTTGTGAAATATAATCTTGCAGATTCCTGTTTGTTATCTTTTTCTGCTGCTTAGTTAATTATCTCGTGTTTAAAATTTCTCTTTTCTATCTTTTCATATAAATTCATTGAAAGGAATCTTCTAGAAACAACAATCCTTCCTTCTTAGTAGCTCCTCCTTTTTTCCAATGTTTGTTTATGCTGCAATCACTACATTATTTCTGGTCAAAAACATAATAGACTTGAGACCCTGTAAGGTCATAGCTTGAAATTTTGGATAATTGTTTCTTTAAATTCCATAGTCTTTAACTTTTCCTAATTATACTTACGTTAGTCGACTAAAAACCTCTTTAAGTATGTCAAGAAAATTGGTGAGCATATATGTATTTAAGGCAATTCATGAAACATTGTGAGCATATAGGTATTAATATAAGAAAATTTGTATTAATCTTGTAAATTTTTGATGGATTATTAATATATGTTAGTGATGATTAGATTTGTAAAAAATATATTTGAGTTGTTTTGTTTCTTGTTTTTTATAATATAAGGAAATGTTAACAAAATATAAAAAAAGAGAAATTGTTTTGTAAAAAAAAAAAAAATCAAATATAGTGTAGCATGTCATCTCATGTTGTTAGTTAAAAGAGGAAGGAATCCCACATTGTTTAGAAACAAGCTGCAAAACTATTCATGAGTCTATATATACACATATCTCATATCCCACTTTGCTCAAGAAAACAAGAGAAATGAGACTTTGGGTCTATATAAAGATTTCCTTTGTAAGTTATATTTATTTATTAATTGATGACAACTTAAAAAAAATAGTGTTGTCACTTTGAGCCTTTATAAATGTTTATTCTCGTAAATTTTTAAAAAATTCGAGAATAGTTTTTTTTTTAAAAAAAACACGGGCTAAAACGTGTCATTGGGGACGTGTTTTTGCCACATCAGCAAAGTGCGTCCTTGTCAGTGCGCTTTTGCCACATCAGCACAAAGCTGATGTGGCAAAAGCTCATCCCCAGGGGTGTGCTTTAGGGCCGTTTCCCCCAAAAATGAGCTGATGTGGACGCGTTTTTGGGGGAAACGACCCTTTTCCGTAAATATTCTTCAAACTGGCTCATTTTCGTAAATAATTCAATTTTTTGGTATATATGGGATATTTACCCCATATAACATTTCCATTTTAACAAGAGTGGCTCAAATGATGAAATAATGTAACGTGTGTATTTAAATTGCAAACATATTTATTTAGAAGCTTAAAATGAAAATTTTTAATAGTTAAATGATAATTTGTATAGTTTATCCTATAAAAAATTTCATTAAAATAAGCTTCACCGCAATTAACAATTAAAATTAATTTATATTTTTATAGTAGAAAATAACAACATAAAGTGACATATCAGCTAGTTACATCTTAACCCGCCATTGATCGAGTTAAATTGACTAATAGCAAACTTTTCACCGAATCCAGAGATCATCGTATACTTACAAACTTGAAACTCCAGGATTATAAGATTTAGTCATATGATCGACCATTTCATTATGAATTCTTGAAATATGATGGATTTTTACTCTCCACCTCATTCTCAGGATTTGATGCAACAAACGTAACTTAAGAAAATTATTATTTTTCCCCACCAACCATAACTCCATTAATAGTGCGTTATCACATTCAATCTCTTGACTACAAATCATAAGCATGAAATCAGAAAAACTTCTAAAATGATTTGAATATTAAAATTATAAAGAGTATTATTGATGTGCTAATATTAAAATTAGGGTTAAATCACAAATGAATTTGACAAATATTTTTACATTAGATTTAATTTTTTTTAAGTTAATCCTTAAGCTTGGTATTTGTTCTTATATTGAGATTTTAACTTTAAGATTTTCAAGAAAATATCAAAAATGGACTTAAACAAAAAAAATAAAAATTCAATACCTAACTTAAATAAATTTAAAGAAAATTCAAACCTCAAAAAAGATTTAACCTTTAAAATTTTTGGGTATACTTGTTTTAAAGATGGGTTTATAAGGACCTACTCTAAAGAATTTGTCCTATCTTATAGATCACGAGAATGTTTTTATAAACTCTAAACAAGTTAAATTATGAAAATCGAAGAAGCTGCATATAATGGTATTCAAACTCATGCCTTTAGCATATATAGAAGGTGTACCCACCATGCAGGGCGAAGCCAAGAGTGTAAATCAATCATAAATGTTTTGAGAGTTACCATAATTTTTGAAGAGGTTAAATGGCAGATTTACCATTTTTAGGACCCCTTTGTTTACGCCCTCGTTGCCATGCTTAAACTCTTCAATTTCTGTAGTTTAATTTGTTCAGAACTGTTCATGACTCTTATCATGACCACACCAAAATTTTAAGCTCTCAATATTTTCATATGAACTATTTTCACTTATGATTTTCGGTATAATAATATAAATTTGGGTTTAGAGTTTAGAGTTTGAATTTTTTTTATAGGTTTTAATACCTCGGGTGATGTATAAATTCTATGACGAAGTAAAATGCTAAACGGTGAGAGCGATGAAACAATAAGCCATTGGAAGAAAGTGAGATAACATGGAAAAAAAGAATGACATGGCTATCATAATGTACTCTGGTTCTTGAGCTGTTTGGGTTCAAATGGAAAATTGAAAAAAGATAAAAAATAAGATGGAAAAAAGAAAATAAAATGGTGACGAACGATGACATACCCCTAACCAGTCAAATCATCACATGAAAATGACTCAAAACTTACAAAGGGTGCCATCAAAAGTCGTGTAATTTCACTAACACGTACCAACAATTAATCAACTTGTTCATTGCTTTGCAAAAATAAGAAAAAAAAATATCGATTGGTTTCAAATCTTTTTTCACAATTTGCCAAGTAAATTATCATCTTTTAACTTCGGTCGTTTCATTGTTAATTCAACTGCTGCAAAAGATATGGTTGATTGATTCACTTTCAACTGCTGCAAAAGATATGGTTGATTGATTCACTAAAGTTAAATTTTGCTGGATTTGTGAATTTAGTAAGTATATAGTATATCTTAAAATCTGATTTTAGTTTTGTACTATGTGTAGCTTTTTAATTAGTCTATGTTTTTTAATTTCATCATTTTTAATATGGTTAAAGCATGTCTTATATTTTTATATTTTTTTATCTTTGAAATTTAATTTTTTTAATTTTTTAAATTTAAAAATATAATTATTTTGTTAAATTCAGGTCTATTTCATCACTTTTTTTGCTACATAACTATTAAATGAGTATTTCTTTTATTTCAAAATGCCACACTAAAAATGTTAGAATTTGCGTGACCCGAATCCCATTACTTGTTAAAGAAATAAATACAATGGTAAAAATAATGGGATCTATAAAGTGAAGGCCCGCAGATGGAGCTTGCCATAGATCTCCGTTAAGCACAAAACAGGATTGGAGTTTCACCGCTGCGATACGGACCATATGAACTATTATTCTTCTATTTGACTTCGATTAGAATAGGGTTTTTTAACCTTTAAATGGATGTAGGTGAAACTCCTCTTGTATCATTCATTTTATTTTATGAAATTATATCAGTCGTTTTCAACATTAATTTTTTTTATTGCTTTGCGATCGTTATCGCGATTATCAACGTTTATTATAACAAAAAAGTTTAACAAAAGAATTTTAAGGGTGTTAACAATTAAACCCTTTCACTCTCTATACTAAATTAATATAGCTCTTAAATGAATCGATTAAAACAACGTAACTTTATGTAAAAACGAACATGATATTACAAATATGATAATATATTTACCATATAAAATTTTACAATAATAAATATAATATAATTTAATGGATTTAATAGATTAAAATTAAGGTAAATATTGAAATCTCAAAATAAAAAAAAAAATTAAAATACATAATATCTTTGTAAGGCCTTTGCATATTTAAACAAGAAAGGTGTAAGGGGAATTTATGGGGGTCTCACTTGTTTGATGTAACAACAAATGAAAGATGACAATTTGTCATAGAATTTTTTCCACTGTTTTGATAAGGATTTTTCACGGTTGTAGTTGAGTTACTTCTGCCTTGAATTATTTACACTCATCTGTTTTTTTTTGGCTCAGTATTTATCAGATATCTATCGTTGCTTTTTGAGATTCTTGTTTTCTATAAACGTCATGTACCCTTTTTTTCTTTTCTCATGCAATACATAAATGGGGGTGAATGAGTCTCTTTTAACCTTCAAAGTTCATTTCACCATGGAGACGACTAGGTTATATAATGAATCATGCGGTGAATCTCGTGTTTGGTCTATTAGTAATCTATATTATGAGTCTGAGTCGTAATGTACACATGTCAGTATTTGCTCTTGTTGAGAATGTATACGTTGTACAAAGAAAATCGATAACGCAGTACTGTTCATGAATTATGAATTCATAGTGTTTTTAGAAAAAGTAAAATAATATAGTGATAAAATACGTTGCACTTTTAATCCACGTACCTTGATTAATCTTATAGGTAGAGGTGTTGCCCTGATCAATCCCATGCAAAGAATAGTTGGATCCCAACATATGGTCGTAGTAGCAGCAATTTTAAAGGCCAAGAGAGACCATGATATAAACCGTCACCTTGGTTACTCTATCGAAATACTCTATTTCAGATAATTCATTAATCTATTTTCAGATTATAATAAATTGCAAATATTTAGGTGTAGTGGGGCAAGTGGGGGGAGCAAAAATGATGATAAAATTTCAGACCCCGCCAGGATCTAACATGGCTGTGCCCTACAATGATGAAGAGAACTGAAATCTTTTGGTACGAAATTGAGGATTAATTAAGCAATGTCATGACTACCACTTGAGTTATGCTAATTATGGCCAAGGAATCAAACTTTTCTTTTCTTTTGAGCATCAAAAAGATACTATAAAAAGTCAAATGTTTTGCACTTTATTTTTGAAAATCAAAATGTTTTTTGCACTATTATTTTTACCATTCTTTCTAATTATATTTATAGATAAATTCTATGTTATGATTATTATTTGCATGAACTCAAAAAAGATATAAAAACCAATGAAAATTTAATTTTGTTGGCACAAACTAATATTTCGAGTTTTATGTTTAAGTTTAAGTATGGCTATATGTAATTCTATTTGAATATATTCCGTTATTTGTGTATTATAATAATTTAATTTAATCATTATATAATTATTGGTTCATGCATGTAGTGGATAAGCATAATTTGTTAGGGACATAGCAGTAAATTAAGACCCTAATTTCCTGCATATTTATGTAAATTATATATATGTATATATAGTCATTTTATCACTCTGTGAATCTTACTTTATTCTTGTGGTTGAAACTTCAATGTCTTTTAGTTTAGAGTCACGTGTCGAAAATTACAAAATATTCCGACATAAGCAATTGATCTTAGTAAAAGTTTGTCAAATCTTTCAAGAATTTCAAAGCTCTTTGAAGCACACGTTAAGTGTTAATTGACTTTAATCGTAACATAAACTCGAAATTTTAGGATTTCAATATAATGATGTAAATATATAAAATATGTATTATATATTGTTTAGATTGGGTGATGAATTATTTCAAAAGTTTATAATATAATTTTTAATTATAAATTTTGGAATTTGAGGAATTAGATTTTAATTTTATTACGTGGAAATGTAATATGTGGATTTTTTTTAGATTATTCTGATTTTAATTACCTATCTAATATTTTAATTTAAGTTTAGAAGTATTTCGGTTTTTCAATAGGTTATGACATTGTGTGTGCTTTATAATAAAAGATAATTGTGTTTACTTTATAATAGTAGAAATCGTAATCGTGGAATATCGAAGAGGGCTATGATTTTTGTAAGGGCTAATGTATGATTTGGTATCTAATTTTAATATATATTTTTTAATTTGGTACATGTGTTATTTTTTGGTTCAGTATAGTATATATATTTGATAAAAGTTATATATTTTGGTACCTGGAAATAACAGTGTTAACTTTTTAATGTTTAACTCAGGTTTTAGAATTGATTTGATGAAAATTCATAATTAGCTAATAATATTAGCAATTAGCTTTCATCAAATCAATTCGAAAATTAGAATTAAATCACATCTGTCGAACTGTATTTGACAAATTAAACGTAATATTAAACAAATTTGCAATTAACTCTACTATTCTATTAATAAAATCATAAAAAATCTCAACTTAATAACATTAGCAATTATCTTTCATTAAATCAATGCTAAAACCCGAATTAAATATTAAAAGTTAACATAGTTATCTTTGAGTACCAAAATATATAATTTTTATTAAATATAAGTAGACATATACCATATTTAGAAAATATCAAACTCGAAAGCTTAATAATATATTAAACTTTACGAAAAATTAACTATCAAACAACGCAAAATAAAAAGAATTAAAATTTCAATTAATTCAGTCAAATTAACCTCAAAATAATTGAGAATTGACTAAGATTTAATCGGTGATTAAAATGTTTGAGAGAAATCGATTTTTTCCAAAATTAAAACATCTTTATTAAATATTCCTTACATAATAAGATAACTTATAAAACAAAAACATTAATTGAAAACAGCCAAAAATTTGTTCGGCCGACAATGCACTAATTCATCGGCCGACAATGCACTAATTCATCTTATGCCTAATTAGGCTTTGTTTGTTTGTAGGACATTCTGCCACGGGAATATACTTCTTAGGATTAGAGTCTACATGTAAATAGAAGGGTCGTAAATTAAAAAAAAAAAATTGAAAAACCAAAATCAATCCTGTTAATGTTTGGTCGGTTTTGGATAAAATTATAAAATTACATTATTCAAATCGAATTAAATTATATATTTAATTTATTATTATGTAAAAATAAAAGTTAATTTTTGTCATTAGTTTTTGTATTATGTGTAAGTTGTGGATGTAGTTCATGAATTTTAATTTAGTCATCTTTGCTCTCTATCAATTCTGACCAAACAATAATTGTTAAATTCATTAAGTTAAATTTTACTATTTTCAAAATCTGATGTGATAAATATATTATCATATATATAATATCATGTTAGCTTATTATTTCCATATATTACTCAAAAATAAGTCAATTATGGATTTAAAAATTTTTATTTACGTCAAGAATGAAATTTCAAAATTTGAAAAATATATATATTAATAAATGATCTAATTGGAAAACATGAACTAAATCTACAACTTTAGACATAGTGTAAGACTAATAGCAAAATTTAACCAAATGAATTTAACTGCTACCATTTAATTAGGAATGAAATATTAAAACTTGAAAAGTAAAATAACTAAAATTGACTAATTCAAATATTACAAAGACGGAATATAAGGATTAAATCAACAATTTATGCAGAGTACAGGAGAATTTGATAAAAATAAATATTCTATATTAACCATACCCAACCCAATTGTTGTACCAAATTAAATTTCAAAACAAAGCCCAAATTTACATAACTTCTGAACCGAACCGATTAATGTAAAAAAACTCTTTCAGGGACGTTCAATTTATTTAAACTTGTAATTAAAATAGAATCAGTAGATGCTTATTCATAGCAATTTACCCAATATCTCATTTTATTATTAATATTTTAAAATTGAATTTAAATTAAAAAAATATTTTTATTATTTAAATTAGGTTAAGCTGACCATGAGCCATCAATGATTTTTGATAACTGTTGGGATGCCCAGTTTCACGGACTGGTAATATGAAATTATAGATGGGCTTTTGAGGTTCAAAGCAATAAATAGTAGGAAGAGGTAAAATTTAGCCGATAAACTCCTAACTGATTTTGGACCTTACTTTTTTGAAGTTATTGTTATGCTTATGCATAATTTTGTGTTTAATTTAGTTTTGAGTATTGATTTGATGAAAGTTAATTGCTAATATTATTAGGTTAATTTTTTTTTTTATGATTTTGTTAATAAAATAAATTTAGTGTTTGTTGATGATTTTCCTCTCCTCTCCTTTCATGGGATTACTCCTCGTATTTATAAGGTACGGTTCTTTGACGGGATGTGCTAGGGGATAATTAGGTGCCATGCATGACGACACGTTATCCCTTCTAGTCCTTACATGTATCCTTTGAGGGATTTTTTGAAGAGGTATCCTTGCGGGTGTACGAATAAGGAGATGGCAAACTGTGGCCATCTGGCGGGCGAGAGGATGGCAAGTTGTGGACATCAGGCGGACAAGGGGATGGCGAGCTGTGTGGATTTTCTTAGTCAAGTCGTCATTTGGACTGGGTCGCAAGACATGTAATGATAATAATGTTAATTATATATTTATTTAATTTATAAAATATAGTCTGATAGATGTGATTTAATTCAAGTTACATGATTTGATTTGTAAAATTTTTAAACCTTCGTAGAAGCAATGTGGTATTATTTTAAAAAGAGAAAGGGAGTGATCATGTGAAGTAATAATAGTCATTCTTTTTTACAACACTTTAGCCGACCGTGGTTAAGGCTTTTGTTTTTGTTCTGTTTCCGGGGAACTAGTTTACTAGGGAAGGATTAGGTTGTCTTATTTTTAATAGAATTCTTTTATCATTTTACTAATTGATTATATGCTTGTTAGTTAAGTATATTATTATAACTAAATTATAGTACATTTACTAAGTAAAAAATATATTTTATATAAAAGATTATATAAAATAACAATGAAATGGTAGAATTAAAATAACAATAAAATAAAATCATATAATTTATTAATGATGCGGTTGTCTGAATCACAAATAAGATGATAATTAGTTTATATTCAAGTTATCTTTTGAGAAAATATTAAGTTTTTTATTCATTCTAATATCAAATTTAATTTTTGGACTTTTTTCTCAATCAGCAACCATAATTCACAATTACAAGTAATACATATTATTTTTTTTGAAATAAATACTAGATTTTTATTGAACTTAGGCCCAAACATAGTCCAAAACAGAGATCAAATGGATCCAATAAACAAAATGTCTAAAAAACTACGAAGAAAAAAACAAACAGAACAAAGAAATATAAATTGAACAGAAACGACCCTACAAGCAATAAAGTCCAGCATCAGAATCGATAGGAGCGCTTTTTGGGACTGTATCCCAGCTGTATCCAAACAATAACCTCGTCTTGGAAAAACCGATCTGTAGATGGGAAACGTCATCAGAAATCATTTATTTCCTCCCATCATTTCCAATAAAAACACCTCTAGAAGCCAAACCAGACTTCTCGAATACTCCTTCCCTTTTGCAGAAACACCGAAACCACAATCAGTAATCTCTCTGCCCTTCCATCTTCCTCTTCAGCAGTGCCGATCTCTCGTCTCCTGCACATATTCTGTCCAACCGCGATCGTCCATCACCACTGTTGCAGCACTAGAAGAGACCCTCTGCAACAGATAAGTGTTCTCTCCCTTCTTAATGCCTTCAGTAGCAATTAAGTGTGCAACCTTATTTGATTCCCTGTTTAGAAAATGAAAAGCACAGTACTGAAATGGAAGCCCAGTTTCTTTGAATCTTCAATATACGCAACGATTTTAGATCTATCCTCTTTCTTGTCTTGTAGTTTTCGAATCACCGTCCTAGAGTCTCCCTCAATTTCCACATCCCTAAGATCAAGTTGGAAGCCCAGATCAAGTGCTTGATAACACTCCAATGCTTCGGCTGTAAAGGCAGACGGTATATTCTTGTTTATGATAGTTTTTGAGCAAATGACTTCTGCTTTTCCATTTCTAACCACTAACCCAGAACATGATTCTTTTCTTTGACTATTGAAAGCCGCATCAAAGTTTATCTTCAATCGTATCCCTAACGGAGCCATCCATCTATTCGTGTGGATTCTTCTATCAGGTAGGACTTGTTTCACCCCATTAAGTTCCTGCAAATAATTTGTAATAAAATCTGCAATTTGAATCCCCGATCGTATTTCGCCCTCATGAATAATTTTTTTTCTGAACATCCAAATCCCCCATCATGCGCATACAAACCTCCTACACATGCTCAGGAAATTAGATGCAATTTTTTTTTAACCATTCAGTGAACTCAGTACTTTCTTCTGAGACAAGCCAGACAATTTCTAACCTCTCCCATGTTTCCTTTGTAACAGGACAATTCTTGAACAAGTGTTCCCTCGTCTCCGTTTCCTCTTGGTATCTTCGGCAATTGACAGACCCCATAATCCTCCTATAATGTAAAATACTAAAATTAGGCAAATAATTGCGCGAGCTTCACCAAACTGTAATATTTATTTTAGAAGGTAGCTCTAAGCCCCATAGTCGTTTGTAAAATTATTTGAAGCTGTCTTATACTGGAGTCTGTCTAACCTGTGAAAGAACTTTGTGCCAACTTCGAACCGAATACTCTCCAGTTGCCTCTCCTCACCAGATGACAAAGTCCACATGTGGCCTCAGAGATGGAATACATAAAATCCTTTCAGCATCCCTCTCTGTAAAGGTATTGAGGACCAATTCCGCATTCCATTTCCTTACACTATTATCAATCAAATCTACGACTTTTACTAGACTTGAATTTGGAGTTGAATTTTGACAGCTAAGTACATCATTTCCAGGAACCCAATTGTCATCCCAAATAGAGACCTTCTGTCCATCACCAATCCTCCAACCCATGCCTTTCATAAAGAGGCCTTTTGCCGCTCACAAACTTTTCCATGTAAAAGAAGGTAAATTACCTAACTTGGACTTTAGGAAATCAGAATCTTTATAATATTTCGCCTTCAAAGTGCGCGCTAGTAACGAATTAGGATTACATAATAAGCGCCAGCCCTATTTGGCTACTAATGCAATATTAAAAAAATTCAAATCAAGAAAACCCATCCCCCCTTCTTCCTTAAGCGCGCTTAAAGATTTCCAATCACACCAGTGCATGCCTCTCTTCCCATTGGTTTTATTCCACCAAAAGGAGTTCATTATGTTTTCCAATTCCGTACACAAGGATTTTGGCAAAAGAAAACACGCCATTGAATACGTAAGAATTGCTTGCAAAACGGCTTTTATAAAAACTTCTCTACCTTCTTGTGAAATATGCTTAATACTCCAATTGTTAGTTCTCTGTTTCAGTCGATCTTTTTATCATTGAAAAGCCAGTTTCCTTTTCCATCCCACTATGTTTGGTAGCCCTAAATATTTTTTTGAGTCATTTGAACATTGAACGTTAAGATCCTGAAACACCAGATTCCTATCATGTTCGTTTACATTCAAACTGAAAAACACCGTTGATTTTTCGAAATTAACACACTGCCCCAAACAAACCTCATATTCCTTAAGAATCTCCTTGAGCACACTTATCCCTCTTGTCGAAGCTTCCCCAAAAAGAATGCAATCATCTGCAAACATAAGATAGGTGATTGATGGAGAAGCTCTACACACCTTGGCTCTATAAATCTTTCCCTCCTGACAAGCCAGTCTCATTAATGCTGACAGGCCTTCTCCACAAAATAGAAATAAATAAGGGCTTAGTGTATCCCCTTGGCATAAACCCCTCGTGGTCCTGAATCTCAAACCTTCTACACCATTAGTTTGAATAAAGTATTAGACAGAATTAAGACATCGAATAATGAAATCTATGAAACCTTTTGCAAAACCCATCTTAGACATTACTCATTTGATAAAAGGCCACTCCACTCTATCATAGGCCTTACTCATGTCTAGTTTTAAAGCCATAAAACCTTTCCACCCTATTCTTTTATTCTTAAAAAAATGAAGTACCTCGTATGCCAGTAACACATTGTCTGTAATGAGTCTTCCAGAAACAAACGCACTTTGAGAGTCATCGATACAATCATCCAGCACCTTTTGTAAATGGTTAGCAACGGATTTTGCAATAATCTTGTAGAGCACTGTACACAAACTAATAGGACAAAAATTCTTCAGATTAATAGGAATTGCAGTTTTTGGGATCAATACTAATAGAGTTCTGTTTAGTTCATCTAACGAGTGCCTATGATTCAACATATCCAAACAAAATTCACTAGTGTCCTTACAATTGATATGCCAAAATTTTTGATAAAAAATTGCCGAAACACCATCAAAATCGGAAGCTTTTGTAGGCCCCATTCCTTTCAATGCCTCAACAATTTCATCCTCTGTGCAAAGGGCCATCAGGCTTTGGTTCATGCTGTCTGATATGCATGATTTGACCCTTGATAGTATGTGCGTCATATCTCCAACTCCTCTAGATTCAAATAAGTTAAAAAAATGCACCCGAGCGATCTCCTCAATCTCTCTCTCATTTGTTGCAAGAGACCCATCGATTCTCTGTAACCCTCTGATTCGATTAATGCGCCTTCTTTGTGAAGCACACTTGTGGAAAAACAAAGTGTTCTTATCCCCCATACGTAGCCAGTTTACTCTTGCACTTTGTTCTTAATATCTCTCTTCTTTATCCATTTCCATATTCAAGTGAAGTTTCACCTCCATGAGCTCCGCCAAAGTCCTCTCTGATCTATCCTCATCATTCAATTCCTCTAGTTTTCTATTTAACCTTTGTACCTCGCCTTTATGTTTGAACTGAATTTTGTTAGCCCATCCTTTCAACCCATTTGCAAGAGCTGTCATACAATTAAGGTAAGGTCCAGAACTTTCTTCCCAAAGCTTCCTTATTTCTTCCTCACACGATTCTTCAAGAACCCACCAAGATTCAAAATGAAATCAAAAAAGATTTCTCCCCCTCATACCAACTTTTGTTTCAACGAGTAAAAGACAGTGATCTGAGAAAGAATGCGGAAGATACCTCAGAGAATAATTTGGGAAACTTTGAATCCAAGAATCCGTAGCGGCACCTCTATCGATTCTTTCCCTAATGTTTCACTCCAATATTCGCCCCATTTCCCAAGTAAACCATGGGTCTGAAAAACCAATATCCTCCAAAAGACATTCCTCCAATGTTCTCCAAAACGCCTCCATTCTAGCCTCCTCCCTTGGAAGGCCTCCTTTCTTTTTATGTGCGAAGAGAATATCATTAAAGTCGCTGCCAACCAACCAAGGTAACAAATTATTCCTCCTTAATCGTCAAAGTAAATCCCACGTCTCGGATTTATTTCTAACCTTCAAGGCCCCGTAAAAACTCATAAACCTCTACCGGGGTTTTCCTTCATCTTCTTGAATTTCCACATCAATGAGATTTTTTGACAGACTCTTTAAATTGACTAAATATCCCCTATTCCACCTTAGACTTAATCTTCCTCGAGAGCCTTTAGCTGGAACATCAATACCATTAAAAAAGCCACATCTTCTCCTGACTCTTTCCATTCTATTCGCGTTCAATTTAGTCTCCATGAAGAAGACAAATTGGGGATGATAATTTTTAGCATGTGCTGAAGTCTTCTAACTGCTCGCGAACTCCCCAATCCACGAACATTCCAGTAAAGTATCTTCATTGCTTCCGGTCGGCTTGCCTCCTGGTAGCCGTCGATACTTGTTGGTTATGAACAATAAGCCCACCACAAACCTCCAACGAATCCTGTCCATTAGAAATATTAGAGATTAAATAGTCCGATCTTTGTCTTTTTTTTTTCCTTCCTCATTACTTATTGGAGCGTCTTCTTGATCACATTCCATATTTGACAATTCCATTTCAATCAAAGTCCCCTTCCTCCCCGCAACATTTCTTGAATCATTGTTGTTCTCTCTTACGATATGACGAAATCCCCTTCCTTTTTGGTCTTCATTAACCACGTCAACAGATTTGGAGTCTTCCAAATTTATCCCAAGGATGTTATTAAAATTCTTCCATAATTCACGTCCTTGATTTTGACTTGAATTATGGCTATATTGCTGTCCGACCCTATACTTTCCAAAACGGCTACTGTCTCCCTCTTCCCTCAGCCAAATGCTATTAACCGTGGAAGTCTTTCTCGCTTGAGCCTTCAATGAAAAATCCCATCCAAACTCTATTTCCTGTGCTCCAATACGCAATCTCATCGGACAGAAATTCTCACCATGTCCCAAGCAGCTGCATAAAAAACAAAATAATGTTAATTTTTCATACTTAGAATTTGCATACGAAAACTTTGACTCAGCAATCATGACTTTTTTCTTTCGTTTCAAGGGTTTTCGCATATCAATCTACACACGAATACGCATGGAATTCCTATAACCATTTAGAATCTGCTTCGTATCATATTCCAAAAATCTGCCAATAAAATTTCCAAACTGGACAGCCATTGAATCTCTAAAGAAACCTGGAGGCAAATCATGTACTTGAACCCACCAATTTGCAAACATCAGTGGGATAATCATGTGGTCTTCATTCTCTTTAACTCGGTGGAAAATCAGGAGATGGTTATTAAAAGTCCAAGGAGCACCTGTGATAACTCGGGAGATATCTATCTCGTTGAAAAATTTGAAAAGGAAACGTCTTTCACCCAGATATGATATTTGCACCCCTTCCAATGGATGCCAAATGTTTGCCAAAGTGTTCCTCATGGCTGGAAAATGGACCACACTAGTTGTAAGGAAACATCCCACCAAGCAGAAATTATATGCATAATTTGATTCTTGTAAGACTTCCGGCAAATAAAGAGCCTCATCCTCTCCATCCTCCAAATTCAGATCCACTAAGCCTCTTTCCATCCCTCCCACTACGAAACTACCCCTCTCCACAACACAAAACCAGAAGCAAAGAGTGACAACAAAAGATGCAGACTTCAGCAGAAAAACAAACAAAAAAATTAAAACCCTAAAAATCGTGCCAAAAGCAGCAGAGAGAATCGTGCCAAACACAAGTAATACATATTATTAATAGAACATATAAATATAATTATAATTACAATCAATATATTCATTTAATTAATATCAAAATCAAGTTATTATAATTTATAAATGAATGAATTGATAATCAAAATATATATTTTCGACTTAACTAAAATAAATTTAGATAAAATCTACATGTGATGAAACTCGATTTACCCCAATTTAAATCTCATACCTTAAACAATTGAAAATAAAGAAAAAAAAAGCAAATGGGTTAATCTATTTCTTCATTATTTTCTGAAATGCTGATTGTTTGAATATATTTCTTATCCAGTTCTTGGAAATTTAACCTTGTTTGGTGCTATGTAAATCTAAAAATGGAAAGCCTATAGGACTCTAATGTGGATGATGTTTGTGTTAATTAGATTTTTTTTGTTATCTTAGTTAGGAGCTTTAGTCAAATTAGTATTAAATAATTATCCTGATTTATTGGTTATTTTATTGAGTAAAGAGTTCTAGTCTTTAGAAGTTGTTAGTTTCATAAAAATTTGCAAAACTATTACAACAAATTATTTTGTTCTTCTATATAAACTCTAAAGAGTACGTTGATAATTGATAAACTGTAAAAGTAACATATTTTAATCCCACATTTAGCATACTTCTGGATGATTTATCCCTTGATTTATGTAAAAAGGTGCTCTTAATCCTTTCTTTTCATGTTTTATACTCAGGAAAGCACCGGAGGACAGAAAGAACAAGAAACGGGCCTAAAACGAACCAAATTGGGCCAAAGTGGAAATCGACACGGCCTGAACTTAAGCCCACACGACCGTGCCTCCCTGATAAACCAGAACACGGCCTGATCCTGATTCACACGGCCGTGCCTCATTAAAGAAATTCGAACACGGTTTGGCCATGATTCACACGGGCGTGTGCCATGGCCGTGTCCCTGTGGTGGAGAAGAGTAATTTCATTCGGATTTGGATACTTCGGGGTAAAGAAACCTATCTCAAAATCCTATATAAACCCCCTAAGTATAACATGAAGAGGGGGCGGTTAGCTAGGCTAAGGATCTGATCCGAAAAGGTCAGATTTGTGGGAAACACTCGAAGAGAGCCAGTTGATCCATCTCAAGAAGCCGAAATTCTACTCAAGACGGAGGATCTCTCCTTCAATTCCTTGAGGAGGTTTTAGGGATTTCTTATGTTTTGTTTTATCTTTTCTTCTAAGTTGTTTTCCTTTATAGTTATGAACTAACCCTTCAGATACCTGAAGGGGATGAAACCTAAGACAGACCTTGTTATTGTTTTCTGAACTATATGATAAATACTTGATTTGTTCTTAATTATGTGTTCTTAATTCTTGCATTGATATTTCCGGGATATTGATTCAAGTATCATGTGCTTAGGTGGGGGAGCAAAAGTTCCTGCTTCAGAGTAGATCTAGCATAATTAAGCGGAGTTGATCGCACGCCTAGAGATAGGGTGACGAGATTTTGCCGGATTAGGGTGAAACCTAATATGGGAATCCATAGATCGAGTTAATGCGATTCTAGGGGTTTTAATTAGAAAGAGATTTCAATTAATCAACCTAGGGTTAGACGTTATTCGCCTCGAGAGAGGGTTTAATATAAATTAGGGAATCTTACGGATCAAGTCAAGTGAATACATCGTCTGGTTCAGTGTTAGATAACAAGTGAAGTCTAGGTGGATTCTTCCTAAGGGTATCGTTTTAATCAACTAAGTTTTTCCAACAATATTTCCCTAATTCATTCTTTTTGTCTTTAGCTTAGTGGTTAATTAAAATTAGATTAAACAACAACTTCACTTATTTTAGGCTAGATAATAAAAAGAAAGTTAGTATTAGTACTTTTAGTTCCTTTGGGTTCGACAATCCGGTCTTGCTTAAGCTATACTACTGTTCAATAGGTGCACTTGCCTTAAGTCGCCGTCAGAGTTAGTTTCTAGGATCTATCGTTCTCTTTTTATAAATTTTAAGACTCGACAGACACGATCAATAATGAGTGATTCTGCAGGTGGACACTGCCCATGTCAACAGGTGGAGCAACACTTACCCTAGCAGGAACTTGACCAGCATTTGGTGCAACAAAATCTTTATGAGCAAAATCAGGTGGTGCTCCCCCCATAACGCCCTTTCTCTTGCCAATGACTCCAGTAGTGGGTGGTCCAAAATATTGGCCAAGCAAGGTTTGAAGATCTCCTCTAAATTTATCCTTGAACTCTTTGAATTTAGTGTCCATCTTAGCGTCTAGTCGAACCAATTCCTCTTGAATCTTGGAAATTTCTTGTTGCATTCCACTGACCTCTTTTTGTAAGCGAGTAGAAACATCATCTCTAGCCACAGTAGGGATCGAAGTGAGTTCTGATACCTTTGATATACTCTAAAATTTGAGATAGAACAGTAAGGAGAATAGAAGAAAAAAAAGGAGGAGAAATGGAGAGAAATTTTCTGCAACTTTTTTATGTATGTATTTCGATAACCACCTTCCCTTATAGCTAGAGCTTAAAAGAAAGAGAAAGCAAACGTGGCAAAGTTGGTTACAATCGCTAGCTAGTTCGTTGATACTGTTACCATTTCACTAAAGACATTACGCACTGTTTCACTAAATTTTATTATGTGTTTACAACGCACCGTTTAACTAAAAACAAAACCCACACGGTTCAAAACCCCTTAATTCTAAGGCATCGTTTCATCCCATACATCATATTTTCTTGATTTAAATTCTACCCATAACATTCACTTTAGGCACATCTTAAGCTTCAAAATCTAACATTACAATCTGTTCAAATCTATTGTAGGTTTTCAAGGGACCTTTTTCTATAATTATACTGGGGTGAAGAATTTGTTTTTTCACGCATTATACTCTGAGCATTTGGAAATCATTATCCAGGAACTTGTTTCGATCAAGTTTCCAATCCAACTTCCTATGGGTTTATGATGATTGCGCTTTCGATGTCTGGGTGTTTTTTTTTTTCTAGTAGTTTAGGGTTATTGGATTTGTAAAATGAGTTTGATCTTGGGGAAGTTTTATTTTATTTGAAGGAAAGTAAAGATTAAAATTTAAATTATGTGGACCAATAAGAATTCGACAATTGAATTATTATTAACATTTTTTCTTTTTCTCACATAGGGAAAAATAAATGGAAAAAAAATATTTTAATTTTTTGAAACAAACAATTTACTTAATATCCCACAGTTTCTTTACTTTGTTTAGAAGATGATTACGAAATGCTGAGCTGTCTCAGGAATCCAGAACTTTTGCTTACGCCACTCCACTCGTTTCTTTTAGCAATCCGACGGCCACCTACCAGAAAATCATCACTCCACGTAAGCAGAGGCAAACCTTTTTCTCTAGTTGCACGTCATCGCTTTGAGTTTAGAGGAGTGCCCTAAGCAATTTCAAGAAAAACCCAAGTGATATAGACAGTGAGAAAGTTTGAACTTGAGAATAATTTACTAAAATAAAACAGTCGAATAGTAAGAAGTTATATATATTTTTAAAGCTTAAATTTTACAAATGAAAATAAAAATAAAAATCTATTTAAGGTGACTAAATTATTAGTAAATTTATATTATGGTTATTCAATTTTAAAATGTTACAAAATAGTCATAAAATTATTCAAAAGTTTTCATTTAAGTAATTGAATTACTCAAAATATTTTATTTAAGTTATTGGGCTGTTATGTTTTCTTTTTCAAAAAATAAAAAATCTAACTAGCGAGTTCCAAGCGATGATCGATACGAAAGAACTCATCGATGAATAGAAAACATCATCGATGAATAGAAAACATACTTTAAATCTAAGTTGGTCTAATGGTTAGTATCAGAGATTAGAAAAAAATTATTTGTATTTTGACTCATAGATTCATGACATTTACAACTCTTTCATGAAAAATAATTGAATCGTAGAAATAAAAGGGGAATAGAATTTTCCGCTTAACATAGGCGGTGTGAATAAATAATTACTTTAGTAGTTTAATTATTTAAATAATAACTTTCGAATAATTTAATTATTATTTTGTAATTTATTTAAAGTTGAGTAATCAAAATGTGAATTTATCGATAATAAGTAGTTTAGTAAAAAAATGATATTAAAAAAATTTTACTTTCCGTTTAAGTGTTGGATCTAACAAGATTTCAAAATTAATCAAAAAGAAAAAGAGAGAGGAAGAAAGAGAAAGGAGAAGAAATAAAATTCCCAACACCCGAAGTCCAAATATAATAAATCTATACCAAACCACATTCAGCTCTATATAATCTATAATTCAAAGCTAAAACTTGTGTCCCATCTATCCTTTTTTGCTTAGTATTTTCTAGAGGCTTTGCAAGTTTGCAAAAAAAATGAGTGACCCCAAATATGCTTATCCCTATCCTGCTCAAGGTACTCTTTTCTTTGTTTTTTATGTTACTTTCCCCTTATAAAGCCTCTGCAAGTTACTTAAGTTCTCAGTTTTTACATTACTGGCCATTGTTTTTATTTTTTCTCAAGAACTTCCTATGTTTATGGCGATGGGGTTTTATTTTTCGGGTGATTTGTGTTTTTTCTTGGCTGATTTTCCCTTTGATTAAAGGGAATATTAAGGGTAGATTTTGGTGTAATTTTGTATTATAATTTTTTTGGGTTAGCAGGTTATTATCAAGGTCCCCCAGTGATGGCACCACCACAATATGCAGCTCCACCACCTAGGAGAGAACCTGGTTTCCTTGAGGGCTGGTATGGTGCAATATTTTTGAATTATTTTTGATTTAATTTTTAATGTGTAAATTTAATTAATTTATATATTTTATTTTTTGGCAGTCTTGCAGCTTTATGTTGCTGTTGTCTTATTGATGAATGTTGCTGTGATCCATCCATCATCTTTATCAGCTGATAAAAAATACAAATATTCTCTGTAATCTCACTATATATATATTGTGATGCTAGGTTTAAATTCTTAGGAGGGTTAATCTTTTTAACACTAATAAAATTATAATTTATAGATAGTGATGATGGGTGTGTTTGTGTTTTGTGGTTTGAAGAACTTGTTGCTTTAATCTTCTTCATCTTTGTAATTTTCTTAAGCAATGGAAGAAAATAATCAGCGAATTTCCAGTAATTATTTTATTTTTCTCTTTTCAATTAATTAATTATGTGGCTAATGAAAAGGACATTGGTGGTGCAGATTCATTTGAGCTGTAAACCAATTCATAAATTGTGCAGTTACCTATTTGGTCCCAAGGTGATTTAAATGTCAATAAAAATAAATGATGGAATCAAATCACTTTTAACTTTAAATGAGTGTGAAAGGTTGGACTTTGGGAATTAATAAAGGTTAAAATGCGGAATGGATTCGGATGATTTCGGGTTTTTATAAGACGAAATTGAGTTAAGAATGTGTTGGAGTTTGTACTCCCAAGAGGTTGTTCAATCGTGGCCAATCGTCATGCATGCGCTAAACCGGTTGTAATGAGGCGTAAGCCACGTAAAAATGAAAAATGGGGGCCCGGGGGGGGGGGGATGTTTGGTATTCGATTCCGATAATGGCAATATATTATTAAGTCTTGTTGATTAGTGAGAGGTAACAAGGGAAGAGGATGATGGTTTGATAAAGAAAAAGGAGTATGACGGTTGGAAGGAAATTTTGGCCTCATGGAGATAGTTTACAGGTTCAGTGTGGGAAGTCTCTGAGAATAGATTTACATGAATTGTTTGCATGCCCTTTTTATAGTGAGGGATAAACTTAGCTACGTACCCTAAGTTTGTTGACTTGGAAGTTTGATTTGATACTCTTGTAATGATGATGATGTGACGTTTGAGGATGAGACATTTTAGGATAACTAATAATCAATTACCATTGGTTCCTTTGGAAGACACATGTCAAGCTTTTTATGGTGTTCTGTGAGGTTTGCAAGGTTCGCTACAAGAGGTACAACAATTGCCCCCGAGGCAAGAGAAGGTTATAAAGTGACCTTCGTGAGCTAGGTGAAAAAGTCTCAGCATGGGTGTTTATGATGGAAGCGTCTTGAAGTTTATGATGAAGTATTATACATTGTATAGGGGTTCTCATTCTAAGTTTGAATATATATATATATATTTATTTTAAATTTGTAGTTTAAATTTTGAAAAATTGAAAATTTTAAACTATTTAAATTTATAGCGGGATAAATGACTGTTATTTGTTCTTTCATTTGAGCTGAATGATGAATTTGGCAAAACGTGCAATGTGTTACAGTGTGTTGATTGAATTTCCAATGAAATCGTCATCATTTTTAATATTTAGATACACATGTCGTGTGTTAATTGGAGGGAACTTTCTTGTGCACAAGTGATGGTACGTGCATGTGCGCATGATAACTTACCTAAGAAGTTTCATAGTAATCAAAGGGTTTCATCTTGTTTATAAATATCAATAAATTTTTAAGCCCCATTACCATTTGCTTTCTAGGTTTTTAAGTTTCTACAATTCCTCTCTCTTCCGTGTTCTTGGTGCAATTTAGTTTGATAGGTTTTAATCACTTTTATTTTTTTATATTGCTTTTCCATTTTCCTTTTTATTGTTAGCAAAACATGGTTCCGAGATTGCTTACTGTTCCTATTGATAATAAGGAATTTGAGTGTACAACATTTGTAGAGGAGATGTGAAAATTGTTGGAGTGTGGGTAATTACGTGTTTTAGTAATTTCAGATACATATTCTATGCTTTGAAGGGGAAACATCGATTGAGTGATATGAACAATTGTAAGAGAGAAAATCGTTGGTTTCTTTTGCCCTTAAACATTTCTAAAGTAGGGTTTCATATGTTTCTGCATATTTTCTTTGCAAAACTGTTGAATTCATATGGGGTGACTTATGGGCAATTAATGGGTTCCTTGTGGTGGACTTTAATGGTGTAGAATAAGCTTCTGTAAATATATTGTAACACCCCAAACCGGGCCCAAAAGTTAGGCCCGAATCTGGCGTGTCACATTGAAGTGTTTTTTGAAAACCATGTTTTCATTGAAAATCCTTTTTATTTAAAAGCTTGAGAAAAATCCCAGTTACGTTAGTTTATTCTTAACACGTGGTACATAGAAAAATTATTAAGTTTATTCACAAAGTTCCTTTTCAGATGGGAAGCTATGTTTATAAGTAACCGATTTACGAAAACGTGATGTTTAAAGATTAGGTCTCGAAACCATTTCGAAAATCTTGCGGAAACGTAGTGTTGTTGAAAACAGTTATCATTTTGGAAAACCGTGACTTACTTTTAACTGATATAAACCAAAGTAAAGAAAGACCTAAAGTTAGAATCCAGAAACTTAAAGAGGCCTTATTATAACCCAAATAAAAATATTTGAATGTAAATAACCAAAACGAAAAACACAAGCAGTGTGTGTAGCCTTCTCCGAGTCCCTCGCAGCACCGATCCATCTAAGGCTGGGGATTACGTGCACAGTTAAAAACGGGGTGAGTTTACGAAAACTCAGTGTGTAATCCCCTCACTAGAGTAAACGATCAAGATATCTGAAACAAAAATCGAAAGCGATCTAGGCCAAAGCCCTTTAACAAGATATGATGCACCCGGATCGAGCATACGTAGGCCAAAACCCACTACAATATCATTTGGGTCACAGCCCATAACAGAATCAATTGGGTCTAGCCCAAACCAATAACAGAACAAGTGGGCCTAAGCCCAATACAGTGACAGATCTCATAACAGATATGCAATAGTATGAGGATGCATCCCACCTCGATCCAACCAACACACCACCTGTACCGACCCTACACTTATGTGGGGATATAATCAACCCACCCAGCCAGCACACTAATGTTAGCACTGGTTGCAGCCCTAACCGAAATTGCAGCAAAGCTGCTAGTATAAATATGTGGCTCTAAGCCTTTAGTAGCGGTATTATAATTGGCACAAAGCCATCAGTAACTGTATTATATTTGGCACATAGCCATCAACGACGGTAATATAATCGACATACAGCCTTGGGTAAATATGATCGACACAAAGTCATCAATATATATGTTAGGCACATAGCCACGGGTAAACACGCTTGGCGCAAAGCCATAATCAAGATGGCACAGAGCCATATTTAGGTTAGCACAGAGCCATAATCAGATTACGCGGCTTTAAGCCGTCCGTCGGTCCACAGTCGTCTCATGCGACCCGTGCGACCTTAACAGATCAATACTGGATCCACAGTCGTCATGCGACCCTATCAGAACTTCTTCCGTATCAATGTACCAACCCTATGTAGTATGTCGTGTTTGTCATGCTCAATCATTACACGTGTATGCAAAATGACCATGCTCAGTAACAGTCATTAAGACATATATTAAAAGCATATCAGTCACACGACCACAGTCAAGTCAGTTTAAACACAATCATATGATCACAGTCAAATGAGTCAAATTTGTAGTCTAAGTCAGTCATTTACCCATAAGGACAAAATAGTCATTTTACCCTATAAGGGTATTTCGGTCATCCTACCCTTCAGGGTTATTTCAGTAATTTTGCAAACTGGGGGTATTTCGGTAATTTTGTAAATCGGGGTCTCAGCGACCCAATAGAAGGTCCACCGTCGCCTCGAGCGACTTAAGTAACCCAAACAGACACAACGATGTAAATGGGCCTAAAGCCCATTATTCGACCTAAGTGGGTCCACACGCTCGTGTGGCCCAATTAGCCTAAAAATAGCCACAGTTATACAAACGTCACAGTCCAAACAACACTTACCACAACACATACATTTAATCCGTGTGGGCCCATAAGCCCACTAGGCCCACATAGCCCATTTCGGCCCAGAACTACCTAAGCCATGTGCGCGACATGACAAGTCTATCTACGTCTTACTTAACAGTGAAGTTTATCCACGGGGGCCCACGGGCCCATTGGGCCCATACGACCCAAGCCTATGATATCGCTCATGACAGCCTTCCTCATCATACGCCCACATTTCGTGAGCTCGGTTGATCACATGAGCATTCGCACGCTCATGTGGCCCAAAAGCCCAATCCTTCGACTTTTCGACAATCCAGCATTTCGGCATTTGTCGCTACAGCTAACACTGTGCGAAAAACATTCACACTCTATCGGCTTTTGACTGATTAGTAATTACGGTACTAATACACACTTTCATCTTTTCAGCCGATCGTCAACAGAGCATAAAGTTACACACCTTAATAGAATACTAGATGGCTTAATTCTCTTAGGTTACTGGCTAGTGTTGATCCCCTTGTCCCTTATTGAAAACCTGCATTATAAGCAGATTCAATTGACAAAATAGATTAACCGAGTGGATTACACCCACTTATGATGATTACAGAACAACAGAACCCCAAAGTAAGGAAGGATAGCATTCGGCCTTACCCCGGGTTCCTCGACTAAGTACTTACCTACAATCTGAAAAAGAGCGAGAGGTTCCAACCACTTCAAACTTTAGATATTTCCCCCACTCTCAAGGGGTTCTGAAACTTGATAACACCACACCTAATAGAGAGGAAGAAGAATTAGCATCAAGACAGAGAAGGGTAAGATACATTCGGCTTTTAGGCAGTATAAGAGTAGAGTACTTCGAAAATGGTTAGAGAAAATAAGAATGAGTCCAATCCACTTACCGCTTGCCATAGATCAATTGTTAATCCAAAGACTAATTAAAGAGATGCAAAGGAGAAAAAGTCAGTAGAAGGTGCAAACAAGGGATGGAACTGAGTAGCAAAGGGTTTTATTCAGCCAAATCCTAGAAGAGAGAAAAAGAAATATTTGAAAAAGACAAGAGGGCTATATTCGGCTTTAGAAAGAAATGAAGGAAAGTAAACGGAGAGGAAGAAGAATCAACAATCGGCTAAGTCAATTACTTGAGTGAAGGATTGAGAGTATTCGACCAACAATGGTGAAGAGTAAAAAGAGAGATGTCGAAGAAGGAGAAAAGTGAAAAGATTCTGCAGGTTGAGTAGAGAAAGACTCGGTCACAAGAAAAAGCAACACAATCCCACAAAGTACTTGAATGGTACTCTCCCCAATTCGGCTAGAAAATAGAGGGGAAGAAATAAATGCAACAACCAAAACAAGTGCTAAATTTGACCTTTGAGAGGAAAAGAAAAGGAAACAACACCCGAAAGTGAAAAGAAGAAAATTCGGCAATGCCTACTTTTCAGAAAAGAAAAAAACAAAGTGACCAAAAGTCGAAAAATGCACAAAACTGAACTCTCAATTCCCTAAACAAATTCGGCTACCCACTCCCCAACAACTTCTCATCCCATAGTTCCCTCCTATTATCTTTCCTTAATCTACTTTCCACCTCCCATTCAAATACCAATACCAATTCAAACCTTTACCAAGTAGAGTTCCACTCTAACTCAACTTCTAGCTCAGCAAGGAGTAAAATAAATTACTCTTTTGAGCAGTGAGAGACTTGAACCTTTAACCTTCTTGCCCCATTGTGACACCACCTCCTTGCTAGTCCACCACACGCCACTTGCGACTAAGCCACAAGCTCCTCTTGTGTTATAAATTATCCAAAATATATTCTTAAAACCTACCCACTAACATCAAGGCTCTTTTAAGAGAAAAACATAAATTTTTGCTAAAGCCCAGGTTTGAACCCAAGACTTCTCCAATACTCCCAAACACTCCTATCACTTAACTATTAAAGCAACCACCAATTTTAATATTTCTTGCATACATAAACTTTTATGTGCAGTCTCTTAGCGGCTCCCATGCATAAGGCCCAACACTTCTAGGCCCAAAAATTCGGGGCGTTATATATATTCAGAAGAATATACATTGTAATCAAGAATATATATGGTAACCCCTACTAGTGAAAGCAATAAAAAAGGGTTTGTAATGTTTGCCTCTCTAAGGGGAAGGAAAGTTGTTGTAGATAACACCACTATCAACTTGCATTTGGTGAGGGATAAATATATTAAAATTAAGCGAACTTATGGGGAATTCCCTTTTCTTTTGGCTTGGGTTAAACCTTCCACTGAAAAAAACACTTGGGATATTTGTTCGTTAATGTTAGAGTATGCCCAAAGACCAATCAAAAGATAATTGTAATCACATACTCGTTTTACCTTATTCCCAAAGACCAATCAAAAGATAATTGTAATTACATACTCGTTTTACCTTATTTTAATATAAGACATTATCATTGTTATTTAAGTTTCTTTTCTGTGTGTATAAATAAACTAGTTAATAATAAAGTCCTAAGAATAATATGATTATTCTTAAAAAAGTCCTTAGTCGAGTATTATTATGGATTGGACAATGATAATGCATTAAGACTAAATATAGTTGATTGATGACAAAGTGTTGTCATTGACATAGGGACGTCAAAATCAATACATGTGTCTGTGTTAGAGAACAACATACTGGACTGACCTGCCATGAGTATGTTTCTTGGATTATTATGTAATAGCCACAAATATTACTCATAGTGGTAACTATGTATATGATCCTCAGACTTGAGGTCATCATTATCTCAACATCGTGAGTAGTATATTTTGATATAGTCAAACGTATACTGTAACATGTTGTACTATAAAGACTGATGTTGGATATACCACAATCCATATAGTGGGATATGGTTGATCAAGATAAGATTTATCCTATAACACCCCCTAACCCTTATCCATCGCCGGAATAGGGTTACAGAGCATTACCGGATATTACAGATCAAATACGAACAATTCATAAATTATTCATACATAAACATTATTTAAGCCAAATCTAATTTCATACCAAAACATATTATTTTATAAACTTAATATAGCACATAAACTTATATATAAGTAACCAACAACATTTTATAACATATTTTACAAACACTTCCCAAAATGACAAACTCAAACATCTTAGGTACATGCCGTCTACCAAAAAGAAAATATACTTTACCACTTTGAGTTCGGGATCGGTTTTGGATGCTGATTCAACGATTTGACTTTAACCTATCTTGCACACGGTAACAAACCGTACGCTGAGTATAAACTCAGTGACATTTCTATAATCTGAATACTTATTAAACAAGAATTTACAATATTTATATATATATAAACATACATAACAAAAATAATTTAAACAAATAATTAATTTCATAACACATCATTCATAACATTTTCAATTCTTATCTCTTACTATTTTAATTTCATAATTGATATTCAAACAACTTTTCTCAATAGGATACACATATCATTTCACTGTATTAATAACCATTTCATGAACCCATTGGTTCGTATATTTCAATTTCATGTCTCAATTCAATATTTCAAGTCCAATTCATATTCAAATTCATCTAATATCCTTCATATTTCTAATTCATTTATTTTCCCCTATTAACACGACTCGGACTTTGACGGATACACGGATCCAACCAAAACACACCAGTTTGGCACCCAGTGCCTCATCGGATAACTTGAAGTAATAAGTTGACACCCAGTGTCTCATCGGCCTTGCCGAAGTAAATTGGTACCCAGTACCTCATCAAATTTATCCGAAGCAATAGTTTGACATCCAGTGTCTCATCGACTCGTGGTCGAAGTATCCCTGAACACTTCCAATCCTATGGCATGCCAACTATATCCGACTCAGCCCGATATAGTTAATAGGGTTTTCAATTCACTTTTCAACAACAATGAATATTCAATATTCAATATTCAATATTCAATTATCACAAAGTTCACATAAATCTCAATTCAATATTTTCACATTTCAACAAAAATCAATATTTTCATCAATCACAAATTCATATAATCTCAATTCAATATCAAGATAATAAAAAACAACACTCACTTAATTACTTACCATACACATTAACTTAAAATACAATAAATAAAAATTATTAAATTCGGATTATAGAAATACAAACCGTAATTCCTGAGCTACTCCTCGTTAATCTTGTCTTTTCCTTTCTTAGCCAAGGTCTTCGACTCAACGTTAGCTATGGAAATCGAAACAATTAAAATTTATCAATACACTACAATTTCGTATTGAATATTTCAATTTACATTCAACTTTTGTATAGATTTCAATTTAATCCCTAACCAAGACTAACTTTATTTCTTTACAATTTATTCTTTATTTTCATTCAATTTATCACTTAAAACTAAATTTTACTCTCTAATTTCACCATAAAACCCTAATTTCAAATTTATCTCAATTTAGTCTCTATTACTTAAAACTTATGATTTATTTTACAATTAAATCCCTTTTCACTTCTAACTTGAAATTATATCAATTTAACCCCTGATACTTCAATTTATTCAACATGAACGTCTAAAAATCCAGTAACTTTCAAAATTTCAACTTAAATCAAGTAGTATTTTGTTCTAGGATTCCAAAAACATAAAAATTACAAGAAAAGAGGCTAAATTGACTTACAACTTAAGCTTCAAACCTTAAAACCCTAATTTTTCCCTTTCTTTCCCTTTCTTTTTTTTCTTTCTCCCCTCTTTTTCTCTGTTTCGTTTCAATATTCTCTCTTTTTCTATCTTTATTTCTTTTATTTGTTTGTTTGTTTACTTTTATTTATTTTATGTTTATTATATTAGTATAATATTATATTAACATAATAATTGTTATTTCTTAAATAATAAGTAAATACATATATATATTACAAATGTATAAATGTATTTATTATACATGTACATTATTTTTACCATACAATTGTCTCAATTTGATTTATTTATTTATTTAGTTATTATTATATTATATACTTAAATATTAAGTATTTACATTTATAATTATTTTATACTTATGTACATTATTTGTACAAATGTATTTCATTGTTACCATACACTTGTATTTATTTTTTACTATACAAGTGTTACTTATGGTTTATTTTCTCATTTAATCCCTCAACTTTTCTTTAATCTATAATTAAACTTTCACACTTTGTTCAATTTAATCCTTATACCTAATTAACATTAATTCAAGCTAGTTCTCCTAACTAAAAGCTAATTAACCATACAACTAACTTCATAAATATTTATTATAAATAATTACGAATCTATTTCAAAAAAACGGAGACTCAAAAATACACTTGCTGATACCTGTGACTATCGGGTTGTTACATATCCCTCTTACATAATGGGATCATATTTTAGGTCTCTTGATGGATTACGTAGAGGTCGAGATGTTATTGTTGTGACTTGGAATCGACATCTCCGAAAGGGATCCCATCAACAATGTCATTCATCACTTTTTAGTTTTTGAAAGGTATATTTTCGACCTTTGTTTCAACTCGATTCATTCCTCATACATGGATCCTTGGTTGACGATCATCGGAATAATTTTTTCGCTGCGCCACGGGGCGTAACGACGATCCAATAGTTAAACGTAGCAGAAGAGGCTCAATTCAAAAGATTGCAAACAAGTCCGCCAATTAGGTATGAGCAAGTTCATAGCTTGAGGAACGTTTGGCGATTCAGCTTAATTGAGAAAATTCAAAATATTTGAGATGATGTGGACTTCAATGCTCTCAGTGAAGCTCAACTTGATAGAATAAAGCCATCTAATGAGGCTTGACCATATATAGGTATAACAATGTAATAGCAAAAATTCTTTTAGGATTATTTAAAGAACCCAAAAATTGGTTATTTGAGTATGCCTTTTGTCAATAGCGTAGATGGGACTACCGAAGCCAGAAAGGAGGGTTCCAAGTGTAACACCCCTTAACCCTAAACCGTCGCCGAAACAAGGTTACGAGGTATTACCAGAGTTAAACATAAATAAACGAGTAAATTGGGACATAATCCCGAGGCACAATTTAAAATTTTTCAAATTCCATCTTTACGACCCTAATATGGACCTACGAAACCCAAAATATGATTAGGAAATGATTTGGGACTAAAATAAAGACTTTAGAAACTTTTTCTTGAAAATAAGGGCACATGGCCGTGTGGTTTGGGGCATGCCCGTGTGGCCTGCCCATGGGGAATTAACATGGCCGTGGGACTAGCCCGTGGGCGATTTTCTTAGCTACTGACTTGGCCACACGGCCTGGGCACACGCCCATGTGTCTAGGCCGTGTGAAAATTGCTATTTTCACCATTTTTAGGCTATTAAAACACACCAAAAACACCTAATTCATACACAATCAAAATCATCCATTGTTCACACAAAACTTAATCATTTCATATGCATCAAATCATATCAAAATTTGTATCATATGGCTCATTCATTCAAGCATTTATCAACACAAAACTTGCACATATTTACATCAAAACAACTTCACATCTCAAATTCCTTTAAACATAAAACCAAAACATAACTAGCCAAATCACATGGCTAATTTCACTTTACAACTCATACATATACCTAACTTATACATGCCATATTTAGCTATATACATATTCAAAAGAGTACCAAAAAGATTACCTAAATACTTACCTTATATACACCAATAGTGTATAATCAACATACCTGAATCAAATTTAATATCACATATTCGTTCATAGCTCGGATTTATAATTCGTACCACAGATTTGCCCGTTGAACCACTAGGAAACTAGTAAGATCCTCCGAAAGCTCAGAATAGTTGTACAATACCAACGTCCTAGACGAGGTCTTACATGCACTCGGATATCAATGCCAACGTCTCCGACGTGGTCTTACTTATAAAACATATATCGATGCCAACGTCCCCGACGTGGTCTTACTTATAAAACATATATCGATGCCAACGTCCCCGACGTGGTCTTACACGAGTTTCAAATCAATGCCAACGTCTCAGACGTGGACTTACATATAAAACAGAACAGATACCTATGGCATGACATAGCTAATCCTATCTATTCCTAGATTCGTACGAAACTTCTCGGCTTAATCGCTATTTTGGACTCATCTCGGATTTCAAATGCATAACTTCTCATAAATATTCATGATCAACAATAATCATATAATCAAATATAATATCCTACAAATACGTTTACTTGCATATTGACTTACCTTGGATTCGGTTTATCGAAGCAGCGGCTATTACTCGGTTACTTTCGCTTTCCCGCGATCTAAGTCTGTTTTCCTCGGTTCTTGATCTAAACATATTCAGAATTAATCCTTTTATTCGCTAATTTATTCAATTCAATCCTTACACACACATTTTGGGCTATTTACAATTTAGCCCTCACATTTGCAGATTTTATCAATTTAGTCCATTTTTCACAAAACATCAAATTCACAAAATCTACACATAAACATGCTTGGCTGTACCTCTATAGGAACTATACAAGTCCAAATATTTCATGAAATTCACATATTAGTCCTCCAAAATAATATTTTCATAATTTAGCCCTATTTAGCTAAATTCATTAAAACTTCAAGAACAAAACATGTTCATCTAACTCAAATCTTTCATTTAACACCCAAAACCATCAAAAAGCTTGACATATCATCAATGGCATCTTACACAAATATCATCAATTCACAAAATCAAAACATGGGTTTTGTAGCTCTTGAAGCAACGATTGCAAAAACGTAAAAATTATCGAAAACCGACCGAAAACATACCTTGATTTTAGCTTACAAGAGCTGAATACACAAAGCTTTAAACTTTCTTTTCTTTCTTTGATTTTCGACAAGAGAATGATGAAAATATGGCCACTTTTTCATGTTTCTTTTATTATAATGCATTAATATAAAATATAAATATTAAAATACATGTATATTTAATATAACATATAAATAAACACATGTAAACATAACATGTTTAAACATAGCCATCCACTATCTATAATTAAAAATTGGCTTAATTGCCACATAAGGCCATAACTTTTAAAAGCCACAACACATAGGTGCTTTAACAAATAACAAGCAACAAGCAACTTTCACATTTAATGCAAATCAATCCTTTGCTGAAATTAAACACACAAATAGACAAATTCACTTACGGAAATTTACCACATGCTTATTCACATATTAACGGCACAGAATATAATATGAAAATATTACACATATTAACGGACTCGGATTTGTGGTCCCGAAACCATTGTTCTGACTAAGGTATAAACCGAACTGTTATAATTCTCCCCCTTAGGAATTTTCGTCCCCGAAAATCTTACCGTTAAACAGATTCGAATATTGCTATCTCATTGAATCCTCAGGCTCCTACGTAGCCTCTTCAATTCCATGTCGATTCCATAATACTTTTACTAACGGAATTCTCTTGTTTCTTAATTCTTTCACTTTACGAGCTAAGATACGTATCGGCTCTTTTTCATATGTCATATCAGATCAGATTTCGATTTGAAATGGGGCAATCACATGCGTCGAATCGGATCGATACCTACGAAACATCGAGACATGAAATACATTGTGTATCTTTTCTAGCTCAGAGGGCAACTTTAATCTATAAGCAACAGGCTCAACACGTTCAATGATTTCATATGGTCCGATGAATCTCGGACTTAACTTGCCTTTTTGTCCGAATCGGAGTACTTTCTTCCACTGTGACACTTTCAGAAATACTTTGTCGCTGATCTAAAATTCTATATCTTTTCGTTTCAAGTCTGTAAGGCTTCTGACGATCGGATGCTACTTTCAAACAATCTCGGATCAGTGCCACTTTCTGTTCTATATCCTTTGTCAAATCAACCCCGTGTAACTTATTCTTACTGAGTTCAGTCCAATACAGAGGTGTACGAAATTTACGTCCGTACAAAGCTTCATATGGTGCCATTTTAATGCTCGTCTAAAAACTATTATTATACGCAAATTCAATCAACGGCAGATACTGTTCCCACAAACCATTAAACTCAAGTATACAGCATCTCAACATATCCTCTAAAATCTGAATGATCCATTCAGACTGTCCATCTGTTTGCGGATGGAAGGCTGTACTGAAATGTAATTTCGTGCCCAAAGCTTCTTGCAATTTCTTCTAGAACCGCGATGTGAATCTCGGATCTCTATCTGACACAATAGATAGTGGTACCCCGTGCAGTCTGACAGTCTCAGAAATATACAGTTAAGCTAATCTCTCGAGTGAATAGTCAGATCTTACCGGAATAAAATGGGCAGATTTCGTCAATTGGTCAAGTACGACCCAAATCGTATCTTTCTTTCTCTGAGTCAGAGGCAATCCAGAAACAAAATCCATCGTTACTCTATCCCATTTCCACTCCGGAATAAAAATTGGTTGTAACAAACTAGATGGAACTTGATGTTCAGCTTTCACCTGTTGGCAGACTAAACATTTCGAAACAAAGTTAGAGATGTCTCGTTTCATACCAGACCACCAATAATGTTGCTTCAAATCATGGTACATTTTAGTACTTCCCAGATGAACAGATAAACGACTATTATGGGCTTCATTCAAAATCAACTGAATTAACTCCGGATTTCTCGAAACACAAATACGATCTCGAAATCTCAAGCAACCATCAACAATTCGAAATTCAGATTCAGAATTCGACTCATATTGAGCCCGTTTCAATAATAATTCATTATCAACTTTCTAAGCATCACATATTTGTTGTACAAACAACTGTTTGGCTTTTAATTCAGCTATCACAGAACCATCATCAATCAAATCTAACTGGGTATTCAGAGTGTATAGTGCAAACAATGATTTTCGACTCCACGCATCTGCAACAACATTTGCTTTACCCGGATGATAATCTATCACAAGCTCGTAATCTTTCAACAACTCAAGCCATCTTCTCTGACGCAGATTCAAATTTTTTTGAGTCATTAGGTATGTTAAACTTTTATGATCTGAAAATACGTGACATTTTTCACGGTACAGATAATGACGCCAAATCTTAAGTACAAACACAATTGCAGCTAATTCAAGGTCGTGTGTCGGATAATTCTTTTCATGAGGCTTCAATTGTCTCGAGGCATAAGCTACCATTTTGCCTTCTTGCATCAAAACACATCCCAGACCATTTAATGAAGCATCACTATACACAACAAATTCTTTACCCGATTCTGGTTATACTAACACCGGAGCTTCTGTTAACAGAGTTTTCAACTGATCAAAACTTTTCTGACATTTATCCGACCATTCAAATCTGTCATCTTTCTGAAGCAGTCTAGTCAATAGTGTAGCTATCGCTGAAAATCCTTTTACAAAACTGCGGTAATAACCAGCTAAGCCGAGAAAACTACGGACTTCAGATACGTTCTTCAGAGGTTTCCAACTCAGAATAGCAGAAATCTTGCTTGGATCTGCTCGGATTCCAGAAACAGACACAATATGCCCCAGAAAACTAACCTCGTCTAACCAGAATTCACATTTGCTGAATTTTGCGTACAATTGCTTTTCTCTCAAAGTTTGCAACACAATTCTCAGATGTTCAGCATGCTCATTTTCATCACGTGAATAAATCAAAATGTCATCAATGAATACGACAACAAATCGGTCTAAATGCGATGCGAAAATTACATTCATCAAATCCATAAAAACAGCAGGAGCATTGGTTAGTCCAAATGGCATAACTAAAAACTCATAATGCCTGTACCTCATTCTGAAAGCAGTTTTTGGAATGTCTGAATCTTTCACTCTCAGCTGGTAATATCCTGATCTCAGGTTAATCTTTGAAAACACCGTAGCTCCTTTTAACTGATCAAATAAATCATCTATTCGAGGCAACGGATATTTGTTCTTTATTGTCACCTTATTCAACTGACGATAATTAATACACATTCTCATCGTGCCATCTTTCTTTTTCACAAATAGAACAGGAGCTCCCCAAGGCAAAAAGCTTGGTCTAGCAAACCCTCTATCAGTCAATTCTTGCAAGTGTGACTTTAATTCTTTCAACTCTGTTGGTTCCATTCTATATGGAGCTATCGAAATAGGTGTAGTACCAGGCAACAAATCAATACCAAATTCAACTTCACGAATCGAAGGCAAACCCGGTAAGTCTTCAGGAAAAACATCAATAAACTCACAAACAATAGGCACTGATTCAATTTTCTTCTCAGACATTGTCGAACCAATCACATAGGCAAAATATGCTTCATAACCCTGTTTCACATAAATATGAGCTTTCAAAACAGATATCACAGCAGGCAATCCATTCAAATCATCAGACTCAATCCGTACAATCTCATTATTAGGACATCTCAAATCTATAGTCTTTCTTTAACAGTCCACGACAGCATTATGCATAAACAACCAATCCATTCCCAGAATAATATCGAATTCATCAAATGGCAAGAGCATCAGATCAGCAGGGAAACAGATATCTCGAAACATTAACGGACAGTTCTTGCATACTTTGTCAACAATGACACTTTTAGCTAAGAGGTTCGAAACTTTTATAGCAAACTCAGTAAAACTCTACAGGCAAAGTCTTACTGAATACTAAATTCATGCATATATATGAATGCGTAGAACCAGGGTCTATCAAAGCAATCACAGAAGTATCATAAAGAGTAAATGTACCCATTATGACATCTGGTGAAGAAACTTCTTCTTGAGCTCGGACAACGTACGCTCTAGCTGGTGCTCTGGCTTCAGATCTGTCAACATTATCTCTCATAGTTCTCTGACAACCGCAGGTGTTTCTTACATTCTTCGATGGTCTACCTCTCAAAGGTACATTATCAGATCTCAAATTCTGAATAGCTTCTGACTCTACAGTCTCAGGGCAATCACGAATAAAATGATCAAGTGACCCACATCTGAAGCAAGCTCCGACGTTTAATCTACAGCTTCCCGAATGTCTTTTTCCATAATGTTTACATTCAGGTCTTTCGGATCGAACGTTACCAACACTGGCCACTGAAGTTGCTGAAGTTTTGGAACTCATTTGCGATCTAGCTCGATTTCTGATTAATTGTCCCACATTATCTCTGGAATGACTTTGATCATCTCTGAATTTTTTCGGAGCAGACTGAAATGATTTACTCTGGAATTTTTTTCTCACATCTCGAGCTTCAGACTCAGCTTTTCTCTTATCTTTTCCAAGTGCCTCAGCTTTGCACGCTCGATCTACAAGTACAACAAACTTTTTTATTTCTAAAATCCGGCTAGCAAATGGATGTCTTCATTAAGGCCATCTTCGAACCTTTTGCACATTATAGCTTCAGATGATACACATTCTTGAGCATACTGACTGAGACTCACAAATTCTCGTTCATATTCTGAAACAGTCATTCGGCCCTGTTTAAGGTCTAAAAATTCTTTTCGTTTCTGGTCAACGAATCTCTCACTGATATATTTCTTCCGGAACTCACTCTGAAAGAAATCCCATGTGATTTGTTCTCTCAGAACAACAGAAATCAGAGTTTTTCACCATTGATATGCTGCATCTCTGAGTAATGATACAATACATTTTATACATTCCTCTGGAGTCAGAGACATTTCATCAAATACCCAAATAGTATTTTCAATCCAGAACTCGGCCTTTCAGCATCATCATCCTTATTAGCCCGAAATTCTCTGGCCCCCTACTTTCGGATTTTGTCAACCGGAGGTTTATCCAACAGATTCAGATGCATAACTAGTGGCATAATTGTAGTCTGAGGGGGATTAACCGAGGGCGGAGGTTGCGCAACAGTCGGGTTATTTCTTACAAATTGAGTGAACCACTCACTCATCATCTGGAAGAAAGCTGTTGTTTTCTCCTCCTCCTTGACCATTCGTAGCTTGGTCTTAAATTAGATGGATATTTGTCCCTTGCACGGGAGCAAGCGTATTACTTTCTGCGTCGTCAGCTATGGCTATTTTGGGATCCATTACTATACGAAAATCACATTTTATACGTCAGGATTCATCACACTATCACAATTCGGATATATGGCATGTATAACTAGACTCTGACATGCTACGTTAGTTCGAGAATTGGCTAAACTGTAGCTCTGATACCAATCAAATGTAACACCCTTTAACCCTAAACCGTCGTCGAAACAGGGTTACGAGGTATTACCAGAGTTAAACATAAATAAACGAGTAAACTGGGACATAATCCGAGGCACAATTTAAAAATTTTCAAATTTCATCTTTACAACCCTAATATGGACATACGAAACCCAAAATATGATTAGGAAATGATTTGGGACTAAAATAGAGACTTTAGAAACTTTTTCTTGAAAATAGGGGCACATGGCCGTGTAGTTTGGGGCATACCCGTGTGGCCTGCCCGTGGGGAATTAACATGGCCGTGGGGCTAGCCCGTGGGCGATTTTCTTAGCTACTGACTTGGCCACACGGCCTGAGCACACGCTCATGTGTCTAGGCCGTGTGAAAACTTCTATTTTCACCATTTTTAGGCTATTAAAACACACCAAAAACACCTAATTCATACACAATCAAAATCATCCATTGTTCACACAAAACTTAACCATTTCATATGCATCAAATCATATCAAAATTTGTATCATATGACTCATTCATTCAAGCATTTATCAACACAAAACTTGCACATATTTACATCAAAACAACTTCACATCTCATATTCCTTTAAACATAAAACCAAAACATAACTAGCCAAATCACATGGCTAATTTCACTTTACAACTCATACATATATACCTAGATTATACATGTCATATTTAGCTATATACATATTCAAAAGAGTACCAAAAAGAGTTTCGTAGTGTGATGTTAATCCTTGACGGTCCCGAGCCTTCAGTAGCTTTGACGACCCATAAAATAGAGAAATCGCACACAAAGTAAGCTTTCCAAAAGCTTAGTAAGTCAATTACAAATAAACTTGGTATGAAAAACATATATGCAAATAAATACGTTGGCACATATCATTCATTTAACAAAACCTACACTTATTTGCTTTGGTTCATACATTTTTAACCACATTAGCCAATTTCTCCATGTACATATCAACATAATAAGATCACCTAAATACTTACCTTATATACACCAATAGTGTATAATCAACATACCTGAATCAGATTTAATATCACATATTCGTTCATAGCTTGGATTTATAATTCGTACCACAGATTGGCCTGTTGAACCAATAGGAAACTAGTAAGATCCTCCGAAAGCTCAGAATAGTTGCACAATGCCAACGTCCCAGACGAGGTCTTACATGCACTCGGATATCAATGCCAACGTCTCCGACGTGGTCTTACTTATAAAACATATATCGATGCCAACGTCCCCGACGTGGTCTTACTTATAAAACATATATCGATGCCAACGTCCTAGACGTGGTCTTACACGAGTTTCAAATCAATGCCAACATCCCAGACGTGGTCTTACATATAAAACAGAATAGATACCTATGTCATGACATAGCTAATCCTATCTATTCCTAGATTCATATGAAACTTCTCGGCTTAATCGCTATTTTGGACTCATCTCGGATTTCAAATGCATAACTTCTCATAAATATTCATAATCAACAATAATCATATAATCAAATATAATATCCTACAAATACGTTTACTTGCATATTGACTTACCTTGGATTCGGTTTATCGAAACGAAAACGGCTACTCGATTACTTTCGCTTTCCCGCGATCTAAGTCTGTTTTCCTCTGTTCTTGATCTAAACATATTCAGAATTAATCCTTTTATTCGCTAATTTATTCAATTCAATCCTTACACACACATTTTGGGCTATTTACAATTTAGCCCTCACATTTGCAAATTTTATCAATTTAGTCTATTTTTCACAAAACATCAAATTCACAAAATCTACACATAAACATGCTTGGCCGTACCTCTATAGGGACTATACAAGTCCAAATATTTCATCAAATTCACATATTAGCCCTCTAAAATAATATTTTCACAATTTAGCCCTATTTAGCTAAATTCATTAAAACTTCAAGAACAAAACATGTTCATCTAACTCAAATATTTCATTTAACACCCAAAACCATCAAAAAGCTTGACATATCATCAATGGCATCTCACACAAAGATCATCAATTCACAAAATCAAAACATGGGTTTCGTAGCTCTTGAAGCAACGATTTCAAAAACGTAAAAATTATCGAAAACCGACCGAAAATATACCTTGGTTTTAGCTTACAAGAGCCAAATACACAAAGCTTTAAACTTTATTTTCTTTCTTTGATTTTTGACAAGAGAATGATGAAAATATGACCACTTTTTCATGTTTCTTTTATTATAATGCATTAATATAAAATATAAATATAAAAATGCATGTATATTTAATATAACATATAAATAAACACATGTAAACATAACATGTTTACACATAGCCATCCACTATCTATAATTAAAAATTGGCTTAATTGCCACATAAGGCCATAACTTTTAAAAGCCACAACACATAGGTGCTTTAACAAATAACAAGCAACTTTCACCTTTAATGCAAATCAATCATTTGCTCAAATTAAACACACAAACAGACAAATTCACTTACGGAAATTTACCACATGCTTATTCACATATTAACGGCACAGAATATAATATTAAAATATTATATGAACTCGGATTTGTGGTCTCGAAACCACTGTTCTGACTAAGGTATAAACCGGACTATTACACCAGGAGCTATAAAAGGAAAGAAAACTGTGTAGGTGATTGAAGTTTGACGAGCTACTGAAACCATTCAAAGAGTTAAAATTTATGATGTTACTCAAGAACCACTTGAGGGGAGTGAAGGACTCAATTTGGATGTTCGCAAAGAGAATAAGAGATCCATATTCAAATTCTCTTCCTTCTATTGGTGAAGGTCCCTTAAACGCGAATGTGAAAGATATTGAGTCTCACGTAGATTCTAATACACAACATAGTATTAGAGGTATTACTTCAAACTTTCTAATTTGTTGCATTTGTTTTTGTAGGGTTTTTTATTTTCTAGGCAAGCGAACTATTGTAACCAAGTGAAACATTCTCATTAAAGATGAATAGTCATAGTAAGGTATCTGGAGCCAAGATTTATCCCTTGAGTGTTTCATTAGGTTGTGAGATTCTTGATGAAGTTTTTTGTGAAAGTTTTAATTGGTCATCTAGTAGTAGTTCCAGTGTGTGTTGCTTTTATTACTTATTTATTTGCTAGAATTTAGAGTACTGACTGTTTGTTTGTCATGCAAAGAACTTATGTGGAGGTGAAAGTTCACTTGTGTCTCGAGATAATTTGATTATACACAACCGTTGAGAAAAAATAAAGTGATAAGTAAATAGTATCATCTCTACAGGGATTGTATAAGCAAATTTTGTGAAATAAGACTTAGCAAATTGGCAGTGCAAATAATTAAGGGTGAATTAGAGTAACTACTTTGTTTAACAATTACCTAAGTAAAATTAAATGAAAGAGAAACACAGATAAAAGCAACAATTCAAAAAAATAAACCTCAATGACATAAATGTGTTAGATTAATTATCTTCTGTAACTATGAGTTATTAAAACCTAGTAATGATGTTACAGAAAAAATCCATGGCAACTCGACTATTCATTAACCCATGAAATCATACTTATTAAATTATCAAAATTTTCTAACACAAGTCTATGTTAAATTAACTTGGTAATTTTCATAAGCAATCATTCATATTAAGTGAGGTAATGAAATATTTCTATGCTGAATTAGTTTAATCACATTAATTCTAGGGTTATGCAAGGTAATGAAGTTTTTTCAATATTATTACTAATTTAACCTATTTTGTCGTAAATAAGATCAAACATGCATCAATTAGATGGTGTGTCAATTAATTACAATCTAGATCTGATTAAATTATTAATTTAGTTGCACCCACACATTCATAATACACATATAACATGTCATGATTTTATCTGACTGAGTGAACAAACAAGACACATAACATCACTAACAACATTTTAATAAGTCTAAGCTAAAGAACATAATCAATCTAACAATAATAAATTTAAGTCATTATGATTAAGCTGAAAACAAAAAAAAAAAAATAAATTTGACAAGCATGTTCATTAATTAAAAACAAAATAAAAGTAAAAATAGGAAGAACAAGAATACAAATCCAGTGTCTTTATGCTCATGCTCCCTTATTTCTTTCTACTTTGCTCATTTTTCACAAATATCCTTAGGAACGTCAAAAAATTTCTTTCCAACATGCCTTGGAATTGCTTCTCTCAACTTTCTATGTTTTTCTCTCAAATGGGGAGTAGAAGAATGAAAGGGAGGAGTAGAAGAATGAAAGTGAGTGATGAGTTGAGTGATCAAATAGGGCCTATTTATACATGAGGGGAGTGGCTATTTTTAGCAAATTGAAGCCTTGAAAATATCTCCCCCCATTGGCCGACCCTTGCATTAAGGGAATGAAGTTAATGGTTTTGCTAAATTTAGCTTGGTACATAATAGAGGAAGCTTAAAAAGGGGAAGGGGTTTGAACGAAAATATGAGAAAGTTTTTTGGTTGTTTTCTAAACAATTTAATCAGCTTTGGTTGATTGATTTGGGCTTCTTGATGGACAGTTGAGCCTCTCTCCCTTAATGGGCAATTCAGACTCTTTTCTCCTTAGTAGATTGTACAATTCTTCTCCCCAATTTCTGAGTTGGGTCAAGCATGTCCATTAATCCCTTAATTGGGGCATCAAAAACTGATTATTAATCATCCCTCCTTTGTATGGCTTGTGCTATAGGGATGCTACAACATTTGAGTTCCAAAACACTACCTTCAAGACTGCCCTTTCTTCAAATGCACCAAACTGCTCCGAATTGGAAAAATTGTGTAAGTTTAACATATAAATAATTAAAAATAGAGATTTATATTTAATTTTTTTTCCAAATTAGATAATATGTAATAAAATTACAAAAAAATGATAAAAAAACACTCGAAAATTTACATGAATTATTTGTTAGAAAATGCTATAAAAGTCTATATATTTTGGAGTTATCAACATACAAGAGATAATAAGGGTATTTCTATTAACCTTGAGGTTCTTGTTACTCTCAGCGTGTCCACTGCACCTGCCTCAACATTTCCTATAACTCAAACGTTCGCTTCTTTTACTACCTCAATAAGTTGTACTTAAACTGCGTCTGCCTCAATTGTATTTAGTTCACCAATTTTAGCCACTTCAGATTCAGACATTAAGGAATTAGTTAATAAAAGTCTAAGTTCTATAAGGAGTGAACTCATAAATCAGAGGCCTCTTATTCCTCCCAAGGATCAACAACAGAAGAAAAAGCGGAAGACTGTTGCTCTGAGAGTTCAACCATATAGAATTAATCCCCTTTCACTGCCTCTTCAAGTAACTCTAGCCAAATCACTCATGTTATTCATTCTCTTCCATTGAGTTTATGCAACGAGTCTACTCCTTTAGCTGGCGTATCTTCAAGTTTGCAGAGCTTACCTAGTGGCTTTGTTTCCTTAAATATATCCGGTAATAAGTCTATTATTATGCATTATTTGCTTGATTAGTATACCCGCTCTTTTATTTAAAACTAACAACTTAAGTTGATTCTTTTTTAGTAGGTTTTATCCCTAGTATATCCACCACAATACACAACTTCAAGCTCATTTGCGTCATCAATTGCACTTTCTTCAATTTTTTCAACTTCATCAATTCCTCCTTCTATTGGTGTTTCAATAACTTGAACAAACTCTATTTCTGTTAGGGTTCTTTCTACATCTAGAGGACCTTTTCAAAGTTCTCCGTCCATGAGCAGTACTTCCTTTAGGATTTACCCTGGTGGGATAATGAAGAGTCTTATAAGCTCTTATTCATTCTATTTTCTTTAGCGAGGATTTGACAAGATCATGCATCTTCTTTCATCCCAACGAAGAAACCGAAAAAATGTCTGGATGGTTTCTTTCAAAACAGATTGAGGGCCCACCTGTAATGTGCCCTATGGATTTATGGAAGAAAATTGACATTCAAGAGTATGAGAAGAATTTTACGCACCAACAGATGAGTAGATCTTTAAAGCAAAAAGAAGTTCAACTACATAACCTAAATACTAAGAATGAGGTTTTGAAGAAATTGGTTTCTGAAGTCACCTTAAGGGATGCCATTTTAAAAGAAGAAAATTAAACCTCTTGAAAAATTAAATATGAAATTGAAGGAAGAAGCTACGAAGCTGAGAGAAGAAAATGAGGGCTTTAAAGAAGGAGAAAATTGAATTCGAAACTCCTATACAAGAGATGACTTTTAAGCGTGTGAATGAAATTGCTTCTTTGAAGAGATCTTACAATGGCGAAGCTGCTCAACTTAGGGATGAATATAAAGCGAATATGGATGTCATGAAAGAAGATATAAAGAAAAGTTTGCAGAAAAAAGATGCTGAATTGAATCTCTTCAAGTTGCCATTGAAGCTATTAAAAAGGAAAAAGATATTGAAGTCACTTTAGCTAAGGTAAAGAAAAACAAAGCCATCGAGGAAGCATAACTACTTCAAAAGGTAAAGTTCAAAGCACATTCAAATGGGCTCAACATGGTGCTGCACTTGGCATTCAAGTGGCTCATAACCCACTCAATGTTTTCAATGTTCTGTTAGGTAAATTTTGCTATACTATAACAAACTTTGATATACTCAATCCAGTTGGTCTTCAATAGGAAGCTTTTAGAAAGGATTAAGAGCTGCTGTATTGCTTTCTTCTGGTATTCATGCTAACTTAACCCTTGGAGAGGAAGAAACAGGTAGTGGTGGTGGGGAGTATTAAGAGCTCTTTAATTTATTTTGTAATTAAAATGATTTTCTTCAATTGATCTGTTCATTTTCTTTGATAATGTAATTTTACTTGTAGCTTGACTCCTTAAAGATAACTTAACACACTTATTTAAAGTGGCTTTACCTCTTTAAGGTAACACGTTTCTTTAAAGTGAACCTAGATAGCACACTTCTTTAAAGTGACTTTACCTCTTTAAGGTAATACACTTAGTTAAATGCTTCTTTAAAACGGGCTTAGATAACACACTTTTTTTACAGTGGTTTTACCTCTTTAAGGTAACATGCTTCTTTTAAAACGAACTTAGATAACACACTTCTTTAAAGTGGCTTTACCTTTTCAAGGTAATACGCTATTTGGTGAAATCCTAGTTTGGCGAGCTCTAAGGTTTGACAAACTCTTTTGTTAAGTATCTTCCCAACCTAGATAATTTGGGCAAACTCATTAAATTCACAGTCGTTTAGTTTTGTTTATCATTTTTGTATGGCGATTTAGTTAGTCAAGTTGAGGTTTAGTTAGAATAGAACTAGACTACTATAGATGATAAGACCTAAATTTTGTTAAGCGCACTCAATCACGTGAATTAAGAGAGTTAGTGGAATTATATGATATTTCCATTAATCCTTGTCTCTGTGCTTAAGTATACAAGGATAACGGTCGTCTTTCTGAACATATATGTTAGTACCAGCTCACTGATAATTTTTGATAAACCTTTATGTTATCATTGAAGTCATTTCTGTGTTTTTCTTACTGCATGCTTAGATGTTAGAATGGTGTAGGAGGAAGGACACTCCTTGATTCTGGATTAAGTGTTGTTGATTCTTGCATGCATGTTCAAATTTGATAGATTGATGATATGATATGCATAAATATCTTTATTTTAGCTTAAGAAGCTAATGAGGGTCCAAGTGATAAAGGCAAATGACTTGCTTTTTAGATTGTGCTAGAATTTCTGGTGAGTTCCTTCTTACTTCCATATATTGTAAATTTCTTATTTAAATAATTCATGTAAGGTAATTAATCCTCATCTGTAATGGATGAAAGGTGTATATGTGGATAATGGATATCCAAAGTCTTCAGTCTAAGTTCAGTCAGTTTGTGATATAAAGTAAGTGTCATTCTTCATGCTTAAGCCACTACCATCTTCTTCTGACATATATGATATGATCTGGTCCGTGGTGATGGAAAAGAGGCGATATGTTTGTGTAGCCTACGGTAGGGCAACTATATTGCAAACCATATTGGCAGGTCACGGTAAAACATGCTATTCTGAATGAAAATGATATAAGGTGTTAAGAAGGTGAATGTATGAAAATCAGAATTTATGATATGCTTGTGATTCTGAATTCTTGATACATGGTTGGCATGAAGATGTGTTGTCTAAGTTATGTTAAGTTGGCATATAGTATACACCCATGTGTTAAGTAAGTTGGCATACTCAGTTAGTCTGTTTTTGGTGTACACCATTGGGTGTACTATGTTCATTGTGTGTAAGTGTCTCTGAAAGGTTTGGTTGTATTGTTAGTAATGTTATGTATGATTTCTTCTTAGAACTCACTAAGTTCATATCAACTTACTTCGTTACATTTTCTTTCTCAAGCTTGCTGACTGAAGGAAGACTTTGTTAGAAGAACTACGTCATAGTGTTGTTGTTATTGTGAGCTAGTTGTTTTCAACTGTATCATGCATGACTTTTGGGGGTGACATATAAATGTATTATGGAAATGAACTGTATAAAGAACTTCTATTTTGAAAAAACTCTGTTTTTACAAGATTTCTATTAAGTATCAATGTCTAGTTTTGAATTATTGCATTATATTTAATGAAGCTATTATATTTGAACTTATATGCCAAATAGCCTGAACGTTATTTCAAATTGTTAATGATTTCATTCAAACTTCAGTAAAACCACCATTATCTTATGTTTTTATGTATAAATTTGTAATAATTTTATAAAGTTTCCACCAATTTTTTTTGCTATAAGTTAGTCCGATTTTGAGTAGTGACATATCAAGCTCGGATCTTATCATATGCTCGAGTTTGGTGTGTTACAGGGGCTCATTTTTATTCTTCATCACTAACGCAGAGGATTTCATATTTTGAAAATCCTGTAAATGTTTTTCTAACTTCTCTACTTTTTGTTCCAAAGTATTTTGACTAGCACAATTATAACTATCATCATAATCATCATCATTATCTTTATCATCCATATCAACATCTTTATGTAACGACCCGAAAGTTAGTGGAGTTAGAAACGGTGATTTCGGAATACTATTTTCCTATGATAGAATTTGTGAATTTTATTTATTAATATTTATGAGGGTATTACAATATTATATTGATGTTTGGTCTAATAATTTTAATTATTTGGAAAGTTAGACAAGGTACAAGTGTATCGGTTCTAAAGTCAGTGGTTTGGGAAATTGAGGTATCGATACCTCATTTCCGTAAACCAGACTCATAAATATTTTTATTAAATATTTACGGAGTTATATTAGAGGCGAATTGAATTTTGGATAAGTAAATTGTATGAATTAGGAACTATTATGGTATAGAGACTAAATCGGGTAAAGGTCAAAAGTTGAATTATAGATTTAAATAAATAAAAGGGACTAAAGTAGTAATTACACCACTAATTAAATAAAGTTGGATGGTTGTGGGGTAGTTGATGATGATAGTGTAATAATATTAATTAAAATTAAACAATAAAACTTATGTTATAATAATAAATAAATAAAATGAAAACAAATGAAAAGAATATTAAGGAAAGTGGAATGAAAGAGAATTTTCAATTCTCATTTGCATGCATTCGAATCATAGGGAGAAGAAAGAAAGAGTTTAACGACATTAGGGGTTTCAAGCATTTCAGCTTCAAATTAGTTAGTGCAATCTAGTCATTTTTTTTTGTAATTTTTACGTTTTTGGAATCCCAATACCTAGGGCTAGTTGACCCATGTTGTAATTTTTAATATTTTTCAAGGTAATGTTACCATTGTTGATTAGTTGGAGTTGTAGGGATTAAATTGATAGATTTTTAAGTTAGAAGTAAAAAATGACTAAAATGTGGAATTAATTGTTGATTTTGAGCAATAAGGACTAAATTGTGAAAAAAATTCAAAATTTAGGGGTAGAAATAAGGATTAAGGAATTAAATTCGGCTTAGAGTGAATTTGATATTAAAATTTGGGGTTAAATGTGGAAGTTAAGTTAGTTTCGACTTTAGGGACTAAATTGAATAAAGTGTAAGAGTTGTATAAATTAGAAATTAAATGTGAAATTGTTTGTGTATAAATGATATGTATGGTTTATTGATTTCCATAGCTAATGTCAAATCAAATTCCTCGAAAAAGAAGGGAAAAGGCAAGGTCGTCAACAAATAGCTCGAAGATTACGATTTGTATTTCTATAACCTAGATCTTTTCAATTGTTACATTCACAAATTGCGATAAGGACTAAATTGGTAATGACATATGGTAAGCGGGAAATGTTAGAACGAGCTGAATTGAACTGATTAGAATTACTTATTGCGACAAGGACTAAATTGAATAGATTTGAAAATATGATATATTATTATAATTGTGCAATTGAGTTCAATTAGTGATGAATTATGCTGTTACATATGTGATTTAATGATTGGTTGATTAAATTATATTGTAGAATTGAGAAATTGAGTATAATGAAATTGAAGTAAGGGTAGATAATGGATATTAGTTTATAAGCTCGTTTAAGATATGTAAATAGAATGAATAATTAGATGATGTAAAAGGACTTGGATATTGGCATGTTAAAATGAATTATAACCTTTGTAATATGTTTTATTGTTCAATTATAGAAATACCACTGAGTTTTTACTTAGTGTTCGATTTTGTTTTCCGTGCGCAGGGTAGGTACTTTTTGATTTGCTGCAGATTCAACATCCAACAACGAATCCTGGACTCAAGTGTGGTGATGATCTACTTTGTAATGGCATGTACCTAGGAGGTCCTTTGTTGAAGTTGTTTATAATGTGTTGATATTTTGGTTTTCTAGCTCGATAATGGTCATTTGTATATATATGATTCTGGTTGAAGCTATATTTGATATGTTAGTTTGGCCTAAGGTTTTGGTATGTGTTTGTAGTTTAAAGCTTGATATCCTAATTAGCTAGATGTTAGTGCAATATTAGCAAATTTGGTATGAATGAAAGTCTTGATGGTTGATGTATTGTTGATATGTTGGAAGATATAAAATGTGGTACCAATGAGGGTACATTGGTTAGACACTTAGGATGATTGTTTTGGCTTGTTTTGAGCATGTTTAATTGAGTTTTGAATAGGTTAAATGACTGGTGAATTGGTTGCTTAGTGTCCAAGTAAACATAATTCGGTAAACTTGAGTTTTAAGGTACATTTAAGTACACACGGCCTGAGACACGGTTTGACACACGGCCGTGTGTCACACACGGGCATGTGACCTGAACGTGTAGAATAACAATTTAAGTGTAGTTTCCACAAGGCTGACACACGACTTGTGACACGGCCGTGTGACCCAAGTCAGTGTGTTACACAGGCTAGGACACGGCCGTGTGTCTCAAGTCAGTGAGTTACACGGGTAGAGACACGGCTGGGACACGACCGTGTGTCCTAACTTCGAAAGTCACATGGCCGTGTGTCCCTTATTTCTAGGAATTTTGAGATTTCACCCTAAACTTTTACAATTATATCAAATTAGTGCTTGTCTGTTTTTAGACTATTTTTAGGGTCCCGTAAACTCGTATTAAGGACTGTAAGAGTAACTTTTACTCTGAATTGGTATGATATAGTATGATTCGTTATTAAATTGCATAAGACACGATTATAGAAATATTAAATTAGCATACATAGCTCCTGTATCATGTTATGTCAATATTTAGCTTGCATCATTGCTTGCGATGAAATTAAATGTTCTGATTGGTTTGTAATGCCCGTGACCCTAATCTGACGACGGAGATGGGTTAGGGGTGTTACACCTTATCTACTAAATTTTCATTACATTGGTCGGCATGTTGTCCATCCTACCCAGAATGGATGAATTTTTCCCTTTTACGCTTGGGCTTTTACTTCTGACTCCTCTTATTTGCTTTAAGCTCATTAATGAGCTTTTCATTTATTTCATTTCTCTCATCCGCCTGCTTTTGCCTTTCCATCTGCTCCTAGATGAATTTTTGTTGTTCTTCCTATTTATTTTGTTGAGAAGGCATTTTCTCCTTCATAATCTTTAATCTTTCTTGCATGTCCAGATATTATTAACTATCACACTGATGATGCCGAGACCCTTAATCCGTCGGTGATGCTTTAGTATGGTGCTAGTTTTAGGGATTATAATACCATAAGGGATATTGATAAAACTGCTGGTAGGGATTTTCTTTATTTTGGCTTTGTGGGTTATTTTGATTTTGTGGGATTGTGTTTTGGTTGCCATGCAATGGGTCCGAATGTTGGGTTATTCTAGCTTGGTTAACATTTGCTTCTGTGTTGAGACTAACAGAAATTAGTAACTTGGTTATTAGCTGGGTCAAACCTGTATTAGGATGATCATTGACACTTGAATTTAACATGATTTGTCCACGCTCACCGTACCAATTGTTGATCGATGAAGAAAGAAGGGAAGAGGATGATGGTTTGATGAAGAAGGAGGGAGTATAAAGGTTAGAAGGAATTTTTGATCTCTTGGAAATAGTTCAGAAGGTTAGTGTGGGAAGTATATGAGAATAAAACTATGTGAGTTGTTTGCATGACCCTTTTATAGTGGGGGATAGACTTAGCTATGTGCCCTAAGATTGTTGGCGTGAAAGTCTGATTTGATACCCTTGCAGTGGCGGTGATGTGACGTCTAGGATGATACATGTTAGGACAACTGGCAATAATTTACTTTGGGTCTCCACATAGTTCTCATATTGTCTTAACGGAGGTGCACAGTTTTAAAGTTCATCAAGTTACGGTTAGCGAACTAACTATGAATTCGTAGTATCGTTGGTTCCATTTAAAGACACGTGTTAAACTTTTTATAAATGTTTTGTAAAGTTCACAAGATTTAATACATAAAGGATAATATATTTGCACATTAGTTATGATGTGAGATAAAGGGGCTCCATGTTTAGGTATATATTACTATTATTATCATAAAGTTATATTCTTGGTTCCATGGTTTAATAATGGAGTTTTTTTTTAAAAGGATGAATGATGAGTAAGAAACCTTAGTTGATTAAACAACCCAAATCAGGACATTCAGATAAGAACAAAAATCCCTTAAAAAAAAAAACATAAAACCTAACACCATCAAAAATCATAATCGATGAACATGTTTTAAGTGTGCTGTAGTGGTTAAGCTGTACATACGAACAACACTTCTCCCTATGAAATTCAACTCGAATCTAAACTAATATTACGTGATGATGAAATATTAAAAACTTAAACTTAAATTTACATAAACTCAAATTATCTCATTTATGAAACTATTTAAATTTGAAATAATTTAAAATGATTTAATACTAAAAATTTAAATACTAAGTCCAAATTCTAATGACTCGAACACAAAACAAGTTGAAGTTAAAATTAAATTTGGCACAAAGTCAACTTGATTTGCAAATGTTTTTTTAAGTATAACTACAAGTGCAATATATTTTATGATTTGAGATTAATCTTGTTTGTAATGACTCAAACCAAAAACTTTGAGCTTGAAGTTGAATTCAACACAAAATCAATGTTTCTTTTTATAAACAAGTGTCCTTATTCTCTTAGGGCCAGGGATAACGTAGTTTGATATTAGTCCCGTTTGTAATGACCCAAATACAAAACAATTTGAGCTTCAAACTGAAATTGGCACAAAGCCAATATCTTTTAACTACAAGTGTCCTCATCTTATTTGGGCTAGGGATTATATGGTTTGGGATGAATTCGAGCTTGAAACTCAAATTGACATAAACCCATTTTTTTAAAAGTAAAAGTGTCCCCATCTTGTTCAGGCTAAAGATGGTATGGTTTGAAATCAATCCTGTTGGCAATGACCTGAACACAAAGCAACCTGAGATTGAAACTAAAATTTGCACAAAACCGATGTCTCTTTTTGGACAACTACAAGTGTCCTTTTTTTTCGGGCTAGGATAATATTTAGGTAAAATATTTTCAATAATAACAAATCCAAATGCTTGGAGGAATTCACTTCCAAGTCTCATAACACTATTGATAAAGCATAACATGTTCGACGCTTATAAAGAAGATAATAAATTCAAAGAGGAACAGTATGGGATAATTCACTGAAATTCGACATTAACAAGAACTTTTAGATGTATGTATTACAGAGTATTGTAATACTTTTTTTCCAGGAAAGTTTATTTTTGAAGGAAAATAGATATGCAAAGACCAGAATCTGAAAGAAACACAAGCCAAATATTCAAACTTCATATAATAATAGCTGTACTTATTCACCAGGATGAGGAAATGGAAATTAGCAGCAGTAAATGCAATGGTTTACTGGACCATCATTATGAATAATGGTGAAACTTCCCATGGACCATCAAGCTTTTATAGCCGCCTCCATGTATGTGGGATTTTCACACCCATTACTTTTTACCACACCTCCGGTTTCGACACAGGTATTTATAAGGTTGCCACACCCACCACACCCACCACACCCACCACAACCACTGCTCTCCTCCTTGAGTCCACAACCACTGCTATTCACCATGCTTCCACACCCACCACAGCCACCACCACAGCTGCCGCTATTCACTATGCTTCCACAACCACCCCCGCAACCACCACCACAACCACCACAGCCACCACTCTTCACCATGTTTCCACATCCAGCACCACAACCACCGGCACCGCAGCTGCCGCTATTCACTATGTTTCCACAACCACCCCCACATCCACTGCCGCAACCACTACCACAACCACCACTCTTCACCACGTTTCCACATCCAGCACCACAACCACCACTTCTTACCGTGTTGCCTTTCTCACTTCCACAGTCCTCATTGCATGAACCATCTTTTTCAGGTATCACTGCATTTTCTAATGTCACATCCGAATGGACTTCAGTTTCTATGGAGGCATGCTGGTCGTTGTCAACAATTACCTTTTGTGTTCCACCATCTAACTCTTTCGTACTTTTTCCATCAACAGTGAAGCCAATGCGTCCTTCCTTCCTCAAAATGTGAGAAAGTATAAACATCGATACCAATCCGGGCAAAACAAACCATCCCTCCTTTGCCTATTCATTTTCAATTAAAAAGTGGAACCAGTAAGTAAATTTCATCTTTTTATAATTGTATAGTTGCATGTCTAATAAATGGCAAATAGCTAACCTACCTTCAAGCATCTAGATTTCAAGTTAAGCAATGCAACAGCTTTTCCGTACGGATGTTCAACAGAAAATTCAACCGCAGTCATAAAGTCACCTTCGTTCTTCTGCTTCTCACAATGTTTGGGTTCGTAATCCAGTTTTCTACCAGAAAAAACCTTTACCTGTTCAATAATCAAAAGAGTGGGAAATTTAACACTTATCATATATATATATGCACAACTAAAACATGCAGACGCTCGGGCAGCAAAACTCAAAAGAAAGTAACAATAAAATGCTGGAGTATGATCTCCCCGAGTGTTGTGTAAGAGGTGAATGAATGATTTAAGTAGCCGATGAAACAAACTCCTAGCAAGTTCAAGATATGTCAGGATGGAAGTTGAGGTAAAAATAACAATCTCTATTACTTTACGCTTTATTTGCTTAAATGAAGGTTCATCATGTATATGAAACTTTGCAATATCATAAGAGATTTATATATATGATGTGAAAATAAATGGATGAATACCATCCTATCGCCTTTGAGATCAAAGAGATGACCATTTTCACCGACTTCTGCATTGTGAAGAACCCATTGGGAATTCATCAAATACCAATGAGTCCCTAGAAACTCTGCTACAGTATGAGTTTCTCCATGCTTTGTGATGCCAATTACTTGCTTACTCGAGATGCTGTTCCCTTTCATCTTTGCCTTCCCAGACTCCCTATAATCAAGCCCCGAAATTGTCAAATTAATGCTAAGCTTTACATGTCTTGAAACTAACAGTGATGAGAAAACAGAAAGATGCATAGGTGCTATAATTGTTCTCCAAAGAATTATCATATGTAAACTGCACAGTGCTAAAGACACAAATATACTCGGCTTAGACGGTATATAAATATTTAATAACTCGTAAAAATACTCGGAAGTAAGCTTAAAGTTAATTGCCAACAGTTAACTTGGTGTGAATGCATGTATATACCTCATTTGGAGTCTTATGACCTCAGCTTGAGTTTCATCAATGACACGGGTGTAGCTCTTGCCACTTGGGACAGTTCCGGTAAGAGGGAGCTGAAAACAAGAACCTTTCGAAAAAGGATGGGATCGAACCATGTGAAGCACATGGGGTGCTGCTGTAGGAACCGTGAAGGAAGCAGCAACACGTAGGCCAATCGGTTTTGAAGATCCATTTCCGGAAGGGGGTACCAAGTCCAACCATTTCTCCACAGCAAGTTTGGAAACCGGATCTAGAAGCTCTTCTATGGAGAGTGAAGCAGTGCCTAGAGTTTTGCATGTCTTTGTTACTGGTAAAGTGGAAGCTGAATCTGACATGAGTTTGAAATGCAGTTCACCAGTAGGTTCACACTGAAATAAAAGAACCTGTTTCTTCCCAGACTCAGATAAAATAGTCAGTTTCTGCTTAGTATTACAGAATACATCAGGTTGAGTTTTACTTAACAAGACAAAGAGATTCCCCTTCTTTTCACCCGGTAAGTTCTTAACTGCAACAATCTCCAAAAGTACCTGAAAAAAGACATCAAACATAATGAGAAATGACCTTTAAAATATGAAAGCAGCATCGGTACAGTGGTCCAGGCTAAATATAGGTAAACTACCTCTACAACCCTCATCTCAGGAAGCTTAATAATGTTCGGAAACTCATTTGTTGCATCTATTTTCTTAGGTAAAATGTCGGGAATGCAAGGAATAGCTGCAAGAGGAGATGGAGAATTCCCTCTATACATGGCCCCCCACTTCCAGTATCTTTTGCCGAATGTATCCTCCCACTGTTTAGTAGTCCCCGAAAATCCGACATCGAGCTTCTTCCCCTTAGTTCTGTCTGAGTCTGTATCATCATGCTCCAATATCTTACCAAGTACTGTATTCAAATCTTTGCAGTAAGAGACAGGATGCAACTGGTGCGTGTGCCAGATAAGGTCGATGTCATAGGTTGGAACGCAAAAGCGCCTTGTCGAATTCTCTCGATTCCTCTTGATCAGATGAAGGAAACCCTTATACCTAGCTACAGCTTCTTCGATAAAGATATCATTATTCATATGCGCTCTGGATACCTAGAGTTGAAAACAAGATTAGGCAGATTGTCAAAGAAAAATGCTACTAAAAAGATAACGATTTAGATCATTCCCGAACTCACCTGATAAAAGAAAGGACTCTGCCTTTTAACAGCTGAAACTAGATCATATTCAGTGTGTTTTTCAAGTCCAGAAAGTGTTTCAGAGGCATTTTCAGACAAGGCTTTGGTGAAATCAAAGTCATAAGCTTCATTCGGATAAAGTCTGTTCCAAATTTCTTCGGTTTGCCGTTTACATGCGCCTCTAAGGGAAGACACAACATTAGTATTGTCAAGGATCTTCCCATAGAGTTCTTCACAGTCAGACTTGTAACGAACCTGATTTAAAAAGACAAGAAAATCCCAACTTCAACTTACAAAAAATAAAACAAGCAAAAAATTTCAGCTTAGAGACATACTGGGTTTAGCCTATGGCAATGCCAAATCCATTCACAATCAAGAGGAACAACCAAAGGCCCTTCCAAAATGGGTTGTTCATAACATTTGGCTAGCAAGGGAAGCCAGTAAGCATTGTACCTAAAAATTAGCATATATAAAAAAAATCAACAACCCAAATTTTGATTAAAAATGCACATCAATTAAAAGGGTTTAAGGTAGGAATCAAATGCAAAACTTGGAGAAACTTAAACAAAATGAAATCCCCAAAAAGACCCAGAATTTGAAAATGGTAAAAATGATGATTTAGCAACAATCAAGAAATTGAGCTGTGAAAGTGATCACCTGTAAATGGCTCTGTGGAGAGTAGGGCCATCGTAGAGCCAACGGTTCCTATCGACAGCAGCGAGGAATTCAAGCTGGTTCTTGACAGCAACTGCAAGGTCCAAACTAATTTCGATCTTTTGAGCTTCGATCCATTCCAGTCCTTGCTCTTTCTCCATTTCCATCTCTTCTATTTCCACATAAAAACAGAATCCCATTAATAGAAAAACAAAATCAAAGAAGCAAATTAATAAAATAACATAAGAATTATAACTGATTTTTTTTTTTTGTTCATAATTGATGATGAAAAGATTGAGAAGACTACCGGAAACGTATTTCAGTTGGCTTGTCATTGCTTTACTCAGTTGTGATGTTTCGCAATTTCTGTCGAGCTATATATTGGACATTCTTGTCTGAAACTCTTAACTGAAGTTCAAAGAAAATGACCAGAATGTCCTTTTCATGTTTTTTTTTTTGTTAAAATTTCCTATTAGTCCTTGTACTTTGTGAAAGTTGTGGATTTAGTCTTTGTACTTTAATGTAATCAATTTTAGTTTTTGTACTTTTCAGATTTTAAAATTTTAGCCCTGAACTAAATAGTAGCAGTTAAATTTGTTTGTTTAAATTCAATTACTAGTCCTATACAATGTGTATAGCTGTAGGTTCATATTCTCCAATTGGATTATTCCAAGTCCTTATACTTCTTGAGTTTTGAAATTTCAATCTTGATGTAGATGACAGTATTTAATCCATTAACTGGATTTTTAGTGTGTAGTATATAGAAAAAATAAGCTGACATAGTAGTACACATATAGTAATATGCTTGCCAAATCAGATTTTGAAAATAACAGAACTTAATTAAGTGAATTTAACAATTATCTTTTCATAAAGACTAAAATTTAAAAATTGAAAAATATAAAGACTAAAAATGACCAAATTAAAGTAAGGGATTAAATCCATAATCATAAAACATGGGGACTAATAGCAAAATTTAATCTTTTTCTTATTTTCTCTGAAATGTGATATAGAATAATATAAATGAGGACAAGGTAACATTAGCAAATTTTCCGTTTAGTCTCTAATTTTCTTTTTCCATATTAGTTTCAAAATTTGATAGTTTTTCAATTTGTTAAAATATGATATGATACTTTGAAATTGTGTCATGTTATCACTTGAAATTTTATTTTTTAAAAAATTAATTTTTCAAAATTCATTTATAATTTTTAATAATTTTTTTATTTATAAAGATTTTATGTATATTATTTTTAAAAATTATGATTGAGCAAGGATATAAAAGTAAGGGTTGTCGTTTATCTAGGGTCTCCAACGGGATAATATTTTTATTTCTCTAAATATTTATTTATTTAACAATCATATTTTCAAATAACACTTAGCATAAATATACACAAATTTTTTTTTTTTTTTTTTGCAAAAATCGAATAATCATTTAAAAATTTCAATTCGAATTGATTTTTTATTTTTCGATTTTGTTTATTGTTTTATTAGGTGGGGCGAATAAAAATGGATAATAAACAAGACAAAAAGAAGATGGGTATAATAGTGAGGCATTTGCCCCATTCATGGTAGAATGAAAATAGGATTTTAAGAAAAAAACAAAAATGAAAGCAATGGTGGAACCAAGTGCCTGTCAGGGTGAGGAAAATGATGTTGATTTGTTTCATGTACGAAAACGCCTGTGAAGTGAAGAGAGCTCAGTTGGTACTTGGTACTACTACATCTAACTCTGATGTGCAGTACAATTATCACTTTCTTTTTTTCAAAATTAAAGTATCTATTGTTGGTTGGTGCTTTCCAAAAATGTACGTGGTTGCCTATCAAATATATTTTATTCGGATTAAAGAATTTAGTATTTTATATTTATCTCTAATTTTAATGTTTAATTTGGTATAAGTTTTTTTTGTTTCAATTCGTTATCTGAGTTTGACTTTGTATTTAATTTAGTACTTAAATATTTTCAAATTGATATTTGTGTTTTTCTTTCTCTCATATAAATATTTAAGTTTCACTTCAATCTTCAATTTAAAACTTAAAATTTTCTTTTATTCCAGTTAAGTACCTAAAACAAATATATCAAATATTTATCCCGGTAACAATCATGATTTTATGAGCTTCATTACGCTTCTCAATATATATAAAGGACTAATATTCAATGCATTGAGATCACTATCAATTAATCAAATGATTATGTAAAATTTTAAAATTAATTAATTAACTTCATTTTTAATGATATATTATCAATAATGATTGATTAATTATGCATAAAATTATATATCGAAACCAAGGGTTCCTTTGGATGTGTATTTACCTTCAAAGCAGTATGTTTAGCTTTATTTTTGTCTCATATTATAGTATCTAATCTCACCGCTATTTTTACATTAATCGTAAATAAATGTACCGTTCATCTAAAGAGACCCTAAAATTATAAAAAAGATAATAACGTGTGATCTAACTCTGCCTTTATTTCCGAAAATGTTTAAGGAAAGCTCTTCAAAATGAGATTTCCATGAGCTTTTCAGTTGGGAGTGCAACTTAAATGAGTTACTTAATCGAACATTGGTGCCCCTTTCACGTTAGCATTCTTTTTTAATTTCATTAATTGTTTTAACTTTTTAAATTTTACTAATATTATTTGTTGTTTTATGGTAGAAAGTAATTATTATAAAAATAGTTTAAATTAAATTTTATTATATAATTTACAATTATGTAGAGATTTTAAATTCATTCAAAAAGTTAAGGTGTATCACTAAAAAAATGAAAAAGAATTGCTCCAAATAATAATACACAAATAATAAATCAACCTATAAGTAACTATATAAAACAAATTATTAAAATATTAATTGTTTTAGTAAATTAAAAAAGTTAAATTCTTAATTGATTTATTAGAAAAATGAGTTCTAAATTTAATTTTATTAAATAATAGTTTCTTATTTTATAGTAATAATATTTGATGCAGGTACATAAGTCTCATGCACCATCTGTGAAAAATAGCAAAACGCATCATAATTAAATTAAACAAAAAATAGAAGACCTTATAAATAAATACTGATAATTTTATTTAACCATAATTAGACATTATTGTAACTTGGCAGCACACTTGACAGGATTTTTGTGTAGAACTAGTTTGATTTTTAGTGCAGCTCCTGACTTAGCTGCTAGTAGTAGCAACCCATCAAAACTCATAATGATAGATTAATCGGCCGAACTAATCTAATTCAGTTACCCGGTCTGTTAACCGATCTAGTTCAGTTGGAGGTCGGTTAAAGATTTTTTTGAATTTCAGTTAACGGTAAATTCGGTTCGAAATCGAATAATTAACTAAATTAACCAAAATTAGTAAATAATATTATATATTATATGTATTAGGCTATTACTAATTCAAATAATTTGGTTATCAAAAAAAAAATTATATGTTTTATACTTGTTTTAACCCCAAAAAAAATAATATGGGTAATTTTTTTTGAAAACATTTCTGTTTGGTTAATTTTTCAAAGATCAAAAAGTTTGGTTAATTCGGTTAATACTAGTTCAGTTCGGTTAACCATTTGAACACCCTAACCCTAAACCAAAACTGAATCTAAACCCCAAACTAAAACCCAAGTTGAAACCCTAAACTTACGATTTTTGACAGATTTGGGTAACTAAATTTAAGGCCTTTCTAAAACCTTCTATTATTACTCATTGTACTCGAACGTTGAGTGATTTCTATTGCATGAGTTGAATCTTTCCATTGGTATGTTTTTCTAGCCAAATTGACTTTTTTGTTAAAATAATTAAACTCCCACATTAACCTACTAGAAATAAAAGAGTGAAAATAAAATAAAAGAAAGAGGCTAAAAATGAAAATAATGCATTGAATTAAGTTACAACTTAATTACAGAAAATGAGAGGGAGAAGTTGGAAGTTCATCGAAAATAAAAGTTCATATCTTTTGCGAAAGTGACTTATGCGAAAGTTCACAATATATACAAACGTGTAATAAGTCACTTTCGCAAAAGATATGAACTTCTATTTTCCATGAACTTCCAACTTTTCCCTCTCATTCTTTGTAGTTAAGTTGTAACTTAATTCAATGCATTATTTTTATTTTCAGCCTCTTTCTTTTATTTTATTCACTCTTTTATTTCTAGTAGGTTACTGTGGGAGTTTAATTATTTTAACAAAGAAGTCAATTTGGCTTAAAAAGAAACATACCAATGGAAAGCTTCAATTCATGCAATAGAAATCACTCAACGTTCAAGTAGAATAAGTAATAATAGAAAGTTTTAGAATGCCTTAAATTTAGTTACCTAAATTTGTTGAAAATCATAAGTTCAGGGTTTCAACTTGGGTTTTAATTTGGGGTTTAGATTCAATTTTGACTTTGGGAGAGGGTGTTTAGATGGTTAATCAAACCGAACAAATATTAATTGAATTAACCGAACTTTTTGATCTTTTAACCGTTAACCGAACCGATTTTTTTTTTCTAAAAAATTACCCGAATTATTGTTTTTGGTAAAAACAAGTATAAAACATATAGATTTTTTTGATAATGTTCATTTGACTGAATTATCCAAATTAGTAATTGTAACACCCCTAACCTGTATCTGTCGCCGGAACCAGAGTAACAGCCCGTTTTTAGGTCAAATCGAAATAGTGGTTTCGGGACCACAAATCCAAAGTCAAAATATTTATTTTATTATTTTAATAAGTTCTACAGCATGATATATTAATTATGTGAAAGTTTTGTAAAGAAATTTTACTGTTTGAATGCTTAATTCGGTAAAAAGGGCTAAATTGCGTAATGCGTAAAAGTTGAGTTCTATTGTTTAAATGTATTAAATAGCTATATATTTAAAATGTATGAGTACTTGGTTTGAAATTAGCCCACTAATAACATGAGTGGACGGTAATGGACTTAATTGCATGATTTTTATGTTTAATTACAAAGGTTAAAATAGTAAAATGGCTATTATGATTAATTTACTAAAACAAAATATGGAAATGCATGCAAATGTTCATCGTTCCACAGAAACTAAAGCTTGGACAGCTATTAGATAAGTTTAAACATTCGGCTACTTTGATGGCTAGATTAAGGTATGTTTTTGGATCGGTTTTTAATGATTTTTACGTTTTTGAGATCGTTGCTTCGTAGTCTAGCTAGCCCGTACCTTAGATTTTGAAATTGTTATAGATTTTGTATGATGCCATTGTTAAATGATTGGTTTTTTAGATGATTAATGATAGTTTTGGAAGGTTTGATGTTAGATTAATAGTTTTTGTAAAGTGATTTTTGACAAAAATGTTAAAGAGGGGTTAAATTGAGAAAATGTGAAATGTTGTAGTTAAAAGTGTGAAGAAAGTAAAAATATGGGCTGCTAGTATTGTATAATAAATTCGGCTAGGCTTGGGTTTCATGAAAATTGAATGAATTTCATTTTTACGAGCTTAGGGACTAAATTGTACAAAATGTAAAACATTAGGGGTGAATGTATAATTTTCCAAAATTAGGAAATATGAGCTTAATTGAATTGAATAGCTATTGAATGGGTTAAATTTGATATATTATAGATCAAGATAAGTAAATATCGGAACTAGATCGAGGAAAAAGAAAGGTTGGCGAATAGACGATAATTTCCGTCCGAGCAACTCAAGGTAAGTTCGTATAATTAGAATCGAACTTTTATATATTCGTAAATATTTTAAATGAATGTTTGTGATTGAGTAATTGATATACTTGAAATACAAATACCTTATTGATATAGTTTAATGATTACCAAGCCCCGTTTGAACTGTATGAATTCATAGGATACGAGTGACATGTCATTAGGGTTACCGTTTTGGTCGAGCTCCTGCATTTGTTGCGGACTCACCACAGCTCGTATGAGCTTACCGATATTGTAATAGCCCAAATTTCAGCGATGTCGGAAATAGTGGTTCGAGATCACCAAATCCAACAATGAACTCGTAGATTATATTATTTAATATTTACAAGCCAAATGTAACTTTTAAAAGATTTTTAAAATAGTAAATTGTGTTTTATAAAGATTTATTTGGTCAAGAAATTGAGAAAAAGAGGTATCGAGATCTCAGTGTTATAAACCGAGTCATAAATATTTTTATGAATATTTATGGAATGCCAATAAGGTAGTAGTAAAATTTCATTAGAAAATTTTGACGTTTGGGTGGTTAATTAAATAAAAAGGACTAAATTGAAAAAAGTTTAAAAGTTTCTAGAAGGATTAAATAACTTAATTGTCAAATGAGTAAGGACATAAAGTGCAAATAAGCCCAAAGGAGATATTTTGGGCGGCAATAGCTGAGAAAAATCAGGAAATGAGTGAAATAAGGGCAAAATTTGAAAATTGCCAAAATTAGCTAAATAAAAATGGGACCAAATTAGAATATCTAGAATTCTCTTCATTTCTCCTCATTTTCATCAGCTGAAAAATAGTCATGGAAGAGGGTTTAAGCTGGTTTTCATACTCTAGCTTCATGTAAGTTTAATTCTTGCTTTCTCTTTGAAATTTCTATGTTTTTGGACTTTTACAATTGGGTCCAACTTACTATGTCATTAGTTTTTGATTTTATGGCTAATTTTTAAAGTTTCTATAGATGAGTGCTGGAAGCATATGATGAATAAATATATAATTTAAGCTTTAATTTTGATATATGATGATTTTATCAAGTAAAATTGATAAAAATTGGTTTTAGGACCTAATTGTAAAAGAGTTTGGAATTAAGGTTTAATAATAAAGTTTTGATTTTAAAGGGTTAGAAAGTAGTTTAAAATGATAGAATAAGGTATTAATTGAGAAAAATTAGCTCAATTTAAGGGTTAATTGGATAAGGACTAAATTGTATGAACTGTGAAATTTGGGGCAAAATGGAAATCAACACTTTGCACTAAAACAGTTTTGGACAGCAGCAGTAGTCTAACTTTGAAAAATCACAAAAAATTGTATAAATCTAATTAGAGGATGAATACAATATGGAATTAAATCTTATTGAGTCTAGTTTCTTATAAAAGAAATGATATAAGCAATGGAATTGTAAATCATGCGATATAATAGGTTTTGTGAGACAAGGTTAGAATGATTTCGGGTTCCTCTGTTCTGACTTTGGAAAATCATAAAAAATTGGAGGAAAATAATTATGGGTTATAATTTATATTCTTAAAATCCTTAATTAGTTTATTTTCAAAAAAAAAAAAAAAAACAAACGGTAACATTATCCAAATTCTGTACGATGAGATAATTAATTTTTAGTGAAGAGGGGTCGGAATTGTCAGACAGCGGAACATGGCTGAATTTAAAGAATAAACTGTACTTATTGGCTGAACCAAAAATTATGAAAATTTTGTGGTAAGAATATATGTGAGTTTAGTTTCAGGGAAAATTAGTGGATCTTAATTTAGAGTTCTGTATCTCAAGATAAAAATAATTTAGCGACTATGACACGGATGAACAGCTTAAATATTCACATAAATAAATAGTGAAAAATTATAGATTATGTTACTTACAAATGTGTTATTTATATTAAGGATGTGGAATGGAGAGGAAGAGGAGGAAAATATATGAATGACTTATGTATAAATTGATCACATGCCCGATTATAATCGACGTTGAAATAGAAATGATATAATGTTTTATTTCAAATATTTGTTATGAAACTAAGATTATCGTTATGGTATAAAAATCGAATTGTAAATTCGTGTAACTTGAATTATATTCTTAAATGCTTGAAATGTATGTTGTTGATGTGAATATGATTTGAATGTTCGTTGTATGAAAATTGATGAAACATTGATTTATTTGATAAAAAAGGGGAATAAATCTCGGTTGAATGAAAAGAAAATTCAATGGATCTCTGAAAAGGAATTGACGGTAAAAAGGATCTAGCCCGGACGGGTGATCCTATCCTGATATAGCCCTTCCGAAGAATATGTGGAAAATGGATTTAGCCCGGATGGGTAATCCGAATTAGGGTCTGAATTTAGCCTGGACTGGTAATTTAGATCCGAGCTCATTAGAGTAATTGTCGTTGTAGGGGATTTAGCTTGGACTAGTAATGCCGACAATACTCTATGAGTTTATATTACAGGGGATTTAGCCTGGACTAGTAATCCCGCTGTAAAAGGTTCGCGGGAGTGTGCTCTCTGAAATGGAAATGTGCACACATGAGTATGAATTGACGAACCCGGATATGTACACTAAAATGTACCCCTGAAAATCCATCGAAATTCCGAGAAATTAAACGGGATAAATATGGAAAAATAACAAGGGAATGGAAATCATGGTATTGATGAGCTCATCAATCATGGTATATATTATGTGATATAAGGAAATACGAGTTGATGAGACATGAACATAGAACTTGGTTGATGAATGAGTTCATTTGATGAGACATGAACATAAGACTTGGTTGATGAATGAGTTCATTTGTGATTATATATTTGTACACCCTTGAGTGTATTATCCGTATGAATTGGTATTCCAAATGAGTTAATGAGAAGAGTTCTAATATGAAATAATCTGAATTCTAAATGAAATATTTTGAAAACGTATTTGAAATACATTGGTATGTCTTGTATATGTTATTTGAGTTCATAATGTGGAAAGTAAATGTATGTGGAAATATGAGATGATGATACCTGTACATGGAATTTATTAGTGGGTACGTACATCCAAATTTATATGATAGATTTTAGTGAACATTGAAATTGGGCTCAATAAATGATTTGTCAATTTAAATTGTGATTGGCAGGAAGAGTTAGTGATGTTTATGAATTGTTACACGTATTTGTCGAAATACGAGGAAATGATGGTAATTGATACATGGAAATATGAGACTATGATATATATAAAAACATGGCATATGTTTGATAAATGTGTTCATTCATAATTATAGAATTGTGCACCTCAAGTGTACTATATGTGTAAAGATGATGTTTCAAATGATTTGATAAGTAAAACTCCAATATAAAGTAGTTTGAAACCAAGACAAATTGTTACAAAAATGTACACGAAATACAGATGTATGATTGTTATATGTTATATGAATACATAATGTGAAAAAGTATAAGTACGAGAGAAGTTTAATGAGAATTGAGCCTATATACGTTCCTTGTTAATTATATGAAGTGTGCGACTAACAAATGGTATTAAGTATAAGGATCGGTTGAATATCTTAAATTGGTTTTTGTATGTATTAAATGTAGGTGAAGAATAAGGATCAAATGAGTGAGAAATATGGTTTGGAAAATAGCCTTATTTGTAAAAATTAACTTTACCACACGGCATAGCAATACGGGCGTGGGACCCCTTGTAAATGAAATAAATTTTGGGATTTTGCGAAAAATTTCATACGATTCTGATTTAGTCCCGACCCGATTCTAATGCATGATTTGGACCTCGAGGGTCCATTAAAGAAACTTTTATAATCAATTTCGGTATTTGAGCGATAAATGGTTTAAATTGTTTGTAAGTGTTCCGTACTCCTCGGTAATGCCTCGTACTTTATTCCGACAATGGATACGGGTAGGGGGTGTTACAGATATATCAGCTCGTAAGAGCTTACTGTTTTCAGCTAATTGGAGCTTACCGTTTCAGCTCGTATGAGCTTACTGTTCAGCTCGATAGAGCTTACCGTTTCAGCTCAATAGAGCTTATTGTTCATCAGCTTAGGAGAAGCTTACCGATCATGGCTCAAAAGAGCATAAATGATAATGAATTGATGGATTACTAATGTTTATCACCCGAGTATCCTTTGGAGTTCTAATAGGTTCAACAGGTATAAATTCTGTTTATACGAATGAGTATTGTTATTGAATGGATTATTGGTTATATGATTGAGAATGAAATGTTGAATGCTAGTTATATTGATTATTGAATTGTGATAATGGATGATTTCATGTATTAACATGTCTAACCTATGGATGAATGCTTGTGATAGGCATTTGGAAATTGTATGGAGTTTACTTTAGTTATTTACCTTGATTATGTATAAATGGTAAGTGTAATTCTAAATTATACGGGCTTACTAAGCTATAAAGCTTACTCTGTTTCATTTCCTTGTTTTATAGAGGTTTGATAGCTTGCTCGCTTCAGACAAGTCGGAGTTACACATCACACTATCCAATTGCCGATTGGTACTTTAAACTTGTGGATATATGTAAATATGGCATATATATGCTAGTTTAAAATATGTTAGTTATGTTACTTGATATCATGATTTTGGTATGTTTTTGTGTATAAGTTAAGCCATGTGATTTGGCTTATTTTGATACTATGTTTTGGTTGAGTTTAAGTGTTCAATTATGGTATGTTTTAGTAAGGAATGGATGGAATGAAAATATGTAAGTGAAGTCTTGATTTGTAGTTGATATATGAATGAATTATGCATAGTATTAATTAAGTAATTGAATATCAAGTTGAATTGGTATATTATGTGTATGAAATGTTATGGAACGATTGCCAATTGGGTTATGAAATGTGGTCATTTGTGCTTGTATAAGCTTGTGGAAATAGGGTGGCAAAATGGCTTTGCAAATAGCCTAATTTTGTCCACACGGGCAGAGACACAGACATGTGTCTTAGTCGTCTGTGACACACGGTTAAGTACACGGCCATGTGTCCCCTGGTGTGGAAATAGAATTGAAGTCAGTATGTTCCACACAACCTCACACACGGGCGTGTGACTGTGGTACAAGTCAGTATACCCCCTAAACGGAACACGGCCTAGCACACAAGCGCATAGCTTGGCTGTGTCGATAAGTCAATATACCCTACAGTTTTAGCACGGCCTAATACATGGGCAGGTGTGGCCATTTCGAAGGGCACACGGGCTAGACAGACGAGCTTGTGGTTGGTCGTGTGACCTAAGTCAGTATACTTTTTAGTTTTCACACGGCCTGGCACATGGGCATGTCCTCGGCCTTGTGACACAAGTCTGTATGTATGCCCTGTTTTTACACGGTCTAAGACACGGACGTGTCCACTAGCCGTGTGAGGCACATGGCCTGTTCACACGGGCGCGTGATAATTGTAATGTTGAAATTTTTCTAAGTTTCCAAAATTTTAATATGTTACCGGTTTGGTCCCAAATACATGATTTAAGCTTTATATGTTCGATTTAAGTACATATTGAATGTGTATGAATGATATTTACTAAATGAGATGATATTTGATAAATGATTGTTCTGAACTGAGTTACAAGTCCGGCAATGCCTCTTAACCTATTCCAACGATGGTTACGGGTTAGGGGTGCTACAACAAGGATACGGAGTATTACCAGAATATTCAGACTAAATACGAACATTTCAAATTATTTAACATTCATGTCAGAGATTATTCATATAGTCCCTTATATGAGCCCTTAATACTCAAGACATGCATTAGAATCAAGTCGAGACTAAACCGGATACTCAAAAAATTTTTCGTGAAATTTTAAATTTTTTTCAAGGTACAGGGGACACACACCCGTGTGGCCAGACACGGCCAAGAGACACGCCTGTGTCTTAGGCCATGTGGACATTCGACATATGGCACACGGTCGTGTCCCAACCCGTGTCCAAATTAGGGAGGTTACTAACTTGGGTCACACGGCCAAGTCACACGTTAGTGTGTTAGGCCATGTGTAGGTGTAGGGGTCACACGGCCAAGCCACACGCTCGTGTGCCAGGCCGTGTGAAAAATCCTGAGTATTCTATTTTGAAATTTTAAGATGCAGGGGACACATGGCCAAGACACACGCCTATGTGCTAGGCCGTGTGTCACACACAGCTGAGACACACGCCCGTGTCTCTGCCAGTGTAGATGAAACTAGGCCATTTCCAAGGCCACTTTTCTCACCCAACTTGTCTAACACCTACATCAACACATAAATGCATTCACAAGGCAATGCTAATCACTCAAATCAACACAAACCAAGTTTTAAACAAGTCGTTTTGTCACATATATCTTAGCATTCTCATTTACCATAGTGATCAAACTCATATTTGCTTACTTATACCAAACACATATTAAACATGATAAAACCACACACATATATATATTTACATCAAAATATGTTCACTTAAGCCATACCAATGGCAAATCACAACCAACACACATATATGTCATCATTTGGCCAAACTTAGCCTATACATGCCATTATACCCAAAAGAAATTTTGTTGTTTATACTGAAGTGAGCTGCAGGATAGTACGATGTTGCTCCGACCAGTTTCCAACCCTTATGAGCTTCCGAGTGCTATAAAACAGAGTAAGCATTTCATGCTTAGTAAGTTTGTATAACAGGAAATTAACTTACCCATATAATTCACATTTAAGGTAAGCATACAAATACATCCAAAGCAATTTGGTAATTTGCCTAAACACATATAATCTCAAGAAACATGTTAGTCATGTAATTCATGTGAATATTAAGAATCTAGGATGAGCTTATCGTGTAACAAATTTTCATACATATATATATATATATATATATATATGCTTTCCACATCTTATATTCATATAACATGTACATTTCCATACTTATTCATCTCAAGTTCAGATTATCTCATGTCTGTAATGGCCTAAATTCAAGATTATCGGAATAATGGTTTCGCAACCATAAATCCGATTTAAATAGAAATTTATTTCAATATGTTTGCATGAGTCTTTATATGATAGGAAATATTTTTATAAATATTTATAAAATGTTAGTAATGCGGTATTAAACTTTCGTTAGAAAATTTTAACGTTTGGGTAGGTAATTAAATGAAAAGGACTAAATTGAAATGAAAGTAAAAGTTTAATTATAGATTAAAAGAAAGTATAAAGGACCAAAATGGCAATTAAGCCATTTTGTCTAGATTGAATGGTGAATTGAAGAAAAATCTGAGATTTTTAGTTTATTATTATATTATTATATTATTATATTATTATATTATTATATTATTATATATATATATATATAAAGAAAAGAGAAAAGAAACAAAAGAGATAGAAACAGAAAAGAAACAGAGAGCAAACGTGAAAGAAGAAGAAAAAGAGAAAAGAAAGAAGAAAAGGAAAATTAAAAGTTTGAAGCTTGGAGTTTAATTTGGTAAGTTAATTTAGTCCTTTTTCTTTTAATTTTGATGCTTTATAAGTTTTAGAACAAAGTTTTGATGAATTTAAGTTGAAATTTTTGAAGTTTCAGAGTTTTTGAATATAGCATATGATGAATAAAATGATGAATTAGTGGTTTAATTGAAAGAATTTGAAGTTAGAATTGGGTAAAGGATTTAATTGTAAAAAATAAGCTATAACAAAACTGTTTTGGACAGCAGCAGTAGAGTAAGTTTGAAAAATCACTAAAATTCGTAGAAGTGGAATTAGAAGTTGAATGAGATATGAAATTAAAGCTTATTGAGTCTATTTTCATATGAAAGAAACATGGAAAGCAAAGGAATTCTGTAATTTGAGATATTTATATTTTTGTAAGACTGATCCAGAGGATTTCGGGATCCCCTGTTCTGACTTTGAAAAATCATAAAAAAATTGAGAAAAATAATTAGGGACTTAACTTTATATGTTTAGAATCCTGAATGAGTCTATTTTCAAATGAAATAAATAAGAAGGTCATATGAATTCTGTATGAAGAGTAATTTGATTCGTAGTGAAGAGAGGTCAGAACAGTCAAACAGTGAAACAGGGGAAACTTTAAGAATAATCTGGTATTGATTGGCCATACCAAAAATTCTGAAAATTTTATGAGAAGAAGATATGTGAGTCTAGTTTCAGGAAAATTAACGGTTCTTCATTTGGAGCTCTGTAGCTCGAGAAATAAATAATTTAGTGACTGTGACTCAAGTAGACAGCTTTGAATAAGCTAAAAATAATAATAGAATTATAGAAAATGCTACATGTGAACATGAAATGTATTGAATTGATGATTGGATTTATTTATTTAGATCCGGAAAACTCAAATACAAAGCTAGATCGAGGAAAGGAAAAAGTCCCGGATTAGTAGATTTTATAAACGAACTAGTATCGAGGTAAGTTCATGTAACTTGAATTATATTGTTAAATGCTTGAAATGTATGTTATTGATGTGAATATAATTTGAATGTTCATTGTATGAAAATTGATGATACATTGGTATATTTGATAAAAAAGGAAGAAATCCGGTTGAATGAAAGGAAAAATTCGATGGATCTCTGAAAAGGAATTGACGGTAAAAAGGATCTAGCCGGACGGGTGATCCTATCTCGATATAGCCCTCCCGAAGAATATGTGGAAAATGGATTTAGCTTGGACGGGTAATCCGAATTAGGGTCTGAATTTAGCCTGGACTGGTAATTCAGATCCAAGCTCATTAGAGTAATTGTCGTTGCATGGGATTTAGCCTGGACTGGTAATCCCGACAATACTCTATGAGTTTATATTACAGGGGATTTAGCCTGGACCGTAATCCATTTGTAAAGATGAGGTTCGCGGGAGTGTGCTCTCTGAAAAAAAATGTGCGCACATGAATATGAATTGACGGACCGGATTTGTACACAAAAGTGTACTCTAAAAATCCATCGAAATTTCGAGTAATTCAACGGGATAAATATGGAAAAATAACAAGGAAATGAAAATCATAGTATTGATGAGCTCATCAATCATGGTGTGTATATTATTGATATATGGAAATTAATGAACTAACTTGAATGTTGAGCTTGTGCATGTTAGGGTATTAATGCATTGAATGGATATATGAATGCTTATTACATTGTATTGAAAATATTAGGTAAGTATAATTCTTGTTACATGGACTTACTAAGCACAAAGCGCTTACTCTGTTTTCCTTTCCCTTGTTTTGTAGTGTTAAGAGCTCTGAGGTCGAATCGGTGGGAGACTCATCACACTATCAACCCCATGATTTCGGTATTTAAAGAAATTTTAGTTTGGAAATGAATGGCATGTATAAGCTAATAAAATAAATGTTAATATGAAATGAATATAAGGTTAGCCATCGATATGGCTTATGTGTTGAAGTTATTTTATAAATATGCATGAATTTTATTTTGAAAATATGTTGAATTAGAATGGTTTTGGTTTAAAAAAAAAAAAAAAAAATTTGTAAACTCGTAATGCCTCGTACCTTATTCGATAACGAATACGGGTAGGGGTGTTACATTTGTTGGTATCGAGCTACGGTTTAGCGGTTCTAGGACCGATATAGCGAATACTGGATTAGCTATACATGCCATTTAAATTATTTTTGATAGTGTGATATCTCCTAACCATTTAAATTGTGTTTTCCTTATAGTAATGTCATCGACCGAGCTCAATCTGAGGAAGTTTGGGAGTCATGCTCGGCTTCAATACAAAGAGAAGAAACTAGCGATAGAAGGCCCGGTATAGAGGGTCAAGGGGAGGAGGCAAAAATAGCCTTCTTTCAAATGATGAATGAATGGTTTACCCAATATATAAGAACTAACCCTACAATGCAAAGCAAACTCAAGCTCCCCTTCTGTTCCTCCACGGTTCCGAGATTCCACAGTGCAGTGCATCGAATCTGTCGAGAAAAGGAAAAGCTCGGTCGATAAAATCCGAAAATATGGGGTCAAGAATTTGAACAGCAGATTGATGATGATCCCGAAAAGAGCTGAATTTTGGTTAGAAAATACTACTCGGGTTTTGGAGGAATTATCTTGCACGCTGGAAGAATGTTTGAAATGTCTTTGTTTCATCGCTAAAAGACACATGACTTATCATTGGTGGAATACTAAAGCTTCAGGTTGTTCCGAAAGAAGAAATTACATGGGAATTCTTCCGCATCGAAGTTCAAAAAGAAATATATCACCAGAGAGATTCCTTGATCGTAAAAAGAAAAGAATTTCTTGAAATGAAACAGGCAATAGATCAAGATTCGAGTATGAAAGAGAATTTGTTCGGTTGAGTAAATATGCTCGAGAATGGGTACGATCGGGAAGTGAAATGTGCAAACGATTGAAAAAGGGTTGAATGAAGAAATTAAGCTACTTGTTGGAATTCTTGAAATTCGAGAGTTTGCTACACTAGCAGAACGAGCTTATAAAGCAGAAGAATGGAGCAAAGAAAAGAAACAGGCTGAGAGGGAAGCTCGAATTTTTAGTAAAAGACCAATGGAAAAATCTCAGTTTTCTGCTCCAAAGAAATTGAAGAAGTACCAGGATCGTTCTACCTCAACCACTGGGTATTCGGATAGAGTGCGAGGTTCACAGCGCACTAATTCAAGACCTTCCACTCTATCAGTGACCAGTGTTGGCAGTGTTGGTACCCCTAAGCCGAGATGCCAGTATTGTAATAAAGCTCATTTTAGTGAATGTCGATTTAAGAGCGGGGCATGTTACCGATGTGGTTCTTTTGACCATTTCCTCAGAGATTGTCCAGAAAGAAGTGAAAAAGAAGCTGAATATATATCGAAGCCAAGTAATCAATCTTGGAGGGGTAGACCATCTCGACCATCCGGTAATGTTAGTGGTAGCCGAGGAGCTACAAAAGATACTACAAGTAGGCCTGAGACACGAGCACCTCCTAGGACATATGTCATGCGTGCGGTGCAGAAGATGCCTCAAAGACCGATGTTATTACTAGTACATTTTCTTTACTTGAAACCGATATTATCGCATTAATTGATCCCGGTTCTACGCATTCATATATATGTGTAAAACTTGCATGCGTTAAAGATTTATCTATTGAACCATGAATTTGTGGTTAAAGTCTCGAACCCCTTTGGCCAATCTATTTTGGTGGATAAAATTTGTAAAAATTGTCCACTGATGGTAAGAGGTTATTGTTTCCTGGCTGATTTGATGTTACTGCCATTTGATGAGTTTGATGTGATATTGGGCATGGATTGGTTAACTCGAATGATGCGATGAGTAAATCAGAAAGTGAGAAATATATTGTGTTGAAGTGTCGAATGGTGAATTACTTGGGTTAAATCCGATCAGACAGAGGATTATCGATGTGATTTCGATTACACGCTCGTAAGTATGTCAAAAAGGGTATGATGCTTTTCTTGCTTATGTATTAGATACTAAGGTATCTCGAGTCAAAGATTCAAGCAGTGCCAATGGTATGTGAATTTTTTCGATGTGTTTCGGAAGAGTTACCGTGGTTGCCACCGTAAAGAGAAGTGGAATTTTCTATAGATTTGATTAGGAACTACTCCGATTTCCATAGCTCGCATCTAGAATGGCTCCTACAGAATTAAAGGAATTAAAGACACGATTCACAGGGAACTTGTTGTGAGGTTTTGTCCGATCGAGTCATTCACCTTGGGGTGCTCGGTTCATTTGTGAAAAAGAAAGATGGGTCTTTGAGATTGTGTATTGACTATCGACAGCTCAATAAGGTAACTATAAAGAATAAGTATCCGTTGCCCCGGATTGATGATTTATTTGATCAACTGAAAGGTGCTACTATATTTTCAAAGATTGATCTCCGATCGGGCTACTATCAGTTACGAGTAAAGGAGTCAGATGTGCCAAAGACAGCTTTCAGAACCAGGTACGGGCATTATGAGTTTCTGGTTATGCCATTTGGGTTGACTAATGCACTGCAGATTTATGGATTTGATGAATCGGATATTCGCACTGCATTTAGATAGGTTTGTGGTAGTTTTCATTGATGATATTTTGGTTTATTCTCGAGATGAAGAAGAACATACAGAACATTTGAGAATTGTGTTGCAAATTCTGCGAGAGAAACAATTATATGCTAAATTCAGTAAATGTGAATTTTGGCTTCGAGAAGTGGGTTTTCTTGGACATATTGTATCTGCTGAAGGCATCAGGGTAGATCCAAGTAAAATCTCAGCTATTGTCAATTGGACTCCACCAAGATCAGATTGAAGTTAGAAGTTTCTTTGGGTTTAGCTGGTTATTATCGAGAGATTTGTACAAGGATTCTCTATGATAGCTTCTCCAATGACTCGATTATTGCAAAAAAGATGTAAAGTTCGAGTGGACTGATGAATGTCAGCAGAGTTTCAACCGATTGAAAGATCTACTAACGAAAGCACCAGTATTAGTGCAGCCTGAACCGGGTAAGGAATTTGTTATTTACAGTGATGCCTCATTAAATGGTTTAGGTTGTGTCTTGATGCAAGAAGGTAAAGTAATAGCCTATGCTTCAAGACAACTTAAACCACATGAAAGAAATTATCCGGTACATGATCTTGAGTTAATTTGCTATTGTTTTTGCATTGAAGATATGGCGGCATTACTTATACGGTGAGAAATGTCATATTTATACGATCATAAAAGCTTGAAGTATTTGATGACACGAAAGATCTCGAATTTAAGGCAGTAGCGGTGGCTTGAATTGATAAAAGACTATGATTTGATTATTGATTATCATCCGTAAGGCTAATGTTGTGGTGATGCTTTGAGTCGAAAATCTCTATTTGCTTTACGAGTTATGAATACCCGATTGTCTTTGATTGATGATGGTTCAATCTTAGCTGAATTGAGAGCTAAACCGACACTTTTACAAAGCAAATATGTGAAGCTCGGAAGAGTAATGAGAAGTTACAGTTAAACGGGCACAATGTGAGTCAGTCAATCGATTCGAATTTCAAGTTGGGGTTGGTGATTGTTTATTATTCAGAGGTAGGTATGTGTACCCAAGAATTGAGCTTCATCTGAAGATTTTACACGAGGCTCACGGTGGTGGTACTATGTCCGTACATCCGGGAAGTAATAAAATGTATAATGATTTGAAGAAGATGTCTTGGTATGTATGAAACGTGATATTTCGATTTTGTATCAAGATGTTTGAAATGTCAACGAGTTAAAGCAGAACATCGTACCTTCTGGTTACTTCACCAATTACTATACCGGAATGGAAATGGGAAAGAATCACTATGGATTTTGTATCGGGGTTACCGTTGTCTCAGGAAAAAAGATGCTATTTGGGTGATTGTTGACCGATTGACAAAGTCAGCAGACACTTTATTCCGATGCACGTATGGATTATTCTTTAGATAAACCCAATTTGAATTGTACATATCCGAGATTGTCGGAGTTACATGGAGTGCCTATCTCCATTATATCGAGATAGAGATCCCCGATTTACGCCTCGTTTTCGGGATAAATTGCAAGAAGCTTTGGGTACTCGGTTGTATTTCAAGATCTTGCATTTCATCCTCGAGACAGATGGCCAATCGAGCGTGTAATACAAGTATTGGAAGATATGCTTCGATGTTGTACACTAGAGTTTAAAGGTAATTGGGAGAAGTATCTACCTTTGATTGAATTTGCTTACAATAATAACAGCTTATCATCCAAAGTATTAAAATGGCACCATATGAAGCTTTGTATGGTAGAAAATGTAGAACACCATTGTATTGGACAGAGCTCAATGAAAAGAAGATACATGGGGTTGATTTAATCCGGGAAATGTAAGAGAAAGTGAAGGTTATTCGGGATAGTTTAAAAAGCGACTTCCGATCGCCAAAAATCATATGCCGATCTTAAACGAAAAGAGATTGAATTTGTGTCGGTGACAAGGTATTCTTGAAAGTGTCTCCTCGGAAGAAAGTTCTCCGATTCGGTCGAAAGGGTAAATTGAGTCCAAGATTTATCGGGCCATATGAGATCATAGAAAGAATTGGACCGGTCGCTTATCGGTTGGCATTACCACCAGAACTTGATAAAATCCATAATGTTTTTCATGTGTCTATGCTACGACGATATCGGTCCGATCCTTCACATGTTATTTCTCCGTGAAGTGGAGATTCAGCCGGATATGACTTACAAAGTGAAGAACCGGTCAAGATATTGCACGGGAAACAAAGGAGCTTAGAAATAAAAAAATAAATTTGGTGAAAGTATTGTGGCAAAAGCACGGGATTGAGGAAGCGACATGGGAACCGGAGGAGGCAATGAGGAAACAATATCCAAACCTCTTTACTGGTAAGATTTTCGAGGACGAAAATCCTTAAAAGGGGGGGAGAGTTGTAATGGCCTAAATTCAAGATTATCGGAATAATGGTTTCGCAACCATAAATCCGATTTAAATAGAAATTTATTTCAATATGTTTGCATGAGTCTTTATATGATAGGAAATATTTTTATAAATATTTATAAAATGTTAGTAATGCGGTATTAAACTTTCGTTAGAAAATTTTAACGTTTGGGTAGGTAATTAAATGAAAAGGACTAAATTGAAATGAAAGTAAAAGTTTAATTATAGATTAAAAGAAAGTATAAAGGACCAAAATGGCAATTAAGCCATTTTGTCTAGATTGAGGCGGTGAATTGAAGAAAAATCTGAGATTTTTAGTTTATTATTATATTATTATATTATTATATTATTATATTATTATATTATTATATATATATATATATAAAGAAAAGAGAAAAGAAACAAAAGAGATAGAAACAGAAAAGAAACAGAGAGCAAACGTGAAAGAAGAAAGAAAAAGAGAAAAGAAAGAAGAAAAGGGAAAATTAAAAGTTTGAAGCTTGGAGTTTAATTTGGTAAGTTAATTTAGTCCTTTTTCTTTTAATTTTGATGCTTTATAAGTTTTAGAACAAAGTTTTGATGAATTTAAGTTGAAATTTTTGAAGTTTCAGAGTTTTTGAATATAGCATATGATGAATAAAATGATGAATTAGTGGTTTAATTGAAAGAATTTGAAGTTAGAATTGGGTAAAGGATTTAATTGTAAAAAAATAAGCTATAACAAAACTGTTTTGGACAGCAGCAGTAGAGTAAGTTTGAAAAATCACTAAAATTCGTAGAAGTGGAATTAGAAGTTGAATGAGATATGAAATTAAAGCTTATTGAGTCTATTTTCATATGAAAGAAACATGGAAAGCAAAGGAATTCTGTAATTTGAGATATTTATATTTTTGTAAGACTGATCCAGAGGGATTTCGGGATCCCCTGTTCTGACTTTGAAAAATCATAAAAAAATTGGAGAAAAATAATTAGGGACTTAAATTTATATGTTTAGAATCCTGAATGAGTCTATTTTCAAATGAAATAAATAAGAAGGTCATATGAATTCTGTATGAAGAGTAATTTGATTCGTAGTGAAGAGAGGTCAGAACAGTCAAACAGTGAAACAGGGGAAACTTTAAGAATAATCTGGTATTGATTGGCCATACCAAAAATTCTGAAAATTTTATGGGAAGAAGATATGTGAGTCTAGTTTCAGGAAAATTAACGGTTCTTCATTTGGAGCTCTGTAGCTCGAGAAATAAATAATTTAGTGACTGTGACTCAAGTAGACAGCTTTGAATAAGCTAAAAATAATAATAGAATTATAGAAAATGCTACATGTGAACATGAAATGTATTGAATTGATGATTGGATTTATTTATTTAGATCCGGAAAACTCAAATACAAAGCTAGATCGAGGAAAGGAAAAAGTCCCGGATTAGTAGATTTTATAAACGAACTAGTATCGAGGTAAGTTCATGTAACTTGAATTATATTGTTAAATGCTTGAAATGTATGTTATTGATGTGAATATAATTTGAATGTTCATTGTATGAAAATTGATGATACATTGGTATATTTGATAAAAAAAGGAAGAAATCCCGGTTGAATGAAAGGAAAAATTCGATGGATCTCTGAAAAGGAATTGACGGTAAAAAAGGATCTAGCCCGGACGGGTGATCCTATCCTGATATAGCCCTCCCGAAGAATATGTGGAAAATGGATTTAGCCTTGGACGGGTAATCGAATTAGGTCGAATTTAGCCTGGACTGTAATTGGATCCAAGCTCATTAGAGTAATTGTCGTTGCGTTGGGATTTAGCCTGACTGGTAATCCCGACAATACTCTATGAGTTTATATTACAGGATTTAGCCTGGGTAGTAATCTCTCTTTGTAGAAAGATGAGGTTCGCGGGAGTGTGCTCTCTGAAATGAAAATGTGCGCACATGAATATGAATTGACGGACCCGGATTTGTACACAAAAGTGTACCTCTAAAAATCCATCGAAATTTCGAGTAATTCAACGGGATAAATATGGAAAAATAACAAGGAAATGAAAATCATAGTATTGATGAGCTCATCAATCATGGTGTGTATATTATTGATATATGGAAATTAATGAACTAACTTGAATGTTGAGCTTGTGCATGTTAGGGTATTAATGCATTGAATGGATATATGAATGCTTATTACATTGTATTGAAAATATTAGGTAAGTATAATTCTTGTTACATGGACTTACTAAGCACAAAGCGCTTACTCTGCTTTTCCTTTCCCTTGTTTTGTAGTGTTAAGAGCTCGGAGGTCGAATCGGTGGGAGACTCATCACACTATCAACTTGATATTTTGGTATTTAAAGAAATTTTAGTTTGGAAATGAATGGCATGTATAAGCTAATAAAATAAATGTTAATATGAAATGAATATAAGGTTAGCCAGCCGATATGGCTTATGTGTTGAAGTTATTTTATAAATATGCATGAATTTTATTTTGAAAATATGTTGAATTAGAATGGTTTCGGTTAAAAAAAAAAAAAAAAAAAAATTTGTAAACTCGTAATGCCTCGTACTTATTTCGATCGATAACGAATACAGGTAGGGGGTGTTACAATGTCAGAACCTTACCTGTTGAATTTATTATAAATATCTTAGTACACTTGAACTGTACAAACTATAATCCATCAATTCATATTTAGGAGTGCTCGTTAAAGCACATAATCAGAAGCCCTCTCTCTCGAGCCATATAACGGGAAGCTCATGTGAGCCATATATCAGGAAGCTTATCCGGGTTGTAATACGAGAAGCTCTAAGAGCCATAATTGGGAAGCTCATGCGAGCCATAATCAGGAAGCTCATGCGAGCCTATAATGGGTAGCTTTGAAGAGCCATTAACGGAAAGCTTCGGATAACGATATATCGGGAAGTTCAAGCGAGCCATATCAGGAAGCGTCGAAGAGCCATTAATTAGGAAGCTCACAATGAGCCTTTAATCGAGAAGCTCACGAAGAGCCATATAACGGGACGCTCATAAGAGTTGTGGTGTGTTTACAACACATGCAGAATCACAACCAATCGGGATGCTCCGAAGAGCTATTAGCGAGATCTATACGAATGAATTTAACATCTATACGAAGAGCTGTGGTGTGTCTAACTTCACATTTGAGTTATCGAGATCTATACAAATGAATTTAACATCAATTTAATACAATTTATATTCAATTCAATCCAATTCATATCTTAGGCAAAATTACCATTTTGCCCCTATACTTTTAATTAATGACGATTTCGTCTCTAGGCTTGGAAAATGAAATTCATGCAATTTAATCCTTATTCCAAGCCTAGCTAATTTTTACATGTAACATTTGCAGCCCATATAATTTATAAAATTCATAAATTTTCCATAAATTTTACATCTTTAAAATTTAGTCCTTAAATAACAATTTCATCAAAATTCACTTTATAAAAGTTGTTTATCTATCAACAACCTTTCATTTTCTACCATAAATTTCATAATTTATGCATATTCATCCATGGAAAAACCCTTGTACTTTGATAACTTTACAAATTTATCCCCGAGATAGCTAGATTAAGCTATTACGATATCAGAAATATAAAAATTACTAAAAACGAGACTTGAATACTCACCTAATTAGGCCAAATAAGTTTTCTCTTTCTTCAATTCTCCATGGCTAGGGTTTCCATATTTCATTTGGGAAAGATGATGATAAAATGATGATATTTCCTTTATTTTATTATTTATCATCTTTATTTATCATCTTTCCAACTTTATCCTTTTCTTTTTCTAATTTTTCATAGATGAATCATCAAACTTATCTACTAACTCCTCTTAATGGTCTATTTGCCATATAAAGACTTCAAATTTTTAATTCCATAGCTATTTGATCCTTTTAGCTACTAGAATTCAACTTTTACATTTTATGCAATTTGGTCCTTTTCTCAATTAAACATGAAATAGGTAAAATTTTTCTTAACAAAATTTCTATACGATATTCCTATCATAATGCAGATCATGAAATAATATTAAAATAAATTTTCTTATGGATTCGGATTTGTGGTCCCGAAACCACTGTTCCGATTTCACTGAAAACGGGCTCTTACAGTAATAGCATAATATATATAATATATAATATTATTTATTGATTTTGGTTAATTCAGTTAATTATCCTATTTCGAACTGAATTTACCATTAACCGAAATTCAAAAAAATCTTTCATTGACCTCCGACTAACTAGATCGATTAACCGACCGAGTAACCGAATTAGATTAGCTCGGTCGATTAATCTATCATTATGAGTTTTGATGAGTTGCTACTACTAGCAGCTAAATCAGGAGCTGCACTAAAAATCTAACTGGTTCTGCACGAAGATCCTATCAAGTCTGCTGCTCCCAGATTGATGATTTAGCTGCTGAGATTGATGTTTTTAAAAGTTAGCCGACGCGTAATTATCACCTTGAATTGCCCCCACATCCCGCTGCCATTATTTTCCTATTTAATTATCTAAAATTTCTTTCTCTGTTCATGAGCTTTGCGTACCTGATTGTTATTCATGAAATAGACATGATCAATTTATTCAGTTTCCAGTTAGCAGTTAGGTACGCCTTCTTGGTGCATTTTTGAATCGTCCCAAAAAATAATAAGGAATTTGAAAATTATTATTAGTATATTACAAATTAATTAGCATTTTAAGGGGGAGAAAAAACAGCAAATGAATGACTACCAACCACAACTCAGAATATACAAACGTGTAATAAGTCACTTGCAAAAGATATGAACTTTTATTTTCGATGAACTTCCAACTTCTCCCTCTCATTCTTTGTAATTAATTTGTGGCTTAATTCAATGCATTATTTTCATTTTTAGCCTCTTTCTTTTATTTTATTTTCACTATTTTATTTCTTGTAGGTTACTGTGGGAGTTTTATTATTTTAACACAGAAGTTAATTTGGCTAGAAAAATATACCAATGGAAAGATTCAATTCATGCAATAGAAATCACTTAACGTTCGAGTAGAATGAATAACAATAGAAGGTTTTAGAAGGCCTTAAATTTAGTTACCCAAATCTGTTGAAAATCGTAAGTTCGGGGTTTCAACTTGGGTTTTAGTTTGGGGTTTAGATTCAACTTTGATTTTGGGTTAGGGTGTTCAAATGGTTAACCAAACCGAACTAAATTAACCGAACTTTTTGATCTTTTAACCGTTAACCGAACTGAATTATTTCAAAAAAAATTACCCGAATTATTTTTTTTTGTTAAAGCAAGTATAAAACATATAACTTTTTTTTATAATATTCATTTGATTGAATTATCCGAATTAACCGAATTAGTAATAGCCTATTACATATAATGTAACACCCCTAACCCGTATCTATTGTCAGAATAAGGTTACAGAGCATTATCATAAAAATGTAACTATAGAACATCAACATAAACATGACATAATTCATTCATATACATGCATAAAGTCCCTTAATCGAGCCCTCGAGGCCTTAGAAACACCTTAGAAACGATTCGGGACTAAACTGAAAACATTTGGAAATTTAAGAAAAAGTTGGAAAAATTGAACTGTAGGGGTCACACAGCTGAGACACACGATCCTGTCTCAGGCCATATAACAATCGAAATTGGGACACATGGCCGTGTCCCAGCCCGTGCTCGTGTAACTTCCGAAGTTGGGTCACACGGCCAAGCCACACGCCCGTTTGCTAGGCCGTATAACTGCCAGACTTGAATGGCTTTAAAACTTATATGGGATACACGGCCGTATCGCACGGCTGTGTGTCACACATGGCTGAGACACACGCTTGTGTCTTAGGCCGTGTGGATATGAAATTGGCCAAAATCAAGCCATTTCCATCACCCATTTCAAGCTTGTACCTAAACACAATTTGTGCACAACTTCAAGGCTTCAAAAACATACCAACACATATTTAAAATGACCAATTCAATAGACCATTATCATACAATCAATATGCCATGTAAGGCACCTCAATCACAATCAATCAAACATACCTAAACATATGCATAGTTGACCATATTTCAATCATCTCAAAATATACCGTAACTTGACCTATTCCATGTCAATTTAAACTTACCATTTGGACCATTTCTCTCATGCACCAAATGCACATAAATGACATAATTCAACCATTACTAAAATCGTACCAAATAACCAACATATATACATACCAAAATCAACATTTAGCATTCAACCAAACATTAGACGTAAGTCCACCTATACATGCAATTATAATCTTGGCCAAAACATCAAAACTACTGATACAATCGCTGGATAGTATTATAAATCTCTGACGAATTTTCAACCAGTAGAGCTTCCGATAATCTGTAAAGTAAGGGAAAATAACTACGTAAACAATAAATGCTTAGTAAGCTCGTATAAACTTTAAATATAATATTTCATTTCAATAATAAACTTTATAGGATTACTGTAAACCTATACCAATACCATAACTGTACTTGATATAAAATTTTAATTGTTTATTTAATTATTATTGAATCGATAATCTATATTTAATTAGTTGAATCACCGCTTTAATTTTTAAAACATTTACTAGCATTGATTTTATGAGCTCTATTTTAAATAAGCTACTGAATATAAATGATTTTTAAATCATGCATCGTTAGTTAATGAGAAAATGAAAAATTATCATAAACTTTAAAAATTAGTTTCATTTAACTTTATTTTTTTAAATAATGTCTCGTCAGCTTATTAATTATAATGCACAAAATTAAATTATAAAATTTACAAACTGTAAGCATAAATGTCAGGTAGCATGTATTCTAACTCGGCCTTTATTTCTGGAAAATTTTAAGGAAAGCTCTTCAAAACTCTTAATCGGTTGGGAGGGTTACATATATTATGTAAGGTTAAATATAAAAATTAATATAATTATTGATATAACATCATTTTATATTTATATATTGCATATATAAATAATTATATTTATCCAATGTAGAAAATAAATTGATTTATTTATTTCTTTAAATATGTATGATTAAATCAAAATTGAAGTTTCAACTATACATTTGAACCACAATTAGAGTTTTACGTGTACAATTATACTAAATTAAAGTTTATCTATATAATTGCACATTAAATCAAATTTCGTGTATAATTTTGAGATTTATCCATCATATAATTATATAATATTATTATCTAAAAAAATGCATTGACATTACAATTTTGTTATAATAATTTATATAATTTGATAGTTTGTAATATATGTAATACATAGATAAAATAAGTTTCATAAAATAATTCAAACTTTTTACTACTTTGCATAATTTGATAATGTATTAATGTAATTCGTAAAGCCATAAAATAAAACTCACATTCATAAAAGTTTAAGAAAGAAATAAAAAATATAAAGTATAAAGAATATATGTATAGGGGTGGAGGGAGGACGGAGGAGCACGCAGTGGCCTTTGGCCACCCAAAAAAGTAAAATATTTTCTATTAGTCCTTTCATTTTTTAGAAAATTACATGTTAGTAAAATGGTAAAAATCACTTTAGTCCCTTTAAATTTTTTATTCAATTTTGACCCCGTAAAACAATATTTTGGCTTTGCCCCTATAAATAAGGAGAGAATAATGCTTTTTGTCTCTTTTTTTTTTCATATGACAATTTTTAATTGATTATCCTTTTTTCTTTAAATGGAGTTATCGATTTGATTAATAGTCGAACTAGTAGAGGTACCAAGTTGGGGAAAAATAGTTTGGGTGTTACTTGTGACAAAAAAAATTTAGGTACCAAAATGAAAAAAATGATATAGCTTTGATATCAATTTGTGGGATTTGCAAATTATAGAAGGCTATTTAAGAGTTAAGGTATATGCCATATGTAATAGTCCCATGATTAAGGCATGTCTTTTGAGAAAAAGGTAATGGCTCTGTGACAAGTATCGGAGCAACCATTGATTGTCTGGTTTCATGTTGAGTGCCCAATGGGTGGGGTAAGTTGAGTGGACCAGTTATGACAAATGAGCCTATGACGAGGTATCACGAGATTGAGTAGAAAAGAAGGTCACACTAAACACCCTAAAAAAAAAATGAAAAATGCATGAATCTCACGTCAGAAAGAAAATTCTCTATATTTCAGCTTTAATAGATAAGGTAGTATATTTTAGTGTTAACGCAGGTTTATTGCTTCATAGTATCAGTAAGTATGTATGTATGTATACACATTTAGTGAAGTTCCATACCAATATTCTCTCATTTACAACTAGAAAAAAAGCTGTTAATTTTCAAACTACACATTGTCATACTAGTAAAATTCGATTCATCGTTCACCGTCACCAGTCAAGAAACGCATGTCGGCACATATATCATATGCCTTGTTGTGTACAAGGTTGGTTCCTCAGTTCCTGTACTTCATAGTTTCTTTCTCAAATCCAATTGTAGGGAATTGCTTGGCGAACTCCTCGACATCGTGGCGGAGTTTTGCAACCTCAGAGTTGAAGCCGGAAGACTACAGAGTCGCCACGAAATCTTTCAACTTTGTCCCTGGTTTACAAAAACCAATAGTATGCACCTATCGATCAGTGTTAAGCATTGGCCTGCAATGCAACAAGTGACCAGCAGCAGTTCAACCTGCATGCCAGCATCGAGACTGAACCAGAAGCAACTTAGTCATTTTGTTTCTTTTGATCATTTTGTAACTTGATCAAGTTAGCTTGTAACTTGATATCAAAAGTTAGTAAATTTTTTATTTGAATTTGATGGATGTAATAGCTGACATTGTCAGCTTCGTTTTTGTGTGTTACATAAGTTAGCATTAGTTAAGCTTAGTGGGAGTAGTTAAGTCATTAAGTAATTGTCATCTTGACTTTGTAACTCATGTATATATTTTTACATTTTTCAATGAAGTATGAAATGTGATTTTTTTCAGCCATTGTTTTGAGCTTAAGTTCTTCTTGCTAAGTTTCAAGCTTTCTTTCTCTTTTGTTTTGTTTTCATTCGATCATATGCAAAAACTTCATGCCAAGTGTTTGCTAAGTTGCTGCCAATGTTCCAACATATGGTAAACAAAGCCAGCCTTCTTTGAGGACCTCTGTTGTTGGTGTTTTTCTATGGAAACAAAGCTTGAGAAGGAAGAAACTACTTTTTTGTTGGTCTGTTTGTTTTGTTGTTGGAACATGAGCTTCACACCACTACCACCACCTGTGTTTGCTGGAGAGAACTACTACATTTGGGTAGTTAAGACAAAAACTTACCTCCAAGCGCATGATTTGTAGAGTATAATCGAGAAGGATGCTGAACCACCTCCATTGAGAGCCAATCCCACCATTTCTCAGATTACGCAACATAGTGAGGAGCGAGCCAAGAAGCACAAAGCCATGGCTTTCCTGCAGAATGGAGTGTCTGATGTAATCTTCACTCGAATTATGGCTTGTGACTCACCTAAGCAAGCATGGAAAAGGCTGAAGCAGGAGTTCATGGGATTAGATAAGACAAGGCAGCAACAAGTGATCAATTTTAGAAGAGAATTTGAAAATTTGAAAATGAAAGAGTCAGAGACTATCAAACAGTACTCTGATAGGATAATGGCTACTGTCAACAACATTAGGCTCCTTGGAGAAGATTTCAGTGAGAGTAGGGTTGTTGAGAAGGTTATCACTACTCTCCCTGAGAGGTTTGAGTCAAAGATCTCCTCATTAGAGGACTCGAGGGATCTCACAACCATTTCTTTGTTTGAGTTGGTGAACTCTCTTTATGTACTTGAGCAAAGAAGAGCCAATAGGTAGGAAGAGCACCCTAAGGGAGCCTTCCAAGAAAAAGCCAAAGAAGGCTCAAGCTCAAGTCAGAAAGCAAAGAAGCCTTGGGTCAATAGAATGGAGAAATCAAGAAGAGATGCAGGGAAAAGAAGGTCTCCACCATGTATACACTACAAGAAGGCCAATCATTTGGAGAAGTACTGCTGGAACAGGCTAGATATTCAGTGCAAAAGTTGTAAGCAGTATGGTCATCATGGGAAGGTGTGCAGGAACAAGGAGGCACAAGCTCAGTAGCAAACACAAGCTAAGCCTGCTAAGGACTTTCAAGCTCAGGAGGAGCATGTCTTTACTGCCTCATGCTTTGCAACCACAAGCAAAGTCAAATGCAGTTGGCTTGTGGATAGGGGCTTCTCACATCACATGGCAGCTGATGAAAGCTTGTTCAAAAACCTTGATAGGAGCTTTTCCTCAAAGATCAAGATAAGCAATGGGAACCTGATTGAAGCCAAAGGCAGAGGTGATGTTGTGATCAACACTGGTTCAGTTAACAAAGTTATTTCAGATGTGCTTTATGTGCCTGATATAGATCAAAATTTACTTAGTATTGGTCAGTTGGTTGAAAAAGGATATCAAGGATGGTTCTTGTGTTATTGAAGACTTTCATGGACAGGAAATGGTCTCAGTACCTATGGTAGGCAAATGTTTTATGCTTGATGTAAGTCAGCTTGAGAAGAAAGCTTATACAAGCCTAGCTGACAATGCTGGCCTATTGCATAAGAGACTAGGCCATGCTAATTTCAGGTCACTCGATTTGTTGCACAAGTTAAATTTGGCAGAGGACATGACCAAGGTTGAGGCAGGAGACATTATTTGTGAAGTATGCCATCTTGGTAAGCAGGCTAGGCTGCCTTTTCCAGTCAACAAGGCATGGAGGGCTCGAGAAAGGCTTGAATTGGTACATTCTAATGTATGTGGACCAATGAACACCCTTTCACTGAATGGCAGTAAGTACTTTGTGCTGTTTATAGATGACCTGACCAGATTTTGTTGGGTTTACTTCATGAAACAGAAGTCTGAGGTGTTTGAAGCCTTTGGAAAATTCAAAGCTTTAGCTAAGAATCAAACAGGCTGCAAGATTAAGGCTTTGAGGATAGATAATTGCATTGAATACTTGTTTGAGAGATTTCAGAAGTTCTGTGAGCAGGTTGAGATCCATCATCAATTAACCACAGTGTATACTCCTCAACAAAATAGAGTATGTGAGAGGAAGAATAGGACAGTGATGCACATACTAGGTGTTTGCTATTTCAAAGCAAACTTCCAAGCACATTTTTGGGTTGAAGGTGTCAATACCTTAGTATACCTGATCAACAAGCTGCCAACACATGCTGTGAAGGACAAGACTCCTTTTGAAGCATGGCATGGACTCAAGCTATCTGTTTCTCATTTGAAAGTGTTTGGCTGTGTATGTTATGTTCTTGTACCTGCAGAAAGAAGAACTAAGCTTGAGAAGAGGTCAATTCCAGGCATATTTGTTGGCTACAATAGCACCAAGAAGGGCTACCGGGTATTTGATCCCTCAATCAAGAAGATTTTGGTGAGTAGGGATGTCAAATTTGATGAAGAAAAGTTTTGGAGCTTGGATGGTTCAGATACAAGTCAGTTTGAAGAAGACCAAATTGACAGTAGTTTGGAACCAACAGAAAATGAGCTCAGCAATACAAATGTGGATGATCCTCCTGTGAGAGGAACCAGGTCCATTGATGACATATATCAAAGATGTAATGTGGATATAGTTGAGCCTTTGAGCTTTGAAGAGGCTGTGAGAAACAAGCACTGGAAGAAGGCCATAGAAGCTGAGATTAACATGATCCAAAAAAATAAAACTTTGGATCTGGTGGATAGATCTGATCAGAAGAAAGTCATAGGTGTCAAGTGGGTTTTTAGAGCCAAATTCAATACCGATGGCTCATTAAACAAACACAAGGCAAGGCTTGTGGTGAAAGGGTATAGCCAGCAGCATGGTATTGATTTTATGGAAACATTTGCTCCAGTGGCAAGGCTAGATACCATCAAGCTTCTGTTTGCCTTGGCTGCACAGAAGTATTGGAAAATTTATCAACTAGATGTTAAGTCATCCTTCTTAAATGGTTTTCTTAAAGAAGAGATATATATCAAGCAGCCAGATGGTTTCAAAGTCCAAGGAGAAGAAGACAAAGTCTATAGGCTGAAGAAATCTCTTTATGGCCTGAAGTAGGCACCTCGAGCTTGGTATGACAGGGTTGATGCTTACTTGTCTAGGCTCGAATTTGAGAAAAGCTTGAGTGAGCCAACACTCAATGTGAAGAAGTCCAAAGATGAGACCTTGCTGATTGTTTCAATCTATGTGGATGATTTGTTGGTGACCGGAAACAAGGGTGATTTGATCCAAGAATTCAAAGCACAAATACAAGAGGTGTTTGACATGATTGACTTGGGAATCATGACATACTTCCTTGGTATGAAAGTGAACCAGTCTGATCAATGCATTTTTATCAGTCAGCATGCCTTTGCTTTGAAAATTCTCAATAAATTTTACATGGCAAATTGCAAATTAGTGAGCACACCATTGGCTCAAGGGGAGAAACTGACAAGTTTTGGAAATCAAGAAAGAGTTGATGAAAGGGAGTACAGAAGCTTAGTTGGTTGTTTGCTTTACTTAACAACAACCAGACCTGACCTCATGCATGCTGTTAGTCTATTGTCAAGGTTTATGCATTGTTGACCTAACTCATTTCAAAGCAGCTAAGAGGATACTCAGGTATGTTAAAGGAACTTTGAAGTTTGGGGTCATGTTTAAGAAAGGAAGTGAGCTTAAGCTAATTGGTTACTCAGATAGTGACTAGGCTGGCTCTATCGATGACATGAAGAGCACTTCTGGCTACTTTTTCACCCTTGGCTCAGGAGTTTTCTGCTGGAGTTCTAAGAAGTAGCAAATAGTTGCTTAGTCCACAGCTGAAGCTGAATACATAGCAGCTGCAGCAGCAGTTAATCAAGCCATTTGGCTTAGAAAGTTGCTATGTGATCTAAATGAAGAGTAACTTGAACCTACTGAGATCAAGGTTGACAACCAATCAGCAGTGGCATTAGCCAAAAATCCAGTTTTTCATGGCAAAACCAAACATTTTAAGATTAAGTTCCATTTTGTTCAAGAGGCTGAGTAGTCCAAAGAAGTTAGTCTTGTTCATTGCAGCTCACAAGATCAATTGGCTGATATTTTGACAAAGCCTCTTGGTACAACAAGGTTCGATGTCTTGAGAGGTTCAATTGGTGTTTGTTGCATATAGTCCAAGGAGGAGTGTTAAGCATTAGCCTGTAATGCAACAAGTGACAGCGATAGATTAAACTTGCATGCCAAAGATCGAGATCGAACCGAAGCAACTTAGTCATTTTGTTTCTTTTGATCCTTTTGTAACTTGATCAAGTTAGCTTGTAATTTGATATCAAAAGTTAGTAAATTTTTTATTTGAATTTGATGGATGTAATAGCTGACATTATCAGCTTTATTTTTGTGTGTTACATAAGTTAGCATTAGTTAAGCTTAGTGGGAGTAGTTAAATTATTAGGTAATTGTCATCTTGACTTTGTAACTCATGTATATATTTTTACATTTTTCAATGAAATATGAAGTGTGATTTTTTCAGCCATTGTTTTGAGCTCAAGTTCTTCTTGCTAAGTTTCAAGCTTTCTTTCTCTTTTGTTTTGTTTTCATTTGATCATATGCAAAAACTTCATGCCAAGTGTTTGCTAAGTTGCTGCCAATGTTCCAACAATCAGCAGAATATTCAAGCAAGAATAGGATCGGGAATCGAGGATAAAGGCTTACAATAATAACCTTTAGTTTCGGCCTTGATTTTCAGTTCCAAGTTTACGGTAGCATCGAAGTACTCTGCTACCTTAACAAAGTCTCCCTCGATGAATCCCCTTGATGTAAGAGCTGGGGTACCTGAAATGCAATGGGATTCATCAGAATAAGTTTATGTCATCTAAGAATAGCATTTACAGTATGAGGCTTTACCCATTTTGATACCACCAGGAATCATAGCCGACACTTCTTCTGGTACCGTATTTTTATTTGCTGTAATATGAACTGCTTCCAACACCTTTTTAACCCTGGATCCATCAATTTCCTATAAAGAAGACACTATAAAAGCTTAGCTACATGATATGGTTCATGCTATAAAGCACAACAATGAAGATTCTATTCTACGACCTTATTCTTCAAGTTAACCAACACTAGATGGTTCTCGGTTCCACCAGAAACAAGTTCGTATCCCTTTCTGGCCAGAGTCTGCAAATTCAGTGGTTAAAAAACGACTTCATATACAAAGAGTAAGTTCTTCTATATCTTGCATATGATACCAGCGCGAACTTCGAGCAATTACTAAGAACTTGCTCCTGGTAGGCCTTATATTCTGGAGTTGTTGCCTGTTTCAGTGCAACAGCTAGACCAGTAAATGTGTGATTGTGTGGATCGCCTTGAAGTCCAGGAAAGACTGCCTGATTGATTTTGTCTTCATAATCATACAAAACCTCTTTCCCCTATTTGTTAATCTCTTTCACTCCTTTTCTGAAGAAAATCATGGCTTCACTAGGTCCACGAAGCGACTTGTGAGTTGTGGTGGTCACAATATCGGCATACTCGAAAGGTGAAGGTATAACACCAGCTACAACCAAACCACTTATATGTGCCATGTCTGCTAACATTATTGCCTTTTGCTTGTCACAAACCTGGTCAATACATAACAAACATGACATCCAACATGATCAAAACAGATAGGTTCAGATAAAAGTAAAGAAGGTTACCTTCCAGATACGCACATAATCGTATAGATGGGCATAAGTACTAGCACCAGCAACTATGAATTTTGGCCTAAAAAGAGTTGCCCTCTTCTCTAACTGAAATAAAAAACTTGGCTGTCAAGAAAACCGAATTTTGGCATGAGAAAATGAGAAGTGATGAAATAAATACCTGGTCATAGTCAATGTAAACGGTGCTCTCATTCAGTCGATACGACATTGTCTCGAAAAATATGGATACGGCGTATATCTTTTTGGTATCGGTCTACCGATCACAAAAGCAATTATGTAAGGGCATATTTTAAAAGTGTAGCAGAATCAAGGTATAGAAATTTAAAGTACCTGACCTGATAACCATGAGAGAGATGTCCTCCATGAGTGTTATAGTATAATTCACACGTGCTTAGCATGGTAAATAGATAGCTAGTATGTTAGCATTCCGTTATGAGCTAACAACTCGTTAGTACGTTAGCATTCTGTTATGAGCTAACGACTCATCAGTTAGGCATTGTTGCCTATATATATCTGTGTATTAAGAACTTAAAAAAGGCAAGATTCATTTCACAAATAATACATTAATTCTACTATAAGTTTAGTATTCAATACTCTTTCATGGTATCAGTCGCAAGGTTCTGACCTGGTATGGCTCCTCTGCTCTCTCTAGACTCTGATGGTGGTGATCCAAGCGGATCTGTTTTTTTCGGCGAGCGTCTCATAACCACGTTTCCTCGCCACGACGTGGTTAAGCTTGCTGGTGACACGTTCCTTCAATGGCGACAGTAGGTACGCCTTATACTCACTAGCTATGGTTTATTTGGATTTCTTGACGATTCTCTCTCTGCTTCGACGAGATTTATCCAAGCTCCAGATGGAAATCTTCTCGCTAATCCTTCAGCTACAATCTTTACTTAACAAGACAATCTACTAACCTCTTGGCTACTCTCGACCATTAGCTCCTCTGTGTTGTCTTCGTTCACGGACGTTCGCACCGCTAGTGGTGTGTGGATTTTGGCTAACGGTCTCTTTACGGTTGACACTAGCATGAAGCAGTCGCAACTCCGGCATGCTCTCTATTCTCTCTAAAAAAGTACCTTATCTGTTTGTGATTATGTTGAAAAAATAACAAATCTTTGTGCTCTTCTTGCTGCCTCTGGTTCCCCGATCTTAGAGAATGAGAAGACGACAGTCTTGTTCTCGGGTCTCCCCTTTGAGTTTGACGCGGTTACTTCATATGCGTCTTTGTCGATGACGCCGTTACCTTTTCACCGACTCGTTGATGCGTTTCTTGAGTGTGAAGCTCGTCAACTTAGATCTGCTAAGGAAACGTTGATTACTACAAATTTTGTTGACGGTTCATCGACACAAGAGGTGGCCGGCTATCCTCGTGGCGGTCGCTCTTCTGCTCGTGGATGGGGCTAAAGTTTTCGCTATAGTGTACAGTGCCAAATCTGTAGTAGATATGGCCATTTTTCTCAACGATACTTCTATCGGTATTGTAGTGATGATCAGTCGTCGAACGGTCAACCTCTGGTTTCTCGTGACGATCGAAATTTGGGGCCGCATGTGGATGCCTGGCCTGGTGTTGGTGCGAATACTGGAAGGGAGAATTTTCAAGATACAAATTGGTATGGTCAAAATTGGGGCCTTTATGGTCAACCGAATTTTTTAAATTCAAGTGAGGGGTTCGTTTATCCAGGTGCTTGGCCGGTGGTGGACCATTTAGTCACACGTGGGCCTGCTACTACTACATGTAGGCTGATTGGTGAAAGACCACCTCCCAATGGATTTCCATCTTCTCAATGACTGACTTAATGGTCAATTCGTGGGTCCACCATCTGGGCCGCATGGTACTGTTTCAGCAAGCCCTCATGGACCGCATGATGTTGGAAATAATTTTGGGCCTCGTGGACCGGTTCACACATGGACTTCGGATGAACAAAATTGTTCTGCACCTAATGCCTATTATGCTACCATTAATCCGTCTCGGGAAATTGGTGATTCTGCGATTCCATGGTGCACAAAACCGAGAGCTCGGGTCTTTAATATTGATTCTTCTCCGTATGGCTCCTCTCAATTTGTTGGGTTACCTCCGAGGGTTTCTGACTTGCATGCATCTGACTATTCTGATACCACAGCTTATGATTCAAGTTTCAACAATAGTAATTCGTATGTTCCGTTGCAAGTAGGAAGTGCGACTTGGTGCCCAAATTCAGGTGCCACTCACCACGTGTGTTAGAATACGTTTGCTCTTAATTCTTCCAACCCGTATACAGGTAACTCTTCGCTTAAAATGGGAAATGGAGTTTCTACTAAAATCTCTTCTATTGGGAATTCGATGTTTGCTACATAGAAGAAAGTTTTACACTTATCAAATGTTTTGTGTGTGCCTAGCATTCGCAAGAACTTGCTTTCTGTGTCTAAATTTGCTACAAATAACAAAGTATTTTTTGAATTTCACCCTTCCTATTGTATGGTTAAGGATATCCAGACGCAGGAAATATTGATGCGGGGCCAAGTTCGTGATGGGCTTTATTATTTTTCGGCCAACTTGACGGATGATTTCCCAGTTGTGCATAATGCCTTAGTTCGAGAAAATACCTTAAGTAATAATGTTTTTACTTTGTGGCACAGGAGACTAGGCCATCCTTCTTCTACTATAGTGAAAAATGTTCTTAGTAGATTTCATATTACATTCAATAAAAATTGTTTTGATGAAGTATGTGTAGCATGTCAGCAAGGGAAATCACACAAACTACCGTGTAGCATGTCAGCAAGGGAAATCACACAAACTACCGTTCTCACAATCTCTCACAAAGTATGATCTGATCTCTTGGGACCAGCTTCGATTTCATCTGAAGGAAATCTCTACTATGTATCCTTCAATGATATGTGTAGTCGTTTCACATAGATTTATTTGATTAAACGTAAATCTCAAGCTCTTGAGTGTTTTCTACAGTTTCAGCAGATGGTTCAAACTCAGTTTGGGAAATGCATTAAGAAATTTCAAAGTGATTGGGGTGGTGAATTTCGGACCTTTGCATCTATTCTAGCCAATCATGGTATTATTCACTGATTGTCTTGTCCTTATACGTCTGAACAAAATGGGGTCGCTGAACGTAAACATCGTCATATTGTGGAAACTGGTCTTACCTGGTTAGCTCAGGCTAGTGTACCTATAGACTACTGGGGTTATGCCTTTCGTAGTGTTGTGCATCTCATTAATCGACTACCCACTTCGGTCTTGGGGATCAGTCTCCGTATTAACGTTTGTATAGTCATCCACCAGAGTACTCCGAGTATTTGGGTGCTATTGCTTTCCCTGCTTACGACCATTTGTTCGACATAAGCTTGACTATCGCTCTCAACCTTCTACGTTTCTTGGGTACAGCTCCCAGCATAAAGGTTATTTTTATTTACTACCAGATGGGAAGGTCGTTATTTCTCGTCATGTGATTTTTGATGAACAAGAGTTTTTGTTTTCGTCTCCTGGTACTTCTAATGGTCAACAGTCTCCACCAGTGAGTCTTCCTACATATGTTCCCGTTATCAGACTGCTGGTTTCTCAAAGTAGTGCAGCACCTTTTGGAGATTGTAGAAATCTATCTGTTGACTCTATAAATGCTCATCAAAATCCCAGCGTGACTAGTGCTTCACCATATATCTCCAGCTCTTCAGAAAACACCAATGTCTTGTGAAATGCATCAAGCCCCTCAGCAGATGGCTCTCTGGAAGCGTTGTCGACTGTTGAAGTTGTCCCTACTGCGAGAGTAAATGAGCCTGTTAACACTCATTCCATGGTTACTCAGTCTAAAGCGGGGATATTTAAACCAAAAGTGTTATCTGTTGATACAGCTGAATTTGAGCCTAATTCGATTGAAGAGGCTCTTGCTCATCCTGAATGGCGATAGGCAGTTCAAGCCGAGTTTGATGCCTTGTTAGCCAACTCTACCTGGGATCTTGTCAATTGGTTGCAAATGGTTGTTTAAAGTAAAAAAGAATCCTGACGGATCCATTGATCGGCGGAAGGCTCGGTTAGTTGCAAAAGGATGTTCCCAAGTGTCGGGATGTGATTTCACAGAAACATTCAGTCCAGTGGTCAAACCAGCAACTATACGTGTTATTATTTCTGTTGCTGTGTCTCATGGGTGGCAACTCAGGCAAGTTGATGTCAATAATGCTTTTTTGAATGGAGATTTAACTGATGAAGTTTTCATGCAGCAATCCCCGGGGTTTGTTCGATATGGCTCACATGGTGAACAGCTAGTGTGTCGTCTGACTAAAGCCCTCTATGGTTTACGACAAGCTCCTCGTGCCTGGTTTGACAAATTGAAAAAATTTCTTGTTGGTAATGGGTTTGCTGTCTCTAAGTCTGATGCTTCATTGTTTGTCAAAGTTCTTCACAAGCTTACTTTGTATGTTCTTGTTTATGTGGATAACATTATTGTCACTGGAGATTCGTTTGCTGGAATTGATAGTTTTGTTCAGCAACTTAACGACAAATTTTCTCTTAAAGATTTGGGTGAGCTTCATTATTTTCTGGGGGTAGAAGTGAGCAAATCTGCTTCTGGTAGTCTTCATTTGTGTCAGTAGAAATACATTAAGGAACTTCTTAATCGATGTTCTATGGCTAATGCGAAACCTGTTCATACACCAATGGTTAGTTCGCCTATGATGTCTAAAGATGAAGGTGAACGACTTGCTGATCCAACTGAGTATCGGAGTTTAGCTGGGGCTCTTCAATATATTGTCTTAACGCGACCAGATATTTCGTATGCGGTAAATCGGGTATGTCAGTTCATGCATGCACCCACTACAGTACATATGACAACTCTTAAACGTATTCTGCGATATCTACGTGGCACACTGTCTCATGGTCTGGTTTTTCGTCGATCTGATAGACTTTCTTTTGTCAGATATGCGGATGCGAACTGGGGTCTTGATTTTGATGATCGTCGCTCCACAACAGGATATTGTGTATATTTTGGGAGTGCCCCTATCTCATGGTGTTCCAAGAAACAGCAAGTTGTTTATCGATCCACAGCTGAAGCTGAGTATCGGAGTTTGGATGGAGCCATTAGTGATATTGCGTGGCTTGTGTCTCTTTTGTCCAAACTAAAACTCACCTCTGTTGATGTTCCTACTGTATGGTGTGATAATACTAGTGTTGTTGCTGTTGCAGCTAATCCAGTTCTACACTCCAAGTTCAAGCATGTTGAACTTGATTTGTTTTTTGTTCGTGAAAAGGTGGCTAATGGAGAATTGATTGTTGGTGAAGTTCCGGCAAGTGACCAGGTTGCGGATATTCTTACTAAGCCATTGTCTGTATCCCTGTTTACTCGTTTTCGTCATATTCTTCAGATTGTACCACTAGAAGAAGCTAAGTGAATGTTATAGTATAATTCACACGTGCTTAGCATGGTAAATAGGTAGCTAGTATGTTAGCATTCTGTTATGAGCTAACAACTCGTAGTACGCTAGCATTCTGTTATGAGCTAACAAGTCATCAGTTAGGCATTGTTGCCTATGTATATTTGTGTATTAAGAACTTGAAAAAAGCAAGATTCATTTCACAAATAATACATCAATTCTACTATAAGTTTAGTATTCAATATTCTTTCAATGAGGAAGATCAAGAGCCATGATTCTATCATGAGGTTTCACTAGCGCGGTGTATACTTGGAAGTTCGCCGGAGAATCAGAAAGCGGCTGCACGTTCACTGCCGTGCAACATGCATATACCATTACTAATCTGTAAATACATCTGTTAAACAACTATTACTATAAACCTTACCTCCCCATTTTTGAGGATCCAATCTAAATGCTTCGAGAGCGCGGTTCTGACATAACGTCTCGACCATGTCGCTGTACCTGTAAGTAGGAAGTAAAAAACATCACTCAAACAGCTGAAGTCAACATAAATTTACTCAGTATGGTCACATGAACAACACAAAAAGATTAGGTAACATCGTAACATACTCATTGCCTCCATAGTATCTTGCACCAGGATAACCTTCACTGATATAATTGTTAGTCATGATAGAACCAACTGCTTGCATCACCGACACCGATGTGAAGTTCTCCGATGGAATGAGTTCAAGTCCCTTTTATTAAGACCAAACAGCTTTCAATTAAACTAAAATTTAATGGCGGATAATTTAGCATGTAATTTTAGTCCATTGGGGAGCTTTTTCAAACTCGATGATATCAGCAATTGCAGGATCAACGACTTAAAGTGGAGCATTTAGTTGCTTTGGCCACTGTAAGCAGAGAATATAACTTCTTTTTTTCAATTGAATAAATCAGATGTAAATTTCATTTTTTTTTAAAATAAAAAAATGGAGCTTTACTGTGACACCAGGTTTCTCCTTGTCGTACACAGCTTCATTTGGCAAAGATGACTGCACCTACCAAATAAAAAGATTAATATGAACGGAGAAATAAACGAAGTACAATTATACGCAGAAGAAAAGATGAAAGAGAAAAACCATGTAACAGTGGGAGGTGGCATTGAAAAGGGGACGAAAAGGCTTATCAATGGAAGAGGAGAATCGACGAAGTGCCATTGCCATGGCCATTTTCCTTTACATTTGGTTGTTTTTTTTTGTTTATGGGGGACTGAAGCTGTGGAAGAAGACCGCTTGGTTGAATTTGGGTGGGAAGGAAAATGGGAATCGTATGTTTTATGATTTGCTAAGGTTTTTTAGTTTGTGGCATTCAGTGAGGATTAGACTTTGGTGGCTGAAAGCCAGTTGATGAAAATTGTGGGTTTCAATCGGAAGTCATTTTCTTTTCCCATTATTTTCTCTGACACTTTCTCCCAAACCAAACGTCTTCTGTCTCCCTAACGAGTAACCACTATCTTTCTATTCTTACGGGGATAATTATAAATTTAGCACTTTTGAATATTCGTCAATTTTACTTTTATTTTTTAAAATTAAATTTGATTCTCAAATTTTTTAAGAAAAATCTAATTTCCTCGTCAATATTTTTAAAAAGAATTAAATTATTATTTTAATAAAAAATATTGACTAAAATATTAAATTTTTTAGTATAAGAATTCATATAAAAATTCACGTGTAATTCATACCTTTTTTTATTATCAAATTTTATTTTCTTGAATGTTTTTATATATATTTTAAATTATTTATTGATGTGACGTAAAATAAATAGTGTCATGCTAACATTAAGTATACATAGATTACTATGAGGTTTGTCATGCCAACGTCGTTAAAAAAATAATGTTTCAGTTAACATTTCTGTTAAAAAGTGATTTGACTCTTTTTAAGAGTTTAACGAATAAATTTAACTTAATAAAATAATAAGTGTCAAATTGAAAAAAAAAAATGTAAGCATTAAAAACTCAATTTATCATATAACACCCTACCCTTAGACCCGATCAACGAATTCAAATACAGAATGTCATGTTCATCACCAAAGCAACTCAAAAATAGGCAATAAATCATAATACCGAAGCCAAACAAAAAAATTGTGACATTAATAAAGTGTTAAATGCATGAACAAGATATTAATAGAGCTCACACGCAAAAGTTTGTGATCAAGGTCAATAAAAATTGGGGTTAAGTTATTCTTGAGATAAAATATCAAAATATAGGGTTATGTCTCGAGACAATGACCCTTATGTCTTGAGACAAGTCCATAAATCTCAATACACTAGACTGAATTTTCAATACTTTAACTTCGATTTTCTTTGTCTCAAGACTTGACACTCTATGTATCTTATATTTTATATGGTTTGTGGTGTATTTCTAGTTTTGAATTTCAATTATGAGACTGATATTATTTTAAGATAAAAGTTGTTGATGTGTCATGCAATAACATTATCTGCTTGTCGAAATTTTAAGTATGTCGTTCAATATTGTTGTCATTTTTGCATCAAAAGTTCAAAACCTTAAGAATATATATTAAATTATGGCAAACTCACGAAATGGGCTAAACATGCAATATCTGTTGATTTTTTTATCGGAAAAAAATAGGTCATTTTTTTCAAAATTTAGGAAATAGGCTGATTTTAGAGAGAGTGTGTGAAAGCGTATGTCGTTCAATATTGTTGTCATTTTTGCATCAAAAGTTCAAAACCTTAAGAATAAATATTAAATTATAGCTCACTCACAATATGGGCTAAACAGGCAATATATGTCGATTTTTTATTGGCAAAAAATAGGTCGTTTTTTTTCAAGATTTAGGAAATAAGCTGATTTTGGGTGCGCTTTCACACTCTCTCCTTGGCTACCGATTTGTTAAGGGTTTTTAGGGTTAGGATTTTTCTATTTAAGAATTAGGGTTTTCATTGGTTTAGGATTTTTAAATTTTTATGTTTTGAATGTTTTTATATATATTTAAATTATTTGTTGATGTGACGTGTTAAACAAATAATGTCATGTTAGCATTAAGTATACATAGATTACTATGCGGGTTACTATGCCAACATCGTTAAAAGATTAATGTTTTACCCAACATTTCTGTTAAAAAGTGGTTTGACTCATCTTAAAAGGTTAATGACTAAATTTAGCTTAATAAAAGAGTAGGTGTCAAATTGAAAAAAAATGTAAATATTAAAAACTAAATTTATCATATAATACAAGATGTCACGTTCGTCACCAAAGCAACTCAAATAGGCAATAAATCATAATACTGAAGCCAAAAAAAAAAGTGACATATAAATCAGAAAGATACTAATTGAGCCCACACACAAAAGTTTGTGATCAAGGTCAATAAATATTAGGGTTAAGTTATGATTCTTGAGACAAAATATCAAAATATAGGGTCATGTCTCGAGACAAGCTTCTATGTTTCACAATTATTGCTTCAAAGTCTGAAATTTTGAGGCAATGACCCTTACGTCTCGAGACAAGTCCATAAATCTTGAAACACTAGATTGAATTTTCAATACTAACACTCTATGTTCCTTGTATTTTATATGGTTTGCGGTGTATTTCCAATTTTGAATTTCAATTATGGGACTAATATTATTTTAATATAAAAGTTGTTGATGTGCCATGCAATAACATTATTTGCTTGTCAAATTTTTAAGTATGTCATTCAATATTGTTTTCATTTTTGCATCAAAAGTTCAAAACCTTAAGAATATACATTAAAGCATGGCACACTCACAATATAGGCTAAATAGGCAATATATGTCGATTTTTTATTTGGTTAAATAGACCAACTGGGCGTGCTTTCACACTCTCTCTTCTCGGCCACCGATTTGTTAAGGGTTTTTTTTGTGTAAAAATTTGGGTTTTCATTGGTTTAGGGTTTTGAGAGTAAAACTGTGAAAATTTATTAGGTAGATTTGAGGGGTTGTGGATACGATAACGCCTCTCAGAACATATACATTTCATATATCATGTAGGGATAAGACCAATATCTTAGAAACCCATCCAATGGAAGTTAGGTTTTGGGGTGGCAATACTTGATATGGTCACGGATCGAAGTCTAAATGGAGGTCCCAATCAGCGGCCGTTATATAGTCACGAGTTCAAGCATTTTGGATACCTACAAATGATGCATTATATATACCATACATAAGATTGAGTCCATAATCATAGGAAAAACGAAGGGCTTTTCGGTGTAGTCAACATAATTTTTTTTCTCTATTTCCAAGCAGTCGGTATCTTTAACCTTTCTTTCTTATTCGAATGCTGACCCCGAGGTGGACACAAGAGAGCTCTCAGGTGGAGAGCAGATGTTCTGACGGAAGTAAAGGTCAAACTCGGGTCAGCATATGTAACATCCTATTTTTCAGTGGTGCCGAAAACAGTGGTTTTGTAGACTACAAATCTGACGAGTAGGTCCGTAAATATTATTATTTAATATTTACGAGTCAATTATAAAATTATATTGAATTTTGATTTAATAATTTTTGCAAATTGAAAGAAGTGCTAAGTACAAGTGGTTGTCTTTAGAGTCAAGTGGTTTTAGAAAATGAAGTATCAGGACCTCGTTTCTATAAATCAATCTCGTAAATATTTTTATTAAATATTTACAAAGTAATTATATAGGTGTATTGAATTTTGATCCAGAAATTTTGACGTTTGGATAGCTAATTAAAGAAAAAGGGCTCAATCGTAAAAACTGCAAAAGTTAATTGCTATTAGTTTATTTATGTTAAATGTTTGTGAAATTATAAATTGTGGGCCTTAATAGGTAATTAAACCATATATTAAGATAATGGACGGTTTGGTTTGGTTCATTAATGAATTTTTGTTAAGTTAAAAGGGTAAAAAGGCAATTTAATTATTAATTTATCTAAACAAAAGATGATAATGTTATCATCTTCCTTAATTCATTTGGCCAAAAATTGATTCCTCCATGAAAATAAACATAAAGCTTTCGGCCAAGTTAAACCACCTTGCATGGTATATAATTTTTATTTATTTTTAATTATTTTTATGTTTTTGACATCGTTATAGCTTAATCTAGCTAATCCAGGATTAATTTGTAAAATTATTAAATGTTTTAAATCAAGTGGTGACCAAGGAGGGCAGCAACATTGGTGGTGCAAGGCTAGGGGCGTAGAGGAATGGGTGGTGGTGCGTTGAATCAGTAATAGCAAAGGACCTTGGCTGAATAAATGGACGGGGCCGATGGAAAAAGCTCTTCCTAAGGAATACAAAACGAGAGAGAAAAGTAGAGGGATTTCAAGAGAGTCAAAGAAGAAAGATTTGCGTTCATTGTGACAATCAAACTTAGATAGTCAAAGAACAATAAATTTTCGATTGTCCTTTGCTAGAAAGACTATTACATTGTGGGTTTAAATTTCATGACTGTTATTATGTGTATGTATTTTTTCAAATTTATTAAAACATAAAAGATATAAGTATTTTAAATTAATATTTGTTGCTTTATAAAAGAACGAGCTTTTAAAGATTTCATAATTGAATTAAAACTAGTTTATGGATGAAACCAACTTAATCAATACAAATATAAATAATATGGAAGTCCTATTTCTAGAATGAGAACTTTTTATTTTATTTTATATATTTTATATCTGTTTTACAATTTATGATCGAGGTTCATGGTTATCCTTCTAATAATATCGTCTCTAATATTCGAATATACATTCTTTCTTTTAAAGTGATTTACTATTATACACAATCGATAATGAACGAATATGTAAACTTTAGTGCAGTGCCTTCACAATTGTATTTGTATTATTTTCTATTCTTGTCTACACGACCAACTTTATCATATTTTCAATATTAAAGGGAAAAAAAGAGTGTTAAATTGGGCAATCAAATAGAATCATTACGTACGTTAAGACTTGGTCTACAATGAATATGATACGCTAATTGCTAAACATAAAAATATGCAGAATAACATGCTAACCGAGTCTTGGCATAACAATAAGGTTCACATTTTAGAACAGTTGAGCAAATGAAAAGCATACAATTGTAATCTGAACTTTTTAAAAGAAATTAAATATGAAATTTTAGTACTAATATTAACATCAAACAAATTTTTATACTTTTCCATGTATATAATTTTTGATGCCCATTTGTTTATTCATTTGTTCGCGAATCCTACTCTAAATAACATCACAACAAAATCCAAACACAAGGAACCAAAGCTTTATGCTGAAAGAATCATCGCCTACCCTTATGTATATACCATTTTTTGGTAGAATATATATAAGAGTTTGTGTTTGTTGAAGTAAAAAATTGACATGTGTCTTTTTTTAAAAATATTTATATTTTAATATTTTATTATATTTTTATAGGATACTTGTCAACCTCTTGATCTTTCTTGTGAAATTTAAAAATTATACTCACAATATACTAAATAATTTCCCTATGTGTAAAAATGTTATGGAAGCTTTTGTATTAAGAGTTAGATTACATTTTATCCTATCTACTAAAAAAATAACATATTAGTCTCAGTTTTTTATACTAATAATTAATAAAAATTTTAACAAAAAGACTATTTTACTCTTTAATCTCACGTATGAAAATTAATTTATAATAAAATAAATAAAATACAATATTAAGTTTGAACATCCATTTTAATTCTTGTGTTGGGGCAGATAGAACCGCGTTTACGAAATTACCAAAAGCAAATTGGATTTTAACGCAACAAGCAGGCCGCCTTGGCGAATTGGATGGTCGGTCGCCTCCTCCTCATTAAATAATTAAAATTCAATATTTGCTGTTTTGGTATCGTGCAAAACTCTGTTAAAAAAGACATCATATTAATTAAACTTTTGGGTTAATTCCACAAAAAACATATTTTAACTAAGGATTTAGATTTTATATTGGACAAACTTTAAAACGATTTAATTGAATCTTAAAATATTAATATTGTATCAATCAGGTCTTTTTATCATCTAGCTTTTGGCATAGGATTTAAAATGCTAGCTTAAATATAATGTTAAATATATTTAAAACACGTTAATTAAATTCAAAATAGATAAACATATGTATATCTCATGTACAACTTAAATTTGATATATTAAAAAAAAATTTCATACATATATTTGAAATATGCTTTATGTAGGATTCAAATCAGATATTAATGTCCAAGTTAGAATTAAACTAACAGAAAAGCTTGATTGATACAATAGAAATACTTTCAGGATTTAATCATTTTGAAGTTTAGAAATAATTTAACCCTAAAATTTTAATTATTTGTGTATATATATATATTATCCAATTTTAATCTCTCTTTATCCCAAATTTGAACGAGGAAGAGTTCAGCAGATAAATTCTTTAGCTGACCTTGTTAAAATAATCAAACCTATCAATTAAAAGTACATTAATTAAATTAATAAATTGTTAATAATTAATATAGTTCAACTACTCTAATAGGCCATGAAAAAGCATCTTCAGCTCCATTCTTTTTCCTCTATGCCTTTCAAGTTTCAATTCAACCATGGCTTCCAAGATCCTTTTTGCTTTTCTTTTGCTAATAATCCCTTATGTCAATCCACTTTCCTTCAACTTCCCTAGCTTCTCTCCCAATATGCAAGGCATTCGATTCGAAGGTGATGCTTTCTCGTCCAGTAACGTTCTTCAGCTCACGAAGAACAATGCAATCGAGAGCCTTACCGGTAGCATCGGACGTGCCTCGTACGATCAACCGGTTCGTATTTGGGACGCTAGTAACCGAAGGCTAACAGACTTCACCACACACTTCACCTTCATCATACAAGCCGTCAATCTTAGCGAATACGGTGACGGACTATCCTTCTTTATGGCACCGTTCGAGTCTGAAATGCCCCGGAATTCGAGCGACGGGTACCTTGCGTTATTCGATCCGGACATGGCTACCTCTAACTCCTCCGAAAATAACATCGTTGCAGTGGAGTTCGATAGTTTCCGAAATGAATGGGATCCAAGTGATGATCATGTAGGCATCAATGTCAATTCCATCATATCTGTTACAAATGTAACATGGAAAAGTAGCATTAAAGATGGGAGAAGGGCTAACGCATGGGTAAGTTATAATGCTACCACAACAAATCTAAGTGTGTTTTTAACTTATGCTGATAATCCAGTTTTTAGTGGAAACTCTAGCCTTGCACTTACTGTTGATTTGAGGGATGATTTACCGGAATGGGTTAGAATAGGTTTCTCGGCATCCACGGGTCGTCAAGTTGAAATTCACAATATTCTCAATTGGAGTTTCGATTCGAGTTTGGAGACTGGTGAAGGGGAAGGGAAGAATTTAGGGTTGATCCTTGGTTTGGCACTCGGTTTTGGTCTATTGGGTGGCGGGTTGTGTTTGTTTTTCTTCATCATGCGGAGAAGAAGGGCACGTTTGAACGACAATGATGAGGCCATCGATGTCACTATGGATGATGAATTCGAGAAAGGGACGGGACCGAAGCGGTTCACGTATAATGAACTAAGTCGTGCGACGAACGCTTTCGCTGAGGTCGGAAAGCTCGGAGAAGGAGGATTTGGAGGGGTTTACAAGGGCTTGTTAAGCGAGTCAAACACTGAAGTAGCAGTAAAGAGGGTCTCGAGAGGATCTAAGCAAGGGAAAAAAGAGTACATATCAGAAGTGAAGATTATTAGTCGGCTGAGACATCGAAATCTGGTTCAACTACTCGGTTGGTGCCACGAAAAAGGCGAACTCCTCCTTGTTTATGAATTCTTACCGAATGGAAGCCTTGATTCTCATCTCTTTGGGGGTAAAATAATGTTAACTTGGACCGTAAGGTACAAAATTGCACTTGGTTTAGCCTCTGCTTTATTGTATCTACATGAAGAGTGGGAACAATGTGTGGTACATAGAGACATAAAATCTAGTAATGTCATGTTGGACTCAAATTTCAATGCAAAGCTTGGGGATTTTGGTCTCGCAAGACTTGTGGACCATGACATGGGTTCACAAACAACTGTTTTGGCCGGCACCATGGGATACTTAGCCCCCGAATGCGTCACTACGGGTAAAGCTAGCAAAGAATCAGACGTTTATAGCTTTGGAGTTGTGGCTCTTGAGATTGCCTGCGGAAGAAAGCCGGTTGAAACGAGGCAAGAACCGAGCAAAGTAAGGATGGTAGAATGGGTTTGGGACCTTTACGGTAAAGGCCAACTTCTTGAAGCCGTGGATAATCGACTTGGCGACGACTTCGACGAGCAGCAAATTGAACGTTTGATGGTCATTGGGCTATGGTGCTGCCATCCTGATTATACTCTTCGGCCTTCGATAAAGCAAGTTATAAACGTCCTGAACTTTGAAGCTCCATTGCCTAGCTTGCCATCAAAGTTACCGGTGCCGATGTATTACGCACCTCCCATAGATCTCTGCAAATTTTCTTACACGACATCATCAACTGGTGTCACAGATTCAGAGAAAGATCGAACTCAATGTTCTTGTAGTAGCTGTTCTACACGTGCATATTCAACATCAACAAGCTCTGCGACAGCTCTTTTAAATTCTCAAAAGAGTAATTAGTATTTCATTTGTAAATCTCCATTTCATACAGATTTAGGTAAATATAGCATGACATGTAAGTTTGTGTTTTGTTCATGTAGAATATTTCTTTTTTGGAAATTGTGATAAATGGATATACTTCAAATTATTGGTGCATAGATCAATACCATCAAACTCAATCAATTGCAAAAATATGTTATTTCGATACTTCAAATAGTACCCAAAAATTAAGAAAACAATCAACTTCAAAAAATATACAAAGGCAATATTCTTTATATAATTTTAATTATAAAACTAAATACAACTATATCTGTAAATGTCTAAATTTGCCCGGGCCCATTAAAAATAAACCAAGAAATAAAATAAATAATAATAATACCACCAAAAATTTACAGTCCAAATTTCTAATGACCCAATATGGCCTAAAATTAACCTAAATCCTAAAGCCCAATATTTTCAGAAAAAACAAAAAAACCCTAGTTCCTAAGCTGCCGCTGTCAGCGCAAAACGTCGCCCTTGATGCCTCGAGAGCGTCTCCCCTTCGTTGACCTTGTCAACGCCTGCAAAAATGACAGAAAAGAAAACAGAAACAGCACAAGAAACGTAAAAGAAGCGAAGACAAACAGTAACAAGAGCAGTAGCATAGCAGAAAAAAGAAAAGAAAAAGACATTTGTAATCTAAAACGGCTATAAAAGCCGATTTCTTGTAAGATTGAAAAGGGGTTCCTTTTTTTTGAAAAAAAACACAGAAAAATCAGATACAAACTCGAAAGAAAGAAACAGAAGGTGATTTATTTTTATTTTCAGATCCGAAAGCAAATAAAAAAAAATACAAAATTGTTTACCTATCTATCCTTTCGCGCCGTCGTCGAGGGGCTTTCCCGATCCCAAAAACCGTCAAACCCATTAGGGTTTCGTCTAGGCTCCGGTGAAAAAAGACGCGAAGGGCGCGCGACGAGAGGAAGGAAAGCCAAGTTTTTTATCCTTTTTTTTATTTTTAAAGGCATTCGCCTTTGGATTTGGGTTTCTGGGAGTCAAAAGACTAAAAAAGAGACTTATTGCATTTTTCGGCCACCGTGCACGATGGAGCCCGGCGCTGGCGATCGGCGGCTGTCGGCGGAGCACGGTGGCTCCCTTGGTCGGGGATGGGGAGGCTTGGAGAGAAAAAAGAAGTTTTCGGAATTTTTTTTTAAGCTAGGGTTTGAAATGATTTTTTTGTATTTTTTTTACTTATACAAGCCCCCAAAACGGCGTCGTTTTGACGTGACCCGCACATCGACTCGATTCACTCCAAAGGATCCGCGTGTTTTCAACAAATGGTATATTTGCGCGAATAGTCCTTCCGCTTTTGCGGCTCGCTTCAGTTTAGTCTTTTTGTTTACTTTTTTTATTTTATAGATTTGGCCACTAAATTTTTCGCGTGTTTCAATTTAGTCCCTGGCTCGCTGAAGGGACGCATGTCCAGAGGATTGGGTTACTTTCTCATTTGGTTCTCGCTGGTTTTCGCGCCTTACTTTTTAGTTTTTATTTATTTATTTTATCATAATTTTTACATTTAATTTTATTTTTATTCTGATTTAATCATTGATTGTTTAATTTCAGCCTTTGATATATTTTATAGGTTATGTTTATTTATTTATTTATTTATTATCTTATATTCTTCATATACGTATTAAAAATTGTAATGTTTATATTTTCTTTATTTAAATACTTGTTGTTGATTATTACATTTTTCCATTCGCATATTATTATTATTATTATTATTTATGTATTTATTTATTTATTATTGTCTTACTTTATTTTAAAATTCATATTGTTCATATTTGCACATATTGTTATATTTTCATTATTATCCTTTTTTTTTGTTATTTTATTTTTCCTTTTATTATTTTTGTATTTTTAAATCGTGTCTTTTCAATCATGTATTTTTCATTTATTTTAAGTTATTTTATCATTTTAAATACACATCGTTTTAAATATTACATTTGTTATCATTCAAAAAGAAGGAAAATTTAAAAATAGGCAATGTTTCGTATTTAAAGGTTCGAGAAGTCGTACCCTAACTTACGGGGTTTCGATTTTCTTGTTGAACCTAAATGATCGAATATCCTCTTAAAATCAAAATACATGAGATTTAATTAAATAATAAAAAGCGAGCTTATTTTTCGAGATTTCAAAGTGTCGTATCCTAACTTACGGGATGTGATCTTTTGTTACCTCGAGATTAGATGACCTTTAACATACTTTTCGTTTTCATATCACGCTCGAATAAATTAAACGCATATCACTTTAAGTATCATGTTCATTTATTTATTTATTTTGCACGATGAATAAAAAGAAATTTTTTAAATCGAAACGACATTCATTATTTTTGGAATTAGAAAAGTCGTGTTCCTAACTTACGGAATATGTCTTTTTTCTAAAACCGAGATGATAAAATATATTTTAAAATAAATAAAATTTTTAGCGTTTATTCTCGTTCTCGAGGATTTAAGGCGTTGTGTCCTAACTTACGGGACATGATCCTTTCTTCTCGATTAACTTGACATAAGCTCTTTTTTACGAACATTAATTTCGTTAAGTAATATCTTAATAAGGGATCGTATTTTAAATTCTCTTCAAATTTTCAGTTCACGACACTAAGACACAAAGTAATCAATTAGGTACCAATTTTGGGCGTAACGACGGTGCTAATCCTTCCTCGTGCGTAATCGACTACCGAACCCGTTTTTTGGATTTTTGTAGACCGAAAAATATTGTTTTAATAAATCAAACCTCTTATTAGAACAATCAAATTTCGAGGTAGCCCAATCACACCTCCTAAAAGTGATTGATGGCGACTCCCATTTTCAGTTTAAAATAAAAAGTCGATTTAGGAAAAAAGGTTTCGACAGCTTGGCGACTCCACTGGGGAAAAAATAAGAGAGTCAAGCCACGAGTTGATTACTTCTTGTCTTTTTGTCGAAAATTGATAATTTGATTTAAATTTACGATCGTTTCGTTACATTTCATTTTTATGGTCTGCATCATTTTGATATATTTACTTTATTAGTTCGAGCCTTTGGATATATTTTTGCATATTGCATTACATAACTGGTTGATAACACCCTTTTAAGTGGGAGTGAGAAACTATTCTTTCGTGAGGTCTTCACCTTCGTATAGGGTAGTGGATCGCTTTCGGGATACATCCGTACCTATATCTTCGTGAGATTTTCATCTCCGTATAGCCATAGGGAAATGTATTCCCTTGAACTGAACTCGGTCCATATGAGCCTATAATGGGTGAGGATCGAGGAATCTACCGGTTCAGATACCCTTACTTTAGAACTGTACCGCATATAATAAGCCCTAAAATCTTACCCTAGGTAGAACCACACCAAACCTGTAACACCCCAAACCCGGCCTAGATGTTATGATCGTATCTGGCAATGTCACACGATAGTGTTTTTGAAACCTCGTTGTTACGATGAAAACATTCCATGTTATTATCTTTAGTAAACCTTTGTTAGAACTTAGGAAGTCATCATTATTCATTTTAAACACTTGTTTTGAAACATCCCTCGTTGCGGAAGCTTTAATAAAACAGTCTAGGTGATCATGTGTTTAAGAAATACTTTAACTTTCTGAAAACCGAATTTCCTACGACCAACAGGTATAAATCCATAAAGTAAAATAAATAAATAAATAAAAACGCAAATTTAAAACCAAAGAGCCAGAGGGTCCTTAAATTACAACGCAAATAATCAATAATAATTCAAATAATCCGTAAATTGAAAACCACGAAGTCCAAAAATTACTGTGGTCACCGCTGAGTCCTCTGTCGCACCGATCCGTCTAAGTCTGGGGATTACCTATGCACATTAAAAAAAAGGGTGAGTTTACGTAAACTCAGTGTGTAATCCCACAGAAATAAAAAAACAATCAGTATTCACAGTGCACAGTGGAACAGTCTTAGGCCTAAGCCCTTTTCAGTATTAGTGACAGTTTGGGCCTTAGCCTATCTCAGTACAGTGTTAAAAATACAGTAAGGCCTTAGCCCATCACGATGATCGATGAGTGATAATAGTTATGCGAGAAAAATCCTACCCAACCAGCCTCTACACATCATCTTCGTCCAACCCTACACTCCATGTGGGGATATAATCAACTCACCCATCCCTACACTCCAAGTAGTACCGAATGCGGCACAAAACAGTAGTTCGCAGCTGAGCTACCAGTAAATTAGGCTTAAAGCCTTTTAATACACTTCCTCCAAATAACAATCCCCAACCCAATGCAACGCAACATACAATGGATGACATGCTATTATGCAATTTCAGTACATATATTCAGTCCAGATATTAACATGCCCAGTACAGATATCATTCAGTCAATTTCATACATTTAGGGGTCTAAGTAGCGCTTACCGACCCTACAGTAGGTTCATAGTTGACTTGGGCGACCAGTGCAACCTTAAAATATTTCAATAAAAATGGGCCCACACGCCTATGTGACCTACCCGTGTAGGCCCACACGCCCGTGTGGCCCACTCTGCCCAAATTGGCCTTGGCCGTGTGATCCATTTTTTAAAGTAACCCATGCTAGCTCAATACTCATATATGTTTTTACTATTTACTTATATGTTCATTTAAAGCTGTCTACTTGAGTCATTATCACTAAATTATTTATATCTTGCGCTACAGAATTCCAAATTAAGATCCGCTTCATGTTTTTGAAACTAGACTCAAATGTCTTTCTACCATAAAATTTTTAGAATTTATAGTTTATCAAATAATTACAGTAAAATCTTTAAAGTTATCCATATTCTGCTGTTTGACAACTTCGACCTTTCCTTACTAGATATTATTTATCTCTTAGTACGGAATTTAGATGATGTTTTCATTTATTTCTTGTAACAGTCCGAATTCGACCCTAATCGGAATGGTGGTTTCGGGACCACGAATCTGAATTAGAAAAATATTTTCTTGATTTATTTGATGTCTATGTTAAGTATGTGTGCATGAGTAAAAATATCGTAGCAAAATTTAAATCTTTGGATGTTTAATTTAATAAAAGGATCAAATAGTTAAAGTGGTAAAAGTAGTGTGCATGAAATTAGGAAGGTCAATTGAATTGTTTTATTCAAGTAAGGATTTGCATGTCAAATTTCCATAATTACATGTAGTGGACGGCAATGATGATGGGGGAGGATTTTTAAACATTTTATAATTTTAATTATAAAATTTTATGGAATATTATAATGTGTATTATATTGAGAAAATAAAAGAACATGAAAAAAAAATTATTCTCTCTCTCTTTGACTCATCTTCTTCACCGATTCTCTTCAAAGAAAAGAAGAAAATTCATCCTTCCTCATCCGGCCATTGCATGCGGTTGTAAGGTAAGAAATTGAGTTTTATTTTAGTAAATTATTACAAAATTGAGTTGGTTGCCTTGAGTATTATCAAAATCATGTAAATTTTCCTAAAGTTAAGCATGTTTAAATTCAGCTATGGGGGAGTAATTGTGATTTGTAATGTTGATGAAAACAAGATGATTTGAGATAGGGATTTAGATGAAATGGAGAATAGTGAATTGAAATTTTATGAATGCTATAGAGGTTATTTTAATTTGAGCATAGGGATGTTCTTTACGTTCGGCCGAATGTTGAAGTGAGTATGTATGAGGGTTATTTTTAACTTAATTGTTGGTTATATATTTATGTATATGTCTATGGAAACACAGGTATATTGAAATATTTTAATCGGCCATGATGAATGTTTATATTTTGAAGTGGTTATTGATATAATATTAAGAATAGGTGATGAATAGAAATGTTTTGATTGGAGATTTTGATTGAATTAAGTATTAGGGGTTTAATTACATAAGTTAAATAGTAGAAGGGTTAAAATGTTAGAAGGATGGTTTGTGGAGACTTGTAGAGACCTAGAGAAAATTCGGCTCTAGAGTAAAGGTGTATAAAAGATTTTATATTTGTATATATGTTCGAATGAATGAAAAGAAATAGTATTAAATTGTAAAAGTTTCAAATTATGAATGATAGATGGAAAGAATGGTATAATTATGTGTTTCTATTGGAGATGAATGAAATTTATTTCAATAGGTTCTTTTAAATTTGGTTTTAGATCAAGGAAGGAAAGATTTGGAAAAGGATCGGGGAAAAGCTAAACTAGACGAGTAGCCGGGAAACCCTGAATCGTCGTTCTTTGAGGTAAGATTTCAAGCAAATGAATTAATTGGAATAATTCTTTATAAAATGCTAATGTTTAATGGTCATTGAATTATTGAGCTAGGATTGCCAAGTGTGCTATGGAGATTAATTAACAATTTGTATAGTGTAAGGTTAATTTTGATAGTTGGTTGAGTAGTAGAAATTTCATACTACTTCAAAGTTTAATGCAAGTACATATATATAGTACTAAGTGATGGTAGGAAATGTATTCAAAGTAAGGATAAAATATGGAGGTAATGTGCCGAATATATTAGTTATATTGAGTAAGAGAATATAACTATTTTCATGACTAAATGTATGTGCGATTATATGCTAGAAAGGATGTTAGTTTGATTACATGGATGATTTTGTATTTTTATATGGATTACGGGTCTATGAAATGTACTACGGGTACGAAACTTTGATTGAGCACAAAGTCTGCAGGTGAAATAAGTAATGGCTCTATGTGAGCGATACGTTACGAGGTTATTAAGTAGCGGCTCTATGTGAGTGATATGTTACGAGGTTATTAAGTAACGGCTCTATGTGAGCGATACGTTATGAGATTTTTAAGTAACGGCTCTATGTGAGCAATATGTTACATAGTGTCTTTAGCAAGGGTACTAAGTGTGCGAAACACTATTAAACTTATCTATCAATGTACAGGTATATGGCTCTTTTAAAAGACTTCTTTATAAATGCAAATTGGTATATAGTATTGTTGGGAAATAGTATCCTAGGGTTATGCATGAATGACTAAGTTTCGGGTAGTAAGTAAATTAGAGGTACGTATCATTCATATTGAATTAAGTTGAATGGAATTATTAATGTGAGTTGGAAACTTATTAGTTTGAGGCACGTTTACTGATTATTTCATATGATATTCGTGAATTAAAACTTGAATCTTTGAATATTTGGTCTTGTTGTTGTATGTGAAGTGTTTATTGAAAATTTAAGTAGGGTAATTATAAGTATAGGAATTAAGAGCTGAAATCTTACTAAGCTGTGAAGCTTACCTTCTCTCCATTGTTTTCTTTGGATTTGTAGATCACTTTTGGAAGGTTCAACTTAAGCTCGTGAACCAACTTGGAAGCTCATCATACTATCATCTATTTTGGTACCCTTTTTTGGTAGATTAATCTTTGATGATTATGGCATGTATAAGCTAATTTGTTTTCTTAGGTTTTGTATAAGATGAATTTTTAATGGATGTATGCCATGCGAAGATGGCTAAATTGTGGTACTTTGGTCTTGTGTATATTCGACCATGAGGTCACCCTTTTATGAAAGTATAATTACTGATGTGTTTATGCTTGATGTATAAAAATGTAGCTTGAATGACCACTTGGTTAAAGTTTTATTGTGCAAAGCCGAATATGGTGTTTGTGTATTTTGGTAACTAACATTTCATGATAGTCATATATGTGTGTAATGAGTTTGGTTTGTATGTTAGGTTGTTACAAAATAGGTTTGATTTTGATAATGTGACTACGTTAATTGAAAATGATGTGATTAATTATATGTTTTGGGGTGCTTTCGACAATGTGAAAAGAATTGTGAAATTGGTACATGTACATTTGGTTTTGGTAATAGAAAATTGGCTTAATAAAGTGAGTAAAGCTTGTACATATTTGGATAAGGTGTTTTAATGAAAGATGTTTATGGTTGAAAGGTGTTTGGGTCATATGTATGGATTGAACAATGATGTGCATGATATATATATAATTCTTTTAGGTAGTTTTGAATACATTCGAATAGTAGATGTATGTAGTATTAAGGTTCGGTCTTAGCATTTATATTGAGATGTGAAATTTTCTTTTGTTTCAAAATGGTACTACAGAAGCATGATCAATATGTAATATTGTCAAATATGGATTGGGTTTAGTTTAGTAATGCCTCTTAACTATGATCCGGCGACGGATACAGGTTAGGGGTGTTACATTTCTCTTGAAAATAGACTCATTAAGGATTTAAACATATAAATTTAAGCCCTAATTATTTTTTTTAAATTTTTGATGATTTTCCAAAGTAAGAACAGGGGAACCCGAAATCATTTTGACCTTTTCTCACAAAATTTATAATAACACATGATTTACAATTCCATTGCTTACACTGTTTCTTCCATGAAATACTAGACTCAATAAACTTTAATTTCATCTTTTATTCAACCTCTAAATCAATTTACACTATTTTTGATGATTTTTCAAAATTAGACTACTGCTGCTGTCCAAAATTGTTTTAGTGCAAAATGTTGATTTCCTAGTTTTTAACACCCTTATTTCCTTTCTCTACAATTTTTCGCATCATTTTCTCTTATTTCTCGACAACAAGTAATTTCGGCTTTTTGTCGAACCCCTTTTTTTGCGTTTCAAGTACACACCTAGTATCATTTTAATGCCTAATCACTCCCGAGCACTTCAAGGCCTAAAATCAAGATACTTAACATCAATTTAACATATTTACGAGCGAGACAACCAAGAACGAACAGAAACCCACCTTACCGCCAACGATAACCCTCCATTTAACTATTTTTGAGACAAGAAAACTGGATTCACCAGTCTGAGCCTCCCCCTACGCCCAGATCATAGAGAAAAAACATTACCACTTCAGTCACTAAGGGATTCATGACAGAAACGAAGAGAAACACTTATTGAAACTAAGCGAGCACTAACCGTAGGCGAAAACGAAGGAAAATAAATGGATTAGGGAAAAATCAAGAAGAAGAAAAAGAAGAGAAAGATGGAAAAACTAAGAGAATTTCAGCAAGAGGAGAGGGAGAAGAATAGATGGCAGAAATTTTTTTTTTTTGGAAAAGGGAGCCAAAATTCGGTTATGAGAAAAAAAATCCCGATAACCTTTAAAATCCCTTAATCTTCTCCCTTAATTCCCACATCACATCCACTATTCAGAATCCCCCTATTTCACAACTCTATCCTAAAATCTGAGCAAAAAAAATAGTATATTTGCCTGCGCAGGGATTCGAACACAAGACCTCCACCATAATAACACACCACTTAACCACCAAACTAGCAGGCCCATTCTGATGTAATTTACCCAACATTTAAACTTAAGCCCTTTTCATAAGGCTAAGGCTTTATTTATAAAAATACCAAAATTTGCCCAAGTAAGGCTTAAACTTGGGACCTCACACACACCCAAAACACATAACCACTGAAGCAGATAGACATTGTGTGTCATATATACACGAAATCAAAAATTATAATTTTAGGGCATTCAATTCTACCCCCTAAAATAAAATTTCATCCTCGATATTTACCCGGTCAGAACAGATGAGGATATTGCTGACGCTTCGTATCCTCAGGCTCCCATGTAGCCTCCTCAGTGCTATGATTATGCCAACGAACCTTAACCAGTGGAGTAGATTCCCTCCTCAGTACTTTTACATCTTGATCCAGAATCTGAACCGGCTCCTCCTCAAAAGCCAAGTCTGGCTAAACTCAATCTCCTCAACAAAAACAATTTGAATAGGATCAGAGCGGTGGTGCCTTAACATCGAGACGTGGAACATATCATAGATATGATCCAACTCTGGAGGTAGTTCCAACTGATAAGCGACTAGTCTCATTCGCTTCAAAATACGATAAGGTCTAATAAACCTAGGGCTCAACTTGCCCTTACGACCAAACCTCAGTACTTTCTTCCATGGCAAGACCTTAAGGAATACAAAGTCCCCCACCGAATAATCAATCTCACGTCGCTTTAGGTCCGCATAAGATTTCTGTCTGTCAAAAACACTTTCAGTCGATCCCGAATCAGTCTAACCTTATCCTCTGTTTCAGAAACCAACTCAAGACCCAGAACTCGTCACTTACCCAACTCAATCCAATATAAAGGAGTACGGCACTTACGACCATATAGTGCCTCGTAAGGTGCCATCTGGATACTAGACTGGAAACTGTTATTATAGGCAAACTCCGCTAACGGCAAATACTCCTCCCAAATACCACGAAAATCAAAACTCATACTTGCTAAACTTAGCATAGAGTTGTCTTTCCCTTAAAGTCTGAAGGACAACTCCAAGGTGCTCATCATGCTCATCCTCAGTCTTCGAATAAACCAGTATGTCGTTGATGAACACCACGACAAATCGATCCAGATAGGGTTGGAATACTCAATTCATCAGGTCCATGAAAGTTGCCGGTGCATTGGTCAGTCCAAAAGGCATCACTAGGAACTCGTAGTATCTATAACGAGTCCTAAATGCCGTCTTAAATACATCAACCTTCTTAACCCTCAACTGATGATATTTAGAACGCAGATCAATCTTGGAGAACACAGAAGCCTCTCGGAACTAGTCAAACAAATCATCAATCCTCGGAAGTGGGTACTTATTCTTAATCATTAGCTTATTTAGCTGCCGATAGTCTATACACATCCTCATCGTCTCATCCTTCTTTTTCACAAACAACATTGGTGCTCCCCATGGAGACAGACTGGGGCGAATGAACCCACGATCTAACAGCTCCTGATCTGAGCCTTAAGCTCCGTAAGCTCCTTCGGTGCCATTCGGTAGGGGGCGATAAACACCGGAGCTGTACCAAGAAGAAGCTCAATCCTAAACTACACTTCACGTTTTGAAGGTAAACCCGGTAGCTTTTCAAGAAAAACGTTCAAAAAATCCTTTACAGTCCTGATGTCCTTGACGGTAGAGTCCTCAAAAATAGAAACACTTACATAGGCCAAAAATGCCTCACATCCTTTACGAACCAATTTCTCAGCCACCAGTGTAGAGATCACATTTGTCAGATAATTCTGTCGTTCCCTAATCATGACTACCTCAGTATCCTCCTCGGTGATCTTTGCCTTCTCCACCAGTGCAGTAAAATCTCGCTCCCTCTGCGGAGCTATCAGAACCCTCACATTATCCCTGAGACCATCCTCGAAGCGGATACATAGTTCATATTCAGTTGCCACCATTCCTCGAGCATAATGGCCCAGTCGTATAAATTTGGCCTTAAACTCGGCCATTGATCTATCTCCTTGAGTCAGATTCAGAAACTCTCTCCTACGGGCATCCACGTAACTGGCCCCCATATATTTCCCTTGGAAAGAGGTCTTAAAGTACTCCCAGGTCAATCGTTCAAGCTGAGTGCCCTCCTTAACAGTGAGCGACCACTGATAAGCCTCATCACGCAGCAGGGACATTGCACCCTTTAATTTCTACTCGAGGGTTCAGTTCAGATCATCCATGATCCTCTCTGTGGCCTCAATCCAGTACTCGACCATATTAGGGGTGACCCCAGCGTCATCCCTGAAAAGCTCAACTCCATTGGACTGAAGTCATTTCGTAACTAACCCTTGGCCCCCAGATCCAGTATTGGGCCCAGCGACCCTCTCTAAAATCTTTAGCATAGCCTGGGACAATGCGTTATCCCCAGCCATGCGATCTTGAGACCCATTCTCAGTAGCAGGCGACACTGGTGTCTTACTCGTATCCAAATTCGATATGCTACACAGTGAAGAGGACTCAGCTCAAGCCCCTCTACGGCCTCTACGTCGGCCTCTAGTACCCCGTCCGCGGATACCTCATGCGCTCATTGTCTAATCACATTTATCTGTATTAATAATTTTATGAATCAATTACATTTCCAGTGTTTATTAACAAATGTTCTATGTAAAACAATATCGATTATTCAGAGTTCGTTTTCGTAAATCGCAGTCTCATTACAGTTTTTAGTTTCTCTACAATTTTCAGTATACACTAACTAGAGTGTTTTCAGTACAGTTACTACCTATAGTAGTTTCAGAATATACTATCCATAACAATTTCAGTTTAAAACAAATCACAGTTCAGAATACTCATAAGATCGGCGCCGGAGACTCGGTGTACTACTTACTCAGTAAAAACATTTGAAATCATTTGGAAATCAATCAATTTTTTGAATGCCCTTTTTTTATAAAACCCATAATCTACAGCCGAGTTTGTAACCTGAATCTAATACCACTAAATGTAACACCCCAATCCTGGCCTAGACGTTATGGCCGTATCTGGCAATGTCACACGATAGTATTTTTGAAACCTCGTTGTCATGATGAAAACATTCCATGTTATTATCTTTAGTAAACATTTGTTAGAACTTAGGAAGTCATCTTTATTCATTTTAAACACTTGTTTTGAAACATCCCTTGTTGCGGAAGCTTTAATAAAACAATCTTGGTGATCATGTGTTTAGGAAATACTTTAAATTTTTGAATACCGAATTTCCTACGACAAGCAGGTGTAAATCCATAAAGTAAAATAAATAAATAAAAACCCAAATTTAAAACCAAAGTGCCAGAGGGTCCTTAAATTACAACTCAAATAATCAATAATAATCAAATCATAAACTGTAAATTGAAAACCATGAAGTCAAAAAATTACTGTGGTCACTGCTGAGTCCTCCGTCACACCGATTCGTTTTAGTCTGGGGATTACCTGTGCACATTAAACAAAAAGGGTGAGTTTACGTAAACTCAGTATGTAATCCAGCAGAAACAAACAAACAATCAGTATTCACAGTGCACAGTTGAACAATCTTGGGCCTAAGCCCTTTTTAGTATCTGTGACAGTTTGGGCCTTAACCCATCTCAGTACAGTGTTAAAAATGCAGTAGGGCCTTAGCCTATCACAATATTAGTAGCAGTAACAGTTATGCAGTATCAAAATCCTACCCAACTAGCCTCTACACATCATCTCTGTCCAACCCAACACTCCATGTGGGGATATAATCAACCCACCCATCCCTACACTCCAAGTAGTATTGAATGCGGCACAAAACAGTAGTTTGCACCTGAGCTGCTAGTAAATTAGGTTTAAAGCCTTTCCGTACACTTCCTCCGAATAACAACCCCCAACCCAATGCAATGCAACATACAATGGATGACATGCTATTATGCAATTTCAGTATATATATTCAGTTAAGATATTAACATGCCTAGTACAGATGTCATTCAGTCAATTTCACACATTTAGGGGTCTAAGTAGCGCTTACCGACCCTATAGTGGGTTCACAGTCGACTTGGACGACCCGTGCAACCTTAAAAATATTTCGGTAAAAATAGGCCCTCACGCCTATGTGACCTACCCGTGTGGCCCACCCAGCCCAAATTGGCCTTGGCCGTGTGATCTATTTTTTAAAGTAACCCATACTAGCTCAATACTCATATATGTTTTCACGATTTACTTATATGCTCATTCAAAGCTGTTTACTTGAGTCATCATCACTAAATTATTTATATCTTGAGCTACAGAATTTCAAATTAAGATCCTCTTGATGTTTTTGAAACTAGACTCAAATACCTTTCTACCATAAAATTTTCAGAATTTATAGTTTATCAAATAATTACAGTAAAATCTTTAAAGTTATCCCTATTCTGTTGATTGAAAGCTTCGACCTTTCCTTACTAAAAATTATTTATCTCTTAGTACAGAATTTAGATGATGTTTTCATTTGTTTCTCTTGAAAATAGACTCATTATTTAAACAAATAAATTTAAGCCCCTAATTATTTTTTTACAATTTTTGATGATTTTCCAGGGTCAAAGCAAGGGAACTTGATATCATTCTGACCTTGTCTCAAAAATTTTATTATAACACATGATTTACAATTTGATTGCTTAGACTATTTCTTCCATGAAATACTAGACTTAATAAAATTTAATTTCATATTTTATTCAACCTCTAACTCAATTTACACTATTTTTTGATGATTTTTCAAAATTAGACTACTGCTGTTGTCCAAAACTGTTTTAGTGGAAAATGTAGATTTCCTAGTTTTTAACACCCTTATTTCCTTTCTCTACAATTTTTCGCATCATTTTCTCTTATTTCTCGACAACAAGCAATTTTGACTTTTTGTTGAACCCCGTTTTTTGCATTTCAGGTACACACCTGGTATCATTTTGATGCCTAATCACTCCCGAGCACTTCAAGGCCTAAAATCAAGATACTCAACATCAATTTAACGAATTTACAAGCGAATTGACAACTAAGAGCGAATAGAAACCTAACTTAACACCAACGATAACCGTCCGTTTAACTATTGTTAAGACGAGAACACTGGATTCACCAGTCTGAGACTCCCCCTACGCCCAGATCACAGAGAAAAAACATTACCACTTCAGTCGCTAAGAGATTCATGATAGAAACAAAGAGAAACACTTACTGAAACTAAGCGAGCACTAACCCGTGCGAAAACGAAGGAAAACAAATGGATTAGGGAAAAATCAAGAAGAAGAAAAAGAAGAGAAAGATGGAAAAACTCAGAGAATTTCGGCAAGAGGAGAGGGAGAAGAATAGACGGCAGAATTTTTTTTTTGGAAAAGGGAGCCAAAATTCGGTTACGAGAAAAAAAATCCTGATAACCCCTAAAATCCCTTAATCTTTTCCCCTAATTCCCACTTCACATCCACTACTCAGAATCCCCTTATTACACAACTCTATCTCGAAATCTGAGCAAAAAAAATAATACCTTTGCCTACGTAGGGATTCGAACACAAGACCTCCACCATAATAACACACCACTTAACCACCTGACTAGCAGGCCCATTCTGATTTAATTTACCCAACATTTAAACTTAAACCCTTTGTATAAGGTTAAGGCTTTATTTATAAAAATACCAAAATTTGCCCAAGTAAGACTTGAACTTGGGACCTCTCACGCACACCCAGAACACATAACTACTGAAGCAGATAGACATTGTGTGACATACATACACGAATTCAAAAATTAAAATTTTTGGGTGTTACAAAACCCTATTGGTCACCCGAATAGGCGCTCTATCTATTATTTCTTGTTTGCTTTAAATTCTAGCTTGGTATGCAATGTACTGACTTGTTTTATTTTGTTTTAACTGTGATTGCATGACATTTTCATCATGAAAAATATGTTGATTCATGTTCAGTTATTAAATAGAGAGCTTGCCATGGAGAATAGATTTCTTGATAAAGTGGAAGACAACACGGCCGCACGAATATGGTCCGAGAAAAGGCAACAAGAGAAAAGTAACAGCCTGTGAGAAGGGCAGGTCAGAGATATAGACCACGTTATGAGTGAAACTTTGGTCCGAGTACGACCCCGATCGTTCAAAGTCTGAAGTCCATATCGGATTTGGATCGGGGCCGAGAATTAGCTTTGTTTCTTGGGAAAATTAAGGTTTTGAGTGTGAAGGTGAGACCGTATATGTATCCGCTTTATGTAAAGAAACTTGTTTTCTAGTAAAGTTATTCTAATGGAATTGAACTAGAATCAACGCCTTTTTGCATGCATCTTTTCCATTCATTAACATTACATTTCATTGCATACAATAAATTTCATAAAATCCAAAGGTGCGTAGAGTTTAGAACTCTAGTACAGAGCCTGATGTGTAATAAAGAGTTGGAATTCTTTGAAGATATCGAAAGTTCGAAAGGGAAAGATGTTTGTGCCTTTGAAGAAGGAACTAAAAAAACCTATTAAGAATTTATTCTTACATCCCCGAAAGTGTTCTGAACAACTGGACTGTAGAGGAGATTCTTGTAGTTTTTAGGACCATTTCAGAGTAATATTCAGAACACACTTATTGCTCTAGGCCTGGGAACAATAGAAATCTTTTTGTGAAAAAGGCACATGTCCACTATTTTGTATTTCAATAAAATGCATCTTTGTGTCTCCTTTTGGCAAACATTCTTTTGTTCCTTCCATTTCATTCATACTTATACCACACATATACTTATTCTTAGATTCATTTGTTCTTTGGGTCTTTCTTAATTTCATTTGTTCTTTGGGTCTTTCTTAGATTCATTTATTCTTTGGGTCTTCATTCGTTCCTATAATAGGTCTCCAGATATCAATGATATGAGCGACGCTGCTACTGACTTAGAAGATCTTTTTGAGCAAGATATGTGTTTAGAGGAACCTTAGGACTTTGAAGGTAATCGAGATTGTAACCTATCTCCTGATTTGTTAAGGATGGAAGAACAAGAGGAGAAACAAATCCCACCTCACATAGAGTTAGTAGAAACTGTGAGCTTAGGAGACGAAAAAGAAAAAAAAGAGGTGAATATCGGAGCTTGCATCACTATAGAGACAAAGCGAGACCTCATTGAGTTACTCCAAGAATTCAAAGATGTCTTCGCATGGTCGTATTAAGAATGCTTGGTCTAAGTACTGATATCGTGGTACACCGGCTCCCCATAAAGGAAGAGTCTAAGCTAGTTCAACGAAGCTCTGAAGGATGAGGCCTAACGTTTTACTGAAAACAAAAGAGGTCAAGAAGCAATTCGATGCTGGTTTCTTACAAGTGGTTAAATACTCAGAATGGGTAGACAATATCGTCCTCGTCCCTAAAAAATATGGAAAAGTACGAATGTGCATAGACTAGAGTGATTTGAACAAAGCCAGCCCGAAAGACAATTTTTTATTGCCTCATATTGACACTTTAGTGGACAACACAGTAGGTTACTCACTGTTCTCCTTCATGGATGGTTTCTCGGGATACAACCAGATAAAGATGCATCCTGAAGACATGAAGAAGACCACATTCATAACTATATGAGGAACATTTTGCTATAAGGTGATGTCATTTGGACTAAAAAATGCGGGAGCAATGTATCAAAGGGCAATGGTAACCTTGTTTCATGACGTGATGCACAAAGAAATTGAAGTTTATGTTGACGACATGATTGCAAAATACAAAACGGAAAAATGTGTAAGTCTTAAAGAAATTGTTCTTAAGGTTGAGAAAATTCCAACTAAAACTCAATCCAGCAAAATGTACCTTCGGGGCTAGGTCGAGAAAATTACTAGGGTTTGTGGTCAGTGAAAAAGGGATTTAGATCGACCCAGAAAAAGTCAAGGCTATATAGGAGTTGCCTCTGCCGCGCACTCAAAAGGAGGTTCAAGATTTCTTAGGGAGATTAAATTACATTGCTAGATTTATTTCACAATTAACCGAGAAATGCGACCCCATATTTCGTCTCCTTAAGAAACACAATCTAGGTGTATGGGATGAAGAGTGCTAGAAGACTTTTGAAAAGGTTAAACATTACTTGTCCAATGCCCCGTTGTTGGTGCCACATAGCCTAGATAAGCCGCTGATTCTGTACTTGGAAATATTTGGAAATTCCATGGGATGCGTGCTTGGCCAACATGATTAGTCAGGAAGGAAAGAAAGGGCGATATACTACCTCAGTAAGAAGTTCACTGAATGTGAGATGAGATACTCGTCAATTGAGAAGTTGTGTTGCGCTTTAATCTGGACAATTCAAAGACTGAGATAGTACATGTTGTACCATACAACTTGGGTGATCTAAAAAATGGACCCTGTAAAGTACATGATGGAGTCAACTACTTTAAATGGAAGAATGGCCCGATGGCATATTTTGCTTTTCGAATTTGATATAATTTATGTGAACCAGAAAGCAGCAAAAAGGAGTGCAATAGCAGATTTTTTGGCCAGTAGAGCTCTAGAAGATTACGAGCCTTTGAACTTTGATTTCCCAAATGAAGATCTAATGTATGTGGCAACCACTGAAGAAGACTCTCATGAAGGTCATCCTTGGAACCTAAACTTCGACGGAGCCTCAAACGCTGTGGTACGGAATCGGGGCAGTCCTGGTATCCCCAAATGGAGATCATTATCCTTTCACTAGTAAATTAGATTTTGATTGCACAAACAACATGACAGAATACGAAGCATGCATCATGAGCATCCGTGCAGCCTTAGAATGTAAGATCAAAGTGCTAGAAGTATATGGGGATTCTACACTAGTGATCTATCAACTCAAAGGTGAATGAGAGACGAGAGACCTCAAATTGATCAATTATCGAAGGCTAATTTTGGAGCTAATTGGAGAGTTTGATGACATTACCTTCTGCTATCTCCTACGAGATGAAAATCAAATGGCTGATGCCTTAGCTACCTTAGCTTCCATGGTCAAAGTGAACAAACAAGAGGATGTAAAACCTATCCAGATGAGTATTTATGATGTTGCATTTTAACCTAGACAACCCAAAGACTGAGACAGTACATGTTGTACATACAACTTGGCTAATCTAAAAAATGGACCCTCTAAAGTATATGTCAACTGCTTTAAATGGAAGAATGGCCCGATGGCAGACTCTGCTTTTCAAATTTGATATAATTTATGTGAACTAGAAAGCAGTAAAAGGAAGTGCAATAGTAGGTTTTCTGGCCAGTAGAGCTCTAGAAGATTACGAGCCTTTAAACTTTGATTTCCCGAATGAAGATCTAATGTATGTGGCAACCACTGAAGAAGACTCTCAAGAAGGTCATCCTTGGAGCTAAAATTTGATGGAGCCTCAAAGGTTGTGGGTAACGAAATCGGGGCAGTCCTGGTATCCCCAAATGAAGATCATTATCCTTTCACTAGTAAATTAGATTTTGATTGCACAAATAACATGGCAGAATATTAAGCATGCATCATGGGCATCCGTGCAGTCATAGAACGTAAGATCAAAGTGCTAGAAGTATATAGGGATTCTACACTAGTGATCTATCAACTCAAAGGTGAATGAGAGATGAGAGACCCCAAATTGATCAATTATCGAAGGCTAGTTCTGGAGTAATTGAAGAGTTTGATGACGTCACTTTCTGCTATCTCCCATGAGATAAAAATCAAATGGCTAATACCCTGTCTACCTTAGCTTCCATGGTCAAAGTGAACAAACAAGAGGATGTAAAACCTATCCAGATGAGTATTTATGAGATTCTGGCTCATTGTTACAACATTAAAGAAGAAGAAAATGATGATCACCCTTGGTACCATGATATACTGCGATATATGAAGAATCGTGAATACCCTAACCAAGCAACTGAGAATGATAAAAGGACACTAAGAAGCCTAGCTAGTGACTATGTCTTAGATAGGGAGATCCTATACAAGAGAAGAAAGGATCAGGTGCTACTAAGATGTGTAGACACTGTTGAGGCTAACAAAATCTTGGAAGAAGTCCATGAGGGTGTTTGCAGAACACATGCTAATGGTTTTACAATGGCCAGACAAATCATGAGATTTAGATATTATTGGTCGACCATGGAAGGGGACTGTATCAGCTATGCTAAGAGATGTCACAAGTGCCAAATTTATGAAGACAAAATTCATGTGCCTCCTTCACCTCTTCATATCATGATTTCTCAATGGCCTTTCTTTATATGGGGCATGAATGTTATTGGGCCGATATCGCCAAAAGCTTCCAATGGGCATCGATTCATTTTTGTAATCATTGATTACTTCACAAAGTGGGTAGAGACTGCTTCATATGCCAACGTTACAAAATTAACAGTCAGCAAATTATTGAAGAAAGAGGCCATATGTCAGTATGGAATGCCAGAAAAGATCATATCCAACAATGCATTGAATTTGAACAACAACATGATATCAGAAGTCTGCATTTAGTTCAAGATCAAACACCACAACTCGTCACCATATCGCCCAAAAATGAATGGTGCAGTGGAGGCAGCTAATAAGAACATTAAGAAGATCATAGGGAAAATGAATGAGACTTATAAAAATTGGCATGAAAAGTTACCATTTGCCCTCTATGTTATCGTGCGTCTGTCAAGACCTCTAACGAGGCAACGCCTTTCTCATTGGTTTATGAAATGGAGGCGGTTTAGGCTAATTGAAGTCGAGATTCATTCTCTTCGAGTTTTTCAAAGTTGAAATTAGATAGATCCAATCTCGAAATGATCAACTAAACTTGATTGAAAAGAAAAAGCTGAAAGTTATCCGTCATGGTCAGATGTACCAAAAATGAATGATGCGAGGTTATGACAAAAATGTTCGCCCCAGAGAATTCCATGAGGGAGACCTGGCATTGAAAAAGATCTTTCCTATACAAAAAGACTTTAGAGGAAAATGGATGCCAAACTAGGAAGAACCTTATATGGTAAAAAAGGCCTTTTTTAGAGGAGCTCTCATTTTGACCGAGATGAAAGGCAAAAACTTGCCTAATCTTGTGAATTCAGATTCAATCAAGAAGTACTTCACCTGAAAAAAGAATGAGAGTCCAAGGTGAAAACCTGCAAAGGCCGCCTTGAGACTAAAGGGGTTTTGAGTTGAAAACCCGGAAAAGGGCAATTCAAATTTTGATCGAAGCTAGGGCATATGGTAGTCTTGTTATCCCTAAATTAACAAGGGAGAGGGATGCTACGCCTTGGGGCATCAACAAAGTATTTTAGATCTCCGAAACACATATTAAGTTCAAAAGGGTCCTCAAAAAGTTAGTGTGAAGAAGCTCATACTATGATATCTGGGGCACCTATTTTCATCTTATTCAGTTTGTATTTTAGCGATGTTTGTTATCTTTGATTAATTTATCCATTTCAAGCTTTGCTCTCAATAAAATTCCTTTTGTCCATTGCGATAATCTTTTTCAAGCATTTTTCATTGAAATAACGATTAATGGACTAATAATATTCAAGAAAATAGAGTTCTGCATATTTCTCTGAAAGGTTTTCTAAATAGTACAAGGATCTGAAAACAGGACCACTATTCAAAACTAACCAAACTTAAGGGTTGGAAACATTTGAGAAATAATAGTCTAAATTGTGACTATTTCTTCAGATTTTCTGTTAAAGATACCAGCTGAACAAGAAGGCATGGTAACACATCAGTGATAGAACCTTGATAAACAGTGAGCAATGACAACCTAAGCATTAAAGAGGGATCATTCTCGGAAAAAAATAACATTATGTATTCATACAAATATCATTCATACACATCTAGTTAGGAGCATTTGATTCATCCTGATCATGACATCCCAATCACTAGGCATAAATAAACCCATGAAATGGACTCTGCAGATCATGTTCCCCAAAGAACGGTGTAACAGATCAGTAAAACAACAAATCCTATACCCCTGAAGTTGCAGTGGGACGGATTATAGTCATCATGAGTAGAATGAAGATAGCAAATCTCATCTCTCTGAAGTTGTAGAAAGTAGATTAAAGCTATAAATCTTATCTCTCTGAAGTTGCAGTGGAGTAGATCGAAGATAGCAAATCTTACCTCTATGAAATTGCAGTAGAGTAGATTAAAGCTATAAACCTTATCTCCCTGAAGTTGCAGTGGAGCAGGTTGAAGTTACAAGTGTTATCTCCCCGAAGATGCAGTGGAGCAGGTTAAAGATAGCGAATCTTATTTCCCTGAAGTTATAGTAGAATAGATTAAAACTACAAGTCACAAATCTTATACCCTTGAAGTTGTAGTAGGTCGATCAAATTTACCATGTTGAATCTTATCTCTCTGAAGTTGCAGTGGAGCAGATTGAAGACAACAAATCTTACTTCCTGAAGTTGCAGTGGAGCAGATTGAAGATAGCAAATCTTATCTCTCTGAAGTTGCAGTAGAGCAGTTGAAGTTACAAATCTTATCTCCCTGAAGTTACAATAGAGCATATTAAAGCTACAAATCTTATTTCCCTAAAAGTTGCAGTGGAACAAATTAAAGCTACAAGTTACAAATCTTATCTCCTTGAAGTTGTAGTGGAGCAGATTGAAGCGACAAGTCCTGTACCTCTGAAGTTGCAGTGGGTCGGATTAAATCTACCATTGCAAGTCTTATCTCCCCGAAGTTACAGCAGAGTAGATTGAAACTAAAATTCCTATACCCCTGAAGTTGCGGTGGGATAGGATGAAGCCACTTGAAAAAGAGAAGTACCAAAGAGGTCGAGATTCTACAAGATCAGGCAAATTTGGCCCTTTTTAAAGTCTTTGCTTCATTCCCGTTACACGACAATGAGCAAAGAAGGGCAACTATTGTAACACCCCAAAATTTTAATTTTTGATTTTGTGTATGTGTGACACACAATGTCTATCTGCTTCAGTGGTTATGTGTTCTGAGTGTGTGTATGAGGTCCCAAGTTCAAGCCTTACTTGGGCAAATTTTGGTATTTTTATAAATAAAGCCTTAACCTTGTACAAAGGGCTTAAATTTAATTGTTGGTAAGTTTATATCAGAATGGGCCTGCTGGTCTGGTGGTTGAGTGGAGTGTTGGAGGTCCTGTGTTCAATTCTCTGTGATGGTGTGGAAACAATATTTTTTCTCCAATTTCGGCTTAGAGTTGTGTTGGGGCAAAATTCTGAGTAGTTGTGTTTTAGTGGGTTAATAGGGAGTGATTTTAGGAGATAATTGGGGAGAGGTTATCAGAAAATAATCTGATTATCTTTTTGTTGCAAAAAAAAAAGTAGAGTTTCGGTTTTCTCTCCAATTCCCCAAACTTTTTCTGACATTTTCTTCTTCTTCTATTTTTCCCTCCTCTGCCGATTCTTTCCCTTAGTTGCTGCCGAAATTTCCATTATTTTTTCCCCTTCCGTTTCTTTCTTCTTCTTTTTTCCAATTGATCCGGTTGTTCATCGTTGGTTGCACGTGTTCGGTGAGTAACGGTTTTGTCTATTGTTAATCGTTCTTGGTTAATCTCTAAAAGAGGGATTCCTTTTTGGTGTTTAGGAGTTAATCAAGGAGCTGATGGTTTTGAATCGATGCTGCGATTGTGAGAAGTCGTGGTTACTCAAGCGAGGTAAGGGTTTTGCTAGGTTTTTAGTCGAGTTCCTTCCGAAATTGGTTGATTAAAAACGAATTAAGTGATTAATCTAGAGATATGTTGGTTGATTTTTAGGTTCTGGAGGCTTAGGAGTGCTTACGCATCAAAAATGATACCAAGTGTGTACCTGAAACGCAGAAAACGGGATTTGGCGAAAAGCCGAAATTGCTTGTTGTCGAGAAATAAGAGAAATAAGAGAAAATTATATGAAAAAATTGTAGAGAAAGGAAATAATGGTGTTATAAACTTGGAAATCGACATTTTGCACTAAAATAGTTTTGGACAGCAGTAGTAGTCTAACTTTGAAAAATCATCAAAAATAGAGGGAACTGAGTTAGAGGTTGAATAAATATGAAATTAAATTTTATTGAGTCTAGTTTTTCATGGAAGAAACAGTATAAGCAATGGAATTGTAAATCATGAGATATAATAAATTTTGTGAGACAAGGTTAGAATGATTTCAGATTCTCCTATTCTGACTTAGGAAAATCATCAAAAATTGTAAAAAAAATATTAGATGCTTAAATTTATTTTTTTTTAAAATCTTTAATGAGTCTATTTTTAAGAGAAACAAACGAAAACATCATCTAAATTTCGTACTAAGAGATAAATAATTTTTAGTAAGGAAAGGATAAAACTGTCAAACAGCAGAATAGGGATAACTTTAAAGATTTTATTGTACTAATTTGATAAACTATAAATGCTGAAAATTTTATGGTAGAAAGGTATTTGAGTCTAGTTTCAAAAACATCAAGCGGATCTTAATTTGGAATTTTGTAGCTCAAGATATAAATAATTTAGTGATAATGACTCAAGTAGACAACTTTGGGTGAACATATAAGTAAATAGTGAAAACATATATGAGTATTGAGCTAGCATGGGTTACTTTAAAAAAGGATCACACGGCCAAGGCCAATTTGGGCCGAGTGGGCCACACGGGCATCTGGGCCCATTTTTACCGAAATGTTTTTAAGGTTGCATGGGTCGCCCAAGTCGACTATGAACCTACTATAGGGTTAGTAAGTGCTACTTAGACCCCTAAATGTGTGAAATTAACTGAATGATATCTGTACTGGGCATGTTAATATCTGAACTGAATATATGTATTGAAATTGCATAATAGCATGTCATCCATTGTGTGTTGCATTGCATTGGGTTGCGGGTTGTTATTCGGAGGAAGTGTACTGAAAGGCTTTAAGCCTAATTTACTGGCAGCTCAGCTACAAACTACTGTATTGTGCCGCATTCGGTAATACTTGGAATGTAGGTATGGGTGGGTTGATTATATCCCCACATGGAGTGTTGGGTTGGACGGAGATTGTGTGTAGAGGCTGGCTGGGTAGGATTTTGCTACTCCATAACTATTATTGCTACTGATACTGTGATGGGCTAAGGCCAAAATTGTCACTGATACTAAAAAAGGCTTAGGCCCAAGACTGTTCAACTGTGCACTGTGAATATTGATTGTTAGTTTGTTTCCATGGGATTACACACTGAGTTTCCGTAAACTCACCCTTTTTGTTTAATGTGCACAGGTAATCCCCAAACTTAGACGGATCGGTGCGACGGAGGACTCAGCGGTGACCACAGTAACTTTTGGACTTAATGGTTTTCAATTTACGATTTATGATTTGATTATTATTGATTATTTGGGTTGTAATTTAAGGACCCTCTGGGACTTTGGTTTTAAATTTGGGTTTTATTTATTTATTTTACTTTATGGATTTATACCTGCTGGTCGTAGGAAATTCGGTTTTCAAAAAGTTAAAGTAATTTCTAAACGCATAATCATCTAGACTGTTTTATTAAAGCTTCCACAGGGATGTTTTGAAACAAATGTTTTAAATGAAGAAAGATGACTTCCTAAGTTCTAACAAAGGTTTACTAAAGATAATAACATGGAATGTTTTCATCATAACAACGAGGTTTCAAAAACACTATCGTGTGACATTGCCAGATACGGCCATAATGTCTAGGCCGAGTTTGGGGTGTTACAGCTGTAAATACCTAAATTTGCCCGGGCCCATAAAAAATAAACCAAGAAATAAAATAAATAATAATAATAATGATAAGACCAAAAATTTACAACCCAAATTTCTATTGGCCCAATATGGCCCAAAATTAACCTAACTCCTAAAGCCCAAAATTTTCAAAAAAAAACAAAAAAACCCTAATTCCTAAGCCACCGCTGTCAGCGCAAACGTCGCCCTTGATGCCTCGGGAGCGCATCCTCTCCGTTGACCTTGTCAACGCCTGAAAAAAATGACAGAAAAGAAAACAGAGACAGCGCAAGAAATGAAAAAGAAGCGAAGACAAACAGTAACAAGAGTAATAGCTTAGTAGAAAAGAAAAGAAAAGAAAAGGACATGGTGTAATCTAAAACGGCTATTAAAGCCGAGTTCTTGTAAGATTGAAAGAGGGTTCCCTTTTTTGAAAAAAACATAAAAAATATACGAAAGCAATCAAAAAAATCGGATACAAATTTGAAATAAAGAAAAAGAAGGTGATTTATTTTTATTTTCAGATTCGAAAGAAATAAAAAAATAATACAAAATTTTTTACCTATCTATCATTTCGCGCCGTTGTCGAGGGGCTTTCTCGATCCCAAAAGTCGCCGAACCCATTAGGGTTTTGTCTGGGCTCTGGTGAAAAAAGACGCGAAGGGCGCGCGACGAGAGGAAGGAAAGCCAAGTTTTTTGTCCTTTTTTTTTATTTTTAAAGGCATTCGCCTTTGGATTTGGGTTTCTGGGAGTCAAAAGACTAAAAAGGGGGGCTTTTTTTGCTTTTTTTGGCCACCAAGCACGGCAGAGCCCGACGTCGGCGACCGGCGGCCGGCGGCTGTCGGCGGAGCACGATGGCTCTCTTGGCCAGGGGTGGGGAGGCTTGGAGAGAAAAAGGAAGTTTTCATAATTTCTTTTTAAGCTAAGGTTTGAAATGAATTTTTTTTACTTATATAAGCCCCCGAAAACGGCGTCGTTTTGGGCTAAAACGTCGTTTTGACGCGACCAGCGCACCAACCTGACCCGCTTCAGAGGATCCGCGTGTTTTCAACAAATGGTATATTTGCGCAAATAGTCCTTCCACTTTTACTTTTTTTATTTTATAGATTTTGCCACTGAATTTTTAGCGAGTTTCAATTTAGTCCCTGGCTCGCTGAAGGGACGCATGTCCAGAGGATTGAGTTATTTTCTCATTTGGTCATCGCTGGTTTTCGCGCCTTACTTTTTAGTCTTTATTTATTTATTTAATCATAATTTTTACTTTTAATTTCATTTTTATTCTGATTTAATCCTTGGCTGTTTAATTTCAGCCTTTTATATATTTTATAGGTTATGTTTATTTATTTATTTATTGTCTTATTTTCTTCATATACATATTAAAAATTGTAATGTTTATATTTTCTTTATTTAAATTCTTTTTGTTGATTATTACATTTTTCCATTCGCATATTCTTATTATTATTATTTATTTATTACTGTCTTTTTTTATTTTAAAATTCATATTGTTCATATTTGCACATATTGTTATATTGTCATTATTATCCCTTTTATTTTTTTGTTATTTTATTATTCCTTTTATTATTTTTGGCATTTTAAAATCGTGTCTTTTCAATCATGTATTTTTCATTTATTTTAAGTTATTTTATTGTTTTCAATACACATCGTTTTAAATATTACATTTGTTATCATTCAAAAAGAAGGAAAATTTAAAAATAGGCAATGTTTCCTATTTAGAGACTCGAGAAGTCGTAACCTAACTTACGGGGTTTCAATTTTCTTGTTGAACCTAAATGACCAAATATCCTCTTAAAATCAAAATACATGAGATTTAATTAAATAATAAAAAATGAGCTTATTTTTCGAAATTTTAAGGTGTCGTATCCTAACTTACGGAATGTGATCTTTTGTTACCTCAAGATTAGATGACCTTTAACATACTTTTCGTTTTCATACCACGCTCGAATAAATTAAACGCATATCACTTTGTTCATTTATTTATTTATTTATTTATTTTGCACGATGAATGAAAAGAAATTTTTTAAATCGAAACAACATTCATTATTTTTGGAATTAGAAAAGTCGTGTTCCTAACTTACAGAATATGTATTTTTTTCTAAAACCGAGATGATCGAATATATTTTAAAATAAATAAAATTTTTAGCGTTTATTCTCGTTCTCGAAGATTTAAGGCGTTGTGTCCTAACTTAGGGGACATGATCATTTCTTCTTGATTAACTTGACATAAGCCCATTTTACGAAAATTAATTTCGTTAAGTAATGTCTTAATAAGGGATTGTATTTTAAATTCTCTTCAAATTTTCAATTCATGACACTAAGACACTAAGTAATCAATTAGGTTCCAATTTGGGCGTAACGAGGGTGCTAATCCTTCCTCATGTGTAACCGACTCCCGAACCCGTTTTCTGGATTTTTGTAGACCAAAAAATATTGTTTTAATAAATCAAACCACTTATTAAAACGATCAAATTACGAGGTAGCCCAATCACAGCTCCTAAAAGTGATTGGTGGCGATTCTCATTTTTATTTTAAAATAAAAATTCGATTTAAAAAAAAAGGTTTCGAAAATATCTATACACTAGAAAAATAAAACATGGTGCAATATTGCTAACAATACTCGTACCAATCGGACTAAAACTCCAGCAACTATAAATTACAATTTTTTTAAACCACTTACACTTTGTTAAAACTTGAATTTTTTAAATTCATTTTAATAGTCTAAATTGATACATTTTATAATAAAGAAACTCAAATAATTTCATCTAAAAATTTTATTTGTTACTTTTCAAATATAATTATTTTATGGAAATTTTTTTATTAAATATATAAGATAGCAAGAGATGCGAAGGGCGTTAAGATGTAGGTTGTAATAGACCGAATTTGACCCTAAACGGAACGGTAGTTTCGGGACCACGAATCCGAGTCCGAGAAATATTTAAATATTATATTTTGTGTTTATTATATGTGAATTAATGTGTGTGAAAGTTTCGTAGAAAAATTTAATCGTTTGTGTGTTCAATTTAACAAAAAGGACTAAATCGCGTAAAGTATAAAAGTTGCATACTATAGTGTAAAGTGCTAAAATGATGATGGCTTTTTACTATGAGGTATTAAATGGGTAAATAACCCATTTCTAAGTTAGTGGGTGGTATATGACAAGATTAACCTTAAGTTTTATATTATATAATTTTATGTTATAAGGTTAAATAAGTAAATAAATTAAAGCCATATTATATGTTAATTAAAACACAAAAAAATGAACATGTTTACTCATCTTCTCTTGGCCAAATATTGAGGAAAGAAAGGGGAGCTAGGTTCTTTGAAATTTCGGCAACATTCAAGCCAAATTCAAGGTAAATTCTTAGTCGATTTTTGTAAATTTTTACGTTTTTGAGATTGTTGCTTCGAACAATAGCTGACCCATGTTAGAATTTTTAAAACTAAGCATGCTTGATGTTCGGCCATTGACATGTTCATGTGGTTTTTGATGTTTGATGATTTTAAATTAAAGATATGTTAAAGATTAGTATGTTTTGTATTGGAAATTTTGGTGAATTTGAATATTTTGGGCTAAATTGCAAAAATAAATTTTTGAGGGGGATAAAATGCAAAATAAATGAAAAAAATGGACAATAATGGTCCCTATGAATATTCGGCCTTAGGGTGTTATAGTGAAATTTTGTGTATTTTGTGTTTTGTGCAAATAGGACTAAAATGTAAAAATGTGAAACATTAGGGGTAAAATGGTAATTCGCCCATTATTGTGTTTTGGGACTAAATTGAGATGAATTGTGTTTGAATGAGCTAAATTTTAATGTGTATAGATCAAGAACAAAGAAAAACGGATTTGGATCGGGGAGAGGCGAAGGTTATTGAATAGCCGGTTTAAGTCGTCCGTCGATAATCGAGGTAAGTCCCTAAGCAAGTATATATCAAAGAATTATTTATGAACATATTAAATGATAATATTTGCAAACTTTGAGTATAAATTCATGTGATGGCCGAATGAGGTAGTTTGTATTATTGGATTAACTTTATTTTGTTTAAAGTAATGTGAATAAGTAAGTTCGGTTTGATATGTGAAAGAAATACAAAGTATATGAAATGTTTGTGAATTTAGCACTAAGTAATGTGAAATGAATGGTTAATAGTGTTGATATTCGGGCTTCGAGCCTAGCAGGCCTTGTGCCGGTGAGTTATATCGGGCTTCGAGCCTAGCAGGCCTTGTGCCAGTGATCTATATTAGGCTTAATGCCTAGCAGGCCTCGTGCCGGTGAATTATATCGGGCTTTAATGCCTAGCAGTCTTAATGCCGGTGATATATTTAATTAAAGAAGTCATGAATTACTTACAAGGTGGAATGTAGCTACGGCAATAAAATAATTGTTCGGGTAAGTATAAGCTCTTGCCTAGATACCAGGAATAAGGTAAGTGAATGTATATGTATATATCCTTTCGAAGTAAGTAAGTTGTGATGTAGTCAAAGCTTCTGGTGAAGTGTTTAAGTGTGCATTTAAATTTATTAATAATGAGCATGATATGTATAAGGAAGTAAAAGCTTGGTTATGCTATTAAGATTCGGACACATGTATAAATGTTAAATGTGAGAACAATTGGATATGCTTGTATATGTGTATAATCATGTGGTTGAAGTGTATGTCATAGTTAATAGTTTTGGAACATGCAAAAATCTATAGTATTTAAATGCTTTGGAGAGTTGTATATTAAAGATAGGTGATTATTAAATGTAAAAATGAGAATAAAGGCATTCGGCCTTAGTGAAATTTATTGGTTAAACTATTGTATTCAATGTTATATACAAGTTGATACTTATATATTTATATGTAAATGCTTGAATGTTTGATTGTGCATCGTAATTGCTTGAGACTTACTAAGCTAGTGAGCTTACTCTGTTTATGTTTAATGTTCTGTTTTATAGATTTTGGTCAAGCTACGAGCTCGGGAAATCGTCAGCAAAGTCAGCCACACTATCATCTTCTTGGTACTCTTTTAATTTGGTCATTTTGGATAAAGGCATGTATAGGTTGGTAAATGTCCTTGTTGGAGTTGGAAACTTTATTACGATATGTATTATAGCCATACGAATATGGCTTATGTTCTATGTTGTTAATGTGGAGACATACGGTTTTTAGTAATTAAATAGTACATATGGATATGTTATTACGATGCATAGATAATATGGATTGTATTTGGCTATAATCGGTTATGGTCTAGTTGCATATCATAGATGTAAATTGGTCATGACATATATGTGTGATATATATTTGGTTATGCATATGGCTAGTAAAGAGATGGTGATGATACTTAATGATTTAGGTTGGTATAATTGTTTGTTATTTTGGCTTATTCAAATATCGAAATGGATGTTTATATACGGTCATAGTTAGACATTTTATAAAATGTAAATCATGTTATGCAATACATAGGTGAGTTCGGCTAGACTAAAGGGAAATATCCAAATGAAATTCTTATGCTTAATGAATTAGTTGATTAGGCTTACTTTCGAATATAGCAGTGAGCATGTATATGAGGTGCATATGTATATAAGTATATCTATACATGAATTTAACTGTAGGTAAGGGTTTGATTTGATTGAGTATTAAATCTATTAAGTTTAATTCAAGTTATGCAATGTTCTTGAGAAAGTTATGTATGTGTTCCTGTATATTCGGCTAAGAAACTGATTGTAGGTATAATAATATAATATGCATTGCAAGGTTATTTTGTGTTCCTCTATGATTATCGTATATGATTTGGATTAATGTATCAAGTATGTTTTACGCATGTGTAATTTGTCTATCTATTATTAAATTATTTGATAAAGATGCTAACTAAGAATTTTTCGATTGAATGGAAATTTTGACTTATTTGGTAATGCCCGTAACCCTAATCCGGCGATGGACATGGGTTAGGAGTGTTACATAGGTACAGTAGGGGGCTTCTTACAAGGAATCCCAAGTACGAGTTTAGTGTTCATGTGGGGAATCATAGCTTAAGTTCTACGGTTGGGCCTCGTTTTGGTTGGGGGAGACAAAGACTTCATTTGTCGTTATTCTTGTTAGAAGCAGGGTTTCACTTGCCGCTTCACTAATTTTTCATGGATTTGTTGAATTCCTATTGTTTGGCACTCGAGTAATTGGTTAGGAGTTCCTGGTGGTTAATAATTGGATTTATGATTAAATGTAGGTAGAAAGGGATATGGCCTTTTGTGTCGTTGTTCCAGTATATATACACCCTTCAGAAAAATGAAGAGTATGAGGAGGTATACTTCGTAGTCCAAAAGGAGGGGACTAAACAACTCATTTATAGAGGAGTGGGGAGTTTGAAGCCAAATCCCAAGAAGTACATTTTGGTAGAGTTAAAGTTTGGGAAGTCTTTCGAGTTTCCTACCAAATGGAGAAGACCTATGCCCCATCGTTTTCTTCATCATCCATGGTGGGTGCATGTTCCTAATAGGGAGAATATTTATAACATTTTGAATCATAATGTCCTCTTAGTTATCCCTCATGACATTTCCCTTCGTGGGAAGTTTCGCTATTGTCTTCACGACAAAAGGGCTATGAGGTACACCCTTCCAAATTTGATAGAGCTTTGAGGGATGTTGGGCGATGGATGCAGCATGAGAACACCTGGCCGTATAACTTGAGACATGCTATTGCCAAATATCTTCGAGGTTTTTTTGGAGCCCTTAATATTTTTTTTTCAAATTATGTGGGTTTCTGAACCGTAAGTGGCAATTTGCTCTCAGGTCTCCACATAGGGTGCCTATTTGAGACCAAACTTGAAGTAGTGACTGCCTCCAAATGTGCGAACATTTAGAGTAAAAATCGTGCAAATAAAATATCCAATGAAATGCAGTATCTGCAAGCAAACATGTCAAATTGTAAAATAGTTTTGTGTTACAATAGAACACTGGTAAGCATTCTGAAGATTGTACCCAAGGGAGGTTGAATTAAATCTAAAAATGTCTTCTATAATAGCAGGTCTAAACAGTAGTCACTAAAAATTATATTTACGATAATTAAAACTAAAGATTAAAGTCATAAAATAAAAACAAAACTACTAAAATGAAGTTGACAAATAAAAAACTCTTGAATAACAAGTAAAAGATTAACTCATTTCAGTGGTTGTAATTAACTTCAGAATTTGGGTTTTATTAGTGAATTAGTTATTAACTAATCAGTATTACCTCTCAGCCTCTACTAATTAATTAATCGACCAATAGTCACTTATCTCTCAACCTCACTTTCTTGACTGGGATAAATCACTATTTACTCGGAACGCTTATCTCTCGACTAAATAAATCTAGATTACGTCCTAGGGTTATCAATCCTAGGGTTTACGCACACATAAATTTACACCAACTAATTCATATGGGAAACCCTCATTCTTTCGTTAATCACCTCGCATCCACTCGTTAATCTCCCTAAAGAACATAGCCATTCATCGATTTAATAACCATCTTTCTTAAAATTAAATTAATCATGCAAGAACACAAATTAAATTAAAAGAGAGGAAGATAGAAATTGGTTCATTTGAGAATCTTGATGTGCTCGAATTTGCAAAATCCTTTAACAGTTATCTTGATATAGTCATTTGCAAGAGAAACGTAAAGCAAAATTATGAAAATACTAAATAATAAAGACTTGGGGTCAATAAAATCCAAGTCGAAGAACAAGAAATAAAATTGTTTTAAAAATAAAATAGAACTAATTTAAAATCCTAAACTATTAAACTAGAACCTTAAAACGGCTTGGCAAAAACTCTTCAAGCTTAACCTATGCTTAACTATTTATAGGCAAAGTTAGTAGCCTAATTTAGGTCAAATACAAGCCTTAACCACACTAAATATGGATTGTACGGATTGAAATACCCTTAATTAATTTTTGCCTTCCATCAGACCTATGTCGCGACACACAACTTCGGATGTAAAATCTTGAATTGGCTTGGTTGTGTTGCGACACTAGAAGCCTATATTGCTACTCGATTGTCGTTCGTAGTGCCTTAAGGCCTAAAATTAGGTGTCCTGTACACTCAATGCAAGGATTAAAACTACCTTAAGGTCGGTATTGTACCAGTAGGTCAACTTACTCCAAATATTGCGTAAAAATGTTTATTTTGCAATAATTTGAATCTAAGCTAAGAAAATTGAAAATGCAATAAAAAAAATACTAAAATAACTAGAAAACAAGCTTGTTAAGTGCCAAAAAGTACTAAACTACCACTACAATTTGTGGCAGGTCAAATACCCCCACACTTAAGTCGCTACTTGTCCTCAAGCAAATAGAAAAGAAAACAAAAGCAGACATAATAAAAATACAAAAAAAATACAAGTACTTATCCAAAAAAAAAACATGTAATATCTTGTTTTTCAGTGGTTTCGAAAATAGTGGTTTTGGGACCACAATTCTGATTTGTGAAGTCATATTTTATTATTTAATTGATGTTTATTAAGTTGCATTAGTGTCATATTAAATTTTGGTAAGGAAATTTTAATGTTTAGTTAGTTAATTGAATAAAATGGCTAAATTGTGGAAAACACAAAATTTAGTAATTAATGAATTGCACTGACTTGATAGTTTAATTATTTAATATAAGAGGGCTTATGAAATAATTAAGCCATAAGGTTAATAGGTGGATGGTTATGGGCCTATTAATTGTTAAAATTGTAAGTTTAGTACTAACTATAAAATTGTAATTATAAAATAAAACTAGAAGAAATAAAATACAAATGATGAATCATCAGCTTTCTCTAGTAGCAACCAAAATTGGGGGAGTTAAAACACCATTGTTTATCTCAAGCTTGAGGTTCGGCCATAGCTATTGGGTTGCATGTAAGCTCATTTTAATCTGTTTCTAGAAAATTTTATGTTTTTTGAAATCGTTGCAACTAGGTCTAACTAACCCATAGCTTCATTTTTGAAACTGTCAAGAATTTTGAAATGTACCATTGAAGAATTCTTATTGTTTATGATGTTAAATAGATGATTTAAGGTCTTAGTTGTTAATTAAAAGTAGTTTATTAAGTAATCTTGTTAGTTTTTGAATTAAGGATTTATTTGTTGAAATGTTAAAATTTACATAGTAATCTTGTAATTTTTGAATAATTATGGACTGTACTAATATGGAAATAAATTTTTCTAGCTTGGGTATCTGGCAAATTTTTCTAAATTAGGGAGATTTTAAGTTAGGGACTAAATGGTGAAAAATGTAAAAGTTTAAGGAAAATGTATAATTAATGAAAAGTTAAGGGTCTTATGTATTAAATTGAGTGTGAAATGTATGTGCATTTAATAGAATGTATTTAATTACTATATAGATCAAGACACAAGTCATAAAGACAATAACCAAGGAAAGGAAAAAATTGCGGGGTAGTCATTGCGTTTGAATTGGGAGTGGGTCGTAGGTAAGATTATAATGTTTTTCTTTAGATTTATAATTTATTTATGTTTTAGATTACTAATTTCTAGTTAATTGATTTATATATAAATGTGAAATTATTTTGGTTATTTATATAACCATGTGAATTGCAATTATTTATGTATACACTTCGGTGCCCCTGTTTGCACTTCGGTGACCCTGACTGCACATCTGTACCCCTGTTTTGCATCTATGATACCCCTAAAAATGGAGTAATTACTTAGTATGTGAATCGAGTACTAGTGATTTAGACTAAATGTTATGGAGTCTTACGGACTAGTTATATACATGTATGCAAGGTTTATTTATGGATTGTTACATGGAATAGGTATAATCCTATTATGATAAATTTCCAGAGAAGATGTCCATTTTGATTTGGTTGGTTATGAAAATAAACATATCATGTATTTGAAGATTAGGATGAGCATGTTATAACTTTGAATTGATTATTTTAATTAAGTTAAGTTAAGTAGATGATATACTATGATCTTACTAAGCTATTTAAGCTTATTTGTTTTTCTAATATTATTTTGTTGTTATCAGTTGCGAACTGTTTGGACGGATTGATCGAAAAGCTCACATTATCCAGTCATTTTTTGGTAACTTTTGTATCTCTTTTTGGGTTGTGGCATGTGTATATAGGTTTTGTTTGTAAGTTGTTAATGTTAATGGTAATGGATGATTAAGAAGATTTGTTAGCTTCTTTTGAATATGTTTGTAATGTTGGAATATGAAATCTTATGTATAAATGGAAATCCTAATGTTTATTTGGTAAACTTTGTAGCATGTTCAAAATGTAATAATAATAATATGGTTAGTTTTGGGAGCTTAAATTGGAAAATGATATTAGACAAAGTCTTGTTAGGTTATTTGAATATTTAGTTATGAATTGATGTGCCTATGAATGTTACATTAGCCCGCGACACGGCCGTGTGTGCCAAGTCAATAAGTTAAACGATTAGACACATGGGCTAGGGCACGGCCGTGTGTCCTTATTTCGAATTTTCACACGGTTTGAGTTATGTCACACAGCCATATGACCCCTGCTTTTCAAATTTTCAAAATTTTCTAAAATTTTCTGTTTTATTTCAATTTAATCTTAGATTGTTCCTAAACTATTTTTAGGGTCCCATAAGCCCGATTCAAGGCCCATAATTGTATTCATACCATGAATAGATATTGTTTGTTATATGTTTACAAATTAATTGTTTAATTGTTCTAAAATAAAGTGAAATGTTCTGTTTTGATCGATAACACTTTATAACCTTAATTCAGCAACATAGACGGGATAGGGGATGTTAAAAAACACATAACTAAAACTAAAATACTTGAGCATGCTTGATACATAAGATTGGATCGGAGCGATGACAATAGGAAACTTTACTAAACAAATAATTCTAGCAAGATGTTTAAACCACTTACAATTTTCACATTCAAACATGCTAGTTCAATATATTACAAAGCAAACAAGACAAAGTAAGTCAAACATATGGCTCCATCAAAAGATATGTACGAGTATAGCATTTACGGTTGAAGAATATAGAAAATTCAAATTCTAATTACTCAGTTTCTTTTATCCATGCTTTGAACTCTAATACAATATTTATAAGTACAAGAAATTCACAATTATTTGTGCCAATATAAGTGAGATTTTCTCAATTTCTCATATTTTCAATTTAACTCAGTGTGATCACTCTCGCTCTCTCGACTTTTATCCATTCTATGATTTTATCACACTCGCTTTGCTTTTAACCCTCACAATGTTTTGTGCACACATTAATTTTTTATTTCAAGGCACATACTTGTAAGGATTTTATACTTATTATGCTATATCATTTAAATAACCATGGATTTAATTACTGAGTATTCGAATTTAAACAACACATTATTCAACAAACATATATACCTACTCGTAAATACCTATGTCACTTGGTAAATTTAAATCCTTTTTTTCTTATTTACAGTTTAACAAATTGAACTAACTTGTCTAAATGCAAATAATCTAATATCGTTTATTCTCAAGCTAAATTTACAGTTTAAGCAAACAACCTATGTACATGCTCATAACCAATCACTTGTATTTCTACAAACTCAAGCACAACAAAAAAAAAAAAAACCCTCAAAAATTGCTAAAATTAAATAGAAAAACTTCAAAATTGAAAAATTTGTCACCCCACCCACACACTTTATTTAGCACATTGATAATACTCTAAAATGACATAGTTTTATGTATTAATTACATATATATTTTGAGTATGATCCTACTAATTTGAGTTGTTTATGGTTTTTTATCTTGTAGGGACTAAATTGAAGGCAAAAGGAAATTTAGGGGCAAAAAGCGTGAATTTAAAGACAAAATGGGTCAGCATGCGAAATAAAAAAGAAGTGATGCCAAAAATACAAAGTGTGAAAGACTTGGGGGCAAAAAATTCAAAGAAGAGATTTTTAAACATAAGACTTTATTTAAATTTGAATTTTATTAGGATTATTGTTAGGATTATTATGATATTAGTTAGATTTAATTTCAAATTTTATCTTTATTTATCTTTTAGAGTTTAAATAGGAACAAACTAGGTTTACTATGTACTATAAATAGGGGATGGAGTGATATTATTATTTACTCATCATTTTCTATAAAAAAAACTCCTTCCCCTTAAGGCTCTAGCCTATTTGTTTTTTTTCCTTTTCAATAAAATTTTATTCCACTACACTTGTGTTTCTTTTCCCGAAAGCATGAGCCACTAAATTCAATTAGCCAAAGGTTATCGAGATTCCTCAGAAAAAGGTTCATGAGGCTTAGAACTCGCACTTAATCTTCTCAATGAGTATTCATCATTTTTCCGCATTACGGGATTGAGGCTTCCGTCCATGTCCTTCCAAAATTGATCCTTTCATCTTGTGCAAGGAACGACCGCTTTGTATGTTTTGAGAAGGTTGCACAGTCAGTTCGCTAACTTACTGCATTAGTGGTTGTCGAGCTCAAGAGACGAAATGGCGTGGCATTTGCCATTGAGAAATGATGATCTAGTGTAAGATAGTCCCACAAAAGTGACGGTTGGCTAGAGTCAGGTTCCTTTAAATTGTAAGTCTAAAATCTAAGTGGAGCTGATGGTCGTAGACGTCCTCTTCCACTATAATTGGCTTTTTCTATCATGGGAAAGATCACCTAAAAGCCTAAGATTGAACCTAAGGAGGATCGATATAACCAGAGGCTGTCAAATTAAATAATCCGTTTCCTCAATTCTATTTCTTTTTACAATTACAATTTCAATTTATACAATTTCAACTCCTCCATATTTTTAATTCTATCTTTCTTTTTATTTTCCCTAGGTACGTCGTTTTTCTTGGGCAAGACTGTGCCCAGGATTTCGAGGAATGAGAAGTTGTAGCAATCCAATCCCTGAGGATTTGACCTTACTTCCCTTATACTATTCTTTTCGTTATTTAATAGGGATAAGTTATTTTTTGTGCTTTCAATGACACAACACACATTGTCACCAACGGAGGTGTTCGTGAGACCATCTGTTGTATTCAAGTGGTATGTGAAAAACTAAAGCTTTGTGTGGACTGACAATTTTATCTAGGGAACCGATATTAATGATGAAGTAGCATTTGTCATGCCTTAATGGGATATGTGTCTATTTTTGATCAAGTACTATTGTCGAGAGGTTGTCTCATACAACAATCCGTATTTCTTTCATTACCTTATAGAAGCCTTTTATATTACTTCATTTTTGTTGTCCATCTTTATTGATACTCCCCATGTCTTCTTGCAAATTTCCTTTGTTGTTTCATTGTTTCTCTTTTTTATCATGAGTTTTTCCTTTTTGACTCTAAGTAAATTTTCTTTCTTGCTTTTCTTTCTTTCTTTCTTTCTTTGAAGTCGGTCATGGAATCCCCTATTTGTGGATGAGAGGCCTTTAGCCTCTTGTAAAAGTTACAATCCAAGCGCTACAATTTTATCTTCAATAAGAATAGACCTATTTCGGAGCTCCCATTCCAGATGAAGATATTGCAACACCTCATTATCATTGTAATCTTTCTTTTTATATGGACAGCGAATTATGCATTACCTGCCGACTCCAGTGGGATGGGTAAATTTCCACCCTTTGCAGCATTCTTGGTTGCTTGTAGCTCTACAATTAGTTGTTCATTACGGGCATTTTGTTGATCTAACAAACATTGACATTTTTGTTGTTCTTGGAATTGGTGTTGTTGAGACAAGAGTTATTTTTCCATACGACACAATTTTTTCTTACATTTCAAGAACATGATGTTGAGGGTCTGGGATTTGTTGTTGTTGAGAAACTTGGTTTGGGGGAATAGCTGCGGTAGTGGGCTGAGTTTGTGGGGCTAGGCAAGAGAGGATTTGTATCAAAAGATCACCTTTGGAGTCCTGTGGGGTGATAGGGGAAGATGTTTTGTTGGGAATCGAAGGTGAGGCCATTGTGGAAGGGTTGATCGAAGGAGTGTTGAGGGCATTTAAGAGTTGGGTCAGGGTTTCCATGATGGTCATTGCTGGGCGAGTTGACGTTTTGGTTTAGTTTGAGGGAAGTTCAATATTGGTAGTGTCATTGTCATTCATCAGAGTGGAAGAATGGGCAGAGTTGGTGTCGTTGTTTTTGTTAATGGGGTTGTGGGTAGTATCATTCTGAATCTGAGACATTTTTTCGTTCCACACTCACTAGACCAATTGTGGGTACAAGATACAACAATGGAGGAGGATAATATGGAGTGAGGAGATCAAGGTGGTGTAATGGAAGTTGATTCACCTATAAAGACCGAAAGTCAGGACAAGGACAAGAGGACATGCTAATTGAGAGGATAATTGCTGAAAGTGACTTTAGGGTACTGCCACTTCATAAGAAGGGCTGGCTTGGTTAAAGTCCACCTCCTTCGTTAAGGTGATTGGACGACAACCCCGAAATGCTTATTCTTAGTTTTTTAGGGTATTTATAGGAAATGTATCCTTATTCACTGGTATAATATTGGCTAAATAAATGTTTAATCTTGTTAAATGCGTAATGGATAATCATAGGCAAATATTATAGGATTCTATTAATATAAGGTAGTCAAGTCTAAATAGACTCTTTATTGACTTGGAAGTGTGTTCACAATAAAATACCACTCTCTTTAAAGCTCAGATGATAGGTTCCATTTGAAGTGGGACAGATGATCATGCTTAAGAAATCAATGCATAAGCGACGATATTTCTTGAGTTGACACGTATCCTCTTAACAGAAAGATCTAACAAATATAATTATAATTACAACTGTAATACAAGATTCAAACAAGTACAACAATTAATACCAACAAGTGTTAATTTTTTGTTTCAAATTATAGTCTTTTACCGAATGTTTTTAAATTCTTAAAATTAAGAATTTGATATTCTACCAACAACATATGAAACTATGAGATTGGCATCTACAAATCTTAGGTTAAAAACATTATAATGGAAACAATTATCTTTCACGTGTAAATACGCTTTTGGGCCTAATATATATACATATATATATATATATGCATAGGTATTTTTTTTTGCCTAATATATTAACTAAATTAGGTTCTCTATTGAATAATTTATTTTGGAAATTGAAACCTTGTGAAACAATTTCAATCAAAATTGATATACGGTAGGTTGGTCCAAAAGGTAATTTAGGTTTATTTACACGTTGGCTATTTTAATTGGATCTTCACCAACTTTTTGTGTATTTTCATTTTGGGAAGAAATATAATACAATTAGCAGCCGCTTTTAGGGACTTGGTGACCGTACAATTCCATGAGATATAAAAAGTTTAGGCCAAAAAGTTGGCAGTAAAATTATCAAATTGCATGTAAAAAAATTCAATAAATATAAATTTGTACTTGTAATATCTTATTTAAATCTCAATTATGTTCTGTCCTCCACCCCAACCAATGGATTTATTAATAAAAGTATTAGGATGGGTTGGAACATTTTGCTTTTCTATTAGTTAATTATGGAAGTAGCAATGTAGGCATAGTAAGGTATCATCTATGTATTCAAAATTGTTGATGTAATAGTAAGTATACCACATTTTTAACAGTGGAATCCTAATTTAAATTTTAAAAATAATATTATTGATAGAGATAATTATGAATCACAAAAAAAAAATTAAATATTTGTAAATTATAAAATTGACAAAGAGGATATCTTGATTCTAAAAAGAGATAGAATATATATATATATAATATGGTGTAATATAACATTAGGTTGTTCAAAAAAATAAAAAAATAAAAATCAAAGATTATATGTGGAGATTACAGGTAAAAGTACCGTAAAAATCTATATATTAGGATTTAATTACATTTTGTCCCTTCTACTTAAAAAATGAATAAATTAGTTTTTGTACATTAGATTAAAGAGTAAATTAATCTTTTTTGTTAAAATTTTTATCTATTAGTACTGTTAAAAATCGGTGTGCCTGACGAAATAACTAGATAGTGACATGTGTTGTGCCACACGTATGTCATGCTAACGCACAAAGGCCAATTTTTAACAACAGCAATGGATGAAGCTTTTAACAGAATGATCAATTTACTCTTTGATCTAATGTACAATGACTAATTTTCTCATTTTTTGAGTAGAGGAAGTAAAATGCAATTTGACTCCTACTATAGGAGCCTCTATAGTACTTTTACCAGAAATAAAATGTTTTATGTCCTTTTATAAGAATAATTGACTTTGATAACTCTGTAATTTTTAAAATTTTATTATCATTTTATAATGTTATTTATTAAACTAGATAAATAAATTATTCTATTATCAATTTAAAAATCAAAAGTAAAAAAAATATTGCCTATTTATCTGTTAAAGTAGAGAAACAGATTATTCAATTATAGTCGGTCCAATCCATAGATTTATTAAGAAAAGTATTAGGATGAGTTGGGAGTTTTTTGCAGCTCTATTTGGTAGTTATGGAAGTAGGCATAGTAAAGTAGTATGTATATATAAATAAATATTGTGTCTTATAAGTATATTGTATTTTAAAAAAAAAAATAGTTCAAATTTTGGGAATAATATTATTGAAGGACAATCAACCAATCTTTTAACACGTTTGAAATTATCTCTTAAAAGAATATTTTGTCTCTCAACTCTGTTATAATATATATATATATACATATAAAATCTCGTTTTCAGTAAAACTTGAAAAAATTAATGATTAAGATTATAGGATGAGTTGGTCTAATAAATAAACTACTTTAGACTAATTGAACACATAATGAAAATATATGTAGTACAATTAATTGAAAATGAGCATATGGTTATACTTATATGACATAATTAAGTTTTCATAAACTACAAACTTGTCAAAAAGAATAAGCTCCTAAAATATATGAATAATGAAAATTTATTTACTTTAACATGAAAGAAATAATTATAAAACGATATTTCAATAACAAAAATATCTTCAATCAAATTTTCAAATGAAGCATCAAGCATGACTGACTTGTGAAACATTGTTGATAAACTAATTAGAAAGATTGGCACACTTGCCCTAAATTGTCAATAGTTTTGAATAGAGAAAGTGAATATACCCCAATTTGTTTATATATTAAAAGAAAAATGGGTTTAAATCAAATTTGATGTCCTGTTTTTCACTAAAGATTTCAAAATCGTATCGGTAGTTGTATTGATCAAATTATCGATTTTTAGTTCGATTGATTCAACTTAATTATAAATTTGAAATTTTTTTAAAGGGGTTAAAATTTAATATAATTTTATCATATATTAATTTATAGTTTTATTATTTTATAGGGGATTAAATAATCAATTTTCTATTAAAAAAATAAACAAAACCGAAACGATTCAACTAATATAATTCCTCTCTCCTACACTCCTACACTCAACTAATTTCTAATTCGATCAATTCATCCGATCTTATCTAAAGTTTTTCACCATTGCTACAACAAAGAGAGGCTTTTCAAGTTTCAAGATTTAGTTCAACCATTGAAACAAATCAAAATTTTAATAATTTTTTAAAGAAAATAAATTTTAGTTTCAACCACTAGATTAACGACTTTTGACGTATATGCCCCCCAAAAAATTTCAACCACTTTAACTAATCGTATTTGACATTAGCATGTGGATATAATAATTAAAATAATCAAGAACATCACTTTAAGAAGGATTGTCCAATACCCTTGTGATATAATTTAATAATATAAATAATAAAAATTTAAGTATAATTAAAAAAAAAAAAACCTTATAAACTAACTTGCAATTTTGAATTATTAACAGACTTTGACATTGATTCAACGTCATCGTCAAGATGGAATCCAACTCTTTTTTTATTTTATTTTTTACATTAATCAATCAATTTCATAATAATTAAAAAGAAATGTCTAATGTTGATTTTGTGGAGCTGTTACAGTTTCATACTATATTACTTATAAAGTTAATTATATATGTGATAGTTTGATGGTTAAGGATGTTCACCGTTTTAGGTATGATCTAAGTTCGAGTTGTGCTTGTCGAGTTGATTGTTCAGATTTTGTCTTTTTATTGTAATTTACAAAAAGAAAATTTATACATTAATTTAATTAAGAAAAGATTTAAAAAAACAAAATTTATTATTAAGTCTATTTATGTGTTTTAATAGGTATATATATATATATTAAAGTTACATAACTTGAACTATAATTTTAAAATAAATTAGTGGTAAAGTTAATATATTAAAAATCTTTTGGTGTTCATTTTTATATTTTTTTATATAATTTTTCTTCAAAGGGTGTCACGTAATTTAGAATTATATGATGGCACATATATTATGTGAGTTGAAAAAAATCATGTAAACACTATTTTTATAAATATATATAATTAATGATTTATATTGTTTTCTATAAATTTTATAGAAAATATAAAATGATAAAAATATCATTATAATAATATTTATTACTTTTAAAAAAAATTCAGTCATTTTTTTAATTTAATTGATATTCAATTAACTCATAGCACCTATAGTTGGAGATTTAAATATAGTATAAATAAATATTATAATTGTTTTAAAGATTTTATATATTTATATAAATTTTAATATATTAATATATATATATATAACACCTGAGCAAAACTCAAAAAAATAAAAAAAAAAAGTTTCGAATTTTGAGTTACTTGAAATGAGTTATTCGGTTTTTTGGAATAAACTCAAATCAGTAATCTTCAAGTCAAGTTTTACAATTCGAATAATTCAATTAACTTGAAATAACAAATTAATGTAAATACCCTTTCGATCCCTGACAGTTTTGAAATGTATAAATTGGTCCCTCTCTAAAAAATTACAAAATATTTCTAAAATATGTTTTCCAACATTTTATAAATATATATAAAAAAATTTAAATTTATTAAAAGTTACTAAAAAATCTTAAAAAGTATTCGATTCCACCGTATGTTTGTGTGATAATAAAATTGTAAAATTTTAGAGACTTGTTTTTAAAATGGAAGTATTAAACAGTCAAAGTCGTGGTTCTTGTAGTGGGAGAGAAGGCATAAAATTGTCATGGGACAAAGACCCTGGAGATGGAGGCTGCTCAGTGCCCAGGATAATATCTTTATACTTATTTTGGGCGTGTGCGGCACGACCACGCCATGGCATCGTAATTGTCACGGCAGCACACACCCACGCGCCGCGGGGTTGGTTGCCAAATTTACTACATTTGGAATTTCATTGTCCTTTTTTTTCCAGGGATAACAACAAATTTAATCATTAATATTTATATCTTTTATCAATTTGATTCTTATTACTTTTTAAGTTAAATTTAACCTTCACATTTTAAAAATAGTCGAATTTAACTATCAACTTTTTAAAAAAGAGCTAAATTTATATTTTTTAAATAAAAATATTGACTAAAATGATAAAATTTTGAACATAGTAACTCGTATGACAATTCACTTGTACATCATATTAATTTTTTTGAATTTTTATATTTTTATAAAACTTAAATTATTTGTTGGAGTGACAAATAATATAAGTAGTGTCATGTTAGTATAAAGTATATGTGGACTGGCATTCGAGTTTCCATGCCAACATAATTAAAAGATTAATGTTTTAGTCAATATTTTCGTTAAAATAATAATTTGACTGATTATGAAAGATTAATAGAGAAATTTAGCTGAAAAAATAAAGACCAAATTAACATAAAATGTAAATATTGAAAATTAAATTTAATATCATTATATATTTTTAATGATAGAATCAATAGTTATTAAATAAAATATAAATAAAGTGTTAAACAAGGCTGAGAGCTTAAAAGTGCTAAAATTATGTTATGCTCTCTTTTAAAATTATAAAATTCAAATTCGAGCCTTCAAATAAAAAGTTTTGATTTCGCCCTTGTAATTTATACTGTAATTATAATAGTAAAAACTTATTTAAAAAAAAAATTAAGCTAAATCCAAAACCTGAAAATTTTCCAAATACGTCATTCCTTGGAAGATAATTAATTTTGGGAAAACAATCTCTTGACGGTCTTGATTGCAATTCGAAGTCCATTAGCAAGTAATTCCATATCCAATTATGGCTAATCGAAATCGAAATCTAAATGACTAAAAAGGCAAGGAAGAGGAAAAACAAACAAGTTGTTTTAGGTAATTATTAATCTACAAATTAATTCCTTAAAATTAGGCAGTGGTGAAGAAAAAAATAACTTGATTAGAAGAATTAACCTCAAAATTCGTCAAATTAAAATTTGAAAGTATAGTTCAATTCAATATCAAATCTATGGACCAATCACTTTGTTTCCATAATTTGTGGTCTACTATTAGTGATGATCAGCAACTTCATTTAACTCCCAATAGGCAAAAAAAAAAAAAAAAAAAAAAAAAAAACCTATTTTCACATTTATAGTTTGGTAATTGACTTCTTTTTCTTTTTCCTATTTTCAAATTCCATTCAATTTCGTTCTTGGATCAAAATGTTGTTTGTAGACCTAAATTTTGGTGAACGAAAAACACAAATAGTCAAAGCCGAAGAACAAATAACATTGAATATTATATGTAGTCCCATGCGATGCTTAAATTTCTTTAACATAAGGTTCCTCTTATGACTTATTCTACATTAATGACTCATAAATCCCTTTTTAATTAAAACCATAAAGGAGAATAAATATGTTTTTATTATTTAATTTCGTAAATACTTTATTTATAAGAAAAGTAATATAAAATAGACCAATTGGTCAAACAACCTAACAAAAAAGAAATTACAAACCAGTCATAATTCTAATACTAAACCAACAAGGAGTCGTTCTTTCGCCATTAAAAACTATAAATATACATACACAGATATTAGAATTCATTGATTTGTTTTTCGTTTTATGCTGACTCTGGTAAGGCGTTATTTCCTTAACAGTTTCTCCTTTATAAATGATATATAATGAAATCTTCGTCTTCATGGTTTGCATGTTTTTATTTTGTGGTTGTACAGTTGGATTAATCCATTATGGAGAAGGTGGTAAACATGAGCCATTGGAGAAGAAAGCTTATTTTGTGGATGATAATGGTGATTCAATTATCACTGTTTCTCTCTGTTTTCTCTACTGAAATCCATGCCAGGTTCTTCCTTAATCTCTTCCCCACCCACACATTTTCACTTTCTGCTTCGGGTTCGAGTTTGAGTTTTGCCTCCTGCTCGACTTTGGGTTTAATCCAAATCGTTGTTTTCTCATCTGTTTCACAAAGCATTGAGTTTTCGGGCTATAGGTTTAGGGACATCATAGCCTTTTTCACACTTAATCTAAACCACAAAGGCAAGATTAAATTCTGACCGGTTACCACCATAACTTGGTAATAGAGTTGGTATCTCAACAGTTCCACATCCTCCCTTTGACAATTTCTTTTAATACAAATTATTTTTCTAGTATTATTTATGATGTCTTTAACCGATGAAATCAAATTCAAGTATAGATATTAATAAACACATTTGAAACGTCATAATAGTTTAAGTAAAATAAAAGAGCTGGAGAATTATAGCATACGTTAGTCATACTTTTCCAACAAAAAGTTCAAAGTTAAACTTTTCCATTCTTTTTTTCCCTTTTTAGAATTGTTCATATACTTAAAAATTATTATTATGTTCGATTAATTGCAGAAAACTCCTAAAGGACAACGACATTAACACTAATGATGTCCGGTTACACATAAGTGATCGCCAAGTAAGATTCATAATCTTACAATGTTCATATAATTTGTTTTTTTTGTTTTTTTTTCATTATTATGATTAACTTTTTATTTTTTATTTTTCAGGTGATTATTGATAATGGGCTTGTTGAAGTCACTATCGAGAATCCATCTGGTTACTTGATAGGAGTTAAATATAAAGAGATGGAAAATGTACTTGAAAGGAGAAACCATAATTCCAATAGAGGGTATTTAAATTTTCTTGAGTTTTAGATAATTATAGTTGTTTTTTTTTTATTGTTTCCATTACTTACATTTTATGTTTTAGGTACTGGGATATTGTGTGGGATGATGATGCCTATGACAAGTAAGTTCTTAAACCCCATATATTAATAATTATTTTTTTGACATACTCTATCCTCGTTTAGAAAATAAAACATTTGTTTTAGGAACTAATTTAAATTTTTAACTATAATTTGAGGTTGTCAAGTGGAATTAACTCTCATTTTAACTGTTTAATGTTCCGTAACAGATTGGAAACCAAACACGTCGAGGTCATAACACAAACTAATGACATTGTAGAGCTTTCCTTTACCAAAACATGGAATTCTAAAAACCATGGAAAGACACTTCCCTTGAACATACAAAAAAGGTACATAGTCCGACGCGGCATCTCGGGGGTCTACATGTACGGTATTTTTGAGCGCCAGGAAGATTTTCCGGAAGCTCATATGTACCAAATAAGGATTGCTTTCAAGCTCAAGGAAGACAAGTAAAATACATGAACCCTCGATAACAACTATATATATATGGTCCATGTTTATGTGACATTATTTATTTTTTGAATCAGGTTCCGGTTCATGGCGATATCGGACACGATACAACGGGTCATGCCTCAAAGTGAAGATCGGGTCAAAGGTCATAGTAAGCCTCTTGACTTCAAAGAAGCTGTTTTATTGACAAATCCATCAAATCCAGATCTTAAAGGGGAGGTAATAATTTTCTTATAGTCTTGTAAAACAATTAAATCACATGCAAAATAATGTTCTAACTAAGTGCCTTAAAAATGATAGGTTGATGATAAGTATCAATATTCTACTGAGAATAAAGATAACAAGCTTAACGGTTGGATATCGGACCACGATGCCGTCGGTTTTTGGATAATGACCCCTAGTAATGAGTTTCGAACCGGCGGTCCGCATAAACAGGACCTTACTTCTCATGTCGGTCCGACTGCTCTTTCGGTAATTCTATTTATAAGCCTAATATAAACTTTTTTTTTTATAATGTTTGTCATAAAATCGATTTAATTCGATTTAAATATTTTCATGATTTAGATGTTTGTTAGTACGCATTATACCGGAACCGAAATAGACACATTCTATAAAGGAGAGGCTTGGAAAAAGGTTTTTGGTCCGGTTTTGATCTATCTTAATTCTGCTTCTTCAAAGGACGATGATCACCGCAAGATCCTGTGGAATGATGCTAAAAGACAGGTTTTTTTTATTGCTATTTTAATTTCAGTCCCTGTTTTCTTTTTTCACATTAACATATTAAATATTAAATTTTAATTTTGGTTGCTCTGTTTTTTGTTTTTCTACTTTATACTATCCGTAGTTAGTTAAAATAGTTAATACGTTAAAGGTTTTATTATAGAGGCCAAATTATATTAAATCAAATCACAAGTAAACCCTAAATATGAACATAGTAGAGGGACCAATACTAAAATTTTATCATATTTAATTATAATAACAATTTAAACTCTAATTTTTATTTTTATTTTTTACTTTTAGTTGAGTGAAGAAATTGAAAGTTGGCCTTACAATTTTACTCGATCAGAAGATTTTCCTCACTCTCAACAACGAGGACAAGTTAATGGACAACTGCTAGTGCAAGACCGGTATTTGTTTAGTTAGCCCTTCTATTTCTTCATCTAATTCGATTTAGTATTGCATAAATATTATCTTTACTTTAATTTTCTTGGTGTTTAGGTACATGGATAAGCAATTAATGCAGGCAAAATCTGCCTTTGTGGGGTTGGCCCCCCCTGGAGAGGTTGAGTCATGGCAAAAAGAAGGAAAGGTTAATATTATGAACAAATTTTGCATATTAATCACTAAATTTCAAAGTTTCCAAGTACACCCTCAAACTTAAGTATTATTCTAATCAGGTCCTTCAGTTAGTCTACCAGCTTATGTCAAATGTAAACCGATAGCTAGACTCGCAAAAAGACTTGATTGAAACGTTACTTTAATATGAAGATTCAACTGATTTTATCATGTTATTGTTTTGTCTACAGGGCTACCAATTTTGGACTCAAACCGACAAGATTGGTCGTTTCAACATAAAAAATGTCCGACCAGGGGTGTATAATTTGTATGCTTGGGTCCATGGTTTCATTGGAAGCTACAAATTAGATCTCAATATCACTATCCAACCAGGTTAATTTCATATATTATTGGTCTCTTTCAGTTATAACTTTCATTACAGATTGGTTCCTTAAACAAATGTTTGAATACCAGGAAATAAGATCCAATTGGGTACACTTATATATGATCCACCAAGAAATGGACCAACATTGTGGGAAATTGGGATTCCAGACAGGACAGCGGCCGAGTTCTTCATACCTGAACCTTACCCACAATATGTCAATTCAATTACCAATGATGGTGCAGACAAGTAAGCTCTTTATTTCTTAACACCATGGTCGAGATTCGAATCCTTTTTTTGCCTAAGATTTCAACATGAATTTTTTATTTTTCATTAACTTACTATTTAATGTTATTATTACAATGAACAGATTCAGGCAATATGGATTGTGGGATCGATACTCGAATATTTATCGTGATAGTGACCTTGTCTACACTGTGGGTGCAAGCAACTATTCAAAGGATTGGTTCTTTGCTCATGTTCCAAGGTGCCCTTTTTTTTTTTAACTCACTAATTCATCAACATCTTCGAATGTTTTTCAAAGCTAATTTAGATATATTGGTTTTAATTTTGGATTGGATCAGTTTGTTTCAGATTAATTTGAGTTTTAGAATTTACGGATTAATTCAAGTTTGAATTTCAATCTAGTATTTAGGCCGAATCATTTAGAGTTTAGATCATTTTAAGTTATTAGTTCTAATCATTTTTAGTTTGAATCATTTTTAAGTTTGAGCTAATCAAATTTAAGGTGCGGACTTTTATAATAAAATCGGGTTAGATTAAGTTTGGATCCAAATTACTTGACTAAACATTTTAAGTTCAGGTTAAAATTTACAAGTCTAATCCTAGGGATGTAACTTAAGAGCCCCTCAAATTTTGAAAAATTTAATTTGTCTTTGAAATTTTTGAAAATTTTAATTGAACCTTTTAAAATTCTTGAAAATTCCAATTAGTTTTCTCAAAATTTTAAAAGAAATTTAATTAAACTCCCTAAATTATTTTAAACTTTTTCTTAACCCCAAAACTTAATGCTATATTACGCCACTATCTAATCCGTTTTTGATCCTTGTCAATTACAGGAAAACCGAGGACGATCGGTACCGACCAACAACATGGCAAATCAAATACAATCTCCAAGATGTAAACAGTAGAGGATCCTACACTCTCCAAATGGCAATAGCAGCAGCTTCTTTTGCAGAAGTAGAGGTACATAAATCTCATCTCACATTTCCATCATTTATCGGAGATATCTTTTTCACTTAATTTCACTATTTCAACTACTCATTCACGAATTGGCATCTAAAGGTTCGATTCAATGATCCAAATTCCGATCGACCTCATTTTACAACCAGAAGAATCGGTTACGACAACGCCGTACCAAGGCACGGGATTCACGGATTGTACAGATTGTACAGCATTGAAGTACCTGGATATAGATTTCGTAAAGGGAACAACACAATATATCTAACTCAGACAAGAAGTGACAACCCTTTTGAAGCTGTAATGTATGATTACATTCGATTAGAAGGGCCTAATAGTTTAAACGATTAGTTAACGTTATCAAATGTGCAATTTAGGATGGTTCTCTGTGCAATTTAGGATGGTTCTTTTGTTCTTTTTAATTTTTTTTTAAATTTTAGTATGATTGTAATTCTAGCCTTGATTTCTATGATTTTAGGAACCATTCAATTGTATATTGAAAATAAATTTTATGAATTAAATTATGAGGTATTTGGTAAATAGAATTTTGAACTTTTTTTAGTTTTTTTGAACAAAAATAGAAGATTGGGTAATCAAACCCTCCAATTGAGATAACATGCCGATGTAACCTATTTTAGCCATTGCAAAAACCACCATATCCATCATAATTAAGATGGTTGAAGCAAGCTATTGATTAAATCGATTAAGTCAGTTTGAACCAACTTTTGATCATCTCTAATCACGATTAACCTTATGAAATAATTATATCATAAGAATTTTTTTAATGCACATAAATGTCTAGAAAAAGAGAGGCCGTCTCAATCCATAACTGAACATAAAAATTTTAAAACAATTCAAGTACTCAAACAAATTTTATTACATAGTAAAGGAGATGAAAACTACGGGGACTGGTCTCGGTGGTTTTTATATCTAAATGGAAGGGAAACACCTTTAAGAGGAGGGCCTCAATGTTTTACCAATGTCAATGACAAATCTATATTTAACATCACCTTTGAGAAGGCAATCCATGGCGGTATTCACATAGTCCATAGCTATAACTTCAATGTCTATTTTTATGTTGTGTTCAGCTGCAAAATTAATCATTTCTTGAGTTTCTTTCATTCCTCCAATCATGCTTCCTCCTATTATTTTCCTCCCTGTCCATTTAGTGATGTAGAAATTATACCGTTAACATCGAAATTAACCATTTCACGACTCAAATTTAAAGATATATAAATTACCTTGAATCAAAAGAAATACTTGTAACTCGAATGGTTTCCCTGGAATACCAAGAATCACAAGCTTCCTGTTAAGTGTGACTCCTATTTCAGTCAAATTTGAGGAATAATCTTCTAGTTAAACTTTTTTTATTTGTTTCAATCAAATATTGATTAGTTTAGATTATTTTATTATTATTTGACCTATGAATTTAGCCTATAAATAGGCTCTTTTACAATCTTAGAAAAAACACCCATTAGATATTAGAACTCATAACACATTTAGAGAATTTTGTGTTTACGTTTTGAAGGTTTTTTGTTTTCGGGTTTTCGGGGTTTAGTTTTTATCTCCATCTTTTGTACTTTTCGTTCTTTTGCCATTATAGTAAAATTATCTTTGCTCGTGGTTTTTTATCTTCTTTAGAGGGGTTTTTCCATGTTAAATTTGTGTGTTCAATTTCTCAATTTATTATACTATTTTTTTTCTTGTTGCTTAATCAGGTTGATCCTAACAAGTGGTATCAGAGCTAGTTCAATTTTCATATATCAGCCCATTTAGATATGGCAGCAACAAGGTTTGAAATTGAGAAGTTCGATGGTGAGACAAATTTCAATCTGTGGCAAGTTCGAATGATGGCAATTCTAGTTCAAACCGGCTTAAAAAAAGGTTGTTACTGGTGTAAGGTCCAATTTTGGCCTGGGCTAAAACAGTCCCAAACAAAAACAATTAACAATCCTTTTACAAATTAAATCCAATCAATATTAGCCCAAATATACTACCTAATTAAACAACCCAATTATAGCCCAACAATAAAAGAAACCATAGAGCCCAAATAGCCCAAAACTAAACCAATTTTCAGCAAAAAGAAGAAAAAAAAACACCTAGCTAGGTGCGCCGCCGCCATCACGTCAGCAGTCCCTCCCACGCATGTCGTACCACCACATGCCATGTCGCTTCGCACCTGCAAAAAAAAAAAAAAGGGGGACAAACAGACATAACATAGAAAAAACAAAGCAAAATATTGTTTTTATTTTTTAATTCCGACTATAAAATCCGAAAACGAGCCTCTGTAAATTTCTTCTACACGACCAATGCAAAAGAAACAGATTAAAGATTTGAAGGTGATTTTTTTTTGTTTCAAGTTCTTATTTTTCATTTTTACACGAATAATAAAGAGTAAAAAAATGGGAGAAATCATACCTTTTCCGTGTTTACGCCACCGTGAATGGTCGAGGTACCCACTTCCGATGAAAAGTGGCTGGAAACCAAAAATCTTTTAACTTTCAGGTCTTTTTGGTGGGGATTTCGGGATTTTTGGGGTCAGATCTGGGTTCAGGGGGGTCGGAATATTAAAAGAGTGATTTTTTTCTTCGCCGACCACTGTGAGTAGCGCCACAGTCGCCGGCGACTGGTGGCCACCACGGCGGTCCGGCGATCGAAGCTATGGCCGGCCTAGGGGCTAAGAGAGAGAGAAAAAATAGAAGCTTTTTCTGTTTTTTTTTGGAGAAAAAGAAAGAATGATTTTTTTTTTTAAAAAAATTAGACTTATATAGCACCTGTAAAACGACGTCGTTTTACCTTGGGTGCTTTTGCGTCAAAACGGTGCCGTTTTGGAGCCGACCCGAGTGACCCGACCCACGGACTGATGATCAGCGTGTTTTGAAAAAAGGGGTTATTTATCCTTTTAACCCTTCCGCCTTTTTGGGCTGTTTTAATTTAGTCCTTTTGCTACTTTTTCTTATTTTTAAATTTGACTGCATAATTTGTTTCATGTTTCAATTTAGTCCCTGGCCTATTGATGCGCTGGAAGTGGACACGTGTCCAGGGATTGGGCTTCTTTGCCCGTTTGGTCCTCGCTTGTTTTCACGCTTGTCATTTTAGTCCCTGTTCGTCTTTTTTATTTTAATTTATTGCGACTTTAGCCCCCTAATTTTATTTCGATTTCAATTTAATCCTTAGTTACTTAACTTCAATTTCTTTTCATATATCTTATTTTACTTATTTATTTACTTATGTATTTATTTATAACTTCTTGTTTTCTTAAATTTTAAAATTGTCTTTATTTTTCTTTTATCGAATATTTATTTTATTTTTTTCTTTTATCAAATATTTTTTTTGCCGTTATTGTTATTAGTATTATCTTATTTTTTACTTTATTATTATTATTGTTGTTGTTAACATATTATCATTATTATTTATATATCCTTATTAATTAACTTTGTTTTCATTACTATTATTTCTTTAGTATTTGTAAATACATTTATTATATTATTATTTATTATATTTATATCCTCTTAAATAATTTCCAACTTTAGATCCTTTATTATTTGTATTATTATTTTTAACATTATTTTCATCATTGTTAATATTTTTAAATTACCCAATGTTTCTATATTTTTAATTCATTAGTAGTTATTATTAAATTTTAAATTAAATTTTAGTTTTTATTTGTTCATTTACTTTCTTATTATTTTATTTTATATATCGCTAGTTTATTTTATTATTTTATTACTATTTACCTTTTTATTTATTTTTGCTCTTATTATTGCTATTTAATGCGTTCATTATTATCTTGTTATGCATGCTAGTACCATTATTTTTAAACCTTATCAAACATATTGCATCATTATTGCTATAATTCACCTCATATTAATCTTTATCCGATACGTAAATTTTTTTATTAAACAATTTTTTGTAATTCGAGATTCGAGAAATCGTACCCTAACTTACTGGGTTTCGATTTTTCTCGTCGAGCCTAAAGAATCAATTATTTTTTTTTAAAAAAATCAAAGCATATAAGTTAAATAAAAGCTTATTCTCGGTAATTCAAAAGTGTTGTGTCTTAACTCACTGAATGTGACATTTTGTTATCTCGAGGTAAGGATTTCTAAAAATAAAGGTAGTATTCTGTATTTGGAATTTTGAGAAATTGTGTCCTAACTTACTGGGTTCCAATTTTTCATTTGACCCAAATAACCGAATATTCTTCTTAAACTTAAACGCATGAGTTTTAAAAGTCAAAAGACAAGCTTAGTTTCAAGGATTTAAAACGTCGTATCCTAACTCACTGGGTGTAACACCCTAAATTAGGGGTTGTGCGTTTGGAGCAAAACCCTAGTGTTAGTATGCCTTAAGATTGGTTTGGGTGTGTTTTAGGGGTTCTTAAAGCTCGAGGATAAAAAGGGAGTGTTTTGGAAATTTTTTGAAAATTTTGGGTTAAAGGTGAAAATTGGGTGAAGGAGGCCTTAAGTAAAATTTTTGGAAGGTTTTGGACATGAAAGTCCAGGAAGTAAAGTGGCTTGGGGCGCTGCTTTAAGGGCCTTGGAGGCCTGCGCAAGAAGGGAGGAGGTTCAAGTTGCAAGGGAAGCAAAAAGGGGGAAATTATGTTTTTGCATTAATGAGGCGCGCGGCTAAGGAGGCTTTAAAAGAAAATCAAGGTGGTTCCTGTCACAAATGGAGGTCTTGGCCGAGTGGCTATGATGCTAGCAGCAGGAGAGCTTCTCGAGGTCGGGTGTTCGAGTCCTGATGGCAGCGCGCGAGTGTTTTTATTTTGGCTCCTGGCGTTAAGGTGAGGAAGCCAGCGAAGTATAGTTTAAAAGAAAATGTGACGCGATATTGGCACAAAGGACGACCGCAGATCGGTGTCGTCGAGCGGCTTGGGATTTCTCTCGTGTCTCGGGTTCGAGACCTGGGGGCTGCAGTTGGGATTTCTTTTTTTTCGTCGGCGTGGGAAGGAGGCCTGCATGGGGCATGCACGCGTGATTAATGCTGCTGGGAAGCATGGGCTGTTTTCTTTTATTTTTTTGTTTTATTTTTTTTTATCATTTGGAGTATGGGTTATAATTGTTAGTTTATTTTAGATATGGGATAGTGGTTATGTTTATTATTATTATTATTATTATTATTATTATTATTATTATTTTATAGAAAGGTGATGGGCTAGTTTATTAGTTTAATCAAGGATGGGGTAGTTATGGGGGATTGATTAAACTATGTGGTTTTGAAATTTTGATGATGGAAATTGATGTTTGAAATTAGCAAAAGGAAGAGCATGACCGTGGGAAGCATGGGGAGTTGGCCGGCCTTGTCCTTTGTTCTTGGCCAAATTGCTTGAATCTTTGACTTTCTTTCCCCCATTTTTGGTGCTTGGCCGATTGAAGCTCTCTCTCTAGGGGCTATCTTAGTCGGTTTTCTAATAGCAAAAAGGTGCCAAAACTTTTGATATTGTTTCCTTCCCTACCCAAGCTATTCATGGCCAAATATAGTTCTTGCTAAGGAGGTTTTTCGATTTGGTATGCCCTTGCTTGGCCGACTCTCCACCATTGTTTGAAGGACTTAGCGAATCCTTATTGAAGGTGTTGTCGACTACGCGTTTGTGATCTCTTCGATCGTTTTGGTAAGTAAGTTCTCTCCTAGCAATCGGTTTGGATTTCTTTCCATTAAAGTACCCAAAATCAATGGTTAAACCTTGATTTCTAAGGAGGGTCGAATGTGCATTAAGCTTTTATAAGTATTCTTTTGTGTAGCTAGTGTTAAGGAGCATCAAAAGAGCCTTCGGGGTTCGATTATTCAAGGTAAATGGTAAGCATAATATTCGGCCAAGGGCTTTTGTTCATAGGTTTGTGTGTGAGCCGATTCTAACAATGTTTTAGTAAAAATTTCGATAACTTCGGGAGCTAATCAACCGGAACAAGTGGTGTTTCGGGATCGAATTAAGCTAGGTAAAAGATTCATAGCATTCGGCCTTAGGCCATTTTTAGTGATTAAATGGCTAACCGTTTCTGTTCGTGACGGTTTAGAGGCTAATCGACAGCAATAGGACAAGTTCGGGATTTTAGTTGATATTAGATTCGATAGATCAGAATCTCGCTATAATCAAAGCGTAGTTATCGTGATCGTTCTCTTGCTTGTTATATGTGTTGTATGTATTATTTCATGTAAATGTATGTATATTGAGCATGTTAGTCGAAATAAAAGCTATGATGATGGATACCCGTGGTGGGTGATTGAATAATCAGGTTAGTGGTTACTGTATTAACTTTTTGATTATAAATGATTATCGATGAATGTAAAATAATGTGATGACATGTGATGTGTATTGTTTTGAATAGTATGTTGCCATGGTTTATATATATATATACATATGTATGGGAATTGTGATTAATATGTGGATCACTATGTGATCGGTGGCTTAGCCACGGCCTTGAGCAGTAAGTCTGCCAAGATAAGATGTGTGGATCACTATATGGGTTGAGCTTCATAATTGCATATTCATGTATATGGACTGTGTGGATATGGGATAAGCCCATATGTGAGGACATGTGTACTAACTATGCAATCGAGTCTTGGTGACTCACTCAATTTTTATTTTAACCTTTCGTGTGGCGCATAAAGCTTGGACCGGGTTGGAGCGGATACAAAGGTGGCCATGCAAAAGCGGATTTTTCATGCAAAGGAATCTCTTGTTTAATGAATTAAGTGCCTATATTTTCAGTATTTTGATTAAGTATGTATTGTAAGAAGGCCCACTAAAGTATTTCAGTTCTTTTATTAAGTATCTTTATTATTATGCTCTATTATGGATGGACAATTCAAAATGCTTATTGCAAATGATTTTATTTCCGTGAGTATGTACAACAAAGTTTGGAATCCCGTGTTGTCATAATAATTTAGCTTTTACTTAGAATATTTCAAGTCATGAAAATGTTTTATTAAACTCAACAAATTTTATCGGTTTTACTTCTAAGTAAGGATATTTTTCGAACGTGTTCTGCAGTGGCATTCCAAATTCGGTCAGAACGAATGGGCCGGGTTTGGGGTGTTACATTTTGGTATCAGAGCCAAGTTCAAAACTCGACTTTGAGGTTTTGGGCCCGAAAGCAGTTTTCAAAAGTGGGCTTTTTAAAATGTGGACTTTTATTTTAGGCTTGTTCTGGCATGGCACCTGTACCTCCGACCCGAAGTCCACCTGGTAAGTACCTCCGGCTATTGAGAAATGTTGAATATGTGAACTGTATGGGCATAATTGGGCTTGTAGATTAGAAATTTTGGGCTATCGAACCCTAGGACTAGTCTACTCAAAAACAAGTGCATATGACTTGAGTACTGAAATGACTATAGAGGTGTAGTGAATGAATGTGTCTCTGCTTATGAATGTGTATGTGACTCTCTGAATTAGAATAGCAAACTTGAACTGAACCTATGTGTGATCGAAAAAACCACTTCTAAATACTTTATTCCATAAAATTTTTCGCGGATAATCAGTGGAACAAATTTCTAATGCATAAAACTTTTTAAGTCAGATTGCGCGATAAGAGATGAGTTCTAGAGGACGTAGCCGAGGTAAAATGACCGTATCGGAACCCGTTAGATCGGGTCAAGGGTCTGATAATGAGGTACCACCTCCACCACCAGCCTTTGGTAATGAAAGCAAGATCGGGACGAGGATGATCTTTGTATCGCAGCGCGTCTTCGCGAGTTTTAGAGATGGTGGCTGGAGAGGGAGGAAATATGAGAGCTCGAAAATTTGTTCCCGAGTGACTTCAATCCAATGGAGCGGAATTGTTCCGTGGTGTATCAGGTGTAGCACCCAGTACGGCTGAATATTGGTTGGAAGCAACCGAGCGAATTATGGATGAGCTCGATCTGAGCCCTGAGGAAAAAGTGAAAGGAATGGTGGTGCTACTTCGCAATGAGGTGTATCAATGGTGGCTCACAGTTCGGGATAGTGTCACAGCTGAGGACCTCACTTGGGAGTATGTCAAGACGGCATACCAGAAGAAGTATGTCGATACTTACTACATTGATGCTCAGAGGAATGTGTTTTTGGGACTGGTTCAACGGAACAAGTCCGTGGCGAAATACGAGGCTGAATTCCTAAGGTTAAGCCAATGTGCTCGAGAGGTAGTGACTACAAAACATGAACGATGTGTTCGGTTTAAGGACGGATTAAGAGACGGCCTGAGACTGTTGATAGTTCCTCAACAGGAACGGGAATTTGCTGTGTTAGTCGAAAAAGCTAAGGTAGCTGAAGGGATTAAGAACTCGATAAGATAAAATAGAGATAAGGATAGGAACCAGGATAGAAGAAATTTTGGATCGTTTAAATTATCTGAGGGTCTTCGGAAAAGACCGAGGGTTGAAAGTTTTGCTCGTGTGACTAAGCCAGTTATGGAAAATCGGGACTATCCGTGTGCTCAGTGTGGAAGGTATCATGACAGCAAGTGTTGGAACCGGAATTGAGAATGTTTTAAGTGTAAGTCTTTAAGCAGTTAAATATCGTTAATATTAGTTATAACTTTGAATACATGCTGAATTATGGAATCCTGGTTATAAATATAGTGAAAGCCAAATGTGGATAGACATTCTATCATGAAATGTTATTGAATTTTTAATTGAATTGATAAGTACAAGTGATATGAATTATGTATGGTTTTTATAATTTTGGTCAGCTTGTAATGTGATTCAGATGGTGATAATATCGTATTTCGGGCTTTCAGCCTAGCAGGCCTTGTGCCGGTGAATTGTATTTCAGGCTTTGATGCCTAGCAGGCTTAATGCCGGTGTGTATTTCAGGCTCTGATGCCTAGCAGGCTTAATGCCGGTGTGTATTTCAGGCTTTGATGCCTAGCAGGCTTAATGTCGGTGATGTGTTACAATAGAGAATTCATGAATCACTTACAAGTTGAAACGTGTTTATTACAAGAAGCTAAATGCTCGGATAAGTACAAGTCTTTCATATTTGCAAGAAATAAGATAAGTTAGTATATTCCCATTTGGAATTAAGTAAGATGTGATATAGTTGAAGCTTCGGTAAGACTTTTAATATGTGCAATTGATCTTACCATTGATGTGTATGATATATATATATTGGAATTTAAGCTTGAATATGCTTATGGAGAATTGGCCATATGTGAAAATGCTAAATGTGTAAGAGGTTGGATATGTTTGCTTATGTGTATAATCGGGTATATGTGATTGATAAATGGTGAATTGAAATGTACGGATGTTCGTTAGTAAGTAATTTCGAGGACGAAATTATTTTTAAGGGGGGTAGAATTGTAACACCCTAAATTAGAGGTTGTGCGTTTGGAGCATAACCCTAGTGTTAGTAGGCCTTAAGATTGGTTTGGGTGTGTTTTAGGGGTTCTTAAAGCTCGAGGATAAAAAGGGAGTGTTTTGGAAATTTTTTGAAAATTTTGGGTTAAAGGTGAAAATTGGGTGAAGGAGGCCTTAAGTAAAATTTTTGGAAGGTTTTGGACATGAAAGTCCAGGAAGTAAAGTGGCTTGCAGGCGCTGCTGCGGGGACCTTGGAGGCTGCGCAAGAAGGAAGGAGGTTCAAGTTGCAAGGGAAGCAAAAAGGGAGAAATTATGTTTTTGCATTAATGTAGCGCATGCTAAGGAGGCTTTAAAAGAAAATCAAGGTGGTTCTGTCACAAATGGAGGTCTTGGCCGAGTGGCTAGGGACGCTAGCAGCGAGAGAGCTTCGAGGTCGAGTGTTCGAGTCCGATGGCGTATGCGAGTGTTTTTATTTTGGCTCTGGCGTTAAGGTGAGGAAGCGGCGAAGTATAGTTTAAAAGAAAATGTGACGCGATATTGGCACGAAGGACGACGCGATCGTCGGCGGCTTGGGATTCTCCGTGTCTCGGGTTCGAGACACGGGGCTGCTGATTGGGATTTCTTTTTTTTTTTCGTCGGCGTGGGAAGGAGGCCTGCATGGGGCATGCACGCGTGATTAATCTTCTTTGGGAAGCATAACAACATTTTCTTTTATTTTTTGTTTTATTATTTTTTTATCATTTGGAGTATGGGTTATAATTGTTAGTTTATTTTAGATATGGGATAGTGGTTATGTTTATTATTATTATTATTATTATTATTATTATTATTATTATTATTATTTTATAGAAAGGTGATGGGCTAGTTTATTAGTTTAATCAAGGATGGGATAGTTATGGGGGATTGATTAAACTATGTGGTTTTGAAATTTTGATGATGGAAATTGATGTTTGAAATTAGCAAAAGGAAGAGCATGACCGTGGGAAGCATGGGGAGTTGGCCGGCCTTGTCCTTTGTTCTTGGCCAAATTGCTTGAATTTTTGACTTTCTTTCCCCCATTTTTGGTGCTTGGCCGATTGAAGCTCTCTCTCTAGGGGCTATCTTAGTCGGTTTTCTAATAGCAAAAAGGTGCCAAAACTTTTGATATTGTTTCCTTCCCTACCCAAGCTATTCATGGCCAAATATAGTTCTTGCTAAGGAGGTTTTTCGATTTGGTATGCCCTTGCTTGGCCGACTCTCCACCATTGTTTGAAGGACTTAGCCGAATCCTTATTGAAGGTGTTGTCGACTACGCGTTTGTGATCTCTTCGATCGTTTTGGTAAGTAAGTTCTCTCCTAGCAATCGGTTTGGATTTCTTTCCATTAAAGTACCCAAAATCAATGGTTAAACCTTGATTTCTAAGGAGGGTCGAATGTGCATTAAGCTTTTATAAGTATTCTTTTGTGTAGCTAGTGTTAAGGAGCATCAAAAGAGCCTTCGGGGTTCGATTATTCAAGGTAAATGGTAAGCATAATATTCGGCCAAGGGCTTTTGTTCATAGGTTTGTGTGTGAGCCGATTCTAACAATGTTTTAGTAAAAATTTCGATAACTTCGGGAGCTAATCAACCGGAACAAGTGGTGTTTCGGGATCGAATTAAGCTAGGTAAAAGATTCATAGCATTCGGCCTTAGGCCATTTTTAGTGATTAAATGGCTAACCGTTTCTGTTCGTGACGGTTTAGAGGCTAATCAACAGCAATAGGACAAGTTCGGGATTTTAGTTGATATTAGATTCGATAGATCAGAATCTCGCTATAATCAGGTGCGTAGTTATCGCACTGTTCTCTTGCTTGTTATATGTGTTGTATGTATTATTTCATGTAAATGTATGTATATTGAGCATGTTAGTCGAAATAAAAGCTATGATGATGGATACCCGTGGTGGGTGATTGAATAATCGAGTTAGTGGTTACTGTATTAACTTTTTGATTATAAATGATTATCGATGAATGTAAAATAATGTGATGACATGTGATGTGTATTGTTTTGAATAGTATGTTGCCATGGTTTATATATATATACATATGTATGGGAATTGTGATTAATATGTGGATCACTATGTGATCGGTGGCTTAGCCACGGCCTTGAGCAGTAAGTCTGCCAAGATAAGATGTGTGGATCACTATATGGGTTGAGCTTCATAATTGCATATTCATGTATATGGACTGTGTGGATATGGGATAAGCCCATATGTGAGGACATGTGTACTAACTATGCACTGAGTCTTGGTGACTCACTCAATTTTTATTTTAACCTTTCAGGTGGCGCATAAAGCTTGGACCGGGTTGGAGCGGATACAAAGGTGGCCATGCAAAAACGGATTTTTCATGCAAAGGAATCTCTTGTTTAATGAATTAAGTGCCTATATTTTCAGTATTTTGATTAAGTATGTATTGTAAGAAGGCCCACTAAAGTATTTCAGTTCTTTTATTAAGTATCTTTATTATTATGCTCTATTATGGATGGACAATTTAAAATGCTTATTGCAAATGATTTTATTTCCGTGAGTATGTACAATAAAGTTTGGAATCCCGTGTTGTCATAATAATTTAGCTTTTACTTAGAATATTTCAAGTCACGAAAATGTTTTATTAAACTCAACAAATTTTATCGGTTTTACTTCTAAGTAAGGATATTTTTCGAACGTGTTTCGCAGTGGCATTCCAAATTCGGTCGGAGTGAATGGGCCGGGTTTGGGGTGTTACACTGGGCGTGACATTTTTCTTCTTCGAAATAAGAGGGTCCTAGCATCCAATTTAATTTATTCAAGTTTTCTTTTAAATAAAGAGGATCGTATTTTAAAATATTTTCAACTTTCGACATAAAGACATCAAATAATCAATTAGGTACCAAATTTGGGCGTCATAAGGGTGCTAATCCTTCCTCGTGCGTAACCGACTCTTGAACCCGATTTTTTGAATTTCGTAGACCAAAATCGTTGTTTTAATAAATTAAATCTATTATTAAAATGACCAAATTACAAGGTGATCCGATCACACCTCATTAAAAAGGATTGGTGGTGACTCACATTTTTTTGTTTTAATTTTCAAAACCAAAGTCGACCCTATTTTTTTTTTTAAAATGGTTTCGACAACCAAGAAAAAGCTTGAGAATCTAAATCAAACAGGATAGGAAGAGCTTGATGAAAGGGCCTTGTCTACAATCCAGTTGTGCCTCGCGAATACAGTATTGCAAGAGGTATTGATGGAGAAAACCTCATCCGCTTTGTGGAAAAATTTAGAAACTCTTTATGCGACTAAGTCTCTGGCTAACCATTTAGTGTTGAAACAACGTCTATTTACGTTTCACATGAACGAATGTGAGCTTCTTAGAGATCACATCAGTCAATTCATTACTCTTTTAAATGATTTAAAGAATGTTGAGGTTCATATTGACGATGAAGATCAGGCTATGCTATTGTTGTGCTCTTTACCCCCTTTATACAAGTCTTTCAGGGAGACCCTGATTTATGGCAGAGGCAAACTCTCGTTCGAAGATGTGAAGAGTCATTTGTTGAGTAGAGACAAAATCGACAATGAGTTTGGTTTTGATAGCAAGGTAGATAAGCAAACTTCCGTTTTGGTAGCATCAAAGAAACGAGACAAAATGTGTTGCTATTGTAAAAAGTCAGGTCACATCAAAGCAAATTGTTATAAAATGTAAAATAAAAGAGCTGCTGAGAGTAATGAGGAAAAGGTAGCTGATGCTATTTTGGCTGATGAAAGTGGTTATGATTTCTTGTTAGTGTCAACGAGCAATAACTCCAAGCTCACATCCGAGTGGATCTTAGATTTGGGATGTTCTTTCTACATGTGTCCCAATAGAGAATGGTTCTCCACATACAGTTCGATTGAAGGTGGAGTTGTGAGCATGAGAAATGATTCATCTAGTAAGGTAATTAGTATTGGTACTGTTAAAATTAGGATACACGATGGCGCGATTAGGACACTCTCAGATGTCAGGTATGTACCTGATTTACGAAAGAATCTCATTTCATTGAGTATTTTAGACTTGAAAGGATGTAGAATCAATATCGAGTCGAGCGGCATTAAAGTATCTTGTGGAGCTCTAGTTTTGTTAAAAGGTAAAAGAACTGATAGTCTTTATATTCTAGAAGGTTCTATAGTGACCGGTGAAATCGGACATCCCTCGTCTGTTACAGAGTCGAAGTCAACTCGTTTGGAGCGGAGGCAACTTGGTCATAGGAGGGAAAAAGGTATGACCGTTTCGCTGAAGAGAGGTTCTCTTTTGGATGCAGGTTTTGAAAAGTTAAGGCACTGTGTTTGTGAAAATCAAACCCAAGTTAGTTTTGATTTGGCATTCTACAAGTCGAAGGCTAGAAGTCTTCCAGTTTCTAAGCACATATTTGATTTAGTTAATTCCCTGCATGGTTTAAGATAGGCTCGTGGTGGGCTTTGGCAAAGATGGCGTTGTGGAAATATGAGTCAATGTGGAGATTTGTTAAGTATGACTCATATTTCAGTAAAATTTGAGAAATAATCTTCTAGTTAAACTTTGTTTATTTATTTCAATCAAACACTGATTAGTTTAGATTATTTTATTATTATTTGATCTATGAATTTATCCTATAAATAGGCTCTTTTACAACCTTAGAAAAAACACCCATTAATTATTAGAACTCATAACACATTTAGAGAATTTTGTGTTTACATTTCGAGGGTTCTTTGTTTTTGGTGTTTAGTTTTTATCTCTATCTTTTGTACTCTTCGTTCTTTTGCCATTATAGTAAAATTATCTTTGCTCGTGGTTTTTTATCCTCTTTGGAAGGGTTTTTCCACGTTAAATTTGTGTGTTCAATAGCCTTGTGCCAATGGCAGCATAAACATGCAAAAAGAAGGTAAGGCTACGGATGACAAAGAAACAGGACGGAGGTTGAGATGTCCTCATCCATCTGCGTCCCATGATTGTATTGATGAAGAATTTAATAAAATTGTCTCAAGTGAAATTCGTAGAGTGACTCGGGTTTTATAATCCATACATACCTGAAGCTGATCTTGGTCTCGGCTGACTAAAAATGAATCGGCACCAAGATTTTCCAATGCTTCCTTTTGCTTACTAGGAGATGTGCTGATCACTGTAACATTGGTTCCCATTACCTTTGCAAATTTCACAACTAAATGGCCTAGTCCTCCTAGTCCAACAACACCAACACGCAAACCATGCATGCTTATCGAGTTCATAGAATCTCAAAGGACTATACACCGTGATTTTGGCACAAAGAAGAGGGGCAGTAGCATCAAGAGACAGGATCTCGGGAATGCTGACAACAAAATGTTCATCGACAACCATAGTGTTGGAGTAACCTCCATGTGTAACAGCTCCATCATAGTACCTTGTCCCATAGGTCAAAATCATTTTGGGACAGTAATTCTCAATATTGTTGATGCAATTGTCGCGAGAATGGCATGAACCAACCATGCGGCCAACTCCAACTCTATCTCCAACTTTGAACTTTTGAATCTTACATCCAATTTCAGTCACTTCACCAACAATCTTATGTCTGCATAAAATCTAATGCAACTTAGCAACGAAAATGTATGAAGATAAAAAAGAGTTAACAGAACCAAGTGTTGGTACAAGTGCTGGTAGAATGGTAAGAGACATTGTATTTTCAGGGAGAGAACACAGCTCCAAACTTTGAAGACATATTGTTGAGAGTAGCAACGACGATTTTGAATTAATTTTTATAGACAGTAGAATAAACACGAAAGATATGAATGGAGACAATTGGAGTTACCCGGGAACAAGAGGATAAATGGAATTTCCCTATTCATTCTTAACCATATGAAGATCTGAATGGCATATCCCACAACAAAGCACCTTGAAAGTCACATTTTTTTCCCCTGTTTCCCTGCAAATCTCACATCATTTTTCTTTAGCAAACAAATAGAAAAAAAGGTAAAAATGTAACGAAGGTGCTTGTATAATGTAGTTTTAGTATATTTAGTCCTTCTAATATTATTTGATAATTTTTTTGGACACATTGACAGTCGAGACTCATTTCATCAAAAGAAATACAAAAAGATCCTAAAACCAAAAAAGCAACATCAACACCAAGAGAACACCCTAAAGAAAAAAGTAAGTGTCTATGTCATCACCCCTTTTAAACAATTGAAATGTTGGAGGGATCATTATCATACAATGAGGTTTTAATCATTTATTCAAAGAAGTCGAGTAAATGTGTATGGTCCCTTCTACACGAAGATCCTCCATTTCAGCTGGTTAATATGAACTTTAGATGAAGACCCAATATTAAAGAGCACCGGCACATGCAACCATGAATATGCATACTGGGTCAAATCTAATAACATGCTAAGACTCAAATAAAGGTCACAATGAGGAACAAAATACAAAAATCCAGAAAATTGAAGCCCACCATCATGGGAAGAGCCCCACCAGAACAACCAAACTCCCAACCACCAAACAAGGCACCAGCGAGCCATCAATGCCGACATCCGCCACAAATGTCATCGAGAAAACAAAGAATGCCATACTAGTCAAGCTGGTGATGGCCACCAATTGTGAGAACTAGTATTAGAGTACGCTAGGCCGGTCTGGTTGTTGGCTGCATGCACGGTGGTGATACCAAAGGGGCCAACCTCAGGATAATAAAATGAATTTTTTGCAAGATTAGAGAAATTCATTTCCATTAATTCAATCAAATAATTTGAAATGATTTATTTTATAAAAATTACTTTAATATTACATAAACATATTGACATTTGACCGATATGATAATTTTTTTCTATATTTTAAGAGTGTAAAAAAATATTCAAATAAATATATATGCCACATCATCACACCTTTTTTTAAAAAATTATTAAATTAGGATAAACAGATTAAATCCACTAAAAATACACAATACCTAAATTATTTTATAGAATTTTACCATTAAAAAAACACCCTTTAAAAGAAGAAACGCAGATTTAATGATAAAATACAGTAAATAACAAACACCTTGTGAAAAACTGAAGGGAGAAATAACCCCAGAGCTATCTTTGGCTGCCCATCCAAAAGCCTTGTTGGACTGCACTTCCTCCGGAAATCTTGTCATTGTTTGAATATCTAATTTTTGGAATTAAATTCTTCAAAATTTGAATCTGTTTTTGTTCTTTCTTTCTCAAAAGCTTCAAATTTATAGCTTAAAAACAGGCTTTATATTTAGCTTTTCATGAAGTTTAGTCATTTATGAATTTTATAGGATTTATAATCCGAATACTTTATTATATAGTGTTATTTGAGGTTAATACTTTTATTCTACATTTATATCTTTGAACTTAATGCTTATTAAACTAATTGCTATTTGAGGTTAACATTTATATCTTTCAATCTAATGCTCAATAAATTTATTGCAGATTCTCTCCCAATACCATAAGCTGTTACAACGGATGTTTTAATTACAAATTGTGACAGTGGAAGAAATTGAGTTAACAAGAGAATTCCTCTAGTGAAAATTGCGAAACCAAAAAAGCAGCGATGCAACTTGAGAAACTGAGGAAGCAATGAAGTGTCAGTATCCTCAATTGCTTGACTAAGGTGAATTTCGAGGATGAAATTTTTTTTGAGAGGAACATTATAACACCTCGCAATAAGGCTTAGGAGTTTGGGCTTAACGAACTTGGATCGCTAGTAGACCTGGCAAGCTGCGATTGATGGTTTGGGTTGAGAGTGAAAGTAGGGTCTCGACTATGAAAAAAATGTTAAAATTAGGAGTAGCCAAAGGACAATTATACAAAGTTAGGAAATCAACTTATTTTCCTCTTCAGAACACCATTCATGCACATGATTCTTTTCTACTTCTTTTGCGGCTAGGGCATCCTAAGAACATCAAAACACTTAGTGCCTATAAATTAAGTTCTTTTCATTGAAATTTCATATTCTTTTGAGCGACAAAACTCTCTCAAATTTCTTCATCGATTACTTCTTTCTCTTCTTGTCAAGTTTTTAAGAAATCAAGAACCCAGATACTATCTCTTAAGATTTAAGGTAAGACTCTATTTCTCCATAGTGTCATGAAGTTTAGAGGTAAGTTCGCAACAAGCTCATTAAAGTCCAGTAAGGATTTTGGTCTGTGTGAACTTAGGATTTGTTATGTTTACGTATGAATTTTAGTGTGTTTTGATTGTAAGTAACTTATGTCTGTTGTGTGACGTATTTGTGAAGCTACAGATTTAACTGAACCTTCAACCAACAAGGTGAAACTTACTTAAGCTTTTTTGTGATTTGGTGAGTGTTTGGGGGTCGCTACTGGTATGTACGAACCATTGTGTTAAACGGGAGCTTAGGTTGGTCTAAAACACCCAATCTAAGTATCGAGTGTAAGTTTCTTACTTTTTCTTTCATATTTTGTGATAAATGTTTGTATTATGTTATAAGGGGTTCACACATGCGAACCATCATATCAATCAATAACGTAAGTATATTATCAACCATTCAAACACGTACATATTGTTTCTAAATCGAGCCCTCAAGGCCCTAAAAATATCATAGAAATAAATTGGGACCAGTTGGAAACAATTTGAAAAGTTTAGGAAAAAGATGTAAATTTTGCAAAACAGGGGTCACACTACCATTTTGCAGGGCCGTGTGCCTCACATGGTTGAAACGCACGCCCGTGTCTCAGGCCGTGTAACCTTCGAACTAAGGACACAAGGCCATGTCCCAGCTCGTGTCCTTACCCGTGTAACTCTCTGAGTAGGATCACACGACCGTGTAACTCTCTGAGTTGCCCCACGTGCCCGTGTGCCAGGTCGTGTGTTAGGCCATGTAACTCACTGACTTGCATACAAAGGAATCCTCAGATGACACACGACCATATCACTAGGCCGTGTGTCTCACACAACTGAGTCATACGCCCGTGTCTCAGACCGTGTGGACTCAAAATATACCTAAAATCAAGCCATTGCATTACCATTTCATGCATAACATTCAACCTATTTAAGCCTACATTCAAGGTACCTAAGCATCATTCAAACCTGCATGACAAGTACCATTTCAAGATCCTAAATTTACTAACCAATGTGCCATTCAAATTCACCTCAATTTCATACAAACAATACCAACCTAACATGCCAATGCTACCACATTTCAAGCATCACATCCTAGTTCAAAACTTACCAAAACATGCCACAAACTTGACCATTATCATACTATATCAAATATACCATAAAAGCCGCATAAACATACACAATAAGGTAACCAAAATGACACAAAATGACAAGGCATCAAGTGGTACCAAATCAACATAACTTCCAAAGGTTTAAACATGCCAAAGTACCAACATCTCACTCATCAAAATATCATTACAAACCACCCTATACATGCCATTATAAACCATTGGCCAAAATGTTCAAAAACTACTGAAAAGATTTCTAGATAGTGTGATAGATCTCCGATGAGCTTCCAAACCGATCGAGCTTTCGATAATTTATAAAACAAGGGAAAAACAACTACGTAAGCAAAGAATACTTAGTAAGCTCGTATACACCAAACTTAACTTACCATATCAATTGCATAATATAAGCATAAGCATAAAATCAACCATAACCATAAGCTTGACATAAGCCTAACAACAACATCAAGTTCACAAGTTAGTACCCTTATTCATATATATATATATATATATGAAATCATCCATAGGATATGTGATTCATCATGTATAAACATAATGTTTATACACGTTGAACCATCTTTGCATACTTACTTTTCCTTTTTTTTCCTTTCCCGTTGAACCATCTAGAATTACATCAGATACACGGAAAAACTCACACAAAGTGTGCCTGTACATATAACCATAACTTTCCTTTTACATCATTGCTCATACAAGCTGTGAAATGGGCCTGCTCACACGAGTTGTGGGTCAGAATGTAAGCTACACAATGCTGCTCACACGAGTTGTGGAGTATCCGCAACAAATGTGGGACCTAAGCCATCGATAGGACATTCAAGACCAGCACTCAAAACATGAAATCCCTAATGACATGTCATTCGTATTCTAAGAATTCCTAAGGTTCAATAGGGATTCAATAACCGTCAATTCATCATAACATCGATATGTTTATATATATATATATATCGATCCATTACATTAAGAGTAACATAACAAATCATTCAATTTAAGTAACAATAACACAATAAACATTCATACGAACTTACCTCGATGAGTAGGGGCATAGTAGTTTGGTCAAACTAATCCAAAGCTTTTGTTTTTCCTCTATCTATGTCCGTACATGGTTTTACTTGGTCTAAATAGATAATTATATTCAATTAACCTCAAACATTCAATTCAATCCACATTTCATATTTATACAAAATTATCAATTTGCCCCTAACATTTTAACTTCTTCACAATTTATTCCTTAAGCTTATAACTTTAAATCTAACTATTTTAATCTAATTCAATGTTAACCAAACATGCAAGGGACCTTGAAACAACTCATATTTACCATCATTTCAGAATAAAACCCTATAATTTATACCTTTAACCAATTAGTCCCTAATTCCAAAATTCAACAAAAATCACTTTACAAAACTTATTTATTTTTCAGCAAAGAGTTCATAATATATCATTTAACACCACAACCTACTTAAAAACATCCATGGCATAACCCTCAACCTTTAACAGTTTCACAAATTGATCCTCAAGCTAGCTAGATTAAGCTAAAACTAACTCGAAAACATAAAAATCAATAAAAAACATGGCTCAAAACTATACCATACGAAGGAAATAAGCTTGGTCGAATTCTCCTCCTCCTTTAATGGCTAAAATCGATTTAGGATGTTGAATGGGAAAGATGAAACAATTTTGTTTTATTTAGTTTAAGCTTAATTTACGTAATTACCATTTTAACCTTTAAAAACTATAATAATTTCATCAAAACCATGTCCATAAACATCCACTATCACCTCAATTGGTCTATTTACCATTCAAGTCCTGTAGTTTAAGGTTTCATAGCTATTTGACCCTAATAGAACTCAACTTTTACACAATTTAGTCCTTTTTACGTAATTAACTACTTAAACATCAACATTTCTTAACGAAATTCTAATACGACCTAAATATAATCTCGTAAACATTAACATAATAATAAAATAATAACTTACTTGTCGAAATTATGGTCTTGAAACCACTGTTCCGATATCACTGAAAACGGGTTGTTACAAGAGAGGTGGCAACCCTAAGTAAATATACTAGGGTTTGTTGTCCCATGTATCCAACATGAAAGGCTTTTGGGCCACTCTCTTATTGTATCCAATTAGAAGTACTTCCTAGACTTTTAACCCAACACTTTATAATTCGATCCAACCCAATACATGTTTTTTGTATTTTCCAAAATAAACACAATTAATTAATTAATTAATTTTCCAATTAAATAATTTTTTCAACTTGATTCTGATTTCATTAAAACCATGACAACTTTACCGTAAAAAAATTTATGAGAAAATATATTTAATTTTTCTACATTCAATGAATTCACAAACCAATTAATTTAATTCCATTTTCTTTGCATATTCATGTGATATTGTATTATTGAATATCAAAATGAGTTATAAATGATCGTATGAATTGATTTGCTATTATTGATATTGATTGTTGAGATAGTGGATTGAATTGAATGAAATGGAAAGTAGTATGATTTGTTGGGAATATGATATATATAATATGATAATGAATTGAATAAGTTATATGATATGAGTTAATTTTGTGTTAATTTTGTGTTGATGATGAATTGGAATGAATTTATGAAATATATTATACATAAGAATTGGATTGAATTAAAATGTGATAAATGATAGTTATGTGATAATACAATGCATAGGATATGAAAATGTAAACGTGACTAATTATAGCGTACGACAAGTAAATGCAAATGATTACAGGGTATGGATATATAAATATGAATAATTATAGGGTATAATCCTGTAACGACTCATTTTTTTGGTACTTGATTTTCAGTGGTATCAAAAATTATGATTTTGAAACTCTTTTCAGTAAATCGAGTTTATAAATATTAAATATTAATATTTAAGTGTCTAATATTTTTACATCAAATTTTGGTCAAGAATTTTCATCTTAATAGTTAATTAAGGTTTAGGGACTAAATCATAGAGTTCAATCGCTATAAGTTTTTAATTGACCAAAAGCTTGAGGACCTATATGGTAATTAAACAAAGGTATAAATTGGTAAAATAAACCATTTCCAAATAATTTGTAGTGGATGGTGATGCTATAATTATTAAGCATGATTAATATTAATTATATATAATTAGTTAAGATAAATTAAACATTAATTAAAGTATAAATACAAGTATGGTGGAAAAAGAAAATTTTCTATTTTTCTTCAAGCTAGTGGTCGTCTACCATAAGAAAAGAAAATAAGGTATCTTCAAGGGTTTCAAACTTTCGGCCATTAATTAGGTATTGAAATCAAGTCATTTTCTTGTCATTTTTATGAATTTGGGGTCATGAAGGCTTGATTTAGATAGCTCATGTACCAATTTGCAAAAATATTAAAGTTTTAGAAAGTTTCCATTGTTGATTTATTGAAGAATTAAGTTTGAAATTGATATATTTTATGCTTAGAATATAAAAAGGACTATATTGTAAAGTCAATTTAGATTATTTGTTAACTTTGTTACATTAAGGACCAAATTGAATAAATGTAAAAATTTTCATGAAATTATGTTAAAAATAGAAAGTTTAAAGTCCCTAATGAGAATATATGAAATTAGATTTTAATATGAAGATAGGAATTTAAAGTTATGGCTAACTCGAGTTTAGGGACTAAATTGAATAAAATGTAAAATTTTAAGGATAACTAAAAATCAAGTTTATAAAGTTTCATGCATATCATAGCATAGTATAGAGATTTTTGGTATTGATTGATGATAAGAATGATTGTTTAAAATAAGAATCGGATCGAAGTGGAGTGGAGTGGAGTTGATCGGGGAAAAGTTAAAATTGTGGATTTGCCCTTGAAGTATCCACTTCACATATTTTGAAAGGGTAAGGTCATTTGAAACTTACCACCCTATTTTATTTTATGTATGAATTATGTTTGAAAACAGACTGAATTGAAATGGTAAGGTCATATGAATTGAGTATGATTTAGTGAATTTGGCACATATGACTTAAAATGGATTGGATTGAAAAGTCTTGTGAATATTGGCTATATTGAAATAGTACAAGGTAAAAATATGAATATTGATTGATTACAAGACTCGTAAATAAAATATAAAATCATGTACAGGGATTGGTAATGACGTATATATGAAAATGATGTTAGTGTGAACCTAGTAAAATGTTAGGATATGTATGGCATCCCACTAGGGTTTTACGCGCATTTGATTAAGGATTTTACATGTTATTGTGAGATCTAACATTTGTTGCAAATTCAGTGGTTGAATTGAACAAAATGGTTTGATTAGGTACCAAATTAGACCTTGTTGGAAACAAAGGTCACATCCCAACGTCGGGCCCTTCACATCACTATGAGCCTAATCAATATATTGCATTGCAACGAGGATCCCCCAAAGTTGCAATGTCAACCCGATATTTTGAAGACTTTTGATCTGCCATAATTCGATGTAGTAGATTAAACTAGTTTTCACATTTATGGAACTTGAATACAAACATTTTCATTATGTTTGAGTTAAGTTTTCTTAGTTTTTTTTTTTTTATATTCAATAAAATATGTGAATTGAGTCTTTTTATTGACCTTAGGTGCTGAATGAGGCCTAAGGGAGAGCTAGCACTGTAACACCCCAAACTCGGTCCAAAACACCACGGCTGAATTTAGAATGTTATTGGGTAAAACGTTTGGGAAAATCTTGTTTTAAGGGTGAAAACACGTGCTGAGTTTAAAATCAAAATCCATAGTTTATAAAAGATAACTTGTTTACAAAATGTTTGTCGTTTTGAAAGTAGTTTGCTAAGGAGAACAAAAACTTTGAAGGTCGTTTTTAGTTTAAAGCAACATACGTTTGAAAATTTAAGAAAGTCGAGTTGTTACGCGTGTTCAAATTCGAAAACCTTAGCTTCCGTTTTTAAATTGCATAAATTGTTTCCAAAACCATTTCTAGTTTTTAATCCGATAGTCAAACTAGCTTAAACAAAATAAAAATCCTCAAATACTTAAAATGGCCTTATTACAATAAAGTCATCCCAACGAAACCAAAATTAAAAGAAAATGTATTTAAATAAGCAAAATTGCCTCTGCATGGCCATCTCAAATCCACTCTAACCCGGTCCAGAACATCATGTATCACCTGCATGTTTGGTAAAAATAGGGTGAGTCAAACCGACTCAGTGTGTAATTAATCCTCGAATTTCCACTGTTAGGCTTGGCCCAAAACCACACCAATCCACATGATATGTAATAATGCAAAATGTACCCAACCTAGCCTAGTGTCTATCCGCTACACACCCCGTATCCAGCCACCACACACTAGGGGATTACTAAATCGACCCTCCATCCGCTACACACCAATTCGGCAATCAATGCCGTCCACTCAGTGGTCTAGCCACCGGTCCACGTGATTAAATCACAAAATCCACAACATGACTCATGGTCAACGTCAATCCACGATGTAGCTCAAGGCTAACATCAATCCACGATGTGGCACATAGCCAACACCAAACCACGATGTGGCACTCAGCCAACACCAACCACGATGTGGCACATAGCCAACATCAGTCCACAGTGAGGCTCGAGGCCATCACTAAACCACGTACATAAATGTACACCCTGTCCTTCAATCGATATATATACTACCCCATACATATGCAACATATTATAATGATATGGCCAAATAATGCATGATCAGATTAAATAGGCATATGACATGCTACCTATATCCACAATAATCAACCACAGCCACACCATAAATAAAATACTAACCTGGTTACCGAAATACCCATTAAGGGTAATAACTCCAACACAGCCACTGTATCGGCCATTACACACATAATACATGCAATTAGTTAATTAACGGGGAAACTGCGAATTAACCACACACCTGATAACCCGAAGCACTAGACTCTCAATTTCCCTAGCGTCCTCACTCAAAGAGACTACAGCGATCTGTTTGTCTCTTTTCGACGCTGGCCCACACCCCGGTGGCCAATCCCGAACTGCAGAAACCAAATGTTTCTTGAACTTAGGGGTAGAGACAACCCCTTTCTCTCCTTGACTGGTACTCGCATCCATTGAATAGTACTTAATCAGAATACCCGGTTAATCATTACATCAAATCTAAATGAGACAAACCAATACTTAATCGAGTACTCTTACCGTAATAGATCCGAATCCCGAAGGCTCCTCCTTAACCTCTGTCGAAACCCCTACACCAGCCTAGTTAGAATCGACTAACACCTATAGATAAAAGAAATGGCCTTTGGCCGAATATCATACCCAACTTACCTTACTCGATCAAATCCCGAAAGCTTTTATATATTCCCCAACGCTGGCTCCCAAGAGGAGTTATGAACTCAATACCTTGTATAGGTTCGGCCACACACCTAAATACAGGGTTAAGACTCTGATTTCGGCAGACCAAAGTAAGAAAGGGAGATTTAAACCAAAAGAGATCCCTTACCACACTATCGAAATCGGTTGGAAGGGATTGCACAAGATGGCCGACGGCACCTTACTACAAGTCGTCTATCAAAATAAGTCTTTCCTTCAAGATATAATCGGCACTGGAAGATTCGGCTTGATGACAACCTTTAGGGATCAACGTAATAGAAAAAGAATGGAAGGGAAGTGTAGATGAAAATAAAAGAAAACGATGGATGGGAGATTCGGCCTTGGTACTTTTTGGCTTTGAAAAAAAGCAAAAGAATAAAAGAGATAATGGTGAGGCTCAAATAGAGATTCGGCTATAGGGAATTATGGAGAGAAAACTCGATTTAAGAGAGATGGAGAAATGATGGAATGAGACTAAGATGAAAAGACGAAGGCTTAGGGGATTTCGGCTATGGTGATGGGTGCATTCGGCTTTTAGTAAGTGAATGAAAAAGAGAGGACAAGTTTGCCAAGATGAGAAAGGTGCACGAATGGTCTTCTCTTTCGGCCTTTGGTCACAAAAGGAAAAGAGAACAAATGAGCTTTTAGAAGAGAGAAAATGAAAAAGAGTGTCTATTACTACACTAAGCAAATTCGGCCTCTTCCCCCTCCTAACATGACCGAAAATGCCATCACCAAGAGCCCCACTGCTGGCCAACTCTCACCCCCTCTCCACATCCCTTAACTTTCTCCTAATTTTCCTCTATACCACCCATTCAAACGAATTTGAATGTTTCAAGCATCTCCAAAAGCTCTCCACCACTCATTCAAACATCTTGACCAAGTCTTCCTCCCATCCTTCCAGAGTTCAAATGCCGTCCAACACCTCCCCCTCCCTTGACGCAAAAACGCAAAATAAACAACACTCCCTTGTCGTCAGCGTGATTCGAACCTCCTCCCTTGGAACCCCTTGTTGGCGCAACCTCCCCTGCACCCTAGGTAGCGTCCCTTGCCACTCCACCATCTTACTCCTTGTGTCTAAGAACACCACACTAAGTCTCTTAAAGCCTAGATCCCCTAGCTCTTCCCTACTCAGCTTGAACCAAAGAGTTTCACTAAGGCTTCCACCTAAACCCAAAGTTTCTCAAAGCCCCCAAACACAAACAAACAACACACAGAGCATACCAACACCCATATATATGCCAAATGCAAGACCCCTAAATCCTGGATATTACAAGCACACTTTGTGAGTGTGCAAAAGACTTTTAGAAGGCGTACTGAATTGATACTGGTCGCTATGTCGCAACACGGGATGTTTAATGTCGCAACATAGGGAGTAGAATGGAGAAACCTCAAGACTACCTTTGGTGTCGTGGCACAGCCTAAGGGTGTCACGACAAACCCCTGGAGATATCCCAAGAGGAGTACATTAACTGCTATGTCATGACACAGGTCTTACTGTGTCGCGACATCGACTCTAGACGAGATAAAACACGATCTAAGGGGCATTTTTGTAACACCCTTACCCGTATCCTATGCCAAAACAGGGTACGAGGTGTTACCGAACTTAAAATTCTTGAACATGTAAAACCACATCATAGGCGTATAACAACCATCAATATTGGCCATCTCCAAATAGCCTTAATCAAAATGAACATTTGTTAAATAAGGGCCAACATTTTAGGCCATAAGAAATATGACATATATGACAAAATGACCAAGCCTACTATACATGCCATAACACAAAAATTAATGTATCTAAATATACCAAGTGTTCCAATTGATAGTGTGAGCGAATCTCCGACGTCCGCCGATCCCCGAGCTAACTTGGCGATACTACAAGGCAAAGGAAAAGAGAGGGGGAGTAAGCCTAAATGCTTAGTAAGTTCATATGCAAATAATAAGAAATTAATAAACTTGTATGGATAAATCCTCACAATAATAATTTCTTAAGATGATATAATCATTATATCACATGCTTACACCTTATTACTCATGTTCACATTAATCTATCTACTTGAGTCACTGTCACTAAATCATTTATTTCTCGAGCTACAGAGCTCCAAATGAAGAATCGTTGATTTTCTCTGAAACTAGGCTCACATATCTTCATACCGTAAAATTTCCAAAATTTTTGACTTAGCCAATTAGTACAGTTTATTCATTAAACTTTCCCCTGTTTTACTATTTGACTATTCTGACCTCTCTTCACTACGAATCAATTTTCTCCTTTTAAAGAGTTCGTATGACCTTCTTGTTTAGTTAATTTGAAAATATACTCATTCCGGATTTCATACATATAAATTATATTCCCTAATTGTTTTTTTAAATTCTTAATGACTTTTCCAAGGCAGAACAGGGGATCATGTAATCATTCTGAACCAGTCTCACAGAAATTCAAATATCTCAAAATATACGAATCATTTGTTTGCTATGTTTCTTTTATAAAAAAATAGACTCATTAAGCTTTAATTTCATATCTTATACAGCCTTTAATTCAATTTCCATCATTTTTGGAGATTTTTCAAAGTTATACTAATGCTACTGCCCACAACTATTTTAATGTCAATTTCACTCATTCATTAATTCTTTGTGTTCACTTTCATTTATACACACTGACACCAAAGCATATTATAACTTGGCTCATAACAACCAAGCGATCATAGACACATCTTACTCATTTGATAAAACAATGCAATTAAACACATACAGTAAGCTATCATAGCTTAGCAAGTTATAAGCAATTTCGTGATAACAATGCATTAAATCATTATATCATAACTTTAATAAAAATTTAATAGACAAAAATCCATCATCTATTCATTTACTTGTGCAACCACAAAACATTTCTTATCTTTCAAATTAAACCCGAACCTAATGTGAATATTTAGTTCCCATGCATTATCGATATTTTCAAGTTCCAAACTATTTAAACATATATCATATACCAATTTCAACATATCCGAATCATATTTTGTAATTCATATAACAATCATTATGATTTTGTAAACTTTTGCACATATCAATTATATCATCCAAACTATACATTTAAAAGAAACATTCCATCCAATCCACAAATAATCACTTTCTCTTGATTTCTTACAACAACATCTCATAGTATCAAAACTTACCGATTTCGATCTTTGAATTGAAAATTTACTTGCACACTTAGTACTTATTAACCGATTTCGCACACTTGGTACTCGGTAATTAAATTTGCACACTTAGTGCTCACTGACCGATTTCGCACACTTAGTGCTCGGTAGTTCAATTCGCACACTTAGTGCATAATGACCGATTTCGCACACTTAATGCATAATAACCGATTTCGCACACTTAGTGCTCGGTAATTCAATTCACCCACTTAATGCATAATAACTGATTTCGCACACTTAGTGCTCAGTATTAAAATTCGCACACTTAGTGCATTTCTCCATCTTGTTACACATTTATATATATATATATATAGACAGATACACATATAAGAATTAAACCTCAACCACAAATATACAAATTGGCTTATTTCAATCTCTATAATCAATATCACATTCGGGTGTGCCAATGGCACATATGCCTACCTCACATTCGGCTATACTATATACATATATAAATATCACATTCGGCTATATCAAAAATCAATATACATAATTCCATTAAATTCATGTATATAAATATGGATAAATCCCATACAACACGATTGCTTAAAAACTTACCTCGGGTATCGACGAACTATGTTTCCCGACTATTCGATTAGCTTCGTTTTTCCTCGATTCAATCCCGATCCTTTTTGTTCTTGATCTAAAAAATTTCAAATTAAGCTTACTCAAACATATATTCATTCAATTTAGTCCAAAAACACATAAATAGGTAAATTACATTTTTACCCCTAATATTTCACATTTTCACAATTTAGTCCCTATTGCACAAAACACAAAACATTCAAAATTTGACTACTTCATGCTTTAGCCGAATGTTCCTTACACTCATACAAGTCCATACATTTCATTCATTTTGCATTTCAGTCCCTCAAAAATTTATTTTTGCAATTTAGTCCTAATTACTCAATTTCATCAAAAATCTCATTACAAAACATGTTAATCTAAAGCATATATTTTATATTTCATCAACTAACAACAAAAACAACAACTAATCATCAATAACATATCTCAAAATCTTCATCAAATTCTAAAATTAAGGTATGGGCTTGATAGTATACCAAGCAACTATCTCAAAAACGTAAAAATTATCGAAAACCGAACAAAATCGCTTACCCAATTAAACCTCCAAAGTGCCGAACCTTAGGTAGCTTTTCTTCTTTTATTTCTCTCTTAGTTTCGGCAATGGAAAAAAAATGAACATGCAAGCTCTTTTTTTTTCATGTTTTATTTAATATATTAACTTTATAATATGTTAATTATTATTATAACTTTTATGTTTAATATAAAAAAAACAAAAACCACATAATGTAACCTTAGTGCCGTCCATTCAATAATTAAAGGGAAAAATTGCAACATAAAACCCTCATATTAAAAGAACAACCATTATTCAGCCCCTTTAAATTTAACCACTAATTTTTCATTTTATGCGATTAAGCCCTTTTTATTTAATTAAGCACACAAACAATCAAATTTTCATACGAAACTTTCACACATGCTAATTCACATATAATTAACACAGAAAATAATATTTAAATATCTGACTCGGATTTGTGGTCCCGAAACCACCGTTTCGATTAGCGTCAAAATCAGGCTGTTACAATTTTGGTCTGCACAATCAAACTTAAACCCGAAGAAGTCAGCTAACTTAAGGTTAAGGATGACGGCCACCTAAAATCTATAAATAATCTCCTTTGGCACATGCTATGGGCACCATTCCTTTGGCCTAGATTCTCTGTGTAAAATTTAGTTTAGTATTTTCTTTCATTCTTAGGTTTTAAATTTATTTCAATTGTTCTTGTTGATTTCAAGAGATCTGAATTGTGGAAGCATTCAAATTTTGTGGATTCACGATTAATGTAATATTCGGGTTATTCTTAACAAACTGAGTGAACCACTCACTCATCATCTGGAAGAAAGCTTGTTTAGCCTCTCCCTCTTGACCGCTCGTAGCCGGTCTCGATTCAGAGGGCGTTGTCCCTTGCGTGGGAGTAGGCGCATTACTTTCTACGTCATCAGCTACGGCTCTTTCGGGATCCATTACTATATGAAAATCACATTTTATACGCCAGGATTCATCACACTATCACAATTCAGTTATATGGCATGTATAGCTAGACTCTGACACGCTACGTTAGTCCGAGAATCGGCTAAACCGTAGCTCTGATACCAATCAAATGTAACACCCCTATCCCGGGTCCGTCGCCTAATTAAGGTTAAGAGCGTTACCAGACATATCGAAAATGTTTACAGACAATCATACATTCTATCAACATTCTCAAACCTAGTGTCCCTTAAACGGGTCCTCAAGACCTTAATCATGCTTAGAAGTCGAGTCAGGACTAAACTGAAACACCTACGAAATTCCATGAAAATTTGAAACTTTTCCAACATACAGGGTAGACACACCCGTGGGAGGAGACTGTGTGCCCTCCACGGCTTCTAGATACACCCGTGTCCAACCTTGTTTACAAATTATACCAATGCGGTCATTAGACACACCCGTGTGCCGAGGCCATGTACTTTTAGGCCATATATTGACTTCCCCACCACGGCCACCAAGCACGCCCGTGCCAAGGCCGTGTATTTTTATGCTAGCTATTGACTTATACACCACAGCCATGTGACACGCCCGTGTCAAGGCCATGTGATTTTAGGCTGTATTTTGCCAATTTACCCACGGTCAAAAGCACGCCCGTGTGCCACAACCGTGTGACATTATAGGCCATTTACAAGGCCAAATGGCACCACAAAAGGGTCATACCTACAAGCCATATTCAACAAAACATTCCATGCACATAAAACCATCAAAAGCATACCAAATAACCATTCAAACCTTACATTCAAAACCAATTCCAACTAAGGCAATCTCAAGGATTAAAACTTATAACATTACAAGACTAATTCATGCAATTGCTTATCCAAACTTGGCCATTTCACATTCCTCTCATCATACCAAAAGATACATTTTATAACACATTCATTTAAGCAAAGTCTCAACTCTTAAATAGCCAAATCACATGGCTAAGATCACATAACTATTTATACTCAAAATACTAGCCTATACATGCCATATCTAGCTTCATACAACATCAAAATGTACCAAAATGAGTTCTATAGTGTGATGATGATCCAAGACGGTCCCGAGCCTTCAGTAGCTTTAACGATCTATAAAACAGAATAAACACACACAGAGTAAGCTTTCCAAAAGTTTAGTAAGTCAATATACGACAACTTAGCATAAAATGCATATATTTTCTTTGATTCATACACCTTTGACCACATTAGCCATATTCCCAATTCAAAGATCATATAAATATCTATCTCATTACTAAATTCATAGCATCATAGTAGAATTATATTGATGCTTACCTTATATACACATTTAGTGTATAGTCAACATATCTGAATTAAACTTACTATCACATATTTGTTCGTAGCTCAGATTTGCAGTTAGTATTATAGACTTGCTCATTGAATAGTAATAATTCCAATGGGATACTCAGAAAGCTCAGAATAATTGTACAATGCCAACGTCCCAGACGAGGTCTTACATGCACTCGGATATCAATGCCACTGTCCCAGACAGGGTCTTATACAAATCAAACGATACCTATGTCCCAGACATGGTCTTACACGTAAGTGTCATAATGATGCCAACGTTCCAGACGTGGTCTTATACGTAAAGTTTATATTGATGCCAACGTCCCGGACGTGGTCTTATACATAATCAGATATCGATGCCACTGTCCCTGACAGAGTCTTACACGAGTCTCTACTCAATGCCAACGTCCCAGACGTGGTCTTACATGATAAAACAGAACAGATACCTATGTTAAGGTTTATAAGAGGCTTCTCATACTTAGTTATTATACCGAGCTTATCTCAGAATTCAATTTACAGAATTTCTCATAAGCATTCATTATCATCATCAAACATATGAACAACTTCAAATGCATACACTTTCATTTATTTGTATAGTGACTTACCTCGGATGCGGTTTATCGGAATAGAAAACGGCTACTCGATAACTTTCGCTTTCCCGCGATCTAAATCTGTTTTCCATGGTTCTTGATCTAACATGTTCAGAATTAACCATTTTATTCACTAGTTCATTCAATTCAATCCAAAGACACACATTTAGGGCTATTTGCAAAATAACCCTTATATTTGCACAACTTAGCAATTTAGTCCATTTTTCTCAAAACTTCAAATCCATAAAATCTACTTATACACAAGCTTGGCCGAATACATATATATCACATACAAGCCCACATTTTTCATCAAATTCACAAATTAGTCCCTTAATTTGTCATTTTCTCAATTTAGCCCTATTAAGCTAAATTTATCAAAACTTCGAGAATAAAACATGTTCATCTACCACCAATCTATCATTTAACACCTTAAAGCATCACAAAGCTTAACACAGCATCAATGGCATTTTTCACAGACATCATCAATTCATGAAATTAAGACATGGGTTTGATAGCTCTCGAAGCAACGATTACAAAAACGTAGAAATTATCGAAAACGGATCAAAAACTAACCTTGAATTGAGGTGATTAATAGCCGAACCTAGCTTGAATTTTATCACTTTTCTTTTTCTTCAAATTTGGCACAAAGATGAGCACTATCTCATCATTTTAATGTTTGTTTTATTATTACCAACATTTTATTATTCAATTACTAAAATATCCCTTCCATTAATAAATAAAACAAACATGTTATAAGGGCATATATGAATTTTATTCATCTATTATATCAAAGATGGCTTATTTGTCATATAAGGCTTCCACCTTTACAAAGCCACATCACTTAAGCACTTAAACAATTTGCAAGCAACTTTCACATTTAATGCAATTTAATCCTTTTGTCAAATTAAACACACAGACAGTCAAATTAACTTACGGAAGTTTACCACATGCTAAATCATATATGAACGACACAGAATATAGTATTAAAATATTATACAGACTCATATTTGTGGTTCCGAAACCACTGTTTCGACTAGGGCATAAACTGGACTGTTACAATTAATCTCAATACAATTAGGCTCTTTCATTTTTACTCTATCTTTTTTATTTAATTAGCATGCTTTCTCTTTACATCGGTTCTATTGAAACACCCCAAACCCGGCCCACGAGCTTTGACCAGATTTGGTATGTTCCTTAAGTAAACCGGTTTCAAATTCTTTTTTTCCTTAGGAAAAACTTGTGCTATTTTAAGAAAAATATTGTTTTGGGTTGGGCTTGTGTTGAAAACCAATTCATCTTATATTGAAATCCATTAAATAAGGTGACAAAACAATTTAGGGTTTATTTTAAAGGAAATAAATTTTAAACTTAACTTTAATTGAAAATAATTCGTAACATAGTAATTAAAAATAAAAGTAAAGAAATCTAACTTACTACTTATTACATCGAGTAAAAACCCAAAATAAAATTCCAAAATACTTAAATAAAATTAAATATCAATATTGAATAAAACTTCAAGTCGAGCATGGCTATCCCTAAGCTTACGCCAGAACCCGGTCCATTATTGATCATCACCGAAAAATAGTCCCACAATGGGGTGAGTCAAATGCAGACTCAATGTGTACACGACACTAAATCATAATAGAATTAGGCATACAAGAGTTACACATTCAGAACAATGAATACAAGTTATGATGCATTCCCAAACCCAAACCTAATTGTCCATCAGCTACACACCCCCTACCTGCCAGTCACACCATGGGGACTACTAAGTCGACCCTCCTTTCGTTACACACCAAATTGCGGTCTTAGGTCACCGCATTCGTGGTCTTAGGTCACCACGTTCAGATTACTGTGGTCTTAGGTCACCACTTTCAGATTACTGTGGTCTTAGGTCACCACTTTCAGATTACTGTGGTCTTAGGTCACCACTTTTCACTTATTCTTATTCTCATGTTATAACTAACATATTTCATAATCCTAGTAGGAGTAGGAAACGTACTTGAGTACTTAGTACCATAACATGATACCTTAGCCACTTTCATATTCTTAATGTCACATATTTTAATTAAACATGCCATAAAACGTATTATGAAGTAGTGTGGGGTACACACCTGATTCGCTTAACAACTTCACTGAAATCACGAAATCTGATCTCCTTACTTGAAGAAATCGATTGCACATTCACTTCAACCTTCAGAGATTCGGCTATGGCTAGATGATGATCTCACAACTTTCGGCTTTTGGAGGGATTAGAAAGAAAAGAGAAGGAAGAATAAAGATGGAGGATTCTGGCTAGAACACAAGGTATTTCGACTTGGCAAAAATAAAAGAAGAAGAAGATTTGGTGAAGAGAATTCGGGCAGAGGCTTTCAAGAACAGGAAAATAATGCAGAATGGCCTCTCTTTTCCTTTTATAGCCGAAATTACTAACTTAGAATCCCTTACTTGGCCATCACTCTTCTATTTTAATAGCTTTATCTCTTTAATTATCACTTAAAATAAAAGATAATTCAGCAACTATCCTTACTTAGCCAAAATTATTAAACTCAAAGTCCCTTACTTGGCCATCACTTCTCCCTTATTTTCCTAATTAAAGAATAATTCCTCATTTATCTCTTGAGAATAATCTAAAATAAATCCATTATTTATCCCTTATTTATCACCTTATTAATCGAATATTTATGAAAATAAAACTCCTCCTTTCTAGAAGGCTTGTGCCGTCCACCTCAGGCTTCTAGAAGCAAAAATAAAACTTCCTTTATTTGCTTCCCAAGTGACTCGAACTCAGGCCCAACACCTTGCATGTGGCGCCATTTCCAGAGGCCCTAAATGGCATCTTCAGGCCACTTTTCCAAGCCAATTTGTGTGTCAAATTTCACCAACTTTTTCTTTTAAGGCCACCTTGCCTTAATTTCCTCTTTTAAACTTTAAAACTCGACATTTCTAAGTCATTTCTAAGTTTCAAAATTTTTTTTCGCTCTGTCAAACTTGACATTTCCTTACATTTCCAAGTTTCGAAATGTTCACTTTCTCTTTTGAATCATTTCCTTACATTTCCAAGTTTCCGAAATGTTCACTTTCCTCTTTTGAATCATTTCTAAATCATGTCCATACATTTTCATGTTTCCAAAAAAATGTTCATTTCCAGATCATTTCCATCCATTTTCAGGTTTCCAAAAATGTTCATTTCCAAATCATTTTCATTCATTTCCGGGTTTCCCAAAATATTCAAAATTTATTCTTAGTACATAAAACATGTCACTTCGTACAATTAAACCGAAAATGCATAGGCCCTTTCCAGGATGTTACATCTATATTGTCTATGAAAGCCATGAGGAACTAATCCCTCTATGGGGGATTAATGAGTGGAGTTATGATCTGTTAACTATTTTGTAGGGTTACTCCATGGATCAGCTATTTGGGAAAGGAAGAACGTGAAACAAACCCTGGGCCTGACAACCCCAGGAAGTCATCAAGTTGAGAGTTAACCCAAAATTGGTATAGCCCATCCATGAACACCTTCATCCCATGCCAGTCTAGACTCTGAGGTCAGACGATGAGTAGTTCTTACTGACTTATTATGTTAGTGGAAAATTGGAAGATCCTGCTAAGGTAGTGACTAGTTTATTGACGAGGAATTCGAAACGACAATTGATGGAGATTATCGAAGTGAGCTAATCACCCATAATCAAGATTTGATTTATTATCCTTTTTCTATCTCTTGAAGTCTATTTCTTTTATGTTACCTTGTATTTATTATAAAAACCCTAAAAATAATTTATTTTATAGTTTCTTACTATAACTAATTTAAAAGTATTAATTAGATCTTTTAGGTTTAGGTTAGAATTGATCTGGCACTCGCCTTCCTTTGGTACGATCCTTGGAGTACTCATCTACTTCGTTGTAAATCTATATTACAACTCGACCCATATACTTGCGGAAACTACCTTGTCTTTCTATATTTTATTGCAGTATTCACACTCTGGACGTTAGTACGTCTGGAGGCGATCAACTTTACAATTTGGTCCTGATTTGACCTCATATTAGCAGAAGAGCTTTCGTAAGCTCGTAAAAGATCTGGAAATGATAGAATACCATATTGATATTGATTAATATGGTTAATAGCTTATATAAAGGGCAAATTGAATCATATTTTCTTCGAAAATCGATGTGGCATATCATAGCTTAGATCCGACGATCAGGTTGAGTATGAGGTGTTACTGTAACACCTCAAAAAACCTTTAGATATTTATTTTCTTATGTTTATGTCATAAATAATTATCTTCTTTAATGGCTATGTGTTCTGGGAGTGTCTGAGAGGTCCCAAGTTCAAGCCTTAGCTTGGGCAAATTTTTGTTTTTAAATGAATAAACCCCTATCTCTAATCAGGAGGCTTATAAATAAATGTTGGTAAAATATGTTAGAATGGGCCTGCTGGTCTAGTGGCTACGTGGAGTGGCAAAGTGCTGGTGGTCTTGAGTTCGAGTCCTGGTGTGCGCATGGGAGTGTTTCATTTTGCTGCTTGTGCCGTGTGGGTGTTCTAGTTTAGCTGAAATATGGGAAAGTTCGAGTGGAATTTGAATTAGGTGGTTGAGAGAGAGGTGGACGGTTTTGGGGAGAGGATTAAGGGATGGTGAGAAAATTAAGGAGTGAGGAGTTTGAGAGCATTCAAACTGTGGTTGCAAGTTTGGCTTTCCCCTCACTCTTTCATTTCTGACAATTTGCCCTCTGATGTTTTGTTTCCCCATTACTGAAATTTTCTTTTTTTGGTTTCTGAAAGTTCTCTGCTGAAACTTCTGTAGTTTCTCTTCCTCTTATTTTGTTTTCTTTTTGCAATTTCGGTTTCATTTTTCTCTTTCCCAAGAATCCTCTATCGAATTTTCTTCTTTTCCCTCTCCACTTTGTTGCCGTTCTCTTCCTCAAACCCTTCTTTTGCTGCCGAATTTGTGATCGAATTTGCTTTTGTCCCCTAGCCGAATCATATTTGCTTTCTTCTCAATTTTGGCTTTGGCTTTTGATTCTCTCAACCTTCTGTCGACTGTTCCTCGTTCTTTGGTGTCGATTATTGCTATTCAATTTTCTGTTAATTTCTTTTCCCTTTCGATTTTGTCCTTTCTTAAGGCAAATATTCCCTTCTCATTTCTTACCGATTGTCTCTCCTTTTTCTACCCTCACTGTGCCGACTATTTTCTTTATTTCTCTCTGTCGATTTAGTGTTCCATTTCTATTCTATGGGTTTGCGCTTTCAGTAAGTTGGTATTTGATATGATAAACCATAAAAGTAACATATTTTAATCCCACATTTAGTATGCTTTTGGATGATTTATCCCTTGATTCATGTAAAAAGGTGCTCTTAATCCTTTCTTTTCATGTCTTATACTCAGGAAAGCATCTGAGGATGAAAAGAACGAGAAACGGGCCTAAAACGAACCAAATTGGGCCGAAGAGGAAATCGGCACGGCCTGGACTTAAGCCCACACAGCCGTGCCACGTCAATCTACTAGAACACGGCCTTCTCCTGATTTACATGATCGTGCCTTATTAAGGAAGTCCGAGCACGGCCTGGCCACGATTCACATGGGAGTGTACCATGGCCGTGTCCTTGTCGCTAGAAAGAGCAATTTTATTCGGATTTGGATACTTATGGGTGAAGAAACATATTTCGAGAGCCTATATAAACCCCCTAAGTGCTACCAGAAAGAGGGAGGTTCGCTAGGCCAATGAGCCAAGCCGAAAAGGTCAGATTGGTGGAGAGTCACTCAAAGATAGCCAGTTGATCCATCTCAAGAAGCTGGAATTCTACTCAATACGGTGGATCTCTCTTTCAACTCCTTCAAGGGGTTTTAGGGATTTCTTATGTTTTGTTTTATCTTTTCTTCTGAGATATTGTCTTTTATAGTTATGAACTAAACCTTTCAGATACCTGAAGGGGATGAAACCTATGATGAATTGTAACATCCTAAAATAGGGGTTATTTATGATTGAATTATTTTGCTTGTGATTGGATTGTTGTGATGTTGTTGTGGTGTAATAAGGCTTAATTATGGATCTTGAGTAGGCTCGAATAGTAGAAAAATTTTATTTGTAAGCTTTAAAGATAGGGAGCCTTAGTAAGTAGGGGTTACAAGTTTATATGAGGGAATATTAGACACTAATAAGGCCTTGGAAAAGCGGTAAAAGGATGCCACTTAGGAGCTGGAATTGACGCCACAAGGGGAGCAAGGGAGCCTATGTTCGAGTTTGCAATTCTCTTTTCGCTCTTTATTTTTGGCAAAGAGAGAGAGAGAGAGAAATGCTCAATTTTAAACTTCAGGATAATAAGGATATTATTAGGATTTAATTAGATTTTATGTGAATAATCTTTAATAGTTGGCAGAGAGAAAATATAGGCTTTTGACTAATTCAAACTTGTTTGAATTAGTGGCCAGGAATGATTCAAGGAAGTGGCCGAATTTTGAACTCCTTGGAGGGGAGTGGACGGCAATGAGACTAGGTGATAGGGGGGGTGCCGAATTTTCTTAAGGCACATACTTGTCATCTTGTTTCTTTTTCTTTTCTCCATTGGAAGTAGCTGAATTTCCCCACTTGTTATCTTTGGTTTTCTTTCTTTCTCTCCTTTCTCATTCTCTCAAAACCGAATCCCCATCATCTTTTCCCCTTCTCTTTTCTTTCTTTATTGGCCGAATATCCTCCACTCTTGCAGTCGAAACTCCTATCTCCTTTTCATTTATTTTTCTTTCCCTCTAGCCGAATCTACTCCCTACCTTTGTGCCGAAATTCCCTTCTCCTATTTGGAAACACTTTGGCCGAATATTAAGGGTGGCATAGATCTCTTTGGGACTTTTCTTTCAATCGGTTTGAAAAGGTAAGTGCTTATAGCCGAATGGCTATTTCTTTTCTCTCTTGATTCTCTGTCGATTTGGGATGAATGAAAAAGGGCCGGAATATACTGATGATTTGGCTAATCAGTGTGTTGAAACCGATTCTGTCTAGGTGCTCCGGGATTTTTAGGTATTCAAACCAAGCCTTCATTCGGTAGCAATCGGTTGGTAAGTGGTGGTAAGGATCTACTTTAATAGGCTATATTTTTAGTGATCGAAAAGCCGAAGGCTATTAATATGGATGATTGCCGATTGTAGGGAAACAGAAACACATAGTGTGTGGTGGTTGATAATCAAAAGGCGTTTAGGTAAGGTTTCGGGTTCATGTGAAACCCTTTGGAATTATTTTGGTTTGGCCGAATGGTCTAGAACACTAACTTTCATGTTTGGCCGAATATAGGAGCAAGAAATCTAGTGTGGCCGATTGACTCTTCAAGGATTTAGGGCTATCGTTGGTAACAGGTGTGTACATACACACTTTATAACTAATAACTGTGCTAAATACATTATGTATGCTAAACTGGATTGATGTAGATTTGGACTTAATACCATAAAGGTATAAGCAAGGATTCAGGTAAGTCCTTGTCGATATGAGTTAACTATATGATGCATGATTGATGCAAGGCATATTTGGTATATGTGGCATATAAAGTTATGGTTATTGATAAATCTAGTGTATGTTGCTAAATAAACATGTTGGCATGATTTCTGTTAAATGCATATCATTGATTGATGTGGGTTAAACGAGTGGAGGGGAAAGTGATATCCGTGTCTACGGACACTAGTGGTTTGGTACCACATTTTGTGACTATGGTCACCAGAGGTTTGGCACCTCATAGCATCTTGTCCCAGTGGCTTAGCACCACAGCGGGTTGGCCCCACAGTTAATATTATGGGACTGACGCCAGTGATTTAGTATCACATGTGTGTTGGCCCCACAACTTATTATTTGTGACTTCGGGTCACCAGTGGTTTGGCGCCACCAGTGGTTTGGCACCACAATATTGATGGATATCGTGACTTCGAGCCACCAGTGGTTTGGCACCACTAGTGGTTTGGTACCACATGGGGTAGAGAAAGGTGTTTTGGATGGCTAAGTTGGGTGCATATTAAACTTAGTGCATGTTAATTTAGTTATGATTTGTGTATGATGTTGCACTAAACCGGGGGAAGGGTTACACATTGAGTCTTGGTGACTCACCTTCTCCTTTAATTTTTTTTCAGGTGACTCGTAGATTGCGGATGAGGAGCCGGATGGACTCGAGGTGGCCATGCAGTGAAAATGTGGTTTAAATGAAGTTTGGTACTATTTTTATTTTATTGTTGGTTTTATTGGTTCAAATTGTAATAAGGCCTCCTAAGATTTTATTTTGATTATTTTACATGTTTTGGGTAATTTGTTTAAATTACTTAATGACTTTAAAATGGGTACACACGTTTTCTTAAATTTAAACGCAAAATGTTTTATGGTGCCATCGGGTACAATTGATATCGATAACAACTTGACTTAATAGATCTTTAAATAAAACTAAGTGCAGTTTCTTCATACACCTCAATGGTTTTACCAAAACAATATAAAAGGAGATGTTTTCACCAAAAACTTGAATCGGCTAAAAGTATTTTTCCAAAATGTTTTCTCTGTAACATACCAAATTCGGTCGTAATGTTTGGGCCGGGTTTGGGGGTGTTACAAATTTGGTATCAGAGCCCAGTTCGAAGCTCGGCTGTGGGGCCCAAGGCCTAAAATGTTTTGGTAGGCCTTGTGAAAATGGTTTTGGTTTTAGACAGCATGGCAGCGAGTCTCCGGCACCAATCCGCCCAGGTAAGTACTTCTGACTTCTATGTGAATTATTATCTGTAGAAGGGTAGGTATGGAACGTAGATAGAATGATAAATGTTTGAACGCTAGGACTAGCTACCCCAACAAAGGACATAAGACTTTAATGCCTAATTAAACAAACCTACGACTAAATCGCCGAGTTAGGGTGTGGAAACCCTGATGCGCATGTCTAGGATTGGATCCGGAAGAGCTTGGTACTTAAGCAGTCCTCGTGACTCACCTCCTCTTCGCAGGAATCCTACCTGGTGCGTAGCTTCGGTTCACCCTAACCAAGAGGACTCGGTCATAGGCTAAACACAATAAATAAAACCCGGAAGGGATTAGCCGTGTTTTTATGAAAACTCTAGTTTTAAAATCATTAAAGTACCCCTTTAAATAGTAGCAAAAACTTATTTTTGGAAAATTTTCAAAATATTTTCAATTTACCAAAATTACCAAAATGCCCCTAGTGGCAAAATTACGAAAATACCCTTAGTTGCTAAAATTTCTGTATTACCCCGATTTCAACAAAATTCTCTTACTTTGCAAAAGTATCCAAAAATTCTGTACTTCAAAATAATACCCTGATTTTCGAAATTTACAAATTACCCCTGATTGACAAAATTACCAAAACCCCTGGATTCCAAAATTCTGCCACACCTTCAATTTGAGAAATTTTCGAAAATACCCTCCAGTTTTGGGAATTCCAGAAAGGCCCTGATTTATTAAAGTTTTCAAAATTTCTTTGATTTGTTAAAAAAATACCTCAGAGGAAAATGACGAAAAATACCTTTGATAGAAACGGATGTAAATGCCCGAAGAGTGAGTGTGTATGAAAGGTATTAGGGAATGGATGTGCTTTTCTGTGTGAACTAGGATAGAGGACTTAAAACTTTGATTGATCGAAAGAATCTCTATTAAACTCTCTTCATAAAATTTCCTCGCGGATAACCAAGTGGAACAAGTACTAATCCATAAAAATTTCTTAATCAGATTAAAGCACAATAGTTAGAATGAGCTCTAGAGGACGTGGCCGTCGTGGACGCGTTAGGGGCAGGATGACCGTGTCAGAACCCGTTAGGTCGGGTCAGGGGTCTGAGAATGAGGTACCACCGCCACCACCACCTCCAACTTTTGGAGTTGAGGAGCAGGATCAGATGGGAGGTGAGGCGGTATCGCAAGCTGTGTTGCGAGTCCTTGAGATGGTGGCTGAGGCAAGTGGAGGCATGGGAGCTCGAAAATCTGTACCCGAGCGATCCGATCCAACGGAGCTGAGGTATTCCGAGGTGTATCGGGAGTGGCACCCAGTGCGGCGGAATATTGGTTAGAATCGACTGAAAGGATCATGGATGATCTCGATCTGATGAATGAGGAGAAGCTGAAAGGAGCGGTGTCGCTTCTAAAGGATGAGTCATATCAGTGGTGGCTCACGGTTCGGGATGGTGCTACGACAGATGATCTTACTTGGGAGTACTTCAAAGCTGCTTATCAGAAGAAGTATGTGGGCACCAGCTACATTGACTCACAGAGGAAAGCTTTTTTGGGGTTGGTACAAGGAAATAGGTCTGTGTCGGAGTATGAAGCAGAATTCTTGAGGCTGAGCCGCTATGCTCGGGGAATTGTGTCAACGGAGCATGAACGTTGTGTCTGCTTTGAAGACGGACTTAGGGATGATTTAAGGTTGCTGATTGCTCCACAGCAGGAGCGTGAGTTTTCTGTCCTAGTGGAGAAGGCTAGGGGAGCCGAAGGGATCGAAGAGTTCGTGAGACAGAACTACGATAGGAACAAGCAGAAAAGAGGATTTGGGTCATCTGGATCGAGTAGTAATGCACAGAAAAGGGCAAGGCAGGGTGGGCCGAATCAAGCAGGAAGGCCCATAGCTACTAATCAGAGACCGGCTCAGTGTAATCACTGTGGGAAATCACATTGGGGAGGATGTTGGACCGGGGAAAGAGGATGCTTTGAATGTGGATCTTTGGATCACCGTGTAGGGGATTGTCCTCGGAAGTTAGCAAAGAATCAGCCAGAGGGTCAGAACTGTACTCAGGCTAAAAATGTAGGACCACCACAGAGGGGTCGTGGTAATGGTAGAGGAGGTAATGGTCGTAATCGAGGTCACAGAATTCCGGGCGGAGGTGTAGGCAACACAGAGGCAAGGCAGCCTGGTTTAGTCTACACAGCGAGGCGTCGAGAGGAGGGTGACGCACCGGACGTCATAACCGGTACGTTCCTAATTTTTGGTCTTCCATATGTTGCATTAATTGATGTGGGTTCGACGCATTCATACGTTGCTAGTAGCGTGGTAGAGACTATGAACCTAGACTTTGAGACTACTTCTAGGGAGATGACAGTAATTAGCCCTTTAGGCCACTCTGTAGTTGTAAACAAGCTATATAGAGATGTATCCCTAGAACTCCAAGGGGTAGTGTTTGTGGCTGATCTGATGGAACTGCCGTTTGGGGAGTTCGATCTGATTCTTGGAATGGACTGGTTGGTTAAGTATCAGGCAAGGTTGGATTGCGCTGCTAAGCGCATGGTTCTAAAGATGGCTGAGGGTGATGAAGTGGTCATGATAGGTAATAGAAGAGATTACCTATCCAACGTGGTGTCTGCGTTGAAGGCGGAGAAGATGGTTAGGAAGGGCTGTGAAGCATATGTGGTTCATATATGTGCCTTGGAGGCTAAGGAGTCAGCAGTTAAGAAGGTCCGAACAGTAGGGGAATTCGCTGATGTGTTTCCAGAAGAACTTTCGAGTCTGCCTCCAGATCGGGAAGTTGAATTCGGTATAGACTTGTTACCCGGAACGGCGCTAGTGTCTATAGCACCGTACCAAATGGCACCGAAGGAATTGGTAGAGCTGAAGGCTCAAATTCAGGAGCTGTTGGATCGAGGGTTTATCCGACCAAGTATATCTCCGTGGGGAGCACCTGTGCTGTTTGTCAAGAAGAAAGACGGGTCAATGCGGATGTGTATCAACTACCGTCAGCTAAATAAGTTAACGATCAAGAACAAGTATCCGTTGCCCCGGATTGATGACTTGTTTGACCAACTGAAGGGTGCATCGATTTTCTCAAAGATAGATCTTAGGTCAGGTTATCATCAACTTAAAGTGAAGGAGGTTGATGTTCACAAGACGGCATTCCGTACTCGATATGGGCATTACGAGTTTCTAGTGATGCCATTTGGGTTGACCAACGCACCAGCGGCATTCATCGACTTAATGAATAGGGTGTTTCAGCAGTACTTGGATCAGTTTGTCGTGGTGTTTGTAGACGACATATTGGTCTATTCAAAGACGGAGGAGGAGCATGATATGCATTTGCGTATAGTTTTACAAGTACTGAGGGAGAAGCAGTTATTTGCCAAATTTAGTAAGTGCAAATTTTGGCTTAGGGAGGTGGCTTTCTTAGGTCATGTAGTATCAGCTGAAGGGATTAGAGTGGACCCTCGCAAGGTTGAAGCGGTGTTGGATTGGAAACCGCCTAGGTCAGTGGCGGAAATTCAAAGTTTTCTGGGTCTGGCAGGGTACTATCGAAGATTTGTGGAAGAATTCTCTTTAATCGCAGCATCGTTGACTAAGTTATTAAGGAAAGGAGTTCCATTTGTATGGTCGGAGAAACAGCAAGAAAGTTTTGACAAGCTAACGAAGATTCCGACTAAGCTCAGGTTTCGTACTGACGAGGCAGGGAAGTTATTCACGGTTTATTGTGATGCGTCCCATACTGGGTTGGGATGTGTGTTGATGCAGGAAGGGAAGGTAGTAGCCTATGCATCCCGTCAGCTAAGGCCACATGAGGTTAACTATCCAACGCACGACTTGGAATTAGCGGCAGTAGTCTTCGCTTTGAAAATATGGAGGCACTACTTGTATGGGGAGAAGTCGATAGTCTACACAAATCACAAAAGTTTGAGGTATCTCTTGACGTAGAAGGATTTGAATTTGAGGTAGCGCCGATGGATTGAACTGTTGAAGGACTACGACTATTCAATTGAGTACCATCCAGGCAAGGCTAACGTGGTGGCTGATGCGTTGAGCCGGAAGGTCGTAACGGACTTAATGGCGATGTTTGCTCACCTCAGTTTGTATGACCATGGAAGTCTTTTGGCAGAACTGCAAGTTAAGCCGACTTGGATTGAGGAGATTAAGGAAAAACAATTAGTTGATGACAGTTTGAATGCGCGGAGATTGCAAGTTCAAGATGGTGGTTTGGAAGGGTATAGTTTGTCTGGTGATGGTGTACTATGCTTTCAAGGACGAGCTTGTACGTCGAAGGATGTGGAATTGAGGCAAAGAATTCTTCAAGATGCACATAGCAGCCCATACGCTATGCATCCTGGAGGTAGCAAGATGTATGGAGATTTGCGAAAACAGTTCTGGTGGCCAGGGTTGAAGCGTGAGGTAACTGAATTCGTGGGTAAGTGTCTGACGTGTTAGCAGGTGAAGGCTGAACATCAGTTGCCATCGGGTTTACTTCAACTAGTGAAGATTCCTCAGTGGAAATGGGAGAGGATCACTATGGACTTTGTCAGCGGGCTACTCCTCACGCCTAGTAAAAAGGACTCGGTTTGGGTAATTATGGATCGACTAACCAAGTCAGCTCATTTCATACCGGTGAGAGTAGATTATTCTCTTCAAAGGCTAGCAAAATTGTATGTGGCCGAGATAGTAAGGTTGCATGGAGTGCCAGTATCAATTATCTCGGATAGGGATCCGAGGTTCACGTCAAGGTTCTGGAAAGTGTTGCATTAGGCTTTGGGTACACGATTGGATTTCAAAGACAAAGATTCCATCCATGATCGACGGCAATGAAAGTGGTCATCTGATTTTAGAGGACATGCTGAGAGGTTGTGTTTTGGATTTCAGTGGTAGTTGGGAGGAGTACCTACCATTGGCAGAATTCGCTTATAACAATAGTTATGAAGCAAGTATTCAGATAGCACCATATGAAGCACTGTATGGACGAAAATGCCGTACTCCTATGTATTGGACGGAATTAGGTGAACGACAAGTTTTGGGTCCAGAGTTGGTGATGGAAACTGAAGATAAAGTTAAGGTGATTCGGGCTCGTCTCAAGGAAGCGTCAGATAGGCAGAAATGTTATGCTGATCTTAAGCGTAAGGAAATGGAATATGCGGTAGGAGATAAAGTTTTTCTGAAAGTGTCACCTTGGAAGAAGGTATTGAGATTCGGGCGAAAAGGGAAGCTGAGCCCTAGGTTCATCGGGCCATATACAGTGTTGAAGCGAGTGGGACTGGTAGCTTATCAGCTCGAACTGCCGGCAAAGTTAAGACAGATTCATGACGTCTTCTATGTGTCGATGCTTAGGCGATATCGATCAGATCCATCACACGTTGTGCCAGTGGCAGAGATTGAGGTAAACTCGGACTTATCTTTCGAGGAGGAACCAGTCCAGATCTTAGATCGAGAATGTCAAAGTTTTACGTAGGAAGTCTGTACCTTTGGTGAAAGTGCTGTGGCGAAATCATGGTGCAGAGGAAGCTACGTGGGAACCCAAGGATGTGATGCGGCAGCAATACCCCCAACTCTTCTGATCAGGTAATTTCGAGGCCGAAATTATTTTAAGGGGGTAGAACTGTAACATCCTAAAATAGGGGTTATTTGTGATTAAATTATTTTGCTTGTGATTGGATTGTTGTGATGTTGTTGTAGTGTAATGAGACTTAATTATGGATCTTGAGTAGGCTCGAATAGTAGAAAAATTTTATTTGTAAGCTTTAAAGATAGGGAGCCTTAGTAAGTAGGGGTTACAAGTTTATATGAGGGAATATTAGACACTAATAAGGCCTTGGAAAAGCGGCAAAAGGATGCCACTTAGGAGCTGGAATTGACGCCACAAGGGGAGCAAGGGAGCCTATGTTCGAGTTGCAGAATTCCCTTTTTCTGCTATTTATTTTGACGACAAGAGAGAGAGAGAGAGAAATGCTCAATTTTAAACTTCAGGATAATAAGGATATTATTAGGATTTAATTAGATTTTATGTGAATAATCTTTAATAGTTGGCAGAGAGAAAATATAGGCTTTTGACTAATTCAAACTTGTTTGAATTAGTGGCCAGGAGTGATTCAAGGAAGTGGCCGAATTTTGAACTCCTTGGAGAGGAGTGGACGGCAATGAGACTAGGTGATAGGGGGGTGCCGAATTTTCTTAAGGCACATACTTGTCATCTTGTTTCTTTTTCTTTTCTCCATTGGAAGTAGCCGAATTTCCCCACTTGTTATCTTTGGTTTTCTTTCTTTCTCTCCTTTCTCATTCTCTCAAAACCGAATCCCCACCTTCTTTTCCCCTTCTCTTTTCTTTCTTTATTGGCCGAATATCCTCCACTCTTGCTGTCGAAACTCCTATCTCCTTTTCATTTATTTTTCTTTCCCTCTAGCCGAATCTACTCCTTACCTTTGTGCCGAAATTCCCTTCTCCTATTTGGAAACACTTTGGCCGAATATTAAGGGTGGCATAGATCTCTTCGGGACTTTTCTTTCAATCGGTTTGAAAAGGTAAGTGCTTATAGCCGAATGGCTATTTCTTTTCTCTCTTGATTCTCTGTCGATTTGGGATAAATGAAAAAGGGCCGGAATATACTGATGATTTGGCTAGTCAGTGTGTTGAAACCGATTCTGTCTAGGTGCTCCGGGATTTTTAGGTATTCAAACCAAGCCTTCATTCGGTAGCAATCGGTTGGTAAGTGGTGGTAAGGATCTACTTTAATAGGCTATATTTTTAGTGATCGAAAAGCCGAGGCTTATTATATAGATGATTGCCGATTGTAAGGAAACAGAAACACATAGTGTGTGGTGGTTGATAATCAAAAGGCGTTTAGGTAAGGTTTCGGGTTCATGTGAAACCCTTTGGAATTATTTTGGTTTGGTCGAATGGTCTAGAACACTAACTTTCATGTTTGGCCGAATATAAGAGCAAGAAATCTACTGTGGCCGATTGACTCTTCAAGGATTTAGGGCTATCGTTGGTAACAGGTGTGTACATACACACTTTATAACTAATAACTGTGCTAAATACATTATGTATGCTAAACTGGATTGATGTAGATTTGGACTTAATACCATAAAGGTATAAGCAAGGATTCAAGTAAGTCCTTGTCGATATGAGTTAACTATATGATGCATGATTAATGCAAGGCATATTTGGTATATGTGGCATATAAAGTTATGGTTATTGATAAATCTAGTGTATGTTGCTAAATAAACATGTTGGCATGATTTCTGTTAAATGCATATCATTGATTGATGTGGGTTAAACGAGTGGAGGGGGAAGTGATATCCGTGTCTACGGACACCAGTGGTTTGGTACCACATTTCGTGACTATGGTCACCAGAGGTTTGGCACCTCATGGCGTCTTGTCCCAGTGGCTTAGCACCACAGTTGATATTATGGGATCGACGCCAGTGATTTGGTATCACATGTGGGTTGGCCCCACAACTTATTATTTGTGACTTCGGGTCACCAGTGGTTTGGCACCACCAGTGGTTTGGCACCACAATATTGATGGATATCGTGACTTCGAGTCACCAGTGGTTTGGCACCACCAGTGATTTGGTACCACACGGGGTAGAGAAAGGTGTTTTGGATGGCTAGGTTGGGTGCATATTAAACTTAGTGCATGTTAATTTAGTTATGATTTGTGTATGATGTTGCACTAAACCGGGGGAAGGGTTACACATTGAGTCTTGGTGACTCACCTTCTCCTTTAATTTTTTTCAGGTGACTCGTAGATTGCGGATGAGGAGCCGGATGGACTCGAGGTGGCCATGCAGTGAAAATGTGGTTTAAATGAAGTTTGGTACTATTTTTATTTTATTGTTGGTTTTATTGGTTCAAACTGTAATAAGGCCTCCTAAGATTTTATTTTGATTATTTTACATGTTTTGGATAATTTGTTTAAATTACTTAATGACTTTAAAATGGGTACACACGTTTTCTTAAATTTAAACGCAAAATGTTTTATGGTGCCATCGGGTACAATTGATATCGATAACAACCTGACTTAATAGATCTTTAAATAAAACTAAGTGCAGTTTCTTCATACACCTCAATGGTTTTACCAAAACAATATAAAAGGAGATGTTTTCACCAAAAACTTAAATCGGCTAAAAGTATTTTTCCAAAATGTTTTCTCTGTAACATACCAAATTCGGTCGTAATGTTTGGGCCGGGTTTGGGGGTGTTACATGAATCTTGTTATCGTTTGCTAAACTATATGATAAATACTTGATTTGTTCTTAATTAAGTGTGCTTAATTCTTGTTTTGATATTTCGTAGATATTGATTCAAGTATGATGTGCTTAGGTGGTGGAGCAAAAGTACCTGCCTATTCATAGATCTAGCATAATTACAGCGGAGTTGTTCGCGCGCCTAGAGATAGGGTGACGAAATTTTGCCGGATTAGGGTGAAACCTAATATGGGAATCCATAGATCGAGTTAATGCAATTCTAGGGGTTTTAATTAGAAAGAGATTTCAATTAATCAACCTAGGGTTAGTCGTTATTCGCTTCAAGAGAGGGTCTAATGTACATTAGGGAGTCCTACAGATCAAGTCAAGTGGATAAATCGTCTAGTTCAGTGTTAGATAACAAGTGAAGTCTAGGTGGATTCTTCCTAAGGGTATCGTCTTAATCAACTGAGTTTTTCCTCAAGTTATTTTCCCACTTCATTCCGTTTTGTCTTTGCATCTTTAGCTTAGTAGTAGTTAATTTAGATTAGATAAACATTCACTTAATTCTTAGGCTAACTAATAGAAAGAGAGCTAGTATTAGTACTTTTGATTCCTTTGGGATTCGATATTCCGATCTTGCCTTTATACTACTGTTTGATAGGTGCGTCTGCCTTAAAATTGTTGTCAGAGTTAGTTTCTAGGTTCGATCATTCTCATTATAAATTTAAGACTCTGATTTCGACGATCAATTTGGCTTAAACAGTTCTTATAGATAATTGTTAATAGGGGTTTCGACTGGATTGCAGGTAATAACCCATGAGCTAGTGACCATCTCTTTCCAACGGGTTAAGTACGTAGGGATTCAGTTGTTCAAACAAGGTAAGTGGCTGTCGATCAAGTGGATAAATGTATTGAATAGGGTTCATTTTAAATTCAACTGATATGCAATTAATCGTGTGTTTATGGGTGGACATAGGTTCTAGAGTGATCGAGGACTGTGTGCGCATCTTTCGTAACCAGGTGTGTAAACACCACTCTGGAAATAGAAATTGGCGAAAAGCCAGAAAACGTGAAAGTTGACGCCACATGGGCGTGCGACCGCCCGTGTGGTAGGCAGTGTGATCAGACACTGTCGTGTGATCGATGAGGCAGGCCGTGTGCGATTCATGGGCCGGGCCGAATTGGGCTGTGTAGGCTTCACGGGTGTGTGGGCTCCACAAGGATGAACCATAAGGGCGTGTGGAATTATCGAGCCAGGCCGTGTGATCCACACGGCTAAGGCCATTTTGGGCCTTGTGGGCCTATTTTCACTGTTTGACTGCTAAGGTTGGACGGGTCACCCGAGTCGACTGTGGACCTACTGTAGGGTCGGTAAGATTACCTAGATCCCTAATTGACTGAATGACTATTATATCCATGCACTTTATATATATACCTGTACGACTGTATTTTGACCATGCTATTAAAATTATACTAAATACATATATGATACCATGATTTAGCATGACATGATTGTATGATGCATTGCATGGGGATGGGTTTATATGGATCAGAGGAAGTGTACTGAAAGGCTTTGAGCCTAACTTACTGGCAGCTCAGCTGCAAACTACTGTTTAGTGCCGCATTCGGTACTTTTTAGAGTGTAGGGATGGGTGGGTTGATTATATCCCCACATGGAGTGTAGGGCTGGACGAAGATGGAGTGTAGAGTGGTGGGCCGGGGACTTCTATCTTTGCATAATTTGATCTTGTCATCGATTATTAATCATCAGAATGGGCCAAGGCCCAAATGCATGACTACTTCTGTACTGAGTTGGGCTTACTTCACTGATTCTGAAAAGGGCTTAGGCCCAGACTCTGATTGCCTTCTGTCTGTCTGTTTGTTCTATATGGGATTACACACTAAGTTTTTGTAAACTCACCCTTCTGTTTTAACTGTACAAGTAATCCCCAGACATAGGTGGAGGACTCAGTGGTGGCCACACGACCCATTTCTTAATTATAATTTTGATTTTATTTTGGGGTAATTCATTGTAATTATGGCCTCTTTGGATTTTCATGGTTAATTTGGGATTTCTATTGTTTCGATTTACAATTGCTAGAAGTAGGAATAATCGAGTTTTCAAAAAGAATCAAACGTTTTAACAAATACGCAAACTATTTTAATAGCTTCTGCGATAAGTGATGTTTTTTAAATTAATAACATTTAGAAAGAGAATAACTTTTTGACAATGAATTACATTTTAAAATTGATCGACACGTCTTAAAATTTACATAAGAGAGTATGAAAAAGCGATAAAGAAAGGAATTTTCTTTTGACGACAACTCACTTTTTGCAAAACTCTACCATGTGACATTGCCAGATTCGGCCATAACGCCTAGGCCGGGTTTGGAGTGTTACAGTTACACCTCTTTATTCTCCATATAGTTAACCTCGAAATAGCTACTTTCTTGATGGTTGCCCCAACTAGCACCTTCATTTTCATTACCTACACGAGCTCCCGTGAGATAAGGTTGGGTGGGAATATGAGGTCGATTAGAGTTAAGTTTGAGGTTATTAAGCCTCTCGAGGATTTGTTGAAACTTAACCTTACCACTAACTGAATTGATGGTAAGTGGTTTAGCTCTATATATAAACTCATTCGGCTACATATACGAATTCATTAACATGTCCTTGATGAGTTAGAAACCTTCAGCATAGGTTTTAGACATTAATGCCCCCGCGAATGCGCTACAACGTGCGTGCGTTGAGGCTATGGATCAACATGAATAGAATTAAAAATCTAGCAATGTACTACAAGTGTGACAAGTAAATTATAATAATTTTAAGTGTTACAATGGAACACTTCGAGCATTCCAAGGATCAAACCCAAGAGAGTTCGACTGATAAGATGATTAATAAGGAAAACGCATGCAAATAGGAAGTCTAGCTAGCTACTCGATAAGTATCATATTACGACAAAACATATTCAATGGGTAATTACACTATTTAACTATCTAAAACTAAAAAAGACTAAATTGAAAATTAATTAAAATTACACAATTAACAATTCAATGAACAAAAACAGCTGGTTGACTTCCATTCTTGGATTAGAAATCTAAAAGGCTTAAACTTCTAATTGGTTCAATTTTACCTCTTAGTCACCATTTTACCAAATTAAGCGATTTAGTTCATTTTATCTCTCTACCTTACAAAACTAAATCGAGACAACCAAATTGGTTCTCTATAGGCTCTCCTCTCGGTTTCACCTACCTAAATATTCACCTAAAGTCATAAATTCTAATTTTTAAGGTTTATTCTATTTATTCCAATTTTTACGATTTAGTTCCTGAACCAAAAACTAACCAAGCAACATTTTCATCAACCAACCACCATAGATTTAGTAACCACTCATCATCATCATGCAAATAATAGTAAAACACATGCACAAATGGTTCATTACAACAAGCATAAAAACAAGGTTAGAAGAAGCTTAGCAACAACAATAGAGGTGAAAACAAAATTAAAGTTCAGATTTTTATGCTTTTGAAAGTAAATCAAACTGAGATATACTAAAAATATTTAAAAAGAAATCAATTTAGTTGGTAATTTAGTTATTTTTTTAACTGTAGCTTAGTTGGTTTGAGTACTAAATTGCAAATAGAGGAAAATCTACAGTAAGAAAACTAACTAAATTACCAACTAAACCAATTAAGCTCAGAAAAGTAAATTGCCTAAACCTAAAAATGGAGAAGAAGCTAACAACTAAGCTAAAAAGATTAAATAAAGTTGTTTCTTTTAAGTTGAAAACCAAAGAGTTTTAAAACCTAATAAATGTAACCCTAACAATGACAAAATTGCCCTTAAAATATGTGTGTTGACTTATGTTGGTATTGGACAAAAGACTACCCCTGCAGTAATTTTCACCTTCTCAGGCAACATCTAGGCTTCAGTGTCGTGACACCTTAAACAGTGGAATACATATTGCTCTAGGGTTCTTGATGCCGTGACATCCCCTAACCGGTGTCATGACATCCCTATTGGTGCTTACGATTTCTTCACTACAACAACCTCTAGTGACATCGTAACTTGGAAGCTCGATGCCACGACTTTGGGGTTGATGTCACAACACAGTCACTCAATGTCGTGACTCTGTTGACAGTCAGCTCCAAGTTGATTTCTCGTTGAAGTCTTGCACCCTCGAGGCAAAGAGACTCGATGTCGTGACATTGACCGCCTCCAAACGTACTAACGTCTAGAGTGTGAATACTGCTACAAAATATATAGAATCTGAGGCAGTACCTGCAAGTATATAGGTCAAATTATAATATAGTTTGTTTACAACGAAACACATCGTAAGTATCCTGAAGATCGTACCCAAGGGAGGCTAGTACTAAAGTAATTCTAACCTATCGAATTAGCACGCCTCTAGCGGTCTCTTGCATGCTCACAAAGTATATTAGCTCACCCTTAGGTCTTATTCACCCTATATGGTCAATAAAAGACTCAAATTACACTATTTATTTGATGTAAAAAATTATGAAAACTTGACTAAAACATAACAAAAGTGCTTGTATTCAAGCTCCTCAAATGTGAAAACTAATTTAATCTGCTACACCGAATTATGATAGATCAAACTCCCCCGCACTTAAGCCATTGCTTGTCCTCAAGCAATGTAAACATATAATTAAAATAAATGAAAAAGAAGGTATGAAAACAAAAATAAAAAATTAGTTGTAAATAAAATTAAACCAAATGACAAAACCTAAATAAAAAATAAAAAATAGACTTGTTTTCTTTCTTAAACAAGTTAGTATTAGTGAAGATGGATGTAAATAAGAACCTCACACCTAGACTCCCTCACACTTAACTTTTTGCTTGTCCTCAAGCAAACCAAGTCTAGACACATAGCATGCAATAAGAAGACGTCCTTTGGATTTTATTACTACTAAGAACATGATTGTCAAATATTAAAGGTATAACAATTTTTATCACACAAGTAACTTAATCTTGATAGTTCAATGCTTTGAAATTTTTTAAAGCAAATCAGGATTAGTTTACAAAGTTACATTACTAACAAATTAGAATTAATTCCCATGACCAAATATTTAACAATATCATCATTAACATAAATCAAAGAGATATTTAGTAGACACAATAATGTGAATCAAAAAAATATTCATGGAATATAATTGTTAGCAATCCGGAATATTATGCATAGAGGTCACTTAAGTCACATTGGTCTTCTAGGCTTGTAACGTTCTGAGGCTTTGAATGGTATGAGTTCAAAGAAAAATATGGCTCAAAACAGTTCAAACACTAGAAATAGTTAGGCACATGAAATTGTTCCTTCTTTTACCCTTAGTGTCTCATCCAAGCTCACTGCCTTTTCTCTCTCTCTCTCACTTACCTTATCTCTCCTTGTAGGAAGGTACAATATAATACTAGCAACTATGGTCAGCTTAACAAGTTTTGGTGTACTAATGGCTAAGTTTTCTCACTTTTGTGACTTTTTGTTTTGTCACTTTGACTTTTTACTTGTTTATCAGTCACAATGCTTTTGTTCGATACTTTTTCCACTCGTTTTTTACTTTTGACTTTTTCTAGATTTTTTCTTTTTTGCATATTTTTGCTCGGCCTATAATCACTGTATCACATTGTTTCTTCCTTTTTCACTATTTCTTTTTAAACCACCACAATGTATCTACTTAAACTCTCAATATCTATGGCCTGACGTTTATTTTGTAATGTATTAAAGGACCAAGGATAGGTGTAACACCCCAAATTTTGTGGTTAGAAGTTTTTTGGGTTTTATGGTTAGGGTCTAAGTGAAGGGTGTGCTTTGGTGTTTAGTGGTGCACTTTGGTGTCAGAATGGGCCTGCTGGTTTGGTCATGGAGTGAGTGTTGGTGTACCTCGAGGTTATGGGTTTGAGTCCTCGAGTGTGTTTTGAGGAATTATTTTTATGTGACTTCAATTTGTTTTAGATTAAAGATATTTATTTATTTAGTTACTTTCTATTATTTTATTGTTATTTTATTATTTTTATCTTGATTATTTTTTTGTCTTCTTGGTTAGAACGTTTCTCTTTTCTATCTTTTTGGCTTTCCTCTTTCTTGGGGTTTCTTTCTCTTTGGCCTTACGATATTCCTTTCAGAAGCGGTTTGCTGGCAGATTCTGGAAGAATTTTGCTCCTCGTCGTTGAGTCAATCATTTGGGCATTTTTGATCACGAATCAGGTGTGGGTTCGAAACTCTTCAACTCTATTTGTGATTGTTTAATTTGGGGAAAATTCGTGTGTGGGTTTCGATTATGGGAATCGTAATGTGGATTTGATAGTAAATTGCATCAAATTCGGGTTACTATGATATGTGTTGATCTTAATAGGGGTTGGGGAATGTTTGGAGGTGAAATTCACGTTTTGCAAGCCATTTTAGGGTGGTTTCGTAACCATAGGGGCGGCCACACGGGCGTGTGCCTGTTCGCACGACCATGTGGAATTAGGATTTGGGTTCCAGGCAAGATTTGGTGCCACACAATTGTGTGGCCGTTTTGGGGAAATAGTCAATTTTCACACGACCGTGTTGTTTGAGTGATATGATGCCACACAACTGTGCGGCTAATTTGGGGATCCCACACGGGAATGTGTTTTGGACGCACGACCATGTCTGGTGGGCACATGGGCGTGTGAGACCCTTACACGACCGTGTAAGCCCCTATACTCAAATTTAGTACAAATGGGCAGAGAGTTACACGGCCTGTCCCCACGGCCATGTCCCTGGTCCACATGGGCGTGTACCTTAGTTACACGGCCGTATGCCTCTCTTCACACAGGCGTGTGCCTCAGTCACACAGTCGTGTGCCCCTCCTCACAAGGCTTTTGATCTCCCACATTGCCTAGGCATTACCACACGGCTAGAGCACACGGGTGTGTGGTTTTAAGGCACTTATATTGGTTCAATGTGTATTTCTGATCTGAATATTTGTTTGTGTGTATTCCGACCCTTAGCTACGTTTAGTGAGGGTGTTCAAGACTCGACATCTTTGATAATTGTGTGTGATGTGTGATTTTGAATCTAGTATGTGGAGTGTGTTACATATCTGTTCCGTCTGACTGACTGTGTAAATGTCTCTGTTCTCTAAATTTAGGTGCATACATACACTTGAATAAATTTAAGGATTTGGGTGGGTTTACAAAGAGAAGGGAGTCTGATTCTGATCTGATCTGGCAGTTTTATCGTAACTTATACGTCTGATAATTTATCATGCTTGTACCACATGTGTGTCGACTTTCTTCGCGCACTATTATCGATTTGGCGATTTATCGTGTAACATGATCAGACAAATGGACTTTCACATTGCCTCGCATCGCATATACGTCTACTTTGCTGCGTATTATTATCTGAGTGTGTAACATCCTGGAAAGGGCCTATGCATTTTCGGTTTAATTGTATGAAATGACAAGTCTTAAGCATTATGAATAAATTTTTGATATTTTTGGAAACTCAGAAATGTATGAAAATGCATGGAAATGGAAATGAACATTTTTGGAAACCTGAACATTTTTGGAAACCTGAACATTTTTGGAAACCTGGAAATGCATTAGGACATGAACATTTTAGGAAACCCAGAAATGTAAGGAAATGGTTCAAAAATGGAAAGTACACATATTTGGAAACTAAGAAATGAAAATGGAAATGATCCAAAAATGGAAAGTATACATTTTAGGAAACTTGGAAATGTAAGAAAATGGCAAGTAAACAGAGCCGATCGAAAATTTTAGGAAACTTAGAAATGATGCAGAAATGTCAAATTTTAAAGTTTAAAATAGGAAATAAGGGCAAGATGGCCTTAAAAGAAAAAGTTGGTAAAATTTGACACACAAACGGGCTAGGAAAAGTGGCCTGAAAATGGCACTTAGGGCCTATGGAAATGGCGCCACGTGCAAGAGGCATGGGCCTGGGTTCGAGTCACAAGGGAAGCAAATAAATGAAGTTTTATTTTTGCTTCCCAGGCTAAGGGGTGGATGGCACATGTGTTTAAAAAGAGAGGTGTTTTATTTCCATTAATATTGCATAATAATGTGATAAATAAAAACTTTTTAATTTGGATTATTTAGAAGAGATAAAAAGGATTTTTCTTTATTTATTTTTAAATAAGGTGATAATATTATCACAAGGAAGAGTGGTGGCCAAGTCAAGGACTCTTGGCCTAGTAATTCGGCAAAGAAGGAGAATTAAAAGATTTTCTCTCATCTTTTCCAAGTGTGGCGAAATTTCCTAAGCAAACCCCTCTCTCTGCCAAATTTCTTCTCTTCTTCTCTTCTTCTCTTTTCTTCATCTGTCAAGCCAAAAGTCTTTTCTTTTGATACTGATTAAACTCCATAGCCGAATCTCTGTGACTCTAAGCAAGGAAGTAATCAACTCTGACATCAAAAGGGGTAAGATCGTGGTCAATCGATTTGTATTCCTTCTCTTTTATTGAAAATCGTGGTACTAATTCTATTAGCAATTTTGGCCGAATCTAGAAGGGATCTCTCTCGAGTTTCTACAATTGTTGAATACAAGGGTCAAGGATCTAAGGTAAGAACAATGAATTTTTGTTCTTCTAATTCTTTTTAATCAAGATCTAGGAAATAATCCCTTTTGTGTCTCTTGGTCGATTATTAAAGAAGAATTTTAGGATTTCAGATTCAAGGAATTTCGGCTAATCAGGAAGAGAGATCCGGGATTCAAGGATTTAAGGTAAGTAAACATTATTTATTCGGCCAAGGAATTCAGATCTGATCTTGTGATCTTCAGAGGTTAAACTAACTATGCTAAATGAATTTAGTGTTAGACGATTTCAAGGAAAAGGATACTAGCAAATTCTTGGGACTTGCTTTACAATCATCCAATTCGGCAACAAGGTAAGTAATACAAATCCTACTAGGATTTGGTTTTTAAGCCAAATAGGTTATTAATATGTTTATATATGATTGGCCGAATATAGGAGTAAAAGATCTAGATCGGTAGATCGTTCTTCGGGATTCAAGGAATCTATTAAGCGAATTAGGTTTGTACTCACACTAACTTTCAATATATTATGGCAATAATTATTTTAATATATGAATATGCATAAGAATGAGAATGTGGCTAAGTACCACAAATGTGGTAAAGAGTACCCAGGTACGTTTCCTACTTCTGATAGGATTACGAATATGATATATTTTGAACATGTGAATAGTAACATGAATGAGAAATAAGTATGTTATGCATGATATAATAATATTTGGGGTATTTTGGGCTATATTTGAAAGGGGAAGAAGGTGTTGACTTCGGTCTCACCAACGGAATATGGTGACTACGGTCACATAATATGAATATGGTAACCGGTTACATTATCTCGAATTTGGTAACTTCGGTTACATTATTCGAATATGGTGTCTAATGACACAAATTTTATGGGCGATGAGCACGTCGATTGCAATGATCGCTTCGATGGTGTGTAGCGGATAGAGGTTGACTTAGTAGTCCCCACGGTGTGATTGGCAGGTACGGGTGGTGTGTAGCGGATGGATAACTAGGCTTGGGTTTGGGTTGCATCATTTTTATATGAATATGTCTTTGATATGAACATGTATGCCTGAATTGTTGATTGTTAGTTTGTGTACACATTGAGTCTGTAGACTCACCCCTTGTGGGACTATTTTTTTCAGGTAATGAGCAATAATGGACCGGGTCGGCAGGAGCTAAAGGTGGCCATGCACAGCAAGCAAGAATTTTTATTATATTTCTATTAAGTATTTTAAGTTTGGGAATTATTGATGTAATAAGGCCGAAAAGGCCATAGTTTTATTGAGTTACTTTTATTTTCTTTAACTATTATGCTATGAACTATTGTATATTTTAAGTTTAAGTAAAATTATTTTTTTTAAGTAAACCCCAAATTATTTTGTCACCTTTAACTAAATGGATTTCCAAATAAAATTTATGGGTTTCCAACTTAAGCCAACCCAAATCGATGATTTTCTAAAAATTACACAAACTTTCTCTAAGTAACAAAGAATTTTGAAACCGATTTTCTTAAGGAACATACAGATCCGGTTTGTGCTCGTGGGCGAGTGTGGTGTGTTTGGATTTGGTATCGAGCCCGATTTTCAACTCTCGGCCTGTGGGCTAAGGCCCAAAACGTTTTTAATTCGAGCCCAAATGATTTTCTTTGAAATAAAGCAGGTGTTTTGGCATGGCACCTAAGTCTCCGACCCGCAGTCCACCAGGTAAGTACCCCTAACTATTTGGGTGATTATGTGAATTATATTATGAACTTTAGAAGGGTAGAAAAGGCATGGAACGTAGAATAGTATGATAGGAATTTGAACCCTAGGGCTAGACTACTCAAACACACAGAACCCATAAGACTTAATGAACTTAACAAACCTATGGCTAAGTCACTGAGATAGGGTATGGTAACCCCTGTACGCATGTCTAGGATTGGATCCGGAAGAGCCTGTTATTTAAGCAGTCCTAGTGACTCACCTCCTCTTCGCAGGAATCCTACCTGGTGCATAGCTTCGGTTCACCATAACTCGAGAGGCTCGATGGTGTGGTGTGGCAACCTCTCGTGCGCATGTCTAGGAATGGTTTCGATGGGAGCTTGGTATTTAAGCAGTCCGTGTGACTCACCTCCTCACCATTCGAATCCTGCCTGGTGCGTAGCTTTGGTTCACCCTGACCAAAGAGGGCTCGGTCATAGGCTAAACCTAAGGACTAAAACCTGAAAGGGAACTAGCCATGTTTTTTTTAAAAAAAAAAAAAAACAACAAAACCCTTGTTTTAAAACCTTTAAAATCACTCTTTTGATTTATGGAAACTCTCTTTACAAAATTTTCCAAAAAAAATTTTCGATTGGTGAAAATTACAAAAATACCCTTAGTGGTAAAATTACCAAAATGCCATTGATTCACAAATTGTCAAACTTCTCAACGATTTTGCCAAAACTTCATTATTTTATAAATGTTCAAAAACCCTAATTTGTAAAATATCAAAATACCTTGATTTTAGAAAATTACAAAATTGCCCCTAACTTACAAAATTACCAAAATGACCCTGATTCCCAAAATTTTTGCAACATCTCTATTTTGGAATGATCAATTCTCAAAAAGAACCCACAAAGTTTTACAACTTTTGAAATATCCCTGATTTATTAAATTTTACCAATTTACCCTGGCTTTTAGAAAATTACCAAAATACCCCCGAGGTCAAAAATTACCGACATACCCTTGGATTTCAAAATTTTTCCAAATTTACACCGGGACTTTAAAATTACCAAAATACTTTTGACAAAATCACCGAGGAACTTTCTGTTTTGCAAAATTACGAAAATGCCCCTGTAGGACAAAATTACGAAAATACCCCTGGGTAGTGGAAAAACAACAACGATGAAAACTACAACGTTTCTCTGAATGAACAAAAGTTCATACTTGTTTGATGGATGGATGAATGAATGGAAAAGACTGTGTGCTGTATGAATGCAAAAGAACCACTCTTAAATCCCTTTTCATAAAACTCCTTCGCGGGTAAATAAGTGGAACAATAACTAATCCATAAAATTCGTTAATCAGATCTCGACGCTAAGAAATGAGCTCCAGAGGACGTGGTCGTCGTGGACGAGGTAGAGGAAGGATGACTGTGTCAGAACCCGTTAGATCGGGTCAGGGTTCTGACAATGAAATACCACCGCCGCCACCACCCCCGTCACCGTGGGTGCTAAGCGAGCAAGCTCGGAGGGGAAGATCTTCGTGTCGTCGCAGTCGTGGCCGCGAGTTTTGGAATTGGTGGCTGGTGTGGGTGGAAATTCAGGAACCCAGAAATCTGTGCCGGAGCGGCTCCGAGCTAATGGAGCCGAGATGTTTCGTGGAGTGTCGGGAGTGGCACCCGAGATACTGGTGATCGTTGGAAGCGACGGAACGCATCATGGATGAGCTCGACTTGACCCCTGAGGAGAAGTTAAAGGGGATGGTGGCACTATTACGCGATGAAGCGTATCAATGGTGGTTAACGGTGCGAGATGGTGCCACGGCTGAGGATCTGACCTGGGAGTACGTTAAGGAAGCGTACCAAAAGAAATATGTGGGAACCAGGTATACAGATGAACAAAGAAAGGCTTTTCTGGGGTTGGTGCAAGGGAGTAAGTCTGTAGCAGAATATGAGGTGGAATTTCTGAGGTTGAGCCGCTATGCTCGAGGGGTAGTGGCAACTGAGCATGAACGCTGTGTCCATTTTGAGGATGGACTGAAGGACGATCTGAGACTGTTGATAGCACCGCATCAGGAGCGGGAATTCTCTGCTTTGGCAGAAAAGGCCAAGGTGGCCGAGGGAATCAAGGATGCTACCAAGCGGTCGTGGATAGGAATAAGCCCAAAAGAGGTTTTGGGCCATCCGAAAAAGGGTCATAAGAGGCCTAGAGTCGACGGGCCACGGAATCAACAAGTTGGTACGGGCTGGCAGCATCGCCCTTGTGAGCATTGTGGAAAGAGGCACTTGGGAGAATGTTGGAGAAAGACGGGTGGATGTTTCAAGTGTGGGTCCAAGGACCATATGCTTAAGGATTGTCCTAAGCAACCGGATGAGAGCCGACCGGCACTCGTAATGCTAGTCGGTGGTAGAAGCGACAAAGCAGCCTCAACGGGGTCGTAGTTCTACCAACAGAGGTAATGGTCTTTGGCAGAGGCCGTGGAGCACGTGGCCGGGTGCTGCATCTTTGAAGCAAGGCAACCGGGTTTGGTTTATGCGGTTCACCGAAGGGAGGATGGTGACGCACCGGATGTAATAACCGGTACGTTCTTTATTTCTGACAAACCCTATTTTGCTCTGATTGATGTGGGCTCGACCCATTCCTATGTTGCATGTAGTGTAGTGGAAACACTAGGCCTAGACTCAGAACTCTCTGATAGACAGATGACTGTAGTAAGCCCATTAGGCCAAACTGTAGTAATAGATAAGATTTTTCGGAATGTACCCCTAGAGATTCAGGGAGTAAACTTTCGAGCTGACTTAATGGAGTTACCCTTCGGAGAGTTTGAGCTTATACTTGGAATGGATTGGCTAGTAGAGCATCGAGCTATGTTGGATTGTGCAGCTAAACGTATGGAACTAAGAACCCCCGAGGATGAGGTAGTAGTGATGATCGGAGAAAGGAGGAACTACTTGGCTAACGTGGTTTCGGTGCTGAAGGCCGAGAAGATGGTTAAGAAGGGGTGTAAGGCGTTCTTAGCCTTCGTAAGTGCGTTAGGAGGTAAAGATGAAGGTGTTCATGGAGTTAGGACGGTAAGGGACTTCGTAGATGTGTTCCCAGATGAATTACCAGGAATACCCCCAGATAGGAAGGTAGAATTTGGAATAGACTTGCTACCGGGAACAGCTCCTGTATCAATCGCTCCATACCGGATGGCGTCGAAGGAGTTAGTGGAGCTCAAGGCTCAAATCCAAGAGTTGTTGGATCGTGGATTCATCCGACCCAGTGTGTCTCCATGGGGAGCACCGGTTCTATTCGTAAAGAAGAAAGATGAAACTATGCGTATGTGCATAGACTATCGTCAGTTGAATAAACTGACCATCAAGAACAAGTATCCTTTGCCAAGGATAGACGACTTGTTCGATCAGCTAAAAGGGGAAGCTGTGTTCTCGAAGATAGATCTAAGGTCGGGATATCATCAGTTAAAGGTGAAGGAGGCAGATATCTATAAGACGGCCTTTAGGACAAGATACGGCCATTTTGAGTTTGTGGTGATGCCATTTGGATTGACGAACGCTCCAGCTGCGTTCATGGACATGATGAATCAGGTTTTCCAACCCTATTTGGATAGGTTCGTCGTTGTGTTCATCGACGATATTTTGGTGTATTCTAAGTCGGAAGAGGAGCATGATGAGCATCTCCGAGTGGTGTTGGAAGTGTTAAGGGAAAAGAAGCTCTATGCCAAATTCAGCAAGTGTGAATTTTGGCTTAAGGAGATGGCATTTTTAGGACATGTGGTATCCGCAGAAGGAATAAGAGTGGACCCTAGGAAGATCGAAGCAGTGTTGGATTAGAAACCACCTAGGTCCGTGGCTGAAATCTGAAGTTTCTTAGGCTTGGCAGGCTATTACAGAAGGTTGGTGGAAGGGTTCTCGTCAATAGCCGCGCCTTTGACAAAGTTTCTAAGAAAGGAAGTACCCTTTGAATGGACTAATAAGCAGCAGGAGAGCTTTGAAAAGCTTAAGAGGGTGTTGACGGAAGCTCTACTGTTAATTTAGCCAGAGGCAGGCAAGGATTTCGTAGTATCTTGTGGACGTTCGCACACTGCGGGTTAGGTCAGTGTGTGCTAATGCAAAAGGAAAAATAGTCGCTTATGCGTCCACGGCAGATTAAGGCCTCATGAGGTTAACTACCCAACTCATGACTTGGAACTAGCAGCAGTGGTTTTCGCCCTTAAAGTTTGGAGGCACTACCTTTATGGAGAAAGGTCGGTGATCTACACAGACCACAAGAGCCTTAAGTACTTGTTGACTCAGAAGGAGTTGAACATAAGGCAACGAAGGTGGGTGGAATTGTTAAAGACTACGACTGGATAGAATATCACCCGGGCAAGGCGAATGTGGTTGCAGACGCCCTAAGTCAGAAGGTTGTGTCGAATCTAAGGGCTTTGTTCGCTCACTTGAGTCTGTATGATGATGGAAGCCTGTTGGCAGGATTGCAAGTCAAGCCCACGTGGCTGAATGAGGTGAAAGAGGGACAAATGGCTGATAAAGATCTAAGTGCTAAGTTTCAACAAGTACGGAGCGGAGAATTAGGGGATTATGGCGTCAATGAAGAAGGAGTGTTATGCTACAAAGGAAAGGTCTGTATGCCGAAGGATAAGAAGTTGAGACAAAAGATTCTTCGGGAAGCGCATGGTAGCCCTTATGCTATGCATCCTGGAGGCATCAAATTGTATAGAGATGTAAGGGAACAATTTTGGTGGTCTGATCTTAAGCGGGAAGTGACTGAATTCGTGGGAAAGTGTCTGACGTGTCAGCAAGTTAAGGCTGAACACCAAGTTCCATCGGGATTACTTCAACCAATTGAGATTCCCCAATGGAAGTGGGAAAGAATTACCATGGACTTCGTTAGTGGGCTTCCCCTTACGCCTATTAAGAAGGACTCAATATGGGTGATAGTGGACCGTTTGACCAAGTCCGCGCACTTTATCCCAGTAAGAATGGATTATTCTCTTCAGAAGTTGGCTAAGTTATATGTGGCGGAGATCGTAAGGTTACATGGAGTACCAGTATCGATCATCTCCGACAGAGACCCAAGGTTTACGTCTCGATTTTGGAAGGCACTTCATCAAGCGTTGGGCACTAAGTTGGACTTCACTACGGCTTTTCATCCACAGTCAGACGGGCAGTCTGAACGGGTTATACAAGTGTTGGAGGATATGTTGAGAGGCTATGTAATGGATTTTCGAGAAAGTTGGGAAGATTACTTGCCTTTAGCTGAGTTTGCTTACAACAACAGCTATCAGGCTAGCATTCGGATGGCACCATATGAAGCATTGTATGGAAGAAGTGTAGAACACCTACTTGTTGGACTGAGTTAGGAGAACGTCGTGTTTTAGGTCCGGAGTTAGTGGCAGAAACTGAGGAGAAGGTTGAGATAATCCGGGCAAGGTTGAAAGAAGCCTCTGATAGATAGAAGTCGTATGCAGACCTTAAGCGGAAGGAAATTGAGTTTGAAGTGGGAGACCAAGTGTTCCTGAAAGTCTCGCCTTGGAAAAAGGTTATGAGGTTCGGTCGCAAAGGGAAGTTAAGCCCGAGGTTTATAGGGCCCTATCGAGTATTAAAGCGAGTTGGACCAGTGGCATATCAAGTGGAGTTGCCACCAGAGTTGCAGCTAATGCACGACGTATTCCATGTATCCATGCTACGTCGCTATCGATCGGATCCATCTCATGTGGTACCTGTTGAAGAAGTGGAGCTAAGGCCGGACTTATTCTACGAGGAAGAGCCAATTCGAATCTTGGAACATGATGTGAAAGTACTACGGAGGAAGTCAGTACCTCTAGTCAAGGTGTTATAGCGCAACCATGGATCGAAAGAAGCTTCGTGGGAGTCAGAAGAGACAATGCGACAGTAATACCCTCAGTTGTTTAGTTAGGAAATTTCGAGGATGAAATTTTGTTTAAGGGGGGTAGAACTGTAACATCCTGGAAAGGGCCTATGCATTTTCGGTTTAATTGTATGAAATGACAAGTCTTAAGCATTATGAATAAATTTTTGATATTTTTGGAAACTCAGAAATGTATGAAAATGCATGGAAATGGAAATGAACATTTTGGAAAACTGAACATTTTGGAAACCGGAAATGCATTTGGACATGAACATTTTAGGAAACCCAGAAATGTAAGGAAATGGTTCAAAAATGGAAAGTACACATTTTTGGAAACTAAGAAATGAAAATGGAAATGATCCAAAAATGGAAAGTATACATTTTAGGAAACTTGGAAATGTAAGAAAATGGCAAGTAAACAGAGCCGATCGAAAATTTTAGGAAACTTAGAAATGATGCAGAAATGTCAAATTTTAAAGTTTAAAATAGGAAATAAGGGCAAGATGGCCTTAAAAGAAAAAGTTGGTAAAATTTGACACACAAACGGGCTAGGAAAAGTGGCCTGAAGATGGCACTTAGGGCCTATGGAAATGGCGCCATGTGCAAGAGGCATGGGCACTGGTTCGAGTCAAAGGAAGCAAATAAATGAAGTTTTATTTTTGCTTCCTGTGCTAAGGGTGTGGACGGCACATGTGTTTAAAAGAGAGGTGTTTTATTTCCATTAATATTGCATAATAATGTGATAAATAAAAGCTTTTTAATTTGGATTATTTAGAAGAGATAAAAGGATTTTTCTTTATTTATTTTTAAATAAGGTGATAATATTATCACAAGGAAGAGTGGTGGCCAAGTCAAGGACTCTTGGCCTAGTAATTTCGGCTAAAGAAGGAGAATTAAAAGATTTTCTCTCATCTTTTCCAAGTGTGGCGAAATTTCCTAAGCAAACCCTCTCTCTGCGAATTTTCTTCTCCTCTTCTCTTCTTCTCTTTTCTTCATCTGTCAAGCCAAAAGTCTTTTCTTTTGATACTGATTAAACTCCATAGTTGAATCTCTCTGTGACTCTAAGCAAGGAAGTAATCAACTACATCATCAAAGGGGTAAGATCTGTGGTCAATCGATTTGTATTCCTTCTCTTTTATTGAAAATCGTGGTACTAATTCTATTAGCAATTTTGGCCGAATCTACAAGGGATCTCTCAGGTTTCTACAATTGTTGAATACAAGGGTCAAGGATCTAAGGTAAGAACAATGAATTTTTGTTCTTCTAATTCTTTTAATCAAGATCTAGGAAATAATCCCTTTTGTGTCTCTTGGTCGATTATTAAAGAAGAATTTCGGGATTTCAGATTCAAGGAATTTTGGCTAATCAGGAAGAGAGATCCGGGATTCAAGGATTTAAGGTAAGTAAACATTATTTATTCGGCCAAGGAATTCAGATCTGATCTTGTGATCTTCAGAGGTCAAACTAACTATGCTTAATGAATTTAGTGTTAGCCGATTTCAAGGAAAAGGATACTAGCAAATTCTTGGGACTTCCTTTACAATTATCCAATTCGGCAACAAGGTAAGTAATACAAATCCTATTAGGATTTGGTTTTTAAGCCAAATAGGTTATTAATATGTTTATATATGATTGGCCGAATATAGGAGTAAAAGATCTAGATCGGTAGATCGTTCTTCGGGATTTCAAGGAATCTATTAAGCGAATCAGGTGTGTACTCACACTAACTTTCAATATATTATGGCAATAATTATTTTAATATATGAATATGCATAAGAATGAGAATGTGGCTAAGTACCACAAATGTGGTAAAGAGTACCCAGGTACGTTTCCTACTTCTGATAGGATTACGAATATGATATATTTTGAACATGTGAATAGTAACATGAATGAGAAATAAGTATGTTATGCATGATATAATAATATTTGGGGTATTTTGGGCTATATGTGAAAAGGGAAGAAGGTGTTGACTTCGTTCTCACCAACGGAATATGGTGACTACGGTCACATAATATGAATATGGTAACTTCAGTTACATTATCTGAATTTGGTAACTTCGGTTACATTATCTGAATATGGTGTCTAATGACACAAATTATATGGGCGATGAGCACGTCGATCGCAAATGATCGCCTTTGATGGTGTGTAGCGGATGGAGGGTTGACTTAGTAGTCCCCACGGTGTGATTGGCAGGTACGGGTGGTGTGTAGCGGATGGATAACTAGGCTTGGGTTTGGGTTGCATCATTTTTATATGAATATGTCTTTGATATGAACATGTATGCTGAATTGTTGATTGTTAGTTTGTGTACACATTGAGTCTCAGACTCACCCCTTGTGGGACTATTTTTTTCAGGTAATGAGCAATAATGGACCGGGTCGGCAGGAGCTAAAGGTGGCCATGCACAGCAAGCAAGAATTTTTATTATTTTTCTATTAAGTATTTTAAGTTTGGGAATTATTGATGTAATAAGGCCGAAAAGGCCATAGTTTTATTGAGTTACTTTTATTTTCTTTAACTATTATGCTATGAACTATTGTATATTTTAAGTTTAAGTAAAATTATTTTTTTTAAGTAAACCCCAAATTATTTTGTCACCTTTAACTAAATGGATTTCCAAATAAAATTTATGGGTTTCCAACTTAAGCCAACCCAAATCGATAATTTTCTAAAAATTACACAAACTTTCTCTAAGTAACAAAGAATTTTGAAACCGATTTTCTTAAGGAACATACCAGATCCGGTTCAGGCTCGTGGGCCGGGTGTGGGGTGTTTCAGAGTGGCTTAGTCCACATATGTGGTAGGTAGGGTTGAATGGACCTTTCGAGGTCCTACGTGGTGTGTTTCGGTTGGATGAGCTTTAACAACTCTTATGGGGTGTGATCGGGGGACGGAGAGGTGTGCTGGCTGGATGGGTGGGTTTCATTGTTTGACTGCTTTTTATACGCATCTTTTTGAGCATTCTGGGTGCTAGACTATCTAATCGTACTTTGCCTGACTGTAAATACATATGACTGAATATATGTGTTTGAGATGTTACGTTTTGTTGGAACGTTGATTCTGGTATTACCTTCTGCTTCCGATTATATATCTGTAGTTGCTCGATATTGAATTGTGTTCTGTATTTTTGTTTTTGGTCTTGATACGGACTCACACTGAGCTCGAGTAGCTCACTCGCTCTTAGTGTTTCCCTTTCAGGTACATTTTAGAATTGTGACGCTGGACTTGGTATGCGGAGGTCTCGGACAGCCTTGGAGAAAAATATAGTATAAGTTTGTATTTATAGTTTCTATTTTGTTATTCAATTTTTGAACTGTAAGTTCTTATAAGATTGTTGTACAAGTTCCGTTTTGAGTTTTCATTTGTTCATTTAACTCTGGTTTTATAGTAAACATAATTGTAATTGTTACTGATTGAATTTAAACGATTAAAGGTTTTGGTTTGACGTGATAACTTGTTTTGTAAAAATTTACCTACGACCACTTCGGTGATCAATGTAACATTCGGGATTTGGTCTAGACTCCTAGGCTGAGTTTTGGGTGTTACAATAGGGAACAATTCAAGTTTTTAATTTATGCATGGTCTTTGGGTTTCACTTTTTGTAGGTTCATCAAAAAAGAGTTATCAGGCTTCAAATAAGGAGATTAAGGATTCATAGCATTAGTGTATAGTCATTTGAGAGCTAACTATTCAAAAAATGCCTTAGGTCATCCCTAAGCATCCCACCATACACAATTTTCTTCATGCATCAAATTAAATCGAATGAATAATAATCAATTCAAGCATTCATGTCTCTACGACTATCTATAAAATTTATATCTCATATGGCATCATCACACATTCTAACTTAGGTACTTCTAATCTATTATGCAATTTAACTTGGTAACCTAATTAATTTCCCTTAAAAATAATTAAATTATCTCATATCAATAAAAAAATTCATGTTTGACAAAAATCATTATATGCTTCATTATTTTCAACTACTATTCATAGTATTAATATAATCCAAACGCCATGCAACAAAAACAATAATAATATTTTTTTTTGGCAAATAAATAATGAATTAAATCAGAGTAAACACAAAAATGAAAACACACAAAAAATTAATCCTATGTAGTTCCCCCAACACTTTAGAACATACATTACCCTTAGTGTGAAATAATTAAAGTGCAAACAAGAAAACTTCCATGACTAGGTCGAATCCTTGTTGTTAAGATAATCTCTAGGTTTGTGTGCTTCAAGCGGACGGAGAGTACCTAAAAAATTCTACGAAAATAAATATGAAATATAATATAAAGAAAATAAAAAGAAAAAGATGAAGTGTCGATAATGGATGACAGAATGTCTACAAATATTCGGATGAACTTGGGCCTTCAATGTTGCAAGGTGCATTATGTCTAGGATGTTGCGACATTAGGGTGCGATGTCACGACATCGAGCCCAGGTTTTTTTCTTCAATTTTTTTATTTTTTTCTCAGTTCTGTCACTCCATGATATTTAAACCTGCTAGGAAAAACACTAAATACAACTAAAATTAATAGTAAAATAAACAAACAAATAAATAAAACTAAAAAAATTTAAAGCAGGAAATAGAAGTTCTTTAAAAACGGGACGATCTATGTTGCCACCATAGAAGAACTTCCAGCTGGTTCTCGACACTCTGATCCGACGTTTGCTCCTCTGCCGATGTATATAAACCAACCCTTTCTGCTAATTCCAATGATGATGCCTTATTTTTTATCAACTCGACATCCACATTACAAGCCATTTGGTACCAAATCTGAGCCAACCCCAAATCGTTTTTCGGGGTATCATGTCATGTGAAGTTTCAGTCCTTTGAGCCTTATTGCTTTTACCAGATGACAATGGATCAAACTCATTAACTTCTTCGGCTGGTTTAAGCTCCATGTTAGTGGTTTCTGTATCTTCCACTCCTACCTTTACGGTTAGTTCTGCTGCTATGTCAATTGGATCAGATATCGTTTCAACTATGTTCAACTTATCCCCATGATCTCCAATTACAAGCTTCGGTTGAATCTCACCATTATTCTCATCATGGTCACCGATAATACAAGGGTTTTCTTGATCCAAGTTGTAAGTGTCAGACATGTCCTATTCCTTGGAAGGCAGCGCTTCGAATATTTCTTGCATCATTTTAATCATTTGCGCGATCATATCTGAAATGTTTGACAATACCTCAAAGTTGTCTTTCCATGTGGTTTCACATGAAGGCATCACAGGGAGGCTTGTTTGAATGTTTGGGCATATCATGATCTTCTTCAAGTGCCTCATATCAATTATCAGTGAACTCATATGGATGTTCGACTATATCAGTATCTTGTTCATTACTCGATATGTTGAGACTTCGTTTCTATGTTGGCTCATCTCCATCATTGTAACACCCCTTACCCGTATTCTACGCTGGAACCTGGTACGAGGCGTTACCGGACTTGACTTGCTTGATCATTCCACTTTAGGCTATAAAAATTCTCTCCAATTTAAAACTTCTCATTCACCAGCGTAATGTCCCTATCATGGGTCAACGAGACCCATTACACCCGCTCGGGATATCGAGGAACCAAGCCGGAACTTTTCAAACACTTAGAAAAATTTCACCTAAGCAGGGGCCACACGCCCGTGTGAAATGGGACATGCCCTGTGCCCCTAAGACATGTCCGTCTCTTCAACCCGTGGTAGACACTGACTAATTTCACACAGCCTTGACAAGTCCGTGGCACTGGCCTGTGTGCCAAACCTTGGCATTCTGACTTATCCACATGCCCATGTGCTTCAGCCGTGTGGCGATTTGATAAATCATAATATATACATATTTTAACCCCACATTTAGCAAACTTTTGGATGATTTACCCCCTGAATTGTGGAATTTGATGCTCCTAATCCTTTAATTTCATGTTTTATACTTATGAGAGCATTGGAGGATGAAAAGAACGAGAAACGGGCCAAAAAGGGACAAAATGGGCCTACATGGCCTGGACCACCGCACACGGGCAAAACCACACGGCCGTGCCACTTTAGCAGTTTCAAACACGGCCTGGGCTCGATTTACACGATCGTTCGACATGGGCGTGTCCCTGCCATGACTCATTTTAATTCCATTCGGATTAGGTTACTTAAGGGCCAAGAAAGACATTCCGAAAGCCTATATAAACACCCTAAGGCCGAAGAGGCGAAGCTAGAGAGGGCCGAATTGTGGGATTCACTTAAAGATAGCCAGTTGATTCATCTCAAGAAGCTAGAATCATACTCAAGACGGAAGATCTTTCCTTCAATTTCCTTTAGGGGGTTTTAGGATTTTTCTTATGTTTTGTTTTATACTTTCTTCTGAGATGTATTCTTTTATAAACATGAACTAAACCTCTCAAATACCTGAGGGGGATGAGACCTAAGACGGATCTTGTTATTGTTTACTGAACTATATGATAAATATTTGATTTGTTCTTAACTATGTGTTCTTAATTCTTGCTTTGATATTTCAGGATATTAATTCAAGTATTGATGTGGTGCAGTGGAGCAAAAGTCCTTGTTTAAGAGTAGATCTAGCATAGTTAAGCAGAGTTGATCGCACTCCTAGAGATAGGACGATGAAAATCTACCGAATTAGGGTCAAACCTAATATGGGAGTCCATAGGTCGAGTTAATGCAACTCTAGGGGTTTCAATTAGAAAGAGATTTCAATTAATCAACCTAAGGTTAGACGTTAGTAGCCTCGAGAGAGGTATTAATATAAATTAGGGAATCCTACGGATCAAGTCAAGTGAATAAATCGTCTGGTTCAGAGTTAAATAACAAGTGAAGTCTAGGAGGATTCTTCCTCGGGTATTGTCTTAATCAATTGGTTTTCCCGAAAGTATTTTCCCAATTCATTCTCTGTGTCTTAACATCTTTAGCTTAGTAATTAGTTAGTTTTAGATTAAACACCAATTCCTTTAATTCTTAGGCTAAATAATAGAAAGATAGTAATTACTAGTACTCTCGGTCCTTGAGGATACGATATTTCTGGTCTTGCCATAGCTATACTACCAAACGATAGGTGCGCTTGCCTTATTCGTTGTCATAGTTAGTCTCTAGGCTCGACCATTCATTATATAAATATTAAGACTTTCAGAAACGTTCACGATTCAAATTCCAAGTGCAAGGTGCAGACTTCACACGGCCTGGGCACACGCCCATGTTCTAGCCGTGCCTCCCACAAGATCTAGACACACGCCCGTGTGTCTACCCATATGGACAATTAGCAGGCTATCTACCAAGCCCTTTGCCACCCTAACTTGCTTATAAACATACACCATCATATGACATTCTCAATTCATAGATTATAACAATTGAATTATTACATTTAAACCATAAAATGAAGTCTTCGTCCCACACATGAGGGAGAACTATTTCTGGTATAATTACAAACAACTTAAGCCATCATCTATGGCTATACACAATCGAACCATAAACTCTCTTAGGCCAACACATTTGGCTATATCAAATATGACTTAATCAACTTTAAATACTATCCCTATACACGCCATGACTCATAAGGACTTGAAACCTCATACCCAGTGTCTGCTCGATAGTGTGAAAACATCTCCGGCGATCTCCAACTCGAGCTAGTTAAGCTAACCTATAAGAGATGGGAAAAGAAAATAAGTAAGCAATAATGCTTAGTAAGTTCATATGTAAATAATAATCAGCTATCTTTATTCATATAATTATAATCAATCACAAGGTATTATAATGAGTTTTACTCTTAAACTCATGGTTACCCTTTCAACCATTCCCAATGCTTACTCATTCCGTCTCTTACCACTTCTAACCATATCTCTATCTTAATGCTCACATTCATTAACTTACACTCCTGCACTTACCATCACATAGTCACATGATATAACACATATGCAATTAGGATGCATCATTTACACATGACCCACTATGGGTTCATCATATACCAAATTCACTCCAATTAGTTCTAACACATACCTGTACCCCTCATGGTACAACCACATACTTTCTCGTTAACAACATACCTATTGAATCACTCAAATTGTTAAATAACACTTTTGAATCTCATACATATAATTTCACATCGGCATCATGCCCCCGATAGGGTCTTACATGAAATATCATATCGATGCCATGTCCCTAACATGGTCTTATTCAGTATTTCACACCGAGGCCATATTCCAATATGGTCTTACACAAGATATCATATTGAAGCCATGTCCCTGACATGGTCTTACTCAATATTTCACACCGAGGTCATATTCTAATATGGTCTTACACGGGACCTTAACTATCATCCTATCATACTATTTGCATTTCCCATTATTCTTAGATTCAATTCTCTTGACATCTTGTCAAACATATTTAATACATTCTTAGAGCAATTATACATTCCATACAGCATTGGAATATTAAATAACCCGCACGTATTTGCAACATTTGCACACGAACTTACCTCGATATCGAAAAGGGTAGAAAGGGACCTTTTTGCCCACATTTCTCTTTTCCCCCGTTCTAGGTCCGAATTTCATTTTCTTTGATCTAGAACAATAAAATTTACTCATTCAATCACTTTATACATCATAATCTACATTTATGCAAAAATGACTATTTTGCCCTTATACTTTAGCAAAATTACCATTTTACCCCTAGGCTCGTAAATCACTTTTCATCACATTTTCTTATTAAACAAGCCTAACTGAACATTTAATCATCTTACAACTATCTACAATTCCAACTATTTCATGCATTAATGAACAAACTACAACATTTGCATCTTAGTCCAAATTAGGTGTTTTCATGACAACACCTTTCACAAAAGTTGTTTCTCATCTCCCTAACATTCATTTTCTTCCATAAAAACTCAAAAAAAAAAACATAAACTCTCTCATGGAAAGTCCTTATAATTTCAACCATATTGCAAATTAGTCCCCTCATTAGCTAGCTTAAGCTTTGGGGACTCCAAAAGTACAAAAATTATCAACTAAAACTATCAAAATCATTTACTTAAAGAGAAAATGAGTTGCTGAAATTTTCAAGCTTTCAAGGCCCTCCCTTTTTTGATATTTTTGGTTGGAGAACAACACTAAATGAAAAGATGATAACTTTTTCTTATATCATCTTATTTTATTCATTTTGTCAACTAATGTTACCAACTATTGACCAAAAACAAATGCTCTTGTCCCCTATGCATACTATGGCCGACCAACTCACTTAAACAAGGCCAAATTGCACATTTGGTATCTCCAATTAATAATCCTTAGCTATTTGACACCTTTAGCAAATAAAATAGAACTTTCGTACTTTATGCGATTTAGTCCTTTTTAGCGATTAAGCCTGAAATCGCTAAAATTAAAGCACTGAAATTTCCATGCATCCTTATTAATATGTTATAACACATAAAATAACATGAAAATAATTTTATCTAACCTCGAATTAGTCATCCTGAGATCACTATTCCGACTAGCCCCTAAATCGGGCTATTACAATCATGAACAATTTTTTATTTTTCATGATCTCCCATTCTTCATATACTCCCTCCTCATATATTTCGTCATCAAAGTTCATCTTATCATTGAACCACATGTAATCAGTTTCATCCATGTTTAAATGGTTTTCTCATATTAATCCATATGGATCAGTGACTGACTAAACAAGTATTACTCTCCTCTGAGGCATATTCTGAAATTAACAAAGAAAAATAAAGAAGCTAGTGAAGTAAATTAATAAAAATTATATCTATAATTCAAAAAATTCCTAATTATTCTATTAAAACATAAAAATTAAAATCAATTTAGTAATGTTTCCTCCCTAGCAACGACGCCAACAACTTGACCGCCTCTCAACATACTAACGTCCAGAGTGTGAATGCTGCTACAAAATATATGGAATTTGAGGCAGTGTCTGTAAGTATACAGGTCAAATTGTAATATAGTTCGTTTACAACGAAACACTTCGTAAGTATCCCGAGGATCGTACCCAAGGAAGGCTAGTACTAAAGTGATTCTAACCTAAACAGATCTAATTAGTACTTTAAATAAACTATATTATGAATAAACATAAATAAAGGATTTTCAAGGTTTTTATAATAATAAAAATAAAATAACATAAAACGATAAAAATTCAAGAGACTAAAGAGTAGAGTAAAACAAATCTTGATTATGGGTATTAGATCGCTTCGGTAATCCCCATCAACAATCTTTTCGGGTTCCTCGTCAATAAACTAGCCGTTACCCTAGCAGGATCTTTCGATCTTTCACTAACATAACGAGTCAACAAGGACTACTTATCTTCTGACCTCACAGTCCAGACTAGTTTGGGGTACAGGTGTTCATGGATGGGCCATACCAATTTTGAGTTAATTCTCACCTTAATAACTTCCTGGGTTCTCAGGCCTAGGGTTTGTTTCACGTTCTTCATTTCCTAAACAGCTGATCTGCTGAGCAACCCTACAAAATAGTTAATAAATTATACCTCCACTTGCCAATCCCACATAGAGGGATTAGTTCTTCATGGCTTCCATAGACAATATAAGATCAATATAAAGAGCAAACATGCTAAATAAATTTTCAGCATAGAGTTTACGAAAGAGCCTGATTGTATTAAGAATTGATTGTGAATTCACAAAGTTTGACGATCTCCCCAAATCAGATATCTTGAAAACAAAAAACAACTAAAAATAAATTCTAAAACCCTAAGAAAGAGATCCATAACAACTACTACATAAGCCTATTTACAGATTTAGGGTTGTCGTCGTCCTCAACCCTAAGTCAGCTAACGTTTTTGTGTTAAACATTTGATTTTGTAGACCAAAACGCCCATGGCTCATAAGTGCTTCCTGTACAGGACCAATATCGCGACACTAAAGGCAATCTTGGAATTCTTCTATTCTGCTCCCTATGTTGTGACATCAAACTCTCCGTGTTGCAACACAACGACCAGTATCAAAGTATATTAGCTCATCTATAGGCCATATTCGACCCCTAAGGTAAATAAAAGACTTAAATTACACTTTTTATTGAATGTAAATGAAATTATGAAAACTTGACTGAAACATAACAAAAGTGCTTCTATTCAAGTTCCTCAAATGAAAAAACTAGTTTAATCTGCTACATCGAATTACAACAGATCAAACATCATAACATCATTGTTTCTACACGCACATTGAATGTTGTCTCCTTACACTAACTCAAACACACTGTTAGGTTCCTGTAACACCCCTAACCCGTATCCGTCACGAAACAGGGTTTCAGAGCATTACTAGAATTTACAGATCATATAACAAAAATTTCACTGCATATAACATTCATACCTGAAATCAATCAAATTTAATCATAATGTCCCTTATGTGAGCCATCGAGGCCCAGAAATATATATCGGGACTAAACAGAAAACTCAGAAAAATTTTAGAAAATATTTAAAATCTTTCAACATTGCAGAAGTCACACGGCCGTGTCATCTGGTCGTGTGTCACACATGGCTGAGACATACGCCCATGTCTCTGCCCGTGTGGATGAAATAGGTCATTTTTCTTAGCCTCATTTCTTACCCAACTTGTCATCAAACTAACCAAACATTTTAGAACACCAACATTATAAAGCAAACTGTGCATATACCAAAATACAAAAACACATATAGGTGAATATTTTATCAAAATAAATAACCAGAATCAGATTATTCAAAATTACTAATAGAACTGATAGATAGTGTGATATAACTCCAACAAGCTTCCAACCCATTCGAGCTTCCGATAATCAAATCAATGTATCATATAAATAAACATTTTACCATTCAACCAACAGCTTGACACTTGTTTAAGCATCAAACAACTTTGCACATATTTCATATAAATTCAACATTGATATACTTATTTTCTCGACATGTCACACTTAAGTTTAATACTCGTCTCAACTTACATAATTTTCTTGTATCAACATATCAAAGATAATCATATATGTACATGTCATGATACATATCATTCTCTTACTGATTCTTTAATAACATATATCATTCATTTCATTATATCAATATTTCATGTACCATAATTTCCATGTATTTCACTTATGTTTACTCCGGTAATAGTTCATATCGAACTTAACATTAATCAAAATCCATGTACATATACTTTCCACACCATGTGTCCATATAACATGTACAGATCATTATATATATATTTCAGACATATTACGTATTCATATTGTTTCATATCAAAATTTTCACCATTAAATCAATTAAAGTATCAATGATTACACGGGTAGTACATTCAAGGTGTACAAATCTATAATCATAGATGAACATATTCATCAAACAAATTCCATGTTCATATAGCATTATTTCATACTTCTATATATCATGTATCATCATTTTCATGTATTTCATGAATATTCAAGATATAAATTCATTTAAACTCATATTTCTCATCTCGAGAGTTTATATCTGTTGAATTATTGAAATTTTCAATGGATACTCCAGTAGTACACACAAAGTGTACAAATCAATAACCCGTCAATTCATATTCAGGAGTACCCATTAGGGCACTTATTCTGAGAGCACACTCCCGAGCCATATATTATACAACAGGATTACCAATCCAGGCTAAATCTTGTCTGTAATGCACACTCTCGAGCCACATATCATACAGCAGGATTACCATTCCAGGCTAAATCTTGGCTGTAACATATGCTCTAAGAGCTTTTTCAGTATTACCAGTCCAGGCTAAATCCTTTTTGTGAAAAAATACTCTGAAGAGCTAAATCTGGATTACCAATCCGGGCTAAATCCAGACTTTAACATATTCTCAAAGGGCTCAATTAGGATTACCATTCCAGGCTAAATCCTAATTGCAACATATGCTTGAGAGGCTTGTATCAGGATTACCCGTCCGGGCTAAATTCTTTCAATAATAAGGTCAATAGGATTTTGGGAGTGGGTTCGAGCCTGGGCTTGTGCAAAATTTTAGTTTTTGGGGAATAAAACCCTTGCCTTTAATTGGTAGGTTTTTAAATAAATATGGGTAAAGCATGGCATAAAAAGCCTACTGGTTTAAGGGGTAAGTGGCGTGATACCTAGGCCAAAGGACTGAGGTTCGAATCTTGGTAGTGGCAAACGAATATTTATTTTGTTGCTGTGCTGTAGGAGGTGATAGAGTTTGACTGAAACACTGAAGTGGTTGAAGTGAATTTGAATTGAGTGGTTGAGGGAGGGTGTGATCAGATGAAGTGTTTTGAGGAGGGATTTGAGGAGAAAATCAAGGGATGAGGGAAGAGGTAGTGGTGTGCCGAATTTGGACTCAGAGGCACTCAAGAATTTCGGCTAGAGAGGGGTTCCTAATTTTTGGTTCTGTGTTGTTTTTCCCTCTACCGAATTCTCCCTATGCCGACAACCTTTTCTCCCCTTTTTGCTTTTTCTTTCTTTTTCTTCTGCCGAAACCCTCTCCTCCCCTAAACTGTTACCTTTTTCTCCCTTTTGCTGCCACACTCTTTTAGATTCTCTGCCGATTTGGACTGCTCCTCCTAACACCCTGCTTGTGTTGGCCGAACATCCCCTTCTTTTTCTTCTCATCTTCCCTTTTCTCCTTTTTCCAGCTATTGGCCAAATAGACCTTAGTTGTTTCAGTCGATTTCTTTTCTCTCTTCTCCCTTAAACCGATTCTCCTCTTCTCCCTCAAGTGTTGGGCTACCAATTTTCAGTTCTGAATACTGCCAAAACCAGTCCTCTTCTTCTACCGATTGACTCTGTAACACCCCGTACCCGAGACCGATGTTAAGACTGGATACGGAACATTACCATGCTTGAACTCGCTTAAACCTACACTTACTGACTAAAATTTTGTTTTGAATTAAAAACTTATCTTTCTTAACCAACTCGTACATCTCATAAGCCTACGAGGCCTCATACACATATCTGGACACTTTCGGAACTCAATCGAAAACTTTTCCCCAAAACAGGGGCCACACGCCCATATTGCTTGCGACACGCCCGTGTACCCTTGGATACGCCCATGTCTACCAACCGTGGGGAGTTACTGCCAATTTTCACACGGCCTGGACACGCCCGTGTCTACCAACCGTGGGAGGCTACTGACTTAATCCACACGGCTTGAGCACACGTCCATATACAAACCGTGTGTCCTACATGGCTTATGTACGCGACCATGGGGCCCACCCGTGGCCTAATTTAACTAATAATAATAAGGTACAGGGTACACACGACCTAGACACACGCCCGTGTGTCTAACCATGTGGGCACTTAAAGGCTATTTACCAAGCCATTTACCACCCTGAAAACAAAATCAACTCAATATATTTCATAAACTATACCACATACTATATTAACCTCAATAAACATTCATACATAGTCAATTTGGCCAATCACTTAACCATATACAAAAGAATAATAACTTGATAGCCTACACAAGGTCCCTTCTTAAAACATATTCTCAATATGAATGCTTCCTATACATGTCATACTTAGTAAAATAATTTGGCTATACCAAAAAGAAGATTGATAGTGCACTACGAGCTCCGACTCTGACGATTCCCCAATTTAGCTTGGCGAGACTACATAGAAAGAAAGAAATAAAGGACGTAAGCATTTAGCTTAGTAAGTTTGCATACAAAGCATATATCAACATACTTGCTTAATATATAATCCATTTGACATAACAATGGTATCATAATTTCGGCTAATAAGCTTACTTACTCATACATGATTCTTACTTGTCTCATGATACTTACTATTCTCTTACTTGTAAGGTAAACAAGGTACTTGTATCACTTGATCACCTTGATTAGTATACTTTAACATAATGACATAGCCTCTAATTCATCATTCATAACATAGCCGATACCCAATTTCATTTTGATAATAACTTCGCTCTCCAAATTTTCTTGTTATCTCATTTTACCTTTACCCATTTTGCCCGATGATATTCTGAGAATAGCCGAGGATACTAAATCTCGTCTTGGTTTCGAGGCCATGTCTTGACATGGACTTATACGAAGTTTTTTTTTTCTCATGAACTGGTCAATGCCGAGCCTTGGCTGGGACTTACATGAAATCTCTTTCTCTTGATAGCTTTTTAATGCCAAGACTTGTCTTGGGCTTACATAATAATTGTTCAATGCCAAGCTTACCTTGGACTTACTTGATATCTGTTCAATGCCAAGCTTGCCTTGGACTTACATGATATCTGTTCAATGCCAAGCTTGCCTTGGACTAACATGATATCTGTTCAATGCCAAGCTTGCCTTGGGCTTATATGATATCTGCTTGATTGCCGATGCCATGCTTAGACTTGGTCTTATGCGGACTTTCTTGTCTCATGTGATAGATAGAGTATCCTGGGCATTTCTTCTTCAATCGGGACTTGCTCAATATTTAATCTCATTGATTTCTTTATTTACAAAACATTAAGTATTCCATGAACACAATAGACATTATACTAAGCAATTTAGTGACAGAAATCAATAAAGATCAGAAATCATACAAACTTACCTCAAAATACAAAATGTATGTAGATATGAAATTTAGTCCTCGACTTTGTTCTTGCCTCAGTTTCGATCCGGGCTTCGTTTTTCTTGATCTATAGTCACAAATAGATCATTTAATACTCCTATTAACTAAATTGACTCATAACTCATACTTTGGAAAAATTACTATTTTGCCCCTATACTTTCTAATATTTGCACTTTTGCCCTTAGGCTCTTAAAATGATTTTCATTCTGTCGTAACCATTTTTTTGATAAAAACGGGAATCGACCTTTAAAAATAGGGAGTCGCCACCGATCTTTTATTAGGTGTGATCGGATCACCTTTGTTTTAATAAAACATTTTGATTTACTAAAACAAAGTTTTTGGTCTACGCAATTTGAGAAAATAGGTTCGGGAGTCGGTTACGTTCGAGGAAGGGTTAGCACCCTCGTCACACCCAAAATTGGTACCGAATTGATTAATTAATGCCCCAATGTTGAAAATTTTAAAAAGAATTTAGAAATCTAATCTTTTTTGAAATATTTTAGTTTTCTCGGATCAAGATTTTTTTGTTCCGAAGGAATAAAATATCACATCCAGTACGTAGGACACGATGATTTTTATCCTCGAATCCAGGATCATCTCTTAATTCTCGAGACTCATGCATTAAAATATCCAAAGAATATTCGGTTATTTGGCCAAGCGAGAACACCGAAACCCAACACATAGGGCACGATCTCTCGAATTTCCAAATTCACGAGTTATCTTTATGAAACCCCTTTTTGTGAATTTAAAATAAAATGTAGGATTGCGATTTTAAAATGTCGATCTACATGAAATGACAAAAACGAGACAACACATGATGAAAAATGCAACAGTAAAAACAAAATTAAAGCAATAATATTAAAATAACAATAAAGAAATTTAAAACAACACTATACTAGTGATAATAGAGGTAATAATAAATACAATGATAATAATAGTAATAATAGTATAATGATAAGCAAAAAATAATAGTGATACCAAATATATATAACATAATAATATAGTAATAATAATAGTAATAGTAATTAGTATAGTAATAATAGTAAAGTTATAATAAAAATATGTACAATATAATAATAATAATAATGCTAATGATAATAATAATAATAATAATAATAATAATAATAAACACAATAATAATAATGATGATGGTAATACGAAATATGTACAAAGTAAACATATAAATATAGAAATAGTAGTAGTAATAATAATAATAACAATAATAATAATAATAATAATAATAATAATACAAAATATATGTGAGATAATAATATAAATATAGTAGTAATAATAATAATAATAATCAGGAAATTAGTTAAATTAATAATAAAATAGTGGAAATAACAAAAGAAGACTAAATTGAATAAAATAAAATAAAAAAAAACACAACATATTCGGGGTGAACTTGAAATAAAAAGAAAGGGCAAGGACCAATTTAAAATGCACACAAAGGATCAAAGACTAAAACAGAAAATATTTCCAAAAACCAAAACGTAATGTACAAGTAGGACTAAATTGAAAGGGGATACAAACTTTAGGGCAAAAATAAAAGAAATAATATAGGATTAAATTAAGGGTGGCGCAAATAGGAGGGACTAGCCACATAAATTACCCATTTAAGGTGGAAAGCCACCCATTCAACTTTTCAATCGTGAATGTGCTGGCCTCCACTTTCTTTAACTACCCCACTTTAAAAATTAATAAAACCTTCATTATATTTAATATTATTTTTTCTTTTAAGTTTACAAATTCTTTTGCCAAACAAAAAACAGAGAAACAACCCCCCCCCCGGTCGTTTCTTCTTCTGCTGGGTATTTGGGTATGCCGTTGTCGAGCCACCACCGTCCGGTGGTCGTCGATGCGCAAGCGGGAGGGTTTCAACCCTATTCGAAACCCGATCCAGGTATGTTCCCGTTACTTCTTTTATTATTCCTTACAAAGACTCAAAAAAGAAAAAAAAAAACAGCAGTAGATAACAACGAAAACTAAGAAGAAATCAACCTTTGTAGTTTTTGGCCTTTGATTTTTCTTTGATTGCTTGTAAAAGTGTTCGTAACTTTCTATATTTGATTTCTGAACGAGTAAAAAAAAAAAGAGAGGAGTCGATCTTTAATGTTTTTTTTCTTTTTTGATTTATGATTGATGTCTTCAAAAAAAAAATCCCCCTTTACAAACTGTTTTTCCTCGGTTTATATAACCGATTTACAAATTTTGTTTTCTTTCATTTGCGTTTTTTTTTCTTTTTCTATTATTTTTTTCGATTTGTGTTGTCGCGTGTTCCTTGTTCTTTGGTTGTTTGTAGGTCACGAGTGGAGGCACGACGGGGCATACGAGGCGTGCGAATCGAGAAGATGTTAGAGAAGCATGCGGGTGTTAGGGCAATGCGCGTGGTGGTGGCCGAGGCGTATGGGGCGTGAAGGAGAGTGCAGGCATGCAGGAAGGTCGGCGACTGGGGGCTACCTATTTCATTTTCTTTGTGGTGGGCTGATGAGTTGGTTAGGTTTTTTTTTTTTTTTTTTTTAAGTTTGTTGGGCCTGTGTAGGTTGAGCCTAGTTGGGTTTGGGGGCATATTGGGCCCCGAATTTGCATTGTAAATGGACTGGTTTATTTGTATCAAATCGAGCCTGGCATTTGGTCTTGGTAATTGGACTGGACTTTTTATTAATTGGCTTTGTGTATTTTTATTTGGTCTTCTCTTATTTTTTTTTTTTTTTTGGTATTGAGCCTTAATGGGCCGGGCAAATTTGGTTATTACAGCTGCCCCTCTTTGCTCATTGTCGTGAAACGAGGATAGAGCAAAGACAAAAGAAGAACCAATTTTGCCCGGTCTTGGTGGGCTTGGACCTACTGGTCCTCGTCTTCCTTAAACATCTTCAAACTCTACCGTAACCTGTTGCTTAGAGCCATTCCACCGCCGCTTCTGCAAGACATGGCCCATAGCTTCAATTCACTTTTCCTCAATCTTGTTCATTCTTTAACTTGCTCCAATATGACTTCATGACTCGAAGAGATTTGTAGCTTCAATCTACCAAATGCTCCACTGGGACTTTGAGGAAGTAAATTTGAACTTTTCGAACTGCTTCCTTATTCTCGCAATATGAATTGACCCTTTTTTTTTTTAGAGAAATTGAAATTGAAAAGACTGAAATTGGAACAGAAATTGAAAATAGAAACTAAAAATACCTCGGCGTGTCCCGAGGCTCAACTCACCTCTCGTATTATGAGTTGATTTTCAAATAGAAATTTAAAGATAGAAATTAGATACCTCGGCGTGCTCCGAGGCCCAACTCACCTCTCTTATTATGAGTTAATTTTTGAACAGAAATTTAAAGACAGAAATTAAATACCTTGGCGTGTCCCGAGGCCCAACTCACCTCTCGTATTATGAGTTGATTTTTTTGAACAGAAATTTAAAGACAGAAATTAAATACCTCGGCGTGTCCCGAGGCCCAACTCACCTCTCATATTATGAGTTGATTTTTTTGAACAGAAATTTAAAGACAGAAATTAAATACCTCGACGTGTCCCGAGGCCCAACTCACCTCTCGTATTACGAGTTGATTTTTGAACAGAAATTTAAAGACAGAAATTAAATACCTCGACGTATCCCGAGGCCCAACTCACCTCTCGTATTATGAGTTGATTTTTGGGAAATTTCAAACATATCATCTGGTGGAACTCGGATGTCTTCTTTTTCCTTGATTTGGTACACTATCATCAGAATTTCTTGCTTCATTGGCGTACCTGTATGTGTCATGCGTGATGTTATCATGATATGCACGTGTTTGTCTTAGACGCTCTTATGCCTACATGATTATGCCATGCGCTCTGGGCTTATTTGTCATGTATCTCTCGTTATGACTTTCATGATGACTTGTGTTCATTGCTTCGATTCTTGACTTTTCCCTCAGGTTTTGTACCTGTCCTCAAGTTTTACGAGTGGTCTGCATTTCTCCTATATCACCCATTTGTCCTCTTGTTAAACTCTTGTCCTTGCTTTGGGGCTTTTGTACTTACCAGATCCTCATCCAGGTAATGCTCAACATTCTTTTTGTTTAGAGTATGTAATTTTACTATTTATCTTTTAAATGAACCAAACATGAGATGTCTGAAACTGGGAAAGCGAGTGTGAAAGAGGTGCCTCACACCCATATTTACTTCAACAGTGTTAAGTAAAGAAATTGACAAGGAACAATTCTATAAAGGAAATGCTATAAAAAGAAAGCAGGGTTCAATCGTCACAAATGCTCTAGATATCCGTCGCATGAGCTTCTCCATGTTCCTTCATCCTGGATCTTTTCGAGCGAAGCTCCTTGTGTAGAAGATTCTGAGCTTCCGAGTTTGCTTCAAATATTATAATCTCGCCATTTGACTTCCTGTTCAAATCGCCCTTGCTCTTTATGTGCGAATCCCTTTATTAGGACGCCTTTTCAGGTTTTCATCCCGATTTTTTTTTTTAAATCAATATGCCTTTTCAGGTTTTCATCTTAATCTTTTTTCTTTTTTCTTTTTCTCATTTTTTCTTTTTCTTATTCATTTTTTTTTAAATCAAGATGCCTTTTCAGGTTTTCATCTTAATCTTTTTTCTTTTTCTTTTTCTCATTTTTTTCTTTTTCTCATTCATTTTTTTTAGGCGTAGTATTTCTTCACGGCATCTGAGTTCACTGGATTTGATACCTCTCTACCATCCATCTCGGTGAGGATCAAAGCTCCGCCCGAGAAGGCCTTCTTTACGACATATGGTCCTTCCCAATTTGGTGCCCATTTTCCTCGGAAGTCTTTTTGTATTGGAAGAATCTTTCTCAGCACGAGCTCTCCTTCGCAAAATTCCCTTGGTCGTATCTTCTAGTCATGGGCCGTGATCATTCTCTTCTGGTACATCTGCCCATGACAGATGGCTTTTAAGCGTTTTTCTTTAATCAAGTTTAGTTGGTCATATCGAGCTTGCACCCATTCTGATTCTTCTAGTTTTGACTCCATTAAGACTCGCAAAGAGGGGATCTCGACCTCGACGGGCAGCACAGCTTCCATCCCATAGACTAGGGAGAAAGGAGTTGCCCCTGTAGAGGTCCGAACACATGTGCGATACGCATAAAGGGCAAACGGGAGCTTCTCGTGCCAATCTTTATATGTCTCAGTCATCTTTCCAATAATCCTCTTAATGTTTTTGTTGGCAGCTTCTACTGCTTCATTCATCTTTGGGCGATAGGGTGAGGAATTATGATGCTTTATTTGAAATTGTTCACATACTTCCTTCATCATCTTGTTGTTCAGATTCAAGGCATTATCCTAGATGATTTTCTCAGGCAAACCGTATCGACATATGATATCCTTTTTTAAGAACCTGCAAACTGCAGCCTTTGTCACATTGGCAAACGAAGTGGCTTCTACCCATTTCGTGAAATAATCTATGACCACAAAAATGAATCGATGTCCATTAGAAGCTTTTGGGGAAATTGGTCCTATAACATCCATGCCCCACATGGAAAAAGGCCATGGAGAAGTCATAACATGAAGGGGCGAAGGTGCTGCGTGAATTTTATCGTCGTAAATTTGACATTTATGACACTTTCGTGCATAACTGATGCAGTCGCTTTCTATCGTCAACCAGTAATAATCGAGTCTCATGATTTTCCTGGCCATAGTGAAACCATTAGCATGCGTTCCACAAATTCCTTCATGGACCTCTTCAAGTACCTTTCTGGCTTTAATATCATCCACGCACCTCAGAAGCACCTGATCTTTTCCTCTTTTATATAGGATGTCTCCATCAAGAACAAATCCCGCTGCCATTCTTCTGATCGTTCTTTTGTCATTCTTATTTGCTTGCTCGGGATATCTTTGATTCTTGACATATTCTAAGATATCGTAGAACCATGGCAGTCCATCTGCCTCTTTTTCAATGCTAAAACAATGCGCCGGGGCTTCGTATATGCTCATCTGGAGAGGCATTATTTTCGCTTCTCGATTTGCTTTGAACATCGAAGCCAAAGTGGCCAAAGCATCAGCCAATTGGTTTTCTTCTCGTGGGAAGTAATTAAAGGTCACTTCTTGGAATTCTTTGACCAAATCCACAACAAGATCGTGATATTTGACCAACTTCGAGTCTCTCACTTCCCAATCTCCACGGATCTGGTAAATCACCAATGCCGAATCCCCGGATACTTTTAAGATTTTGATATCTCGTTCAATAGCCGCACGAAGTCCCATGATGCAAGCCTCGTATTCCGCTATATTATTGGTACAAAAGAAATTTAATCTGGCAGTGAATGGATAGTGATTCCCTTCTGGTGACACTAAGACTACTCCAATCCCATGCCCCAATGCATTTGATGCGCCATCAAAACTCATCTTCCATGACTTCTCTTTTGACGATTCGCATTCTTTTTCTGTAATGCACATCAAGTCTTCATCTGGGAAATCGAATCTTAATGGCTCGTGTTCCTCTCTTGTTCGAGTTGCTAGAAAGTCAGCTATTGCGCTCCCTTTTATCGACTTTTGACTCACATAGATGATGTCGTATTCCGACAATAGGATCTGCCATCGTGCCATTCTTCCTGAGAGCGCAGGTGCTTCTATCATGTACTTTATTGGGTCCAGCTTTGAGATCAGCCACGTCGTATGATACAACATATATTGTCTGAGCCTTGAGTCGCCGCGCACGAGCACAAATGAATTTTTCAATTGACGGATATTTTGTTTCATACTCTGTGAACTTCTTGCTGAGGTAATAGATCGCCTTCTCTTTTCTTCCCGACTCATCATGCTGCCCCAGTACACAACCCATTGAATTTTCGAACACGATCGGATACAATATTAGCAGATCTCCGGGAGTTGGGCTGGTACTAACACGGGGGTTAGACAAATATTGTTTTATCTTGTCGAAAGCAGCTTGGCATTCTTCGTTCCATTCCCCAGGATTGTGTTTTCGCAGGAGTCGAAAAATTGGGTCGCATTGGTTGGTAAGCTGAGCAATAAGCCGAGCAATGTAGTTTAATCTTCCTAGAAACCCTCTGACTTCTTTTTGTGTCCGTGGAGGTGGTAATTCTTGTATGGCCTTTATCTTGTCCGGATCAATCTCAATACCTCTCTCACTGACAATTAAACCCAGTAGTTTCCCTGAGGTTACTCCAAATGTGCACTTAGCTGGATTAAGCTTCAATTGGAATTTTCTCAGTCTTTCAAATAATTTCCTGAGGTTTTCAACATGCTCTTTTTCCCCTTGAGATTTGGCGATCATATCGTCGACATAAACTTCTATCTCTTTATGCATCATGTCATGGAACAACATTACAATCGCCCTCTGATATGTTGCCCCGGTATTTTTTAATCCGAACGGCATCACCTTGTAACAGAACGTTCCCCACATCATCACGAATGTAGTTTTTTCCATATCCTCGGAGGCCATCTTTATCTGATTATAACCCGAGAACCCGTCCATGAAAGAGAATAACCAATGTTTTGCCGTGTTATCCACCAATGTATCGATGTGCGGCAAGGGGAAATTATCCTTGGGGCTTGCTCTATTCAAATCATGATAGTCCACACACATTCGTACCTTGCCATCTTTCTTTGGCACCGGGACTATATTAGTCACCCATTCTGGATATTTGGAGACTTGTAAGAAGCCGGCATCGAACTATTTTTTGACTTCTTCTTTTATCTTTAAGAGCATTTCGGGTCTCATTCGTCTTAGCCTCTGCTGGATAGGCTTGCATTCTGGCTTCAGTGGGAGCCTATGGACCACTATGTCCTCGCTCAATCCTGGCATGTCCTGATATGACCATGCAAATACATCTTTGTATTCGTGAAGCAGGGTGATCAATTCATGTTTGGTGTGCTCTGAGATAGAGGTCCCAATTTTCACCTCCTGCCTCTTTTCTTCGTTTCCCAAGTTTACCGTCTCAACAAATTCTTGGTGGGGAAAGATCTGTTTATCTTCCTGTTCTATCATCCTTAGCAAGTCAGGGGTCAAGACATAATCTTCAGCATTCTCTTCAGCTTCAGACTCTCCTAAAACAACAGCTTGCTCAAAGTCGATTTTAGGATCAGCAACAGGATTGTTCACGTCGTCGATATCTGAACACCTGAAAGGTAAATGGAAAAGAAACTATAGAGGAACATCGAGGTATTGGAACCTACAAATGTGATTCTATGACATGAAATATATATAAAGACAGGCTATGAGGAGAGGGAATAAATATGAGGCCAATGAGAATGAGAGACAGTGACAAAATGCATCTTCATTGATTGTTCATTTAAAAGTTAAACAGCCGACACAAACTCTTAAAACAGATTCCCCTTCTACTTAGGGGTATACAGAAAGTTGTCATTGAGGATTACTTTGGAGGGGCCCTAGAAGCTACAAGGAGGTCCTCAGCGATCCAATTGTTCAAAACAAATCTAGGAGGACCAGGGCGTATTTTTGGAATGCTTTCCATCGTATCACCTGCTTTGTCAATGACGTTTATGTTGAAGTTCCGGAAATCCCTTTCAACCAATAACAGGGCGTTACGTGAATCATCTCCCTCTGGGTACACTATTCCTGCGGACATAAAAGTATCCGACAAGGGCGGGTACATCATGGGCCCCCATTCTACTTCCCGACCTGAGGCTCTTGCAATCCTCTTCCTCTGATCTTTCTGCAACTGTTTCCTTCTTTGCTGTCCATCAGGTTTGAACCCTAAGCCGTTTTGAGCCTTGTGGTGTATCGTGTTTAGCGCTCTAGCTATCCCTTGTTGGTGTCTTCCTAAACCTTTCCCTGCCCGGGCGCCTTTTCCTACAGTCAACTTGATTCCCATCTTGGTGTTTCTTGACAGTTTGGGTATGGGAGCCTTGTCTCCTTCGACGACAAACGTTGCATTGATGAATTCGAAGGAACGGAAAGAGCATTCTGGCGCATCTTTGTTTGCCTCAATGTAGGGTGCGTCGGTAGAGAGTGATGCGACGATGTCTTCCTCACCAATGATCGTGATCAAGCGGTTATCCATAATAAACTTTATTTTCTGATGGAGAGATGAAGGGATTGCACCAGCGGACTGTTACCTCACTTTTAGTTAGTGGGGGCTCAACTTGGACTGAGAGGTCCCTCCATCTCTGAGCGTATTGTCTTCAGGTCTCTGTTGGCTTCTTTTCCAACATTTGTAGCGTCAACCGATCGGGAGCAACATCAGAAACATGCTTATATTGTTCACAGAATGCAGTTGCTAGGTCCTTCCATGACCGGATCTCTCTCGTGCTAAGTTGATCATACCATCGGAGGTCGATCCGATCAAGCTTTCCCTAAGCGGTGTATTAATGACTTGTCCTCATTCAAGTGTCCACCATCTTTCGATAGAACATGATAAGATGTGCCTTCGGACATCTCGTTCCCTCATATTTTTCAAAATCTGGCACTTTAAACTTTGGAGGCGAGAACCGGATCGGGCACGGATCGAGCTCTTTGGGGCTTAGTGCGTAAAAGACTCAGCATTCTTCACCACCTTGAGTTTTCTTCCAAGATCCTGTACTTTTCCTCAGCATCATGATCGTCCTTCTTTAATCTAGCTATTTCTATCGGATCATCCAAATCCGAAACAATAGGGTTAGCAGAATTATCTCCAGAGTTTGATACGTATATTCCTTGCCCCAGATGGGTAGGTGGGATGGGTCGTTGTTCTAGTCCTACTGGGTTCCCTTGAGGATATTCCCTTTGCGTTGCGTGGGTATGGGGTGGCATGAATCCTGGGGGATAGAGCGGATCTTGATTAACTCTTGAATGGGGTTCTGTAATATCAGAACTCTGTGTGATTCCTTTCTCTTTGGCCAGAGCCGTCAACATCTCCATCATTTTTGCCATTTGATCCTTATGCTCTAGTGATTCCTCGCGAGATCTCATCATCAGGTCCCTTGCTTCTTCTGTTGACGGCTAAGCTAATCGTTTCGACTCTTCTGCTGGATTCTTTCCATTCTTTCGATCCTCTGATTGAGTTCGGCGTCCATAGCTCTAGTTCTTAAACGTGTCCTATAGGGATGATGCGATTCCAGATTCACAGTAATGTAACTGCGGATTATACGATTTCGGCTTTAGTAAATGATTATGGCGATGCGATGTTTAATGTATGCAATGTAATGCAAATGCATGGTATGAATGCAAAAAGGTGTTGATTTAATTCAATTCCATTAGATAAACTTTACTGGGAAACATATTTCCTTTCACAGAGTGGACGATTACATATACGACTTTGCCCTAATGCCTAAATCATTAACTTTCCTAAGAAGCCAAGCTAGACTTTGGCCTCGTTCCGATCTTGACTCGTACATCAGGCTTAACGCATCAGCCCGAACCGCCAAGGTTTGCAAATGATCGGCCACCTCGTGGATTTGAGCCACAGCTTCGCCCATTACATAGTCTCTGTTTCTGATTTGTCCTTGGGAATGGTGGAGCTGCTCCTTCCAATGTTCATTGTTTGCTTCAAGGAGCCCAACTCGATTTTTGCTATCTTGTAATGCAGTCTCGAGCTCCTCTATCCTTCCTCTTATCTCCTCGATTTTGTTCTGACTGGCTCTTAATTCGACTACTGAGTTACAACTACGGTGCAGATGCAGCGATTTTTCTAATTCTGCTACTTGGGCGCGCAACCTCTCTTTTTCGCTTTGCCTTTCTAATAGGTTCTTTTTCAAAGCATCCTCTCATACTTGAGCATCCTGAAATTTCCTCTCCCACTACTCGGCTTTGGACTTTTCTTCTTTAACTTCCTGTCACCATTGCTCTGACGTTTTGCCCAAACCAGCAGTTCTGATGGACATGCGTAGCTTCTTATAGTCTGTCTTTAAGCTATCCAAATCCTCTTCGGCCTTATTCTTTCCTTTTTTCAATTTCTCAGCCTCGAACTTGTGGACGTCGACATCTAACCCCAACTGCATCTTTTCCCCTTCTAGTTGCTCTATTCTTTTACCCAATTCCCGGCTCTTCCTCTCGAAATCTTGCTTGATAATTTCTAATTCAGACGGGATTACTTGCAGCTGCTCTTCTATTGGTCGAGCACTTTCTTGGCTTGGCCTTGGGACATTGTCGTTGATTCTTTTGCCCCGCCATCTGTCATACTCGGGGGTCGTCATTGGCCCCATGGCGAGTTTCTTCATTTTTCGGGTTTAGGTCCATGCATCTGATATCTCGCGAACTCTCTTCTTATAGTTGTCATCCTTGTATGAAAATTCACATTGGGCTAATCCATGTGTTGCCGGTATGAACTGCCTCAATCAATACTGCCTCATCACTAGTAACGGGGCATACCCCACAGCTCCCCATATTCCGAGTAAAGGAACCCAGTCGAACCTTCCACACCGATACAAGATCTCGTTAGTGATCATCCACGGAGCCTTCCATTCTACATCCTTGACTTGCAGATTTTGGAGAATCGCCATCCATTTCTCTCCAGATAGATCGTCCTGCCTTGGTGCACTCGCTAATTCCTCTAGAGGAGAGTAATTCTCAAAAAAGACTTTGCATGAGACCTTTTCTCTCTTCCAGAAATGGCAATGAAACCAAGATAACAACAACTGTGCACAACCCACGAATCTCCCTTCACCCGTCCTTCGGCAAGCGTTCAATGACCTGAAGGTTTCGGGTAAAATTGCGGGGACAGGCGTGACTCCCTTATCAAGTTTATCAAATAGGTCTGAAACCGCATCTTCTATATGTCCTAACGCCTTGGGAAAGATGACCAAACCGTAGATGCTTAGAGCGAAGACGTCGACCCTCTTCTTCTTATCCGGATGCGCCAAGATCAAATCCCTCAAGTGTTTCCAAGGAATGCACTTACAATCTCCCTTTTGCTTGATCCGGGCCGTAATCCATTGCTCGCTCATTCCTGTAATGTTCATTAGTCTCTTTGAGAACGCTAGTACATTTGCAAACCTTGAATACGCCTTATCAATTTGAATTCTCGGGCATCGAAGCAAAGCGGTGTACTCCTCTATGGTAGGCACCAAATCCACCTCTCCGAAAGTGAAGCAACTGTAGGCGGGGTTCCAAAACTGGGTAATAGCTCGGAGTAGGTACTCGTCTACCTTGATATCCAGCAGATAGTGCAAATCACTGTAATTATAGTGGAACAGTTGTTTGTCCTCATTCCCCCACGAGTTCCATATTTCCTTCAATTCTCGCAGGTCATTTTGAGCCGCACTAATACGGGTGAAATCCCATAACTCTGATTCATACCCCACTCCCAGACTATCTCCTTTTTCTTGCTGTGCCCTCTCGGACCACACCTAGACGGCTGCATTATCCTCCACTCTATCGAGAAACCCCTTTTCCATGTTAAGCTTTTCTATCTAGTAACCGAATATGGATCAACACCTTTTTATGATGAAATGCCATACCATAAAAGCAAAACACAACAGGTTAGTATCAGGAACAAAAAGAACTTAAAATAAACAGGAAATAATCAAAACTCCTATTTAAGGTAGCAACTAGGGTTTACACGGCTCTACCTACAACGGGCTCTTAGGTCTCTTTATATGCGGTTTGGTTCTAAAGCAAGGGTACCTGAACTAGCAGATTCCTCGATCTTCACCCATTATAGGCTCATATAGACCGAGTTCAGTTCAGGGGAATACATTTCCCTATGGCTGCACGGAGATAAAAATCTCACGAAGACATAGGTACGGATGTATCCCGAAAGTGATCCACTATCTTGCACGAGGGTAAAACCTCGAAAAGAGTAGCTTCTCACTCCCACTTAAGGGTGTGACCGCAATGGTCATGCAATGCAATGCCAAAGTATTTCACGAGACTGAATGTTTGTAGCATAAGCAAATGCATCAAAGAAAAACATGATTTTTCAAAACAATTTTCCAAATTTTCGACAAAGGGACAAAAATCAATCAATTTATGGCCTGACTCTCCTCTCCAGTGGAGTCGCCAAGCTGTCGTAACCATTTTTTTGATAAAAACGGGAATCGACCTTTAAAAATAGGGAGTCGCCACCGATCTTTTATTAGGTGTGATCGGATCACCTTTGTTTTAATAAAACATTTTGATTTACTAAAACAAAGTTTTTGGTCTACGCAATTTGAGAAAATAGGTTCGGGAGTCGGTTACGTTCGAGGAAGGGTTAGCACCCTCGTCACGCCCAAAATTGGTACCGAATTGATTAATTAATGCCCCAATGTTGAAAATTTTAAAAAGAATTTAGAAATCTAATCTTTTTTGAAATATTTTAGTTTTCTCGGATCAAGATTTTTTTGTTCAGAAGGAATAAAATATCACATCGAAGACGTAGGACACGATGATTTTTATCCTCGAATCCAGATCATCTCTTAATTCTCGAGACTCATGCATTAAAATATCCAAAGAATATTCGGTTATTTGGCCAAGTGAGAACACCGAAATCCAACACATAGGGCACGATCTCTCGAATTTCCAAATTCACGAGTTACCTTTATGAAACCCCTTTTTGTGAATTTAAAATAAAATGTCGGATTGCGAATTTAAAATGTCGATCTACATGAAATGACAAAAACGAGACAACACATGATGAAAAATGCAACAGTAAAAACAAAATTAAAGCAATAATATTAAAATAACAATAAAGAAATTTAAAACAACACTATACTAGTGATAATAGAGGTAATAATAAATACAATGATAATAATAGTAATAATAGTATAATGATAAGCAAAAAATAATAGTGATACCAAATATATATAACATAATAATATAGTAATAATAATAGTAATAGTAATTAGTATAGTAATAATAGTAAAGTTATAATAAAAATATGTACAATATAATAATAATAATGATAATAATAATAATAATAATAATAACAATAATAATAATAATAATAATAACAATAACACATAATATATACAATATACTAATATAAATATAATAATAACAATAATAATAATAATAATAATAATAATACAAAATATATGTGAGATAATAATATAAATATAGTAGTAATAATAATAATCAGGAAATTAGTTAAATTAATAATAAAATAGTGGAAATAACAAAAGAAGACTAAATTGAATAAAAAAAAACACAACATATTCGGGGCGAACTTGAAATAAAAAGAAAGGGCAAGGACCAATTTAAAATGCACACAAAGGATCAAAGACTAAAACAGAAAATATTTCCAAAAACCAAAACGTAATGTACAAGTAGGACTAAATTGAAAGGGGATACAAACTTTAGGGCAAAAATAAAAGAAATAATATAGGATTAAATTAAGGGTGGCGCAAATAGGAGGGACTAGCCATATAAATTACCCATTTAAGGTGGAAAGGCACCCATTCAACTTTTCAATCGTGAATGTGCTGGCCTCCACTTTCTTTAACTACCCCACTTTAAAAATTAATAAAACCTTCATTATATTTAATATTATTTTTTCTTTTAAGTTTACAAATTCTTTTGCCAAACAAAAAACAGAGAAACAACCCACCCCCGGTCGTTTCTTCTTTTGCTGGGGTTTAGACCCAAATACCATGCCGTTGTCGAGCCACCACCGTCCGGTGGTCGCCGATGCGCAAGCGGGAGGGTTTCAACCCTATTCGAAACCCGATCCAGGTATGTTCCCGTTACTTCTTTTATTATTCCTTACAAAGACTCAAAAAAGAAAAAAAAACAGCAGTAGATAACAACGAAAACTAAGAAGAAATCAACCTTTGTAGTTTTTGGCCTTTGATTTTTCTTTGATTACTTGTAAAAGTGTTCGTAACTTTCTATATTTGATTTCTGAACGAGTAAAAAAAAAAAGAGAGGAGTCGATCTTTAATGTTTTTTTTCTTTTTTGATTTATGATTGATGTCTCCAAAAAAAAAAATCCCCCCTTACAAACTATTTTTCCTCGGTTTATATAACCGATTTACAAATTTTGCTTTCTTTCATTTGTGTTTTTTTTCTTTTTCTATTGTTTTTTTTTTATTTGTGTTGTCGCGTGCTCCTTGTTCTTTGGTTGTTTGTAGGTCACGAGTGGAGGCACGACGGGGCATACGAGGCGTGCGAATCGAGAAGATGTTAGAGAAGCATGCGAGTGTTGGGGCAATGCGCGTGGTGGTGGCCGAGGCGTATGGGGCGTGAAGGAGAGCGCAGGCATGCAGGAAGGTCGGCGACTGGGGGCTACCTATTTCATTTTCTTTGTGGTGGGCTGATGAGTTGGGTTAGGTTTTTTTTTTTAAGTTTGTTGGGCCTGTGTAGGTTGAGCCTAGTTGGGTTTGGGGGTATATTGGGCCCCGAATTTGCATTGTAAATGGACTGGTTTATTTGTATCAAATCGGGCCTGGCATTTGGTCTTGGTAATTGGACTGGACTTTTTATTAATTGGCTTTGTGTATTTTTATTTGGTCTTCTTCTTTTTTTTTTTTTTTTTTTGGTATTGAGCCTTAATGGGCCGGGCAAATTTGGTTATTACACATTCAATTTCCTTAAACCTCATGCTTAGCTGAATCATTTTCTCTACTGTAGCAATCATCAATTCTTTCTATTTCTAGTAGGTATGACCAATTTTATAACTATTACAAAATGGTCCATACTACCATTTTTCATGAAATTCATTAAGGAAAACAGGTTTATCAAGCATCAAACCTTCATAAACTTCCATAAAACATCATTTAGCATGCATGGCAATCATGGGTAAATTTTTAAACATGCATCATAGCTCACTTAATAGCTAGAAATGGCTAATTCATAATACGAGAACTCTGAAAATACGAAGAATATCAAAAACGGGACTAAGATGAACTTACTAGCAAGCTTGAAAAAAATGAAGAGCCCTAGCTATGGTGTCTCCACTTTTTCGGCAGCAACAAGGAAGAAGATGAGTGAATTTTTCTCATCTTTTTCCTATTTTAATTACTAATTAGGCAAATGACCAAAATGCCCTTCCTTTTAACAGTTTCTATTTAACACCATCTCAAGGCCAATTTTGTCCAAAATAATATTTTTGGAAAAATTGCTATTTAAGGACTTCTAATTACTATTCTAAAGCTATTTCACACAAAAAGCTTCTAGAAACTCATATTTTGCAACTTTTGCAATTTAGTCCTTTTTGGACCAATCCACCACCATTTAATAAAATTGCTTCATGAAACATTCATACTAGCATGTAAACATGACGTAAACTTTGTAAACTCATAATTTCACCTCGGATTTGTGGTCTCGCACCACTATTCCGACTAGGCCCTAAATCGGGCTGTTACAGACTCCTTTCTTTTCGGTAAGTAAGTATAGCACTTAAAGTTTCAGCTTTTGAGTTACTAAAATAGGGTTTTGTTTAACTATGTTTGAAAACAATAAATCGAAGGTGAAAGGCTATGCTAGTGCCAAACCCATCCCCTATTTGGTCCTCTCGCTCTCCTTCGATAAGTTCTATAAAGAATCATCATTTCCTTTCTTTCCTCTGCCTTAAGTGTAAACTGATAACAATCATATGGCAATGAAGGAAAGACTCTAGAAACTCCTAATCGATCGTTGAAGTCTAAGATTTGTGGGGAATCACCGTGGTTGGTTTGAAAGTTAGTGAATGCCGAACGACTGTTCGTTACGAATCGAAACCAGGTGTGTAAACACTGCCAAATCGTAAGCTGGAAAAAGCTAGAAAAAGTATGAAAATCTGCGCTACACGAGCTTGCGCTCGCTCGTGTGGTAAACTGAACGCATAAAACTAGGGCATTAGAATACCAAGGCCACCATGAGCGATTTCGTGGTCTTAGGCCGTTTTGGGCCATGTTGGGCCGTGTAGGCCCAACAGGCTTATGGGCCCTACAGGATAAACCGCACAAGCGTGTGGAGAATTTTAGGCCAAGCTGTGTAAATTACATGGCCAAGCCCATTTTTGGGCTAAGTGGGCCTCACGAGCGTGTGGGCCCACATAGGCCATATTATGGGCCTTGGGCCATTTGCACTGTATGACTGTTAAGGTTGCACATGTTGCACGAGATGACTGTGGACCTACTGATGGGTCGGTAAGTACACCTAGACCCCAAACTGATAAAATGATTGTTATGCCCTATGGTAAATAACTGTTATGCCCCTATGTTATGTATGACCGCATATGATCATGTCATGATATATATATGTATGTTGCATTCATGTGTGATATGTTGCATGGGTTGGGATTATTATGATTGGAGGAAGTGTACTGTACTGGCAGCTCTGTTGCAAATACTGTTCAGTGCCGCGACCAGTGCTAATTTTTGGAGTATAAGGATGGGTGGGTGATTTTATCCCCACATGGAGTGTTGGGCTGGACAGAGTGGAGTGTAGAGGCTGGATAGGTAGGATTTCTAATTGCATGCTTAAACTGTTACTGATACTATTATGGGCAAAGGCCCACACTGATACTGTAATGGGCTAAGGCCCAACTGGACTGAACTGTTATTGGCTTGGGCTTAGGCCCAGACTGTACTTGCTTAAAAGTATGATTGGTTGTTTAATTGCATGGGGTTACACACTGAGCTTTCGTAAACTCACCTCTCTGTTTATCTATACAGGTAATCCCCTGTCTTAAGCAGATCGGCACTGCGAGGGATTCGGAGGTGGCCACACAACCGCACTTATTTATACATTTGAGTTATTTCCTATATATTTAATTTGGGTTTTTGTTATGTAATAAGGTCTCTTTACTTTTTAACTTAAAATCTGGGGATTTTACTTATTTTAATTTACATTTGATTAGTAGTAAAACGCGGTTTTCCAAATGATAATTGGTTTTCAAAACACCACGTTTTCATAATTTAGAATAAAAGCTTCCACATCAAACTTGGTTTTAAAATATAGTAACAAACTAATATGATCAATGTTCTACTGAAATAACCTAAGTTTTGAAAGAACAAGATACCCTAAATTTCTGTTCAAGATACATAAATGAGGTTTAATAATAGGCATGGATTTTCTAAAGAAATGATGTTTTCGAAGAACACTCCAATGTGATATCGCCGGATTGGGCCGGGTTTGGGTTGTTACATGCAGAACCTCATTCCATTTGGAAAATCACCTTTATCCAATGAAATCCAATATTCACACGGAATTTAACCTTTTCAAATATTTCCAAGCATGTGTTCATTTCTTACATTCATATCATTCATACTAGATTCACGTACTAAAATTCCACATTTAATCCAATAAAACATTCAATTTATCATATTTACATGCTCAATTAAGTTACACGAACTTACCTGACTAAATTGCAGAAATACCAAGATTCAGGGGCATTTTGGTAATTTTCCATTTTCCCTATTTTTCACCCGATCTTGATCTAAATTAATAATTTCATTTAGTTTATTAAGTTAGACAATAACCAATTCATTTCCCTCAATTTGTTCATTTTTGACATTTTTACAAAATTGTCCCCTAAAGTTTTACTTTTATTCAATTTAGTACCTGAGCCTAAAATATACAAATTAGCCATTTTTTATATAAACCCATGCTAGCTGAATTTTCATATATTTTCCTTCTCCTCCTCTTCATTCCACATCCTTAATGCATATAACATGCTTATAAGTAACATTATCTATAATTCCACTATTTACTAAAATGTTCATCCAAAGTTGTCCACTTGAGTCATAGTCACTAAATTATTTATATCTTGAGCTACAAAATTCCAAATTAAGATCAACTTGATTTTTTTGAAACTACACTCAAATATATTTCTAAAATAAAAATTTTAGAATTTATAATTTAGCCAATAAGTACATTAAAATCTTCAAATTTATCTCTGTTCTGCTATTTGAAAGCTTCGACCTTTTTTTCCTAAAAATTAATTATCTCTTAGTACGGGATTTGGATGATGTTCCCATTTGTTTCTTTTGAAAATATACTCGTTAAGAATTTAAACATATAAATTTATACCCCTAATTATTTTTTTATAATTTTTTATGATTTTCCAAAGTCAGAACAGGGGAACCCAAAATCATTCTGTCTCACAAAATTTATTATATCTCATAATTTAAAATTCCATTGCTTACACCGTTTCTTCTATGAAAAAGTAGACTCAAAATTTAATTTCATATTTTATTCAACCTCTAATTCAATTTCCACAATTTTTGGTGATTTTTCAAAGTTAGACTACTACTGCTGTCCAAAACTGTTTTAGTGCAAAATGTTGATTACAAAGTTTATAACACCCTTATTTCTTTTCTCTACAATATTTCTCATCACTTTCTCTTATTTTCCTTCACTAACATATCAATAACATAAAACCTTATATAAGAAAACTCTACATTAACATCAATTTCATGCTTTTTCAATAATATCAAACTTAAAAATATATTGAAATCTTGATGTTCTTACCTTTTCTTATTGATTTCAACCTTTAACTTGATTTTTTCTCTCCTCCAGCTTCTATTTCTTGAATCTAACTTGAAATTCTAGCTCCTATAGTCTCCTTGTCATCTTTCTCTCTTGATGGCTATAGAAATTCTTTTGATTTCTAAGTGAAAATGGTGGATTTTTGGTGAAAGGACCAAATTGTAAAGAAAGTAAAACTTTCTTTCTCTCTTGTTCTAATGTTGATGCATGGAAAGGAAGGATGATAATTCTTCATCTTTCCTTCCTTATATACTAAATAAATAATAATAAAATAATAATAATAATAATAATAAAATATCTCATTAATAAAATAATATTTATCTAATTAAATAATTATAAAATATCATCAATATCATCATTTCTTTCTAATTGACCATTTTCCCTTTATTATCTTTTAAAATTCCATCCTTGAGTTATCATTTAATTTAGTAAAATTATAATTTAGTCCCTCATAATTATTCACCTATTCAATTTTGGTCCTAATTCATCCATTTTCCTTAGTTTCTAGATCATTCCACCCTTAAAATATTTTCACTATTGGTCTTTCAACTTTTTCATATTTAAACTTTATCCCTCAAGTTTTGAGCATTTACTCTTAGGCAACAAAAATTTTCTCACTTTTTCAATTTAGTCCTTTATTGAATTAATATGTCAAAATATACTTCTCAATGTTGTCATAACTAAAAAATTCTCTTTTTGTCACTTTATTTCCATATTTTACTATATTAAGGATAATATCTTACTATAGAAATTTTCGGGGAATTACAGTTCCCCATGGCACCATTTCGCCAGTTTGGGCACCAAAATGAGTAAAACTAAACCAAAACAATTATTAATGGTAAAATGAAAAAATCAACAAAAATATGGAAAAGAAACTTAAATCGCTTGAAAATAAGCTCATCAAGTATTTTAGAGAGCCTAATTTGACAAATCAAATTACGGAAGATCAATGCTTATTCTAAACTCGACCATAAATTCTCATCCAATCCATTATAGAATGTTTGCAATTAAAGTCAATCTTGTAAACCATGATATGGAAACTTACGAAGCATTAACTGTAACAGCCCAATTTCAGTGAAATCGGAATAGTGGTTTCGTAACCACAAATCTGAGCTGAAAAGATAAAATATTTTAATATTATGAAATGATTATTAATGTGATAGAAAGATTACATGAGAATTTTGATAAGAAAATTTTATCAATTAGGTGCTTAAATGCAGAAAGGATTAAATTGCATAAAATGTCAAATTTGAATTCTAGTAGCTATAAGGATTAAATAGATATGGAATTCAAAAATGGAGGTCCTAAATGATAATTAGATCATTGATTAAAAATAAGTTGATATTTTTGGTGAATCATCCATGGAAAAATTAAAAAAAGTTAAGGACTAAATTGGAAATAGAAATATTATAAAGATGATAATTAAATTAAAATGAAATATCATCATTTTATATCATCTTCTTCAACCTAAAATCTATGGAAACCCTATGAGAGAGAAAACAAAATTTCCAAGCATAAATTGGTAAGTTCCTATGTCCCGTTTTTAGTAATTTATATATTTTTGAGATAGGGAAAGCTTAATTTCTCTATTTGGGGAGTTAATTTGAATAAGTATCAAAGTATAGAAAATTTTCCATGGATGAACATGCTGAAATTTAAAAGTTTATGGTAGAAAATGAAAATTTGTTGATAGATAAACAACTTTTACAAAGGGAAATTTAATGGAAACTTGATTTAGGGACTAAATTGAAAATTGGTAAAACCCATAGAAAATTCAAAAATTTTTAGAATACATGTACTGTAAAAGTTATATTAGAATTTTGATTAGGCTTGGAATAAGGATTAAATTGCATGAATTTCAATTTTCGAGCCTAGGGACGAAATTGAAATTAATCAAAAGTATAGGGGCAAAATGTTACTTTTGCCTAGATTGTAAATTTAGTTCAATAGAATATGAAATGGATTGAATTGATGATTAAATTCATTTATATAGATCCGGAAGTACCAAACAGAAAGCTAGATCGAGGAAAGGAAAATATTTCGGATTAGTAGATTTTAGTTATGAACAAATATCAAGGTAAGTTTGTATAACTTAAATGAGCATAAAAATGTGTTGTTTTGAATGCTATATTACATTGAATATGTTGTATTAAATTGTATGTATGAAGTGCAAGAAAATTTTAATTGATGGAATGGTATATGATGGAAAATTTATTGATAAAGGGTAAAATTCCGTATTAATATTGAATTCCAATAGATAAATGTGATTTCCGTGAGAAAATTGCTTGTGTTGCAGAATGGATTTTGTAACACCCTTAACCCGTAACCAACGCTTGTCTAGGGTTAAAGGCATTACCGGACAAATCGGATCTTTTACGAACATTTCACATCATAATCTAACAATTCAAATCAAAGTGTCCCTTAAATAGGTCTACTAGACCATAAACATGCGTTAGAAAGGGATTGGAACTAAATTGAACACATACAAAAATTTCTGAAAATTAAACATTTTTCAAAGCTACAGAGGTCACACGCCCGTGTGGGCAGGCCGTGTGCCTTACACGGCCTCAGACACGCCCGTGTGTCTAAGTCGTGCCAAAACAGGGCATACATACTGACTTGTTCACACGGCCAAGGACACGCCCGTGTGCTTCACCCGTGGTCGACACTGACTTGCATCACACGGCCAGTCACACGCCTGTGTGTCCAGCCCGTGGTCGAAATTGACTTGTTTTAAAATACAACCACGAAGGACAAGGTCGAGCCACACACCCGTTTGCTCAACTGTGTGGGAAAATATAGGCCATTTACAAGGCCAATTTGCCACCCATACTTTGGGTTATACATACAAGCATATAGAAGCATCATTTCTAACACCAAAAGCAACCAAAACATACCAAAATGATTATCTTTTCTAGCCATTCAAGAGCATATCAAACATACCAACTTATGTACCAATTATCTCATTCTAATCACAAGCATTTCTAAGTATAAACCAACCAAAACTTACCAATTCATTATGACAACCTTTCATCAATAATATACTAATTTTGCATCATAAAACTTATCATAAATTTGACTATCACATTAGTCCAACCATTAGCCATCAAACCATACCAAACTATACAACATATAGCATGAACTACTTATTTAAATTATATTCATTATCTAGCCATATCACATGGCTATTTTTACACCTTTCAAAACATAATCAAAACTCACTAGACTATACATGCCATACTTTAATATATACACTTTCAAAAGGTACCAAAATATGATTTGATAGTATGGTGACGCTCCTCGACGATCGCCGAGCCTTCTGTAGCTTTAACGGTCTATAAAATAATGTAAACACACACAAAGTAAGCTTTCAAAAGCTTAGTAAGCCATATACAAATAAACTTAACATATAAACACTCATAATCATATCAAATACAAGATCATTAATATATCTCCATTGCAAATTCATAATTCTTCTTTGGCTTATTTGTTTAGCCAATGCTTACCAACCAATCATATCTCCAAGTATCTTTTTTGATCAAAGCACATTCATACATATATCACATTTTGCCTTATTGATTCTATCCACATATTTCACTTTTTTAAATTCACATATACTTACCTTTCATGCTCAAACATTGTATACATTTCAAACGTACCTGAAACAGTTACACATTTCACATAGTCCTTCATTTCTCGGAATTGCCCATTGAACCATTCGAAATCAAATAGGATACTTGGATAACTTGGAATACTCGTACAATTCCAACGTCCCAGACGTGGTCTTACATAAAATTAAATATTGATGCCATTTTCCCAGACAGGGTCTTACTATAACATCCTGGATTATAGCCCATCCATTAGTATGTCTTATGTGTTATGGATGTGATGTGTGCATTTTTAGAGTCTTGGAAATGTAAGGAAATGTTTTGTCTTGGAAATGTAAGGAAATGTCTTGTCTTGGAAATGTAAGGAAATGACTTGGAAATGTAAGGAAATGTCTTGTCTTGGAAATGTAAGGAAATGTCTTGTCTTGGAAATGTAAGGAAATGTAAGGAAATGTCTTGGAAATGTAAGGAAATGCCTTAGAAATGTTAAGTTTTAAAGTATTAAAAGAGGGAAATGAAGCAGGGTGGTCTTAAGAAAATATCTAGGGGAAATAAGACATAAGAACCAGCTTGGTAAAGTGGCTACAAGGCGCTACTTAGAGCCCATACAGGTGACGCCACAAGGTAAACAAAAGGAGCTTTTATTTTTCAGCATTAAGAGGGAGAAGTGGACGGCATTAAGGCACAAGGGAGGTGTTTTATTTTTGTTAAAATTCGGCAAATAGATGGATAAATGATGGATAATTATTGGTATTTTTAATTAAGGGATAAGAGATAATTAAAGGATTATTTCTAGTAATTTTAAAACAAAGTGATAAAGATAAGAGAAGTGATGGCCAAGTAAGGGAGTCTTGGCCTAGTAATTTCGGCAATAGGAGGAAAATAAGGCCATTATTCATTTTTCTTCCTTCCTAGTCTCTGCCGAATTCTCTAGTAAGCTCTCTTCTCTTCTACTTTTTGTTAAGCCGAATAATCCCTTCACAAAATGCACTATTGCCGATTTTCTAAGCCTCAACACCCTCTCTTTTCTTTTCTTTATTAAAGCCAAATCTCTTGTGCACCTTATTCTCTTCTCGTTCTCTCAATCTCTCAAAAGCTGAAAGTTCTGAGATCATCATCTAGCCATAGCCGAATCTCTGAAAGTTGAAGAGAAGGTGCAATCGATTTCTTCAAATAAGGGTAAGATCCAAATTTGGTTTCCATTCTGTTATTTTTTAGACTATCAAAATTTAGGGACTAATCCCTATTATTAATCTTGGCCGAATTATGGAAGGGAGGTTTCGGGATTTATGTGTTGTCGACATCAAGAAAAGATCTTTCGGGATTTTTAAGGTAAGATGACATTCGGCCTTAGGCCATTCTTAATGTGTTTAAATGATAGGAATTGATCTAACATGTATCCATGGGAATTTCGACAGACATCTAAGGCAAGGAATACTTTTTGAGATTTGAGAATTTCAAGGTAAGTGTACTCACACATTCGGCCAATGGCCTATTTTAGTATTTAGACTTGTTTCTCATTATCTTAAAAACTGGAAACTAACCTATGAAGAGATCTAGTGCTTGGCCGAATACAAGAAGAAGCATAGCAAAGATTTCGGGACTTGATTAGTAGTGAAAACGGCACCAAGGTAAGTTTTGAGTTACTACAATCCTAATAGGATTTGGTTTTATGGCCGAATGGTCTTCATTAAATTTTTGAGTGATGGCCGAATGTAGGGAGTTAAGGATCTAAGGCAGTAGATCGGATTTTGGGATTTCAGTGAATTTGTTAAGCGAATCAAGTGTGTACCCCATACTATCTTTTAATACGATTTATGGCAATATTTAATATAAGTATGTATATGAATGTGAACATGGCTAAGGTACCATATTGTGGTACAAAGTACTCAGGTACGTTTCCTACTCCTACTAGGATTATGAATATATGTTATGACTCATATGTGAACAGAGATAAGAATGTGAAATTTGGCATGTTAATGCATAATATGTATGATATGGGGCATATGGGTTATTGAAAAAGGGAAGTGAATGTGGTGATCTAAGACCACGATATCCGAATGTGGTGACTTTGGTCACATTATCTCGAATGTGGTGACTTAAGACCACGATATCGAATGTGGTGACTTGGTCACAATTATTCAATCGGTGGCTATGCCACGAATATTTATAAGAGGCGATGAGCACGTCATTGCAAATGATCGCTTCGATGGTGTGTAGCGGATGGAGGGTTGACTTAGTAGTCCCCACGTGTGTGTAGGTTGGTACGGGTGATGTGTAGCGGATGGCATCTAGGTTTGGGGTTGGGTTGCATCATTTTAATTTAATGATATATGAATTTGTATGCTATGAAATGCCTAAATTTTTAAGACTTAGTGTTGTGTTACACATTGAGTCTCATTGACTCACCCAGTTGTGGGAACATTTTTTGGTGATGATCGGTAATGGACCAGGGTCGGCGGGAGCTTAGTGGTGGCCATGCCCAGCAAGGAAATTATTATGTGGACTCTTTATTTTTCTAAGTACCTTAAATTTCATTTTGGGTTTTTATTTGATGTAATAAGGCCATAGTGAACTATGTTATTTTCTGTTTTATTTACTATGTTACGAAATTTTATTTATTAGAGATTAAGTCAATTTAATTTAAAATAAACTTTAAATATTTTGTCACTTGAAATTAAATGGGTTTCAATATAAAATAAATTTGTTTTCAACTCGAGCCCAACCCACCAGCAAACTATCTTCAAAACACACAGATTTCCAAAGTAATAAAAGAATTTTTAACCGGTTTACTTCGAGGAACATACCAGATCCGATCCAGGCTCGTGGGCCGGGTATGGGGTGTTTCACTTACACGAATCAAATACGATCCCAATGTCCCATACATGGTCTTACACGTCAATCTTAAATCGATGCCAAGGTCTCAGACGTGGTCTTACACGAAATCACATATCGAAACCCTATGTCATGACATACGTATCCTAACTATTCCTAAGGTTAGTACGGGACATTTTAGACATTGACATACTATCGATACTTTCTCGAATTTCACATGTACATCTTCTGTAGTCATTGATGAACCATAATTTACACATATTTTAACCCCATGCTTGGCTTAATTTTGGATGATTTTCCATTAGATTTGATGAATTCGATGCTCATAATCTCTTAATTTCATGTTTTACACTTAGGAGAGCTTAGGGAGTCGAAAAGAACGAGAAACGGGCCAAAAAGGGATAAAATGGGCCTACCTCGAAAATCAAAATGGCCTGGACTGTCACACACGGGCAGACCATACGGCCGTGTATGGTGAGCAGAAGCGAGCATGGCCTGAGGTTATCGAACACGGGTGTGTCACACGGGCATGTCCCTGCCGAAACCAGGATTAATTCTATTCAGAAAAAGGCTACTTGTGGGCCAAGAAAGGCGTTCCAAAGCCTATATAAACACCCTAGGGGACAACCTAAAGCGGGACGTCGAGTAGAAGGTAGAAAATACTCGAAGACAGCCGTCGAGAGCAACTCGAAAGAAGGATCTTCATCAAGGCTGAAGATCTCCCATCAAGTTCTTTAGAAGTTTTTGGGTTTTCTTATGTTTTGTTGTTTTCCTTATTTTAAGATGTTTCCCTCTATCAGTATGAACTAAATCCCTTAAATACCTAAGAGGATGAAACCTAAGACGGATCTTATTATTATTTGATTTATAAGATAAATACTTGTTCTTATTCTTAATTGTGAGTTCTTATTCTTGTTTTGATAATTCAGGTTATTGATTCAAGTCGAATGTGCTTATTCAGTGGAGCAAAAGTCCTTATTTAAGAGTAGATCAACACAATTAAGCGGAGTAGATTGCAACCCTAGAAATAGGGCGACAAAAATCTACCGGATTAGAGTCAAATCTAATAAGGGAATCCATAGATCAAATTAATGTGACAATAGGGGTTTTAATTAGAAAGAGATTTCAATTAATCAACTAGAGTCAGTTGTTTTTAGTCTTGAAAGAGATATTAACATAAATCAGGGATTTCTACGGATTAAGTCAAGTGAATAAATCATATGAATCAAAAGTAATAAGTGAAGTCTAGGTGAATTCTTCCTTAGGTATTGTCTTCATCATATAAGTTGTCTAAAAGTATTTTCCCAATTCATTTTCTGTCGTGCTTTTAATTAGTTTTAGTTTAAAAGAAATCACCCCAATTCTTAGGCTAGATAATAGAAATATAGTAATTACTAGTACTCTTGGTCCTTGTGGATACGATATTACCGGTCTTACCATAACTACACTATTAAACGACAGGTGCGCTTGCCTTTATTGTGGTCATAGTTAGTTTAAGACACATCAAGTTTTTGGTGCCATTGCCAGGGACTAAGATATTAGGAAAACTAAATTTTTATTACTTTAGCCATTTTTATTTTATCGCAATTTAATTTTACTTTCTATTTTCTACTTTTCTAATTTTTCTTTCTTTGCGTCTGACAGGAACTTTTAGTTTATGACTAGAAGGAACCCGTTAGGACCATTAAGTTTTGACAGTGAGATTGAAAGCACAGCTCGCAGAAACCGAAGAGAAATAAGGTGAAGTCTACAATACATAGAAGAAGAGCAAGAAGACGAAATCAATACTACTGAAGAGATAACTAATAATAATCCACTACCTCCTGTGGTTGCCGTAAACCCGAAGAATCAAAATCCTGCTCCTCGTACTATGTATGATTATGCTTTAACTGGAACTGAAGCAAGTATTGTTGGACCTGCTATTGCTGCAAATAATTTTGAACTAAAACCTAACACTATTCAAATGATTCAGCAGCTTGTTCAATTTGATGGTTTGCAGGATGAGAATCCAAACAATCACTTGGCAAATTTTATGGAACTTTGCGACATTTTCAAAATTAATGGCGTTTCTAATGATGCCATTCGCCTTAAGTTGTTTCCCTTCTCATTGAGGACTAAACAGTGGTTGACCTCGTTACCACGAGGATTAATCACTACATGGGAACAAATGACCGAAAATTTTTTAATTAAATATTTTTCGCCTGCTAAAACGGCTAAGTTGAGGAATGATATCTCTTCTTTTGTGCAGATGGATTTAGAGACATTTTACTATGCATGGGAGAGATACAAGGATTTACTAAGAAGGTGCCCTCACCATGGGTTACCTTTGTGGCTACAGGTTCAAACCTTTATAATGGCGTAAACCCCTCAACTAGGTAGTTGATTGATTCAGCCGCTGATGGAAACCTAAATAATAAAACACCTGAGGTTGCTTACGAATTCATTGAAGCGATGTCACTGAATAACTATCAGTGGCAAGTTGTGAGGATGAAGCCAACAAAGGCAGCCGGTGTTTTCAACCTCGATGCAGTGACCACGCTATCAAACCAGATAGAACTTTTAAATAAAAAAAATTAATGGTTTGTATTGTTCTTCGCAGGTACATCCAGTGATGCAGTGCGATACAAATGGAGGATGGACGAACAATACAAAATATCCATCCTACAACCCTGGCATAGAAAACAAATAGATGAACTATATGGGTAATAATTCTAGACCTCAAAATAATCTTTATAGTAACACTTATAATCCAGGTTGGAGGAACCACCCAAACTTCTCATGGGGTGATCAAGGAAATCAGAGACAACAACCCCTTCTAGGCTTTATACAGCAACCCTACCCACAAGAGAAGAAATCGAACCTTGAGGAGATGCTAACAAAACTCATCGCAGTGTCAGAGACCTATTTCCAAAACACCGAAACAACACTCAAAAATCAGCAAGCATCGATTCAAGGGCTCGAGAACCAATTAGGATAGCTTGCTAAGCTCATATCTGAACGGCCACAAGGCAGCTTGCCAAGCAACACTAAAACTAACCCAAATGAGCAACTTCATGCCATAACTGCTCACGAAAGTAAAGGGTTAGACGTACCAAAACCAAGGCAAGAAAACGTGGCAGATAAAGGTAAGATTGAGGTGAGCCATAATAACCCAAAACTAGTAAGTACAGAATACCAACCTCGTGTGCCATATCCCAATGCGACGAAGAAAGACAGCACATTCGGTAAATTTCTTAAACTTTTAAAAAAATTACATATTAACTTACCGTTTATTGAAGCTCTTTCGTAGATGCCCAATTCAAAAAAAATTAAAGAGCTTTTGACAAACAAACGGAATTTAGACGATGCGTCGCATGTGGAGCTAAATGCAATGTGCTCAGTAATTTTACAAAATAAACTACCTCAAAAGTTAAAAGATCTAGGGATTTTTACAGTTCCTTGCTTAATTGGTGGTTTATCTATTAATAATGCTTTAGCTGATCGAGGGGCAAGTATCAATGTTATACCTTATAAAATGTTTAAACAACTAGGTCTTGGGAAACCCAAACATACTAGGATGAGCATTCAATTGGCTGATAAAACTATTAGAATTCCTAGGGGTATAATCGAAGATGTACTAGTAAAAATTGATAAATTCATATTCCCAGTAGACTTTGTTGTTTTAAACATGGATGATGAAAGTAATGTTCCTTTAATTTTAGGAAGACCCTTTTTAGCAACTGCTAAAACTAGAATTGATGTTGGTACAGGTGAGCTCACACTTCATGTAGGTGACGAAATGATTACTCTTCAGGCTCGTTACTCGGTTAAGACATCGAGTAATAAAGATGAGTACATAAATTCTATTAATAACTATTCGGTCCAACCCTCTTTTCAGGAAGCACCTCGAAAATACACAACTGAGGCACATCCTAGTTCTCATGCCACCAATGAAATAACTCATGAGGAGCGAAGGCTTCAAATCGATGAACTAGATGAGTGGAGGACACAAGCCAAGGAGAAATCAAGAAAACACGATGAACCAGAGCAACTCTATGTCAAACTTAAAGATGGGATAAACCAATTTCAGATCGGGGATCAAGTACTGTTGGATAAAACATACCCTCGAATCGCTACTTTAGACCTTAATACAAGCGGTGCAGTCCTTTTCACGGTACTCAATGTCTTCCCATACGATATAGTCGAGGTAACTAATCCTAATGCCGGCACTTTTAAGGTAAACACATATCGATCATAGAACTGATAGCAGGAAAGAGGAGTGTCAACTCCACGAACCACCATGAAGTATGCGAATGAGAGGTATGTCTAGCTTAAGACTTTAAACGAGCGCTTCTCGGGCGGCAACCCAAGCACTAACTTATTAATATCCATATTTCTAGCACCTAAACTAAAAACTAACCAAATAAATAAACCACAGGTTTCCCTACCACACGGCCTTTAACATGGGTGTGGCTGTGGCCATGTGTACACCATGAATAGACATATCGAAGTGGCAGAGACCATGCAAACCAAGGACGAAAATTTTCCCCAAAACACGGGCTGCGATAAAATGCCACGGCCGTGCGATTCGATCGTGGTCGACACTGAGAAAGGAACACGGGCGTCGACACGCCCGTGTTCCTAGACCGTGATTGAAATTGAGAAATCTACACGGGCGTGTGACACGCCCGTGCCTTTAGGCCGTGGCCGACACTGATTAAGCAACATAAGTGTGGAAACCTTTACATAGGCATGGGAGAAACGAACGAGGCACCACACGGCAGTGCGATACGGCCTTGTGACCTAACATGCCCAAGGCATATAGGCGTGGGCAGCAATCAGGTGCCCTGATTTCTATTTAAACCCCCGTCTTCTAACTTTCTTCCCCAATTCTTCTTCTCCCAAACCCTAGCCACCACACCCCTTTCTTTTCCCATTATCTTTCTCCCTTCATTTTCCTTTCCCCCTTTCCCTTATTCTTTCTTTACACCACCACCACACCAACCACCATCCTTGCCACCACACACAATGACTAATACTAGAGGCAAGACCAAAAGCCACCATCTCTGTGTTGAAAAAGTGAAAGGATCCTGACACGGTCTCCCCGTGTGCGACCACTCTACATAAGTTCATGCCAGCCGCTTTATTTACTCGACAAGACAAGGACCTTTGAGTCTATTTATTTTTTCTCTTTCTTTTATTTTCATTTTTAAATTATGTTCCTTTATCTTTCTTGTCTTTAATTTACATTATTATATTTTGATTTCTTTAATTTAGGTTCAAGTGGATATTAAGGAACGACCACACCACCACCGGAGTATCCTCCCCCACATTCACCTCTACTCAACTTTACTGTTTCTTTTCCTTGACTCTATCCAAAATTCAGGAAGTTTCACATCTCTCCCTATCTTATGATTTTTTTACTATATTTTTGTTATCTATCTTTGTACATTGAGGACAATGTACATCTTAAGTGCGGGGAGGTTAACTATAGTATTATTTGAAAATCCCTAAATTATGTCTTCTTCTTAAGTAATTTTCTCATATTACTATTAGAATGAAATTTCTATTAACTTATGATTTATTGATATGTTTTGGATTAAGCCATAGATAATTATGTATTGATGATTTAAACATTAAGACATCATAGAATCAAGCATGATAAGTCTATTTTCAGAATTAAAAATTTATTAGGTTGTTTCCCTAAAACTAAATGTTACTTTGAAGTTTGAAATTTGCAAGGTTGATCAAAAACCATAATTTTTGTGAGATTATTGAGCCTTTTTAGAGCATATACTTTTCTTGCTCACTTTGTTGTTGGTTATGAGTGTGTCAACATTGATTTGTTATTCTAGAACTTGCTTCGATTATACATGTTGAGACCACTGATAAACCATAATTTACACATATTTTAACCCCATGCTTGGCTTAACTATGGATGAATATTCATTAGATTTAATGAATTCGATGCTCCTAATCCTTAAAATTTCATGCTTTATACTCATGAGGGCTTAGGAGTCGAAAAAGAACGAGAAACAGGCCAAAAAGGGAGAAAATGGGCCTACATCAGAAATCACACGGCCTGAACTATCGACCATAAGTAGATCACACAGCCGTGTGTGGCTAACAGAATTAACCACGGCCGAAGGAGTCCACCACGGGCGTGTCCCTACCGAAACTAGGATGAATTCTATTCAGAATAGGATACTTGTGGGCCAAGAAAGGCATCTCGAAGCCTCTATAAACACCCTAGGGGGCAACCTAAAAGGGGGAGGTCGACAGGACGTCAAATAGTCGCCGAGTAGAAGGAGAAGATACTCTAAGACAGCCGCCGGGAACAGCTTAGGAGAAGGATCTCCATCAAGATTAAGGATCTCCCATCAAGTTCTTTAGAAGTTTTTGGGTTTTCTTATGTTTTGTTGTTTTCCCTATTCTAATATGTTTCCCTTTATTAGTATGAACTAAAACCGTTAAATACCTAAGGGGTGGATGAAACCTAAGACAGATCTTATTATTTGATTTATGAGATAAATACTTGTACTTATTCTTAATTGTGAGTTCTTATTCTTGTTTGATAATTCAGATTATTTATTCAAGTCGAATGTGCTTAATCAGTGGAGCAAAAGTCCCTGTCTAAGAGTAGATCAACACAATTAAGCGGAGGTGATTGCTACCCTAGAAATAGGGTGACAAAAACTTGCCGGATTAGGGTCAAACCTAATAAGGGAATCCATAGATCGAGTTAATGCAACAATAGGGATTTTAATTAGAAAGAGATTTCAATTAATCAACCTAGAGTCAGTTGTTTTTAGTCTTGAAATAGATATTAACATAAATCAGGGATTTCTACGGATTAAGTCAAGTGAATAAATCGCATGAATCAAAAGTAATAAGTGAAGTCTAGGTGGGTTCTTCCTTAGGTATTGTCTATATCATATAAGTTGTCCAAAAGTATTTTCCCAATTCACTCTCTGTCGCGTTCATAGTTAGTTAAATTAGTTAGTTAATTTTAGATTAAAATAAATCCCCTTAATTATTAGGCTCGATAATAAAAAGATAGTTAATACTAGTACTCTTGGTCCTTGAAGATACGATATTCCGGACTCACCACAACTATACTACTGTTCGATAGGTGCACTTGCCTTTGTCGAAATAATAGTTAGTTTCGAGCTTCATCAACCACACCCTTGATGTGATATACTGAGATTATAAAGGCACCTAAGATTTAACCCACTTAATCCACCAAAAAGCCTACCTCCATAATTAACCCCTAGTGAACCCTTTTTGATCCTAGTAAACCATTTTTTTTTACTCACCCATTAACATTAACCCAAAACCAACTTTTTTTACTTCTACTACTTTGACTCCCCTTATGTCGAGATTCGATTTGATCAACTGCTTAACTATTTTCTTTATTTCAGTTGTTAAATTCTTTCTTATTATTGTATGTTATTCTTAAAAAAAAAATTTAGAAATTTATTCATTATTAGTTTTATGAGCTTAAACGGTTAATTTCACATATTTAGAAGAAGCTCGTGTTATTAGTTTTCAGTCAATGTAATTATTCAGTATTAGTTATTTGTCTAGCTAGGTAAATGGTCAATTCAATCTCAATTCTAACCCTCTAATTCATCCTTTATCCACACCTTAAACCTAAGCCCCATTACAACCCTTTTAAGACCTTTTGATTTGTGTATCATCTTATTTTATAGTGGTGGAGATTTGATTTTCATGCAGGCTTATGGGATTAACTTTTCATGTTTGACTTCTGAGTGCTTAATTTGAACCTTAAAACACTTTGAATGATTTGAGTGAATCTTTAGTGAGGATGTCAATTCTTGTCGGCTTTGGATCAAAGGTAATTATTTAGATAAGGGGAAACACCTATGTTCTCGTGCTATAAAAATGTATGACTTAGATTATTTGAATCTTTAGGACTCTTTTAGTTAAAATTATCAATATATAAATTATCTATGAATTATGATGAAACATTATTGATAAAAATTATAAATTGAGGAAGTTAATTTTAATTGTGAGTTGAGGATTTTGCTTGAGGACAAGCAAAGGCTTAAGTGTGGGGATATTTGATGAACCATAATTTACACATATTTTAACCCCATGCTTGGCTTAATATTGGATGATTTTCCATTAGATTTAATGAATTTGATGCTCCTAATCTCTTAATTTCATGTTTTACACTCAGGAGAGCTCATGGAGTCGAAAAGAATGAGAAACGAGCCAAAAAGGGACAAAATGGGCCTACATCAGAAATCAACATGGCCTGGACTGTCGCACACGGGCAGACCACACGACCGTGTATGGCGAGCAGATGCGAGCACAGCCTGAGGTTATCGAACATGGGCGTGTCCCTGCCGAAACTAGGATTAATTCTATTCGGAAAAAGGCTACTTGTGAGCCAAGAAAGGTGTTCCAAAGCCTATATAATCACCCTAGGGGGCAACCTAAAAGAGGACGCCGAGTAGAAGGCAGAAAACACAAGAAGACAGCCGTCGGGAGCAGCTCGGAAGAAGGATCTTCATCAAGACTGAAGATCTCCCATCAAGTTCTTTAGAAGTTTTTGGGTTCTCTTATGTTTTGTTGTTTTCCCTATTCTAATATGTTTCCCTTTATCAGTATGAACTAAATCCCTTAAATACCTAAGGGGGTGGATGAAACCTTAGACAGATCTTATTATTTGATTTATGAGATAAATACTTGTGCTTATTCTTAATTGTGAGTTCTTATTTTTGTTTGATAATTCAGATTATTTATTCAAGTAGAATGTGCTTATTCAGTGGAGCAAAAGTCCCTGTTTAAGAGTAGATCAACACAATTAAGCGAAGTTGATTGCAACCCTAGAAATAGGGCAACGAAAATATGTCGGATTAGAGTCAAATCTAATAAGGGAATCCATAGATCAAGTTAATGCGACAATATGGATTTTAATTAGAAAGAGATTTCAATTAATCAACCTAGAGTCAGTTGTTTTTAGTCTTGAAAGAGATATTAACATAAATTAGGGATTTCTACGGATTAAGTCAAGTGAATAAATCATATTAATCAAAAGTAATAAGTGAAGTCTAAGTGAATTCTTCCTTAGGTATTGTCTTAATCATATAAATTGTCTAAAAGTATTTTCCCAATTCATTCTCTGTCGTGCTTTTAATTAGTTTTAGTTTAAAAGAAATCACCCCAATTCTTAGGCTAGATAATAGAAAGATAGTAATTACTAGTACTCTTGGTCCTTGTGGATACGATATTACCGGTCTTACCATAACTATACTATTAAACGATAGGTGTGCTTGCCTTTATTGTGGTCATAGTTAGTTTAAGACACATTAGTCATTCATCACAATTCAATTTCATAAGATCATAAATAAATCAACTCAAATACATTTATTTGTATATAGACTTACCTCGTATTCGGAATAAACGAACGGATTCGACTACTCGATCATTTTCGACTTCCCTCGGTCTAAATCTGTTTTCTTTGGTTCTTGATCTATACATATTCAAATTTAACTCTTTTATTCACCAAATCATTCAATTCAATCCAAAAACACACATTCAGGACATTTTACAAATTAGCCCTCACATTTTCACATTTTGACATGAGTCCCTATTTTCACAAAATCACAAAATACACAAAATTTCCTTGTACCCATGTTTAGCCAAATTTTCATCATGATCATACAAGTCCATACATTTCATTTATTTCACATTTTAGTCCCTCAAAATATTATTTTCTCATTTTAGTCCAAATTACTCAAATTCACCAAAAATCCAAAGACAAAACATGTTAATCTAACACATATATTTCATATTTCATCAACTAACATCACAAAGCTCAAAAATTCACCAATGGCACATTTCAAATTCTTCATCAAATTCCAAAATTAAGGCATGGGTTTTGTAGTACTCGAAGCAATGATTAAAAAAATATAGAAATTATCAAAAATCGAACAAAACTCATACCTTAATTAAGACTTGCAAGAGCCGAATGTAACAAAGCTTCCAAGCCTTAGCTATTTTCTTAATTTTAGCTAGAGAATTGAGAAAATATGAACATTCAAATGGTTTTGTTTTATTTAATCTTTAATCATTTAGCTAATTACCAAATTAGCCTTTTTATTTTCATTTATATTCCACTAACTTAAGGCATTTTTGTCCATCAAAAATTCATAAGGTTTAATAACAACATAAGGACTTCATATAATAAAAGCCATAACAATCCGGCACTTACACATTAATAGCCAACCTTTGAATTTTATGCAATTGAGTCCTTTTATCAAATTAAACACACAAACGGTAAAATTAATTCACGAAACTTCCACACATGCTTAATCACATACTGCAAACACAGAAAATAATATTAAAATATTTTTCTGACTCAAATTTGTGGTCCCAAAACCACTATTCCGACTAGGGTATAAACCGAACTGTTACAGATTTAGCTCAAATGGGTGATCCAAAATGAGTTCTTGAGTATATGTTTCAATTAGAATTTAGCCTGGACTGGTAATTCTAATTGATTGGAATTAGCCTAGACTGATAATCTAGAATGAACTCTATAGGGAATTCTTTGTCATATAAAGGATTTAGCCTGGACTGGTAATCTAACAAAGCCCTTAGAGTATATGTTATAGCTAGAATTTATCCTGGACTGGTAATTCTGCTATGTGATATGTGGCTCGAGAGTATACCTATAAGGTACAACTAGACATGAATTAACGAATAATGGAATTGTACATCTCGAATGTACTACTTGAAATATCCATAAAAAATTCAATGATTCAACAGATAAAATACACATATGGCATGATGAACTCATTGATGACATCACTAACTAACTAAAATATGACAAAGGCAAGCACACCCATCGAACAGTAGTATAGCTATGGTGAGTCCGGAATATCTCTTTTAAGACTAAGAACAATTGACTCTAGGTTGATTAATTGAAATCTCTTTCTAATTAAAACCCCTATTGTCACATTAACTCGATCTATGGATTCCCTTATTAGATTTGACTCTAATCTAGCAGATTTATGTCGTCCTATTTCTAGGATTGCAATCAACTCCGCTTAATTATGCTAGATCTACTTTTAAGTAGGGACTTTTGTTCCACTGATTAAGTACATCAAACTTGGATTAATATCCTGAAAATATTAAAGCAAGGGTTAAGAGCACATAATTAAGAACAAGAACAAGTATTTTTCATGTAATTTAGATAATTAAATAATAAGATTCATCATAGGTTTCATCCTCCCTAGGTATTTAGGGAGTTTAGTTCATACTCATAAAGGAAAACATCTCAAAATAAGGAAAACAACAAGACATAAAGAACCCAAAAAATTCTAAGGAACTTGATGGAGTCCTTCAATCTTAAATGTGATCCTACTTTTGAATTGATTCTGACGGCTTCCTTTGAGTAATTTCTTCGTTCTACTCTGCGTGCCTCCTTAGGTCATCTTCTAGTGTGTATTTATAGACTTTAGAATGCTCAGAAACCCTAAAAATTGGGTTTTTCCGTGTAACAGGGAAGCAGGGTGCGAAATCGACATGGGCTGGCACATGGGCGTGTGGCCAGCCTGTGTGGCTCACATGGGCGTGTGCCCAGCCCGTGTGGATCCTAAAAACTCCGATTTTGGCCCCTTTTTCTCTCCTTTTGCTCCCAAATGCTCTCCTAAGTATAGAAACATGAATTTAAGGGATTAGGAGCATCAAATTCACTAATTCTCATCATAAATCATCCAAAAATATGCCAAGCATGGAATTAATATATGTTACATTTATGGTTTATCACTCATCTATGCATATTGGTGTATTATGACTAACATGTTGGTTGAGTATGTGTGAATAGTTAAATTACCAAATAGTTGGAAAAGCATGTTTTGCATGGTTAATATATTGAATGTAATGGGTGAGATTAATTTATGTTATACGAGCTTACTAAGCATAATTTGCTTACTAGGTTTTATTTTTCCTGTTTTATAGTGTTCAAAGCTTGTGAAGGTTAGAGATTGGTCGGAGCAAATCATCACACTATCAATTTGTCGTTTTGGTATAAATGAAAATCTTATTTTATTAATGGCATGTATAGGCTAAATAAATCAAATGATGGTATGTAAATGATGAATGAAATTTAGCCATTAGAATGGCTAATATACTTATGTTTTGTTATATGTCATGGTTGAGTCAATATATTAACTAAAATGATAAGTATGAACATTTAATTTTGCAAATTATATAAGTTACATAAAGGTAAGTCATTAAACACAAATATATGATGAAATGTATCAATTTGAATGATAAAAATTGGCTTGAATTATACTTGTAATTGGTTGGATTACAATTGTAAGTGTTAGTGCAGGAAAAATGGAAAATTTGGGTGAGAAATGAGGCTAGGAAATGGCCTTATTTTGTCCACACAGAGAGACACACGGGCATTGGTACATGGGTGAGAAATAAGGCTAGGAAAAATGTAATTGGTACATGGGTATGTTTCTAGCTGTGTGTCCCCTACATTTAATTTTGAAAAACAGAATGCTCAGAATTGAACACATGGGCAAAGACACGGGCGTGTGTCTCAGCCGTGTGGGTGACACGGCCTTGAACACGGGCGTGTGTCATGCCGTGTGAAACCTGCACCTAATTCAAATTAAAATAATTAACCACACGGCCTAGCACACGGGCGTATGGCATGGCCATGTGGCGCAAGTCAGAGAGCAACCTAAATTGGACACGGCCTAAGGCACGGGCGTGTTTAAGGGTCACACGGGCTTGTCCCTTGGGCCACACGGATGTGTGAGCCCTGCACCTTGGAAAATTTTTGAAATGTCGAGAAAAATTCTTAGAGTTTCCGATTAAGTCCCGACTCATTGTTTGTATTGGGCCTCGAGGGTCCATTTAAGGGACGTTCTGAACAATCTCTATTAATGAATAGAGATTTACATAATTTATCTGAAAATATTCTGAAAAGTTTCGGTAATGCTCTGTAGCCCTGTTCCAATGATGGATATGGGTTAGGGGTGTTACATTTATTTGAAACGCTCCCATGCTTCAAACGATGACTCCTTCTAGTTGCTGAAAATTGATAATGTCCATCCGCAACTTCATGGTCCTGCTCAGAGGGAAGTCCTTGGGAAGGAAACGATTAAAGAGCTCATTCCAAGTGGTGATGTAGTCCACTGGCTAGGAATCCAACCACATAAATGTGCCATCACATAAAGAAAAAGGGAATAACTGAAGACATATCATCATCGGGTACTCTATTATATTTAAATGTATCACAAAGAGAGAAAATGTAACAGCTTATTTTTCAGTGGTGTCGGAAACAGTAGTTTCAGGGCCACAAATCCGACAAGTGGATTCGTAAATATTATTATTTAATAATTACGAGCCAAATATAGTATTATAATAAATTTTTATTTGATAATTTATATTACTCGAACGAATAAGTAAGTTAAAGTGGTAAATCCTAAAGTCAAGTGATTTTAGAAAAGGAGGTATTGGGACCTCGTTTCTATAAACCAAGCTCATAAATATTTTATTAAATATTTAAGGAGTGTTATTAAGGTCATATTACAGTTTGGTTAAGAAATTTTATCATTTAAATAGTTAATTAATTAAAAAGGACTAAATCGTAAAAGTTGCAAAAGTGAGTTTTATTAGTTAAAAGGTGTTAATTGGTAAATTATTAAAGTTACAAGAGTTAATGTGGCAATTAAGCCATAATTATTTGGTAAGTGCGGTTGGATTTTCATTTTTAAATTTAAAATATTTTTATTTAATTAAAGTAAAAAGGTAAAAAGTTGTATATTATAGATTTTTCTTAACTAAATAAATTAGATAATTAAATTTGGAGGTTCTATGTTGCAATTAGACCATAATAATGAATTATGGCCTGGATGTAGGAATTGAAAAGAAAAAAACTTATAATTTAATATATGTTTATTAATTAAATAAAAGTTAAAGTAATAAAATAAAACAACCAAAAGCATCCATCATCTTCTTTCTTTTATTTCCTTAGCCGAGCACCATGGAAGGAAGGAGGGACTTTGAGTTTTCTATTTTTCTTTGCATGTAAGTATTTTTTGACTTGTTTTTCATGAATTTGTGTATTTTTGATGGTTGTTTTGATATCTAGGTAAATTCAGGATTAATTTGTTACACCATCAAACATTTAGAAATTTACCATTGATGATTTTGAATGTCTTTGATGCTAATTGGTTTTTTTGAAAGCTTGATTGTTAGATATGCTTATTTTATTAAGTGATTTTTAATGATTTTAATATTTAAGGATTAATTTGTTGAAATACTAAAACTTCATGTAAATATTGGGAATTGATAATGGATATGGGCTGATTATAAATCATATGAAATTGGGCTAGTTGGTATTTTGATTAAATGTGGATAATTAATGAATTTTAGGATTTAGGACTAAATTGCAAAATAGTTAAAATATTGGGGGTAATTTAGTAAATTCATAAAGATAAGGGTTATAGGCTTGAATTAATTATTTTAAATGCTGGAATGAGATTAACTGAATAAAAATATTTATCTAGATCAAGAAACAACTTGAACGGACACAAATCGCGAAAAAGCCAAAATAGCAGAATAGTAGTCGGTTCATGTTAAAAGTCGTTTTTGAGTTTAGGTAAGTTTGTAGTCCTTAAACTCGAACTTTATTTATTTAATTAGTTTGATTATTAGTTAATTTTAAAATTATGAAATTTAATATAGAAGATTAATGTAAAGGATTTAAATTATAAATTGAAGAATTGTGGAATGATGTAATTACGTATGTATTTTTCGGTTTATCTAACTAGCGCTAGGCGCAAATCATTGTCGGTTTATTCGACTAGTGTTGGACATACATTTGATATCGTCAGTTTATCTAACTAACGCTGGGCGCAACTCATTGTCAGTTTATCCAACTAGTGCTGGGTACACATTTGATATCGTGGGTTTATCAGACTAACGCTGGGAGTAAAATATTGTCGGTTTATCTGACTAGCGTTGGGCACACATTTGATATCGTCAGTTTATCTGACTAGTGCTGGGTACACATTTGATATCGTCGGTTTATCAGACTAACGCTGGGAGCAAAATATTGTTGGTTTATCTGACTAGCGCTGGGTACAAAATATTGTCAGTTTATTCGACTAGTGCAAGGCACATCTATCGTTGATTTATCCGACTAGCGTTGGGCGCAAAACTTTGTTACAGCTTATCTATCGGGCACTAGGTGCCAATAACAGATTGATCCATGTTGATTATGTATAAACAATCCATTGAAGAAGGTTTAAAAGAATATAAATGAAAAGGTTGAAAAGGATATCAACGAAAAGGTTGGTATCTCATCCTTCAATCGTTCGCTATTCAGGTAACATGTTTCAAGTGAGATATGTATCACAAGTAGGAATATGAGATGAATATTTGACTAGTATAGTTTGGTGATGAATATAAATGTCTTGTTGTAGTTATATGTTTCATGAGTCTTTATATATGTTAATTAGTTATGTTTGTGGTGGGTTTAAAGAGTAAAATGGATATATGAGTATTTTCTAAGTATCCGATGTTATTTCATTAGTTACATTGGGTAATCAAGGATTAATGGAATGAATACAAATATATGTATGGAAAGTTACATGGTTATTATTTGTAAATTGAAAATTAATGTTGTGAAGAATTGATATAGGATTTGATGATGGTGAATTAAGTGTTGAATGGAATTTGGAAGGCAAAGCTTATTACGCACGTTCAAGATTAGTTGTATTTATATGTCTTATTGGTTCATTTGCTAACCTTTGAAACATGTGTGTATAGAAATGGTATAGAAATGAAAGGTGTGCAATTGGCGTATAAAGGAATTCATGTTTGAATGGTTTAAATTTTGTATGTTCGGTAAGACTAAGTTCATGTTATACGAGCTTACTAAGCTTAATGCTTATGTTAGTTATTTCATTTCTTTGTAGGTTATCAGAAAGCTCAATCAGTTGGGAACATCGTCGGAGCACAATCACACTATCTATCGATCTGTTTTGTTTTTTTTTTTAATGTTTTAACCTAAGGTTATAAATGGCATGTATAGGGTTGTATGTTAAATTGGTATGCTTTGGTTTGTGTCAAGCTTTGGTATGTTTTAATATCTTTTGTTACTAATTGGGCATGGCCTTTTGAAATTATGAAAGAAATGGTTGATTGATATGTGTTTAGTTCATTGAAGTGATTAAATGATACATGTGATTTGGCTTGTTTAGTTTGATCACATGGTGTATTTTGGCTCTTCTTCTGTCTAGTAGTATATATATATAGTTTGGTTTGGCTTGTATATGTTTAGACTTTTATGGATATGGTCATTTTAATTTTACTTATCTAAAGTGGTAAGTTTTGATGGTATAATTTGAAAAGAAATGATCTTTTGGTATTCATGATGTATGATTGAGATATGATATTTTAATTTAGTTCATGAATGGTTTTGGAGTGTGAATTGGAGAGTCTATTGATGACATATTAGTTAGTCATAGGTTGGATGAGAATTTGGCATGTTTTTTATGCTTTGAATGTACTTTTAACCATGTGAAATAGGTTAGATATGGTGTGCATTGGTATGCAAGTAATTGAATTTGAAATGGTTTGTTTTAAGGGGCACTTTTTGCTGCACACGGCCTGGGTCACACGACCGTGTGTCATATTAATTTATGTGCAAGTTTAACGCAGTTTGACATATGGCCTACGACACGGCCGTGTGACCCTAGTCAGTGAGTTACACTGTTTGAACATAGGCTGGGGCACCGTCATGTGTCCCATTGTTCGAATGCTCACACGGCTGTGTGACCCCTATTTTGAAAATTCTCAAGTTTGGCTTGAAATTTTTGATTTGTTTCGAATAAGTCCTTGATTGTTTCCAAACTGTTTTTTAAGGCCTATTAGGTTTAGTCCCGAAAAAGTAATTATGCTATAATTTAATTATGTTATCTAATGTTCATATATAAATTGCATGTTAATTCTGTTTCGATGTTAAATATTTTATTTTGTACAGTAATGCTTTGTAACCTTGATCTAATGACGGAGACAAGTCAGGGGTGTAATAGAAAAAAGGTTTAAGGTGTTTATTAGGATCCTTATTCATGGAGCTCTTAAATTGCAAGTTGCATTGAATCATCTGAATCATTGTCGGCTCGATCTTAAAGTTGTTAGAATTAATTATCAGGTGGTTGTTAGCTTTAATTTCAAGTGGCGTACATGCACCGAGGGAAAGAGAATCAACACAAATACAATAAATATATAAATATATATATAGTGGTTATCTAGAAGTGTGACAGGTCAGTTGTAATATTTTTATGTTACAAAGAAACACAGAGAGTTCGGATGATAAGGTGATTAACAATGCTAATGCATGCAAAGAAGAAGTCTAGCCAGTTACTCACTAAGTATTATAAGATGACAAATCATTATTAATGATTAATTATGTTGTCTAATACCTAGAAGGACTAAATTGCAAAACAATCAACAATGCACAAAAATCAATTCAAAGAGCAAAAGTGGTTGGTTGACATACATGTTTCTAGTTAATTCTTGGATTAGGGATCTAAAGGGTTCACACTCCTAATTGATCCAATTTTACCTTTCATTTATCATTTTATCAAATTAGACGATTTAGTCCAATTTATCTCTTAACTTCACTAAACTAAATTGGGACAATCAAATTGGTTCCTAATAGGTTCTTCTCTTGGTCTCACTTATCTAATTGTTGACCTAGAGACATCAATTTTAGGTTTTAAAGTTAATTTAGTCTAATTTTTCCAATTGAATCTAGAATATACCAATTCTGGTTTAAAACGTAGTTATGAGTCAAAGGTCAAACAACCTAACCAAAAATATATTAAAAACCAATCATAATTCTAATACTAAACGAACAAGGAGTCGTTCCTTCGCCATTTAAAAACTATAAATATACATACACAGATATTAGAATTCATTGATTTGTTTTTCGTTTTACGCTGACTCTGGTAAAGCGTTATTTCCTTAACTAGTTTTCGTTTACAAATGATATATAATGGAATCTTCGTCTTCATGGTTTGCATGTTTTTATTTTGTGGTTGTACAGTTGGATTAATCCATTGAAGGTAAATAATGGAGAAGGTGGTAAACATGAGCCATTGGAGAAGAAAACCTGTTTTGTGGATGGTAATGGTGATTCAATTATCACTGTTTCTCTCTGTTTTCTCTACTGAAATAAATGCCAGGTTCTTCCTTAATCTCTTCTCCCCACCCCACCCCCCACCCACACATTTTCACTTTCTGTTTCGGGTTCGAGTTTGAGTTTTGCCTCCTGCTCGACTTTGGGTTTAATCCAAATCGCTGTTTTCTCGTCTGTTTCACAAAGCATTGAGTTTTCGGGCTATAGGTTTAGGGACATCATAGCCTTTTTCACACTTAATCTAAACCACAAAGGCAAGATTAAATTCTGACCGGTTACCACCATAACTTGGTAATAGAGTTGGTATCTCAACAGTTCCACATCCTCCCTTTGACAATTTCTTTTAATACAAATTATTTTTCTAGTATTATTTATCATGTCTTTAACCGATGAAATCAAATTCAAGTGTAGATATTAATACAGACATTTGAAAGGTCATAATAGTTTTAAGTAAAATAAAAGAGCTGGAGAATTATAGCATACATTAGTCATACTTTTCCAAACAATTTAAAGTTCAACTTTTCGATTCTTTTTCCCTTTTTTAGAATTGTTCATATACTTAAAAATTATTATTATGTTTGATTAATTGCAGAAAATTCCTAAAGGACAACGACATTAACACTAATGATGTCCGGTTACACATAAGTGATCGCCGAGTAAGATTCATATTCTTACACTGTTCTTATAATTTGTTTTCTTTTTTTTTCATTATTATAATTAACTCTTTTTTATTTTTTTTTTATTTTTTAGGTGATTATTGATAATGGGCTTGTTGAAGTCACTATCGAGAATCCATCTGGTTACTTGATAGGAATTAAACATAAAAAGATGCAAAATGTACTTGAAAGGAGAAACCACAATTCTAATAGAGGGTATTCAACTTTTCTTGAGTTTTAATTAACGGTCGCAAGGTAATATTATCGTTGTGGTTTTATTGTTTCCATTACTTACATTTTATGTTTTAGGTACTGGGACATTGTGTGGGATGGTGATTCCTATGACAAGTAAGTTCTTAAACCCCAAATAATTTTTTTTTTTTTTTTTTTTGACATACTCTATCCTCATTTAGAAATTAAAACATTTTTTGTTTTAGGAACTAATTTAAAATTTTAATGATAATTTGAGGTTTTCATGTTTTAGGAACTAATTTAAAATTTTAACTATAATTTGAGATTGTCAAGTGGAACTAACCCTCATTTTAACTATTTAACGTTTCATAACAGACTAGAAACCAAACACGTCGAGGTCATAACACAAACTAGAGATATTGTAGAGCTTTCCTTTACCAAAACATGGAATTCTAAAAACCATGGCAAGACAATTCCCTTGAACATACAAAAAAGGTACATAGTCCGGCGCGGCATCTCGGGAGTCTACATGTATGGCATTTTCGAGCGCAAGGAAGATTTTCCGAAAGCTCACATGTACCAAATAAGGATTGCTTTCAAGCTCAAGGAAGACAAGTAAAAAACATGAAACCTTGATAACAACTATATATATATATATGGTACACGTATATGTGACATTTTTTATTTTTTGAATTAGGTTCCGATTCATGGCGTTATCGGACACAATACAACGAGTCATGCCTCGAAGTGAAGATCGAGTCAAAGGTCATAGTAAGCCTCTTGACTTTAAAGAAGCTGTTTTATTGATAAATCCATCAAATCCAAAGCTTAAAGGAGAGGTAATAATTTTCTTATAGCCTTTTAAAACAATTAAATCACATACAAAATAATGTTCTAACTAAGTGCCTCAAAAAGAACAGGTTGATGATAAGTATCAATATTCTACTGAGAATAAAGATAACAAGCTTAACGGTTGGATATCGGACCACGATGCTGTCGGTTTTTGGATAATGACTCCTAGTAATGAGTTTCGAACCGGCGGTCCGCATAAACAAGACCTTACTTCTCATGTCGGTCCGACTGCTCTTTCGGTAATTTTATTTATAAGCCTAACACAAACAATTTTTTTATAATGTTTGTCATAAAATCGATTTGATTCAATTTCATTTTCATGATTTAGATGTTTGTTAGTACACATTATACTGGGACTGAAATAGACACATTCTATAAGGAAGGAGAGGCTTGGAAAAAAGTTTTTGGTCCGGTTTTGATATATCTTAATTCTGCTTCTTCAAAGGACGATGATCACCGAAAGATCCTGTGGAATGATGCTAAAAGACAGGTTTTTTTATCGCTTTTAATTTCAGTCCCTGTTTTTTTTCTCATTAAGTACATATTAAATAGTTAAATTTTAGTGTTACTCTATTTTTGGTTTTTCTAATTTTATATTGTCAGTAGGTAGTCAAAATAGTTAATACGTTTAATTAATGATGTTTTATTATAGAAACCAAATTATACCAAATCAAATCACAAATTATACCAAATACCAATACCAAAATTTTCCCATATTTAATTATAATAACCATTTAAACTCTTGATTTTTTATTTTTATTTTTTTACTATTAGTTGAGTGAAGAAATTGAAAGTTGGCCTTACAATTTCACTCGATCAGAAGATTTTCCTCACTCTCAACAACGAGGACAAGTTAATGGACAACTGCTGGTGCAAGACCGGTATTTGTTTAGTTAGCCCTTCTATTTCTTCGTCCAATTCAATTTAGTATTGCATAAAGCTTATCTTTACTTTAATTTTCTTGGTGTTTAGGTACATGGATAAGCAATTAATGCAGGCAAAATCTGCCTTTGTGGGGTTGGCCCCCCCTGGAGAAGCTGATTCATGGCAAAAAGAAGGAAAGGTTAATATTATGAAATTTTTTTGCATATTAGTCCCTAAATTTCAAAACTTTCCAAGTACACCCTCAAATTAAAGTATTATTCTAGCCAGGTCCTTTAGTTAGTCTACCAGCTTATGTCAAATATAAACCGATAGCTAGATTCGCAAAAAGACTTGATTGAAATGTTACTTTAATACGAAGATTCAACTGATTTTATCATGTTATTGTTTTGTCTACAGGGCTACCAATTTTGGACCCAAACCGACAAGATTGGTCGTTTCAACATAAAAAATGTCCGACCAGGGGTGTATAATTTGTATGCTTGGGTCCATGGTTTCATTGGAAGCTACAAATTAGATCTCAATATAACTATCCAACCAGGTTAATTTCATATATTATTGATCTCTTTCAATTATAAATTTCATTACAGATTGGTTCCTTAAACAAATATTTGAATACCAGGAAATAAGATCGAATTGGATACACTAATATATGATCCACCAAGAAATGGACCAACATTGTGGGAAATTGGGATTCCAGACAGGACAGCGGCCGAGTTCTTCATACCTGAACCATACCCACAATATTTCAACTCAATTACCAATGATGGTGCAGACAAGTAAGCTCTTTATGTCTTAACAACATGGTCGAGATTCGAATCCTTTTTTTGCCTAAGATTTCAACATGAATTTTCAATTTTTCATTAACTTATTTAATGTTATTATAACAATGAGCAGATTCAGGCAATATGGATTGTGGGATCGATACTCGGATATTTATCGTGATAGTGACCTTGTCTACACTGTGGGTACAAGCAACTATTCAAAGGATTGGTTCTTTGCTCATGTTCCAAGGTGCCCTTTTTTTAATTCATTAATTTCATCAACATCTTCGAATGTTTTTCATGGTTGATTTAGACATTGGATTTAATTTTGGATAGGATAAATTTGTATCAGATTAATTTAAATTTTAGAATTTACAAGTTATTTTAAGTTTGAATTCTAATTGAGTATTTAGGTCGAATCATCTAGAGTTTAGATTATTTTAAGTCATTAGTTCTAATCATTTTTAATTTGGATCATTTTTAAGTTTGCGCTAATCAAGTTTAATGTGCAGACTTTTATAATAAAATAGGATTACATTAAATTTGAATTCAAATTACTAAACGTTTAAAGTTCAAATTAGAATTGACAAGTCTAATCTTAGGGATTTAACTTAAGAGCCCCTTAAAATTTTTGAAAATTTTAATTTGACTTTGAAAACTTTGAAAATTTTAATTAAACCTTTTAAAATTTTTGAAAATTCTCATTACTTTTCTCAAAATTTAAAAGAAAATTAATTAAACTCCCTAAATTATTTTTTTTTAAATTCTTAACCCCAAAACTTAATGCTATGTTATGCCATTGTCTAATCCGTTTTTTGATCCTTGTCAATTACAGGAAAATCGGGGACGATAGGTACCGACCAACAACATGGCAAATCAAATACAATCTCCAAGATGTAAACAATAGAGGAACCTACACTCTCCAAATGGCAATAGCAGCAGCTTCTTTTGCAGAAGTAGAGGTACATAAATCTCATCTTACATTTCTATCAGTTATCAGAGATATCTTTTTCATCAACCACTTATTCACGAATTGGCATCTACAGCTTCGATTCAACGATCCAAATTCCGATCGACCTCATTTTACAACCAGAAGAATCGGTTACGACAACGCCGTACCAAGGCACGGGATTCATGGATTGTACAGATTGTACAGCATTGAAGTACCTGGATATAGATTTCGTAACGGGAGCAACACAATATATCTTACTCAGACAAGAAGTGACAACTCTTTTGAAGCAGTTATGTATGATTACATTCGGTTAGAAGGGCCTAATAGTTTAAACAATTAATTAATGGTATCAACTATCAAATGTGATTTGTTCTTTGTTTCTTAAAATTCTTTTTTAGATGGTAATATGATTGTAATTCAAGCCTTGATTTCTATTACTTTGGCAACATTCAATTGTATATGAATATTAATTTTATGAATTAAATTATTTGGTGTTTGGTAAATAGAGTTTTGAGCTTTTTTTTTTAATTTATTTGGACACAAATTGAGAATTTGATAATTAAAATCTCTAATTGTAGTGTATGATGAATAGAAGTTTGTAAGAGCTTTTTGAGTACCTTCAAAATAAAAAAACATAGGGATAGACAATTTTTTTCACAACTGATTGGGAATAACATATGTGAAAAGACATATCTGATTATGCTTGCTAAAAAATTATTCACTAACTAATTTCCATAATGAATGTTTATTTAAATAAAAAATACTTTTGCAACTAAGGAATTTAAGAAATTTGTTTATTTAAATTTTCAAAAATATTCACTAATTAATTTTCATAATATGGATGTGTTAATTCTTCGGTAATAGTGTTTTATTTCAATAATTTCACCAGACTCAAGTATTATAAACAAATAAATAGTTAACAATAAATTGTGTCATACCCTTATTTGTCATTTTACATATCAACTTTCAGTTATTAGTTAAGTTTTATCTAATACTTTTAAATAAACAGTTAATAAAATCAATCAAACAGTCAAATCAGCCACTCTAATTAATTATCAGCCAATTGCCAAATATAATTTTCGTAAAGAAGATCAAGGATTGAGTATAGAAATTATCACAATTAGAGAAAAACAATTCAATTTAAAAAAATTGAAAGCAACCAACAAACCTACTTGGCATTGGTTGGTTAAGTTTGTTATGAAAATTGATAATGGATAATAGGCCCACTGCAAAAAAAACCAACTTAACCAGCATAATTGAGACGATTGAACCAAGCCATTGATTAAATCAATTAAGTCAATTTAAATTAAATTTTGCGAAATAATTATATATAAGATTTTTTTTAATGCATATAAAGTCTTGAAAAAGAGAGGCTATCTCGATCTGAAAATGAAGTTTTTTTTTGTGAATTGAACATGAAAATTTTAAAACAATTCAAGTACTCAAACAAAATTTATCACATGGTAAAAGAGATAAAAATTATGAAAATTTAAAATTACAGGGACTGAGCTTGATAGCTTTTATATCTAAATGGAAGGGAAAAACTTTTAAGAGGAGGGCCTCAATGTGTTACCAATGTCAATGACAAATTTGTATTTAACATCACCTTTGAGAAGGCGATCAATGTCTTGATAGCTATAACTTCAATATTTGTTTTTATGTTGTGTTTAGCTGCGAAATCAATCATTTCTTGGGTTTCTTTCAATTCTCTAATCATGCTTCCTCCTATTAATTTCCTCCCAGTCCATTTTGTGATGCCAAAATTAAACCGTTAACATCGAAATTAACCATTTTACGACTCAAATTTAAAGATATTAATTTGTCTTTGAATTTTTTGAAAAATTTAATTAAACTTTTTAAATTTTTTGAAAATTTTCATTAGTTTTCTCAAAATTTTAGAATAAAATAATTATACTCCCTAGATTATTTTAAAAAAGTTCATTAACCCCGAAAAGTTAATATCATGTTACGCCACTGTCTAATCCGCTTTTTATCCTTGTCAATTACAGGAAAATCGGGAACAATAGAATCCAACCAACAACATGGCAAATCAATACAATCTCCAAGATGTAAACAATAGAGGAACCTACACTCTCCAAATGGCAGTAGCAGCAGCTTCTTTTGCAGAAGTAGAGGTACATAAATCTCATCTCACATTTCCATCATTTATCAGAGATATCTTTTTCACTTACTTTCACTATTTCAACCACTTATTCACGAATTGGTATCTACAGGTTCGATTCAACGATCCAAATTCCAGTCGACCTCATTTTACAACCAGAAGAATCGGTTACGATAACGCCGTACCAAGGCACGGAATTCACAGATTGTACAGCATTGAAGTACTTGGATATAGATTTCCTAAAAACACAATATATCTAACTCAGACAAGAAGTGACAACCCTTTTGAAGCTGTAATGTATAATTACATTCAATTAGAAGGGCCTAATAGTTTAAACAATTAGTTAACGTTATCAAATGTGCAATTTAGGATGGTTCTCTTTTTCTTTTTAATTCTTTTTTTAATTTTTTTATTATTGTAATTCAAGCCTTGATTTTTATGATTTTAGCAACCATTCAATTGTATATTGAATATAAATTTTATGAATTAAATTATGACGTGTTTGATAAACAAAGTTTTGAATTTTTTTTTGATTGATTTAGACAAAAATAGAAATTGGGTAATCAAACCCTCTAATTGAGATAACACGCTGATGTAACCTATTTTAACCATTGCAAAAACCACATTATCTATCATATTTGAGATGGTTGAAGCAAGCCATTGATTAAATTGATTAAGTCAGTTTGAACCAACTTTTGCTCATCTCTAATCACGATTAACCTTAAGAAATAATTATATCATAAAAAAAATTTTAATGCACATAAATGTCTAGAAAAAGAGAGGCTATCTCAATCCATAACTGAACATGAAAATTTTAAAACAATTCAAGTACTCAAATAAATTTTATCACATAGTAAAGGAGATGAAAACTACCGGAATTTAAGACTACAGGAACTAGTCTCGATGGTTTTTATATCTAAATGGAAGGGAAACACCTTTAAGAGGAGGGCCTCAATGTGTTACCAATGTCAATGACAAATATGTATTTAACATCACCTTTGGGAAGGCGATCTATGGCGGTATTCACATAGTCCATAACTATAACTTCAATGTCTGTTTTATGTTGTGTTCAGCTGCAAAATCAATCATTTCTTGAGTTTCTTTCATTCCTCCAATCATGCTTCCTCCTATTAATTTCCTCGCTGTCCATTTAGTGATGCAGAAATTATACCGTTAATATCGAAATTAATCATTTCACGACTCAAATTTAAAGATATATAAATTACCTTGAATCAAAGGAAATACTTGTAACTCAAATGGTTTCCCTGGAATACCAAGAATCACAAGTTTCCCATGAGATTTCAACAGCCCAAGCAATGGCAACAATGGATGTTGGGCAGATACCGTATCGTTGATTCCATCCAATGTGCCAATGGCAGCCTAAACATGCAAAAAGAAGGTAAGGCTAGGGATGACAAAGAAACAGGACGGAGGTTGAGATGTCCTCATCCATCTCCGTCCCACGATTGTATTAATGAAGAATTTACTAAAATTGTCTCAAGTGAAATTCGTAGAGTGACTCGGGTTTTATAATCCATACATACCTGAAGCTGATCTTGGTTTCGGCTGACTAAAAACGAATCGGCACCGAGATTTTCCAATGCTTCCTTTTGCTTACTAGGAGATGTGCTGATCACCGTAACATTGGTTCCCATTGCCTTTGCAAATTTCACAGCTAAGTGGCCTAGTCCTCCTAGTCCAACAACACCAACACGCAAACCAGGCTTATCGAGTCCATAGAATCTCAACGGACTATACACCGTGATTCCGGCACAAAGAAGAGGGGCAGTAGCATCAAGAGGCAGGTTCTCAGGAATGCTGACGACAAAGTGTTCATCGACAACCATAGTGTTGGAGTAACCTCCATGTGTAACAGCTCCATCATAGTACTTTGTCCCATAGATGAAAATCATTTTGGGACAGTAATTCTCAAGATTGTTGATGCAATTGTCGCAAGAATGGCATGAACCAACCATGTAGCCAACTCCAACTCTATCTCCAACTTTGAACTTTTGAACCTTACATCCAATTTCAGTCACTTCACCAGCAATCTCATGCCTGCATAAAATCTAATGCAACTTAGCAACGAAAATGAACGAAGATAAAAAAGAGTTAACAGAACCAAGTGTTAGTACAAGTGCTGGTAGAATGGTAAGGGACATTGTATTTTCAGGGAGAGAACACAGCTCCAAACTTTAAAGACATATTGTTGAGAGTAGCAACTACGATTTTGAATTATTTTTATAGACAATAGAATAAACACGAAAGATATAAATGGAGACAATCGGAGTTACCCGGGGACAAGAGGATAATTGGAATTTCCCCATTCATTCTTAACCGTATGAAGATCTGAATGGCATATCCCACAATAAAGCACCTTGAAAGTCACATCTTTTTCCCCTGTTTCCCTGCAAATCTCACATCACATTTGTTTAGCAAACAAATAGAAAAAAGGTAAATTGTAACGAAGTCCTTGTATTATGTAATTTTAATATATTTAGTTCCTCTACTATTATTTGATAAATTTTTTTGGACACGTTGAAAGTCGAGACTCATTTCATCAAAAGAAATACAAAAGATCTTAAAACCAAAAAAACAACATCAACACCAAGAGAACACCCTAAAGAAAAAAGTAAGTGTCTGTGTCATCACCCCTTTTAAACAATTGAAATGTTGGAGGGATCATTATCATACAATGAGGTTTTAATCATTTATTCAAAGAAGTCGAGTAAATGTGTATGATCCCTTCTACACGAAGATCCTCCATTTCAGCTGGTTAAAATGAACTTTAGATGAAGACCCATGAATATGCAAGTCCACCGCCACATGCAACCATGAATATGCATACTGGGTCAAATCCAATAACATGCCAAGACCCAAATAAAGGTCACAATATGGAACAAAATACAAAAATCCAGAAAATTGAAGCCCACCATCATGGGAAGGGCCCCACCAGAACAACCAAACTCCCAACCACCAAACAAGGCACCGGCGAGCCATCAATGCCGACATCCGCCACAAATGTCATCGAGAAAACAAAGAATGCCATACCAGTCAAGCTGGTGATGGCCAGCTATTGTGAGAACTAGTTTAGTATTAGAGTACGCTAGGCCGGTCTGGTTGTTGGCTGCATGCACGGTGGTGATACCAAAGGGGCCAACCTCAGGATAATAAAATGAGTTTTTTGCAAGATTAGAGAAATTCATTTCCATTAATTCAATAAATGATTTATTTTATAAAAACTACTTTAATATTACATAAACATATTGACATTTGACTGATATGATAAATTTTTTTTATTTTTTCTATATTTTAAGAGTGTAAAAAAAATTCAAATAAATATATATATCACATCATCACACTTTTTTCTAAAAATTATTAAATTAAGATAAACGGACTAAATCCACTAAAAATACACAATACCTAAATTATTTTATAGAATTTTACCATTAAAAAAACACCCTTTAGAAGAAGAAACGCAGATTTAATGATAAAATATAGTAAATAACAAACACTTTGTGAAAAAATTGTAAGGGAGAAATAACACCAGAGCTATCTTTGGCTGCCCATCCCAAAGCCTTGTTGGCGTGCACTTCTTCTGGCAATCTTGTCATTGTTTGAATATCTAATTTTTGGAATTAAATTCTTCAAAATTTGGATCTGTTTTTGTTCTTTCTTTCTCAAAAGCTTCAACTTTATAGCTTAAAAACAGGCTTTATATTTAGCTTTTCATGAAGTTTAATCATTTAAGAATTTTATAGGATTTATAATCTGAATACTTAATTGTGTAGCGTTATTTGAGGTTAATATTTTTATTCTACATTTATATCTTTGAATTTAATGCCTATTAAACTAATGCTCAATAAATTTATTGCAGATTCTCTCCCAATACCATAAGCTGTTACAACGGATGTTTTAATGGTAATTAAGACAGTTTAATAAAAAAATTTACAAATTTCGGTTTCACAATTTATGTCTATGGACTCTCGTTCGAAGAATGAATCAAAACATTTTCAGTATAATATTTAAGTTACAGTTTATCTATAAAATATACAGTAGGTCATATATAGAGTGATCCCTAATTTGATCGAATGTTTGACTCGAGATTCGACTTTTTACTATTGTCTGATTCTCCCGTTTTCTAGTTTTTTTATCAAGTATACGTTCGTCACTCATCTTAATTCACAATGTATGGTCTAGATAACCAATGTCCTGCTCACTCTCCCTTACTCGTCAACATTCTCCCTAAGACATCTAAGGACATGTGTCACCTCTTGGGGGTAACCAAGCCTGTACTTGACATTTTTGAGGCTCTAGGCAAAACAATAAAATAAGGTTTTAGATTCCTTAAAAGTTGTAGAAAAAATATTTTAGATCCTTAAAAGTTAGTAAAAAAAATTGACATTTTGCTTCCAAATGCTCTCCTATGTATAGAAATAATGAATTTAAAGGATTAGGAGTATAAAACTCACCATTTTAAATCGAATAATCATCCAAAAATGCATTAAGAATGAGGCTAAAACATGTTACTTTTGGCCTTTATCAAATATTCCCACACTTAAGCGTTTGTTTGTACTCAAACAAAATCCCCAGCCCACATTCAAGTTAACTTTTCTTAATTTATTGTTTTCACCAATCATGTTTTAGGACAACCTATAGATAATCATACATTGGAAATTCAACCAAAATGACACTAAAGAACACAAGCAATTCAAGCAACGATTTTTAAAACATAAAAACATAGGCACTCCCCTATCTCAATAATTACTTGAAACTCAAACTCAACAAGAATTGACATCCTTATAAGGTTCACTCAAAGCACTCAAGGTGTTTAAGGTTCAAATTATATGCACTCAACAATCAAACGAGAAATATTATTACCATATGTTTGCTTGAAAATCAAATCTCTACCACTATAAAATGAGATGACACACCAATCAAGAGGTCTTACATGGTTGTAATGGGACTTAGATTAAGGGTATGGAAAAGGACAAAAAAGTTGGTTATAATCGAGATCAAATTGATAAATTACCAAACTAGACAAAAAAAATCAGTTGCTAATTAAAAGAAATTACATCAACAAGAATAATAACAAATGGAACTAAGCTTTTCAACAAAATATGGAACTAATTATTCAAGTTAAATCAAATATTTTTTTTATATTTTTTTCTTTTTTTCTTTTTGAACTTTTCCTCCTTTTTTATTTTTTTATTGATTTTTTCAAAAAAAAATTCAACAATTCAAATAATGGAACATAGTTAGGCAACTAACCAAAATAAATCTCGATAAAAAGGGAGTCAATAAAAATGATAATTTTACAACATAAATATGAGTTATGGGTTAACATTAACAGGTTAGGAAAAAATGTGTTAGGATTAACGGGGTTTACTAAGGGTTAATTCAATAGGTAAGCTTTTTGCAAGTTAAGTGAGTTAAATCCTAAGTGTCTCTATCATCTCAGTATATCAAATCAATAATATAGTCTCAATATGCATAATCGAAGCAAGTTCTAAAATAACAAATCAAGTTGACATACTCACAACCAAAAATAAAATGAGCACAAAATAAAATATATGCTCTATAGGTTCAAAAGCTCAAAAAATTATGGTTTTGATGTCAAACTTATAATTTCAAATTTCAAAACAATTTTTCAGTTTAGGGAGACAACCTAAAATATTTATTTCTGAAAAACAACTTATCATGCTTGACTCTCTCATGTCTTAAAGTATAAATCAACCAATACATAACAATCCAAAACAACATAATAAAAAATTCAAATAAAATAATTCACTCTAATGAAGGGTATGAGAAAATTACTTAAACACAACAAATAATTCAGAGATTTTATCATAGACATACAAACAACCTCCCCACACTTAAGATGTACATTGTCCTCAATGTATAAATAGATATAAGCACAAAATAAGCACAATATCAAAAGAAAGGAAGAGAATTGAAATTGCCCTAAATTTGGATGAAATCGTCAGAATAGTGAAAACCGGCATTGTGGGAAAATCTAAATGAAGTGCATGTTTTCGAGCAAAAGAACAGTGATCGTCATCGTAAGAGGCGTTGGGATCGTGCGGTGCATAATTAGAATGAGAGATATAAATGTGCTAGTGAATCGATGCAAAGTCATGTCGATGTTATCGAACCACTCAAAGCATCGCTGCTCAAAACGGTCAAACCGTTCGGAGAGATCTTCGAGTGTAACAGTGAGAGTAGCGATAAGGTGACTCGGATATGGATAATAAGGTGGGTCCTCATGGTGAGAAGGATCATCATCGAGAAACTCCCTGTGTTCATGTTGACGATTAGAATGAGATAATATATATCGACGGGGACTCACTCCATATTGTCGCTTAATCATCCTCATATGACTCATAATCGATAATCCCTGAGAGATTATCTATCCAACCAGTGTAAAGGATGATGTCAACTCCGAAGTATCAATAAGGTCAAAATACCTCGCTAGGCGAGTCACGTAAGGGCTCAAACAGATAGGACCCTTCCTACTACGGTCAGACTGGTGGCAAAAAGATAAGGCGATGAAGTATGCAAGATCAAGTGAACGTCACATCGCCATGCTCCAACAAAAATATGCATCATAAGTACCGATGACCCCAGTGTTCTCCTTACGATCGGTCAATGTGTGGGCCAAAATGGCATGGATGTAGTGTAGTGCCGGAGGTAAAGAAGTTGCCTTCGACTGACTTGGGTTATATTGTGTCACAGTTGGAGCAATATTAATCCAACAAAGAGAAAGTAACTGATGGATGTGCTGGTATAATATGGGGAACCCCTCGGTACTCATGAATTTCTCATAATAGAGTCCAAGTGCGGCTTCAAAACCCGAGACGCTCAAATAATGTGTCACACCCCCGAGCTTGCATGTTAAAGGATTTTTCACCTGGGAGAGAACTGAAACTGCCCTAAACTATCCTACTATGGCATTGCATATTGAAGGAAGAATATAGAATATAACTTTTGTGTCAGCTCTAAATAAGTCAGCTCGACGATGGTGAAAAATCGATCCCATGGAGCTGTGTCAATGAGGGCCTGAACCTGGTCAGCCAAATGGATCACCTCTAATGCTTCCCAATCTCGGCAACGACCTAAACCCAATGGTTGCGCCTTCAACTACTAATATTGGTCCTCATGTGAACTTAAGAATGATTGGAGACACAGATGTCTTGCGACTGAATGAGTGGCCAAGGACGAAATCACCCCTAGTGTCTTCCACTTTTTTGAAGCAGGGATGGCAGTCTTAGTCTTACCTCTGGTATTAGTCATAATGTACTGCAAGAACAGATAACAACCAAATAACGCAACATCAATGAAATAGCACATGGATAGATCAGCATGAAAAAATAGAACACATCGGCAACCAACTCAGCCAACGACAACCAATGACGAAAGCCAAATCACATAACCAAAATAAGAGTCTACTCTTAATATCAACTAGAACTCATACTAATTAGAATCAAATAGGAATAACAATAGTAATAAAATTATAACTAAACCTAAAAAATTTAATTACAACAGTAAGCTCAAGCATTATACTAAAGATAATAAAAATAAAACTAATAATAATAATGATGATGATGGTGATGATGGTGATGATAATAATAATAATAGTCAAATAAATAAAATAATAATAAAATAAGGGAAATGAAAGGACTGATCAGGGTTATAGTTAGACGATAGCAGCGGTTATGGGTAGAGATGTGGTGGTCGACGCAAACAGTAGTGGTCGACGAAGAAGAAAGATCGAATGGTGAGCTAGTAGAAATGGCTGGTGAAAGAAATGGCGGGGGAAGTGGGCTACGTACGGTGTAGATTTAGGGGAGGTTAGGGTGTTTTTGACAATGGAAATAAGAAAAGAGAGGCACGGGTGGTTGTGCATACTAGACTTAGGAAGGAGGAGGGACAGTGATTTTGGTGGTGTTTCAAAGGAAGGGACGATGAAAGGGGATAGGAAGTACGGTAGGTGAGGGGGACAAAAGCAAAAAGAGAGGGAGAGGAGAAAGAATTTGGTCAAGCAGGGGTAACTACGAAGGGACTAGTCAATGAACAGAATAGTGCTTGTGGTGGTCAGATAGGTGTGAGGTTGGGGTGTTGTTGACAGTGGAAATAAGGAAAGGGAGGCACTAGTAGTTGTGCGTGGTGGACTCGGGGAGGAGGAGGGACAATGGTTTTGGTAGTGTTTCAAAGGAAGGGACGGTGAAAGAGGATGGGGAGCGCGATCGGTGAGAGGGATAGAGGAAAAAAGGGCTAGGGGAAGTGGGAAGAATTTGATCAAGCAGGGGTGGCTATGAAGAGACTAGTCGACGAACGAAATAGGGCTTGTGATGGTCGGATAGGTATGAGGTTGGGATGTTGTTGACAGTGGAAATAAGGAAAGGGATGCGCGGGTGGTTGTGTGTGGTGGACTCGGGAAAGAGGATGGACAGTGATTTTGGTGGCGTTTCGAAAGAAGGAATGGTGAAAGGGGACGTGGAGCGCGATCGGTGAGGGGACAGAGGAAAAAAGAGAAGGGGAGGAAGAAGAGTTTAGTCAAGCAAGGGGTGGCTATGAAGGGACTAGTCGATGAGCGTAATAAGGCTTGTGGTGGTCGAATAGGTGTGAGGAATGGTTGACGGAGCGTGTAAGGTTGCTACGTAAAAAAGGTGTAGCTTGGGGGTGGTTTTAAAGGAGATGGTGAGTCGGTGGCCGATGGTGGAGGAATATACATTGGTGCGAGGAGACACAGTGGTCGAATGGAAATCGGTGCTTAGTTGAGGGTAAACGATATTGAGATGGGGTTGAGGGAAAAAGACAAAGCAAAAGTGGTGAACAAATTAGTGTTTAGGCTAAATTTGGGGGGCAAGATCGTGTTAGGCCCTATGTTGGGTCAAACGTCCGTGTCGCACGCCCGTGTGTGCCCTTCCAGGCCGTGTATCCATTTAAATTCCAAAAAAAACTTGCCCAGGGTTCACACAGCCTTGAACATACCCGTGTGTCAAGGCCGTGATACTCAGTCGTGTCGCTAGGCCGTGTGGCCACTTTTAGCCCTTATGATGCTTCAAAATAAAAAGAAAAATACGCCTAGTATCCACACGGCCTAGGACATGTACGTGTGTCTAGGTCATGTAGCACACAGCCATGTTTCAGGCGTATGTGATGATTCTTCGCTTCTCACATGCCCGTGTGATAGGTCGTGTAAGTCACATGGTCTACCACACACCCATGTGTCACACATAGCCATGTCTCCAAACCGTGTAACTCTCTGTTTTCGTGTTTTTCGAAATAAAATTGAAAAAATTAACTCCAGTATCCACACGGTTGTGTGCCTTTTCTTTTACATACTAAACATGCAACAAAATTAAGGAAAATAAAATTTTAAACACTCGGGTTGCCTCCTAAAAAGCATTTCTTTAAAGTCTAAGCTTGACTTTCCCTTTCACATTCACAATTAATTTGGATCTTGGAGCCAGAGTTGTGACATCAGTCCCCACCGTCGCTACATCCCCTATTGAGGTCGCGACGTCAACAATATGTTTTCGGAGTTGTGACACTGCACTATTAAAGTTGCAACGCCAAGCTTCTATCCTAAAAGTAGCAACTTGATTCTTTCATAGGCACAACATCAACTCGGAACATGTGAAAATGCTTTATTTTAGTCCTCAACAAGTCTTGGGTTATCGAAAGAGCTTTCGCAAGCTCGTTTCAACCCCATAGTTGATTATATAACATGTTGTGATTACATATTAAACTTAATAGTATGTATAAATTGTAGTATTAGATTGGAATTGATATCGTAGTTGTTTTGGCAACGAACATGGTATCATGTAACTTTGACCTGACGACCGGATTGAATATGAAGTGTTACATTTAGTGGTATCACATATATATATACACACTTTTCAAAACATTCCATATTTTCAACAAAATGTTATAAATACAATTTCATTTTCATTTTTTACTTAAAATGTATGGTATAGATTTATGCATTCTATTGAGACAAGTTGGGAAGTAATGTTCTAAGTGACACTTAGTAGTATCTGTAATGCCCAATTTCTGGAACCCGGAGCCCAACAGTGGGTTCCAAAGCAGTCTCGAAATTCACAACAACATGGGCCCAAAACAAAGTGGCCCAAATCCAAAGGAGAGGAGGAACCCTAGGTCAGGAGGGAGTCTTCGAGCCGCACGACTCTCGCCAGCAAAGCCATGCCCCACGCCGCACGACTCCTTTCTGCAGTGTACTCCATCACGACGCTCAAAAATAGGAAACTGTTGTAAACAATAGCTATAAAAAGCCAAAGCAAATTTGTAATAGGGACGGTTTTTTTTTTTTTGAATAGAAAAGGAGTATACTCAATTTCCACATACCCAAACACAACTCAAAAAAACAAATAGAGAAACCAGAAAGTAATTTTTGAATGTGACTTCCAATTTCGATTCTTTTCGAATTTCAGATCCATTTCGATTCCTTTTTCTTTTTCCTTTTTGTTGCATGCGAAATAGAAGGAGAGGGTGTTAAAAACCCTTTCCGATTATCACTGGTTAGTTCCACTAACCTTCGAAAAACAAACAAAGTTTTTTTAAAACAAAAAAAAAAGGGGAAGGGGAATGAGAGGGTCTTACCGTGGACTTTTCGACGCGTCACAGTCACGGCGCGCTTTGCGATATGGCCCCTGCTGCGATGAGGGGTTCGCCTGAGCAGAGAGCATGGGGGCGGCGTTTGGAGTTTTTTTAAAAAAAACAAAGTTTTTAAAATGTTCTGGAAAGGAAAGGTTTTTTTTTTTTTGTTCTTTAATTTGCAAAACGGAAGAAATGGGGGGGTCTCCTGGTTTTTTCGAAACTGAAAAAAGAAATGAAAGAAGGCTTCTTTTTTGGGGGGGTTTTAAGCAAGCAACGAAACGGCACCGTATTTGAAAGGAGGATCCGCGCGTTTGACCCGACCCAACACTGGATCCGTGAGCATTTGCCCTAAATGGGTAAATTACGTTTTTGGTCCCCCTTCTTGCGTCCTGTTTCAATTGTATCCTATTTTCTTTTTTCTTTTTTTTTAATTTCACCTGATTTTTTTCCCCCATTTCAATTTAGCCCCTTTCGAAAGCCCCGTTTCAGAGGAGGGATTTATTGCTATTTTGGCCCCTACAGATTGCGCGCGTATTGCAATGTCACCCTTTTACCTCCTTTTATTTTAAATTTGGCCCCAAAGCTTCTGTTTTTGATCTAATTTAGTCCCTTTTCGTTTGTTTTGGCTATTTTATTATTAAATTAATTATTTTTAATATTTTTATTACTTTTATGTGTATATTATTCTTATTATAGCCACATTCTCTCTATTATATCAATTGTTATTATATATATTATTGTTTTTATTATCTATTATCATTATATTTACAACTTTTATCATTTTTTTTTAACTATGTGTTTATTAATACTATTATTTTTTTTACTATTACTTTAATTATTATTATAGTTACTATTCATATCACTTTTATTTTCACTACTGTTTTTTAACCATTATTATTATTGTTTTATTGATAAATGTTATGTTTTTTTACTAATACTACTATTATTATAATTATATACTTTCTATTATACGTACTATGATATTATATATTATTTTGCTTACTTCTTTTTGTATATTATTATGTTTATATTTCTATTATTAATATTAATATTTTTTACTACTATTTTTTTAATACTATTATTCTAATTTTATTATTATTTTCTTATTGGTATATATTTTTTTGCTTATTGTTGTTACTATCCTATTATCATATTTATATTATAGTGTCATATTTATTTGTTTTTACTATTTTTTTGGTTACATTCATTAGAATTATTGTCATCTTTTTATTTGCCATTATTTATACATGTACATATATTATTATTATTATTATTATTATTATTGTTCTCCCTTATTATTACCGTGTTCACGTTTCAATGTTTTTCTTATTTTTTTAAAAATTCATAAAAAGGGTTTCACAAAGATAATATTGTGTGTTTGGGAGTTCAGGAAATCGTGCCCAATCGTGCTGGGCTTCGATTTTTCGTTCGTCTAGATCACTAAGGATCCTTTAAAGCTTTTGATCATGTTTTTTGAAAATAAGGCAATGTTTCGTGTTTGGCAGTTCGAGAGATTCGTGCCCAATCGTGGTGGGTCTCGATTTTCTATTCGTCCAAACGACCAAACATCCTTCAGAAATTTTTGACTGGGTTTTTTGAAATGAAGGCAATATTTCATGATTGGAAATTCTAGGAATTGTACCCAATTGTGCTGGGTTTCGGTTCTTTAGTTTGCCCAAATAGTGAAATACCCTTTTTCAAATTGCAATACATGGGTTTTGGGAAATCATGAAATGATCTTGGTATCGAGGGTTTGAAACATCATGTCCTATCGTGCTGGATGTGATATTTCATCTTTTCGGAACAAGAGAATTTCGATATCCAATCCGAGTTATCCAAACATTTTTTTTAAAATATTCATATTTTAAAATCTTTTCTAATTTTCGACATTAAGGACATTAATCAATAAATAAGGTACCAATTTTGGGCGTTGCGAGGGTGCTAATCCTTCCTCGTGCGTAACCAACTCTCGAGCCCGTTTTCTTAAAATTCGTAGACCAAAATGTTTTCTAAAGTGGCCCAATCACACTTCAAAAAAAAAAAGGATTGGTGGCGACTCCATGTTTTAAAGTCGGCCCATTGATGGCGACTCCATGTTTTAAAGTCGGCCCGTTTTTCCAAACAAAAAAATGGTTTCGACAGCTTGGCGACTCCGCTGGGGACCAATAAGAGAGTCAAGCCGTAAAATTGGTTGATTAATGTCCTTTCTATCGAAAATAAATTTTTTTCGTTTTTCCCATTTGTATGAGTTTTTGTCGCGTCATATATTTGTTTTGGTTTAAGACACATGGGATATCTCTGCATTCATGTTGCATGACCGTTGTGGTCACACCCTTTAAGTGGGAGCGAGAAGCTATGCCTTCGTGAGGTTTTCACCTCCGCATAGGCTAGGGGACTGCTTCCGGGATACATCCGTACCTATGGTTCCGTGAGGTTTTCACCTCTGCATGGCCATAGGGAAATGTATTCCCCTGAACTGAACTCGGTCTATATGAGCCTATAATGGGTGAGGATTTAGGAATCTGCTGGTTCAGGTACCCTTCCTTTAGAACTAAACCATATATAGTGAACTCTAAGAGCCCACCCTAGGTAGAGCCATGCTAAACCTTAGTGGCCACCCATATAGTGGTTTGACTTTTTTCACTTGCTTTGGTTACTATTATGCGATACTAACTTGTTTTATTTTGGCCATGTTTGCATGTCATTTCATACTTAAAAGGCGCCGATTCCTATTTTAATTACTGAATTAGAAGGCTTGTTATGGAGAATGAATTTCTTGATAAAGTAGAGGATAATGCGGTCGTGCGTATATGGTTAGAGAAGACACAACTTAAGAAGGGGGATAGTCTAGCCGAGGGGTATACATTGGAATTAGGGGACTTCACTCGCATCAGTATAACACAAAATGAGCTCCAAGAATTAGGGGATATATGGGCTTGTTGGGATGAAGGAACCAAGTAGCTTTTTTACCTTAATTATGGTGACCTACCCTACTTATTGGACATCAGAGTTGACAAACACTTGTTTCGGGCTATGACTCAGTATTGGAATTCCGCTTATAGCTGTTTCACATTTGGGGAGGTGGATTTAGTGCCTACTGTGGAAGAGTACATGGCTTTACTTCGTAGCCAAAGGGTTCAGGTTGACAAAGTTTATTTCAGGGCCGTTAATGCACCAACTTTTGTAAAGAAGCTGATGAGTATTACTGGGATGAGTGAACGGTGGGTCACGACACGAATTCAGCAAAAAGGTAAAGGGAAATGCATTCCTTGGGTGAGCTTGAGGGAACTGATTGTGGCACATCCAGATACCAAGAGGAAAGTTGACATGCTCGCCTTAAGTATTTACGGCTTGGTAATTTTCCCCAAAGCTTTGAGACATATAGATGAAGCGGTTACCGACTTGTTTCATCGACTTGATAAGAGGGTTACGCCAGTACCAGTGATTCTTACTGAAACATTTAGATATTTGAACGCATGTCGGGGGCAGGTGAAGGTAGATTCATGGGATGCACGCAGCTATTGTTGGTATGGTTCCAAAGCCATTTCTGGAAAGTAGATAGAGTTTCTTATCGAGTTTTTTTTAGAATTACTCCCCGTTAAAGGAGTTGGCAGCTACGCCCAGAAGAGATGACATGTCAGAAGAAAGCTGGATCGAGCTTCTTTAGAACCTCCAAGAAAAGGACGTTGAATGGAGAGCTTCTTGGTTCATTCCCAACGAAGTTCTCTATCAATGCAGGAGTTATGATTGGGTTCCTCTGCTAAGAATTTGAGGAGCCGTTGGGTATGCTCCTTTGCTTGTGCTGAGGCGATACAGGTCAAGACAGTTTATACTGGCGACGCATGGGCTAGCTCAGTTTGAATTCTCGTATAGGGGGAATAATTATAAGAAGAGAGTTCGAGAGGTTTCTGAGGCTTGGAAGCAGATTCACCAAATAAAAAGAGTTTCTGTAGGCTCAGTGGCAACCCCCCAATATAATGCATGGTGGAGTCGGAGAATCAATGATAATATTCCTAGACCGACACAAGAGGATGGTCGACCCATAGAGGAATACCTGCAAGTAGTCCCTTCCGAGTTGGAAATCCTGAAACAAGACTTTGAAAGTAAAAATTTGGAGTTAAGGAAAAAGATAGAACAATTGGAAGAAGAAAAGGTGCACTTGAGGCTAGATATTGATGTCCAAAAATCAGAGGCCGAGAAACTGAGGAAGGGGAAAAGGAAGGCCGAAGAAGACTTGGACAGTTTGAAGACCGATTACAAAAAGTAGCACTCATCAATGATGACTACTGGGTTGGGTAAAACCTCAGAACAATGGCGTCAAGAACTTCAAGAAGAGAAGGCTAAGGTTGATCAGTGGAAGAAGAGGCTTCATGAGGCTCAAGCACAAAAAGATAATCTGAGAAAGACTGTGGGTGAGAGCCAAAGTGAGAATGAGAAGTTAAGGGCCCGAGTAGCAGCACTAGAGAAGTTATTGTGTCAAAGTTGCAACTCTGCGGTGAAGCTAGAATCAAGCCTACCAGATTGAAAAGTTGAAAGGGAGGGTGGTAGAGCTTGAAACAACGTTGTAAAATAGTGAGCTCTGGATCCAACTATTGGAAGCAAATAACCAACAGTGGAAAGAACAGCTTCAAAGGTCTCAGAACCAGGTTAGGGATAGAGACTACGTTATGGGCGAAGCCGTGGTTCAGATACGAGAGGTGGCCGACCATCTACAAAGCTTAGCGGTTCAGGCTGATGTGTTAAGTGTAGTATATGAGCTAGGGCCAGATCGGGGTCGAGAGTTAGCTGGCGTTCTTAAGAAAGTTAAGGTTTTGGGCATAAGAGCTAAGTCGTATATGTGACTCTCTTTTATGTAAAAGGATTTTGTTTTTTAAATAAGTTTTCTATAAGAAATTAAACCAGAATCGACTCCTCTTATTTTTGCATTCCTATCATGCATTTGCATTGCATCGCATCATATGCATTTAATATCATAAAAGAGTCTTATTAACTAGAGATCGTATTATAGTTATCCTGGAACACCGCTACTATACCCGAAAAAAAAAAGAAAGCTATGGATCAAAGGTTAGAGAGGTTAGAGCAGATGTGGAAAGACATGCAAGACCAACTGCAGGCTCAGATGCAAGAACAGTTGGCTAAAATCCAACAGGACATGAGGGATCAAATGCTGGAGTCCTAGAGGCGCATGATGAGCAGTTGACACATTTGCTGACTGGAGGGCATAATAAGGAGAAGGGCCCTATAGTTGATACTGGAGATGATAATGAAGATTCTACTTATCCTCTAGGCTCGGCCCTGATAAATTCCCAGATTCAACCACCAAAAGTGTCAGTCAACATCAAACCCCAGTACCAATCTGGTACCGTAGCACCGGTAAACTTCCCGACAGGCTTGAGCTCTAACTCAGAAGTCAATTTGGAAAAACCAATGGTCTCTGACTTTGATGATGTAGCAGAAGGGGAAAAAGCAAAAGTGGAGCTCCCAAAGGAGTTTGAGGATCGATGCAAATGGTTGGAGGAGAAGTTCTGAGCATTAAAAAGTGCTGATTACCAATGTGAGGTAGATGCCAAAAAGTTGAGTTTGGTCCCTGATCTGGTACTCCCACCAAAATTTAAAATGCCAGAATTCGAAAAATATAATGGGACTAGTTGCCTTGAGGCCCACATTACAATGTTCTGCCGAAGAATGACGGGATATGTTAACTATGACCAGTTGTTGATTCATTGTTTCCAGGATAGTCTGACTGGAGCCGCGGCTAAATGGTACAATCAGCTAAGTCGCACTCAAATCAAATCTTGGAAGGATTTAGCACAGGCCTTCATGAAGCATTATGGCCATGTGACTGATATAGCGCCGAACAGGATTACGTTACAAAACATGGAGAAAAAGTCAGGTGAAAGTTTCAGGAAATATGCCCAGAGGAGGAGGGAAGTCGCTACACAAGTCCAACCGCCACTACTAGAAAAAGAAACGACCATGCTCTTCATTAATACCTTGAAAGTACCTTTCATCAATCATATGTTGGGGAGCGCAACTAAGAGTTTCACAGACATAATGATGTCTGGCGAAATGATAGAGAACGGGATAAGGTGTGGGAAAATAGAAGCTGGAGAGAACGCGAGAAAATCAACTCCTAAGAAGAGGGAAAATGTGGTAGGTAACGTGAGCTTGAGTTATCCAAAACCTGTTACTGTCAGTCAGCCAAGAGTGGTAGCCGCAGGCCAGCAGGCCTCACCAAGGCAGGAGCCCAACGCAAGGCAGAATGCCGAGAAATTCTAGTTTACTCCCATACCAGTGACGTATGGGGAGTTGTATAAAACTCTATTCGATGCGCACATTGTAGCCCCTGTCTACTTGTAACCGTTGCAACCCCTATATCCTAAGTGGTACGACACAAATGCTCAGTATGAATACCATGCGGAAGTAGCAGGACACTCCATAGAAAATTGCATCTCATTCAAAAGGCTAGTCGAAAGGCTTATCCAAGCGGGTGTTGTAAAGTTTAACAATACACCTGGTGTAGGAAATCCGTTACCCAGTCACACTGGTAAAGGGGTAAACGCGACAGTCGAGAACATGGGAAGGAGAATCAAGTAGATGGTTGCTGAAGTAAGAACCCCATTAAGAGAGGTTTGGAAGGAAATGCGCAAAAGAGGACTATGTCCGCAAGAGTTGGGGAACAAACCTCGAGATGCAAAGAACTACTGTGAGTTCCATAACAAGGAAGGCTATGAGATCTAGCAGTACAACGAATTCAGAGCGCTAGTACAAAGGTTAATGGATAATAAAGAGCTAGAGTTTTTTGACTCTACAGAATGAGATGACGTATGTGCCACAGAAGGAGGGTCTGCAGAGAAGGTCCCTAGGGTCAATCACCCAGTAGTGATTATCACACGGCCGAGGATTAACGAAACAGGTGCGAAAATGGCACCGAGAGTTGTAATTCAAAAGCCCGTGATCTTCCCTTATAAAGATAACAAGAGGGAACCTTGGGATTACAATTGTACCATGGCAGTTTCAAGGAAGGAGAGTTCGGCCGACATGTCAAACTCAAAAGACGAATACATTGAAAGGAAATCCTCTGGGGTCAGAGGGGGAGACGAGAAGACAGAGCCACTGGTTAATGAAACAGTAACAGAGAAGGAAGCCAAGGAGTTTCTGAAGTTTCTGAAGCACAGTGATTACAGTGTGGTGGAACAATTACACAAATAGTCGGCACGCATATCGGTACTGGTTTTACATTTAAACTCAGAGGCATATCGTAGCGCACTAATAAAGGTGTTGAACGAAACTTATGTCGCCAATGACATTTCAGTGAACAAGCTAGACCGTCTCGTTGGTAACATAAGTGCTGACAATTTCATTTCTTTCAGTGACGATGAAATTCCGCCGGGAGGTATGGGATCCACCAAGGCTTTACACATCACTACCCGATGCAAAGGGTATACACTACTGGGGGTATTAATTGACAACGAATCGGCACTGAATGTCTTGCCCCTATCTACGCTGAACAGGTTGCCTGTAGATAGCTCTCATATGAAAACATGCCAAAATATAGTGAGAGCATTCGATGGCACTGAAAGAAAAGTGATGGGGAGGATTGAGATACCTCTCATTATCGGGCAAAATACATACGAGGTAGAATTCCTCATGGTGGACATCAAGCCCTCTTATAATTGTTTATTGGGGAGGCCCTGGATCCATTTAGCCGAAGCCGTACCATCATCATTGCACCAAAAGTTAATGTTGATGACAGAAGGCTGGTTGATAACTATAAATGCAGAGGAGGACATCATTGCATCTGTTACTAATGATGCGCTATACATCGAAAATGATACTGAGGCAATAGAGTGTTCCTTCCGATTATTAGAGTTTGTAAATGCCACTTTCATCATCGAAGGAACCAGGATCCCGGTACCCAAAATCTCCGAAGCAACAAGGATGAGCTTACAGCTGACAGTAGGAAAAGGGGCATTGCATGGGAAGGGACTCGAAAAATACCTTCAGGGACGGGTTGAAGTACCAAGTTTGGTTAACAAGCACAATCGTTTTGGTTTGGGGCATAGGTCGGATGCCTAGCAAAGAAAAGAGGAATTAGAAAGGAAACGTGAGAGACGGAGGGCACGATTAAATGGTGTTGAGGTTAAATGAGGATCAATGACTTTTCCCCATATATCTAATACATTCGTGTCGAGAGGAATTATCCGTTTAGGACCGAAGAATATGAATGAACAAACGGCCAAAGATATGATGAAGATGTTGAGTATCAATGCCGTATCTGAAGGGGGATCGAAGGAAGAAAACTTAGCGGGTATTCGCCCCTATGAGCCTGGAAGTGTTTTGGACAACTGGACTGCGGAAGAAATTCTTGTAATTTTTAGAACTAAAGCAGAGTAATATTCAAAACACACTTGTTGTTTTAAGTCTAGAAACAATAAGGATCTTTTGTGAAATAGGCTCATGTTCAAACATCTTTATTTCCAATAAAAATGCATTTTTTGTTTCATATTGGGCAGTTACTATTTTCCTTCCCTTTCATTCCATTCATAATCATAACACATAGATAAATCATTCTTAGATTCATTGGGTATCCTTTCGTATCTACCATAGGTCCCCAGATATTGATGTTATGAGCAGCGCTGCTATGGACCCAGGATTCTCGGATGAACAAGACATGTGCCTAGAGGGATCTCGGGATTTTACAGATGGCGAGGATTGTAGTTTATCCCTGGATTTGTTAAGGATGGTAGAGCAGGAAGAGAAGCTAATCATACCTCACAAAGAGATAATTGAGAATATGACTCTGGAAGAAGGGAAAGAGGTGAAAATTGGCACTTGCGTAAATAAGGAAACAAGGCAAGATCTCATTAAACTTCTGCCAGAGTTCAAAGAAGTCTTCGCGTGGTCATATCAAGACATGCTTGGTTTGAGCGTTGATATTGCGATACATCGTATCCCTATAAAGAAAGAATGCAAGCCGGTCCAACAGAAGCTCCGAAGGATAAGACCCGATGTAGCAGTAAAGATAAGTGAGGAGGTCAAAAAACAAGTTGACACTGGATTCTTACAAGTTGTGAATTACTCAGAATGGGTAGCCAATGTCGTTCATATTTCTAAGAAAGATGGGAAAGTACAGATTTGTGTCGATCACAGGGACTTAAACAAGGCTAGTCAAAGGACAACTTCCCACTGCCTCACATCGACACTTTGGTGGATAACATGGCAGGGTATTCATTATTCTCCTTCATGGATGGGTTCTCTGGATACAATCAAATAAAGATGCATCCTGAAGACATGAAAAAGACCACCTTTATAACCTTATGGGGAACTTTTTGTTACAAAGTGATGCCATTCGGGCTAAAGAATGTGGGAGCAACATACCAAAGAGCTATGGTAACCTTGTTCCATGACATGATGCACAAGGAGATTGAGGTCTACGTCGATGACATGATCACGAAATCTCGAACGGAAAAATAGCATATACAGGTTTTGAGAAAATCGTTCTTGAGGTTGAGGAAATTCCAACTAAAGCTCAATCCAACCAAATGTACTTTTGGGGCTAGGTTAGGAAAACTGATTCGTTTTATGGTTAATGAAAGAGGAATTGAGGTTGACCCGGATAAAGTCAGGGTTGTACAAGAATTGCCTTCGCCGCGCACTCAAAAGGAGGTTCGAGGTTTTCTGAGAAGACTAAATTATATTGCTCGGTTTATTTCGCAATTGATTGGGAAGTGTGACCCAATATTTCGTCTTCTTAAAAAACACAACCCAGGTATCTGGGACGACGAATGCCAAAAGGCTTTTGACAAGATTAAGCAATACTTGTCCAATACTTTAGTATTAATGTCGCCCAGTCCTTATCGACCATTGATTCTGTATTTGACGGTATTCGGCAATTCAATGGGATGCGTATTTGGCCAACATGATGAAACAGGGAAGAAGGAAATAGCGATATATTACCTCAGTAAAAAATTCACTGAGTGTGAAATGAGATACTCGCCAATTGAGAAATTATGCTGCGCATTGATCTGGACAACTTGGAGGTTAAGGCAGTACATGTTGTACCATACTACTTGGTTAATCTCGAAGCTAGATCCTCTCAAGTACTTGATAGAGTCAACTGCTCTGAATGGAAGAATGCCCCAATGACAAATTCTACTCTCCAAATTTGACATAGTTTATGTAAACCAGAAGGCTGTGAATGGGGGTGCAATAACTGATTTTCTTGCCAGTAGAGCGTTAGACGACTATGAGCCCTTAAACTTTGATTTTCCCAATGAAGATCTGATGTTTGCAGCAACAACTGAAGAAGATACCCTAGAAGATCATCCCTGGAAGTTGAACTTCGACGGAGCGTCAAATGCCGTTGGTAATGGAATTGGGGCAGTCCTGATATCCCCAAACGGAGACCATTATCCATTCACTTGCAAGTTGGATTTTGACTGCAGGAACAATATGGCAGAATACGAGGCATGTATCATGGGAATTCGAGCAGCCATAGACCGCAAAGTCAGGGTGCTAGAGGTATATGGAGATTCCGCGTTGGTGATATATCAGCTCAAAAGAGAATTGGAAACAAGAAATCCCAAATTGATCAGTTACTGAAGGTTAGTTTTAGAGCTAATTGATGAGTTTGATAATATTACGTTCTTTTACCTCCCACGTGATAAAAATCAGATAGCCAATGCCTTGGCCACATTGGTCTCTATGATCAGAGTAAATGAGCAAGAGGGTATGAAGCTTATTCAAATGAGTATTTGTGAGGCTCTGGCTCACTGCTGCAATATCAAAGAAGAGGAGGAAAGAGATGATCATCCTTGGTATCATGATATTCTATGATATGTAAAGACTCGTGAATACCCGGATCTAGCAATAGATAATGACAAGAGAACACTGCGAAGACTGGCCAATGACTATGTCCTAGACGGAGAGATCTTGTATAAAAAGAGGAAGGATTAAGTGTTGTTAAGATGCGTCGATGCTGTTGAGGCTAAGAAAATCCTGAAAGAAGTCCATGACGGTGTTTGCAGGACGCATGCCTATGGATTTACAATGGCCAGACAGATAATGAGATTCGGGTATTACTGGTCCACGATGGAAGGAGATTGTATTCGTTATGCCAATAAGTGCCACAAGTGCCAGATTTATGGAGACAAGATCCATGTGCCTCCTTCACCTCTTCATGTTATGACCTCTCCGTGGCCTTTCTCAATGTGGGGCATGGACGTTATTGGACCGATCTCACCAAAGGCTTCTAATAGACATCGTTTCATTTTTGTGGTCATTGATTACTTCACCAAATGGGTAGAGGCAGCTTCATATGCCAATGTCACGAAGATGGCAATTAGCAAGTTCTTGAAAAACGAAATCATATGTCGCTACGGTATGCCAGAAAGGATCGTATCTAATAATGCGTTGAACTAGAACAACAGTGCGATAGCGGAGGTTTGCAGTCAGTTCAACATTAAGCACCATAACTCGTCGCCATAACACCCGAAAATGAATGGCGCCGTTGAGGCAGCTAATAAAAATATCAAGAAAATTATGGGAAAAATGACTGAGACCTACAAAAATTGGCATGAAAAGTTCCGCTTACCCTCTATGCCTATCGAACATCTGTTAGAACTTCCACCGGGGCAACACCTTTCTCTTTCGTTTATAGGATAGAGGCAGTCTTGCCTATCGAAGTTAAAATTCCTTCTCTCCGGGTCTTGTCAGAGCTGAAGTTGGACGAAGTAGAATGGGTTCAATCTCAATATGACCAACTAAATCTAATTGAAGAAAAAAAGTTAAGAGCCATCCGTCATTGTCAAATGTACCAAAAGAGAATGATGCGGGCTTACAACAAAAAGGTCCAACCTAGAGTATTCTATGAGGGAGACTTGGTATTGAAAAAGATTCTCCCTATGCAGAAAGACTTCAGAGGAAAGTGGATGCCTAATTGGGAAGGACCTTATGTTGTAAAGAAGGCCTTTTCTGGAGGAGCATTGATACTAGCCGAGATGGATGGCAAAAGTCTGCCAAATCCAGTTAATGCGGACTCAATCAAAAAGTATTTCGCTTAAGAGGGAAAATGAGCCAAGGTGAAAACCCGCAAAGGAAATCTTGAGTTCAAAAAAAAACGGAGAGGCCAAGGTGAAAACCCACAAAGGGCACTTTGAGACCAAAGGAGCTCTGAATTGAAAACCCGTAAAGGGTGATTCTAATGTTTGGGGCATGTGCTAGCCATCCTATACCTGAATTAACAAATAGGAGATATGCTACATCTTCGGGGCATTGACAAAACACCACAGATCTCCTAGATACATGTTGAACTCGGAATGGTCTTCAAAAGTTCGTACAGAGAAGCTCAGGTTGTAATATCTGGGGCACCAATTCCATTTTTTTTCTTTTCCCTCATTTTTTGTACCTTAGCAAAATTTGTTTCTTTGGCTCAATCCATTCTTCACTGATTTTGTCCCGAATAAATTTCAGTTTTATTCATCTCTATGATCTTTTTTCAAGCATTTTATATTGAAATAATGATTACTGAACTAATAACGCTTTCACAAAAGAAGTTTTGTGTATTACTCTGAAAGTCTCTAAATAATATAAGAATCTGAAATAGGACAATTATTTAGAACTCACCAGGCTTAAGGGGCTTGCAACCCCTGAAATAAGAGTCTAAGCAGTGACGACATCTTCAGATTCTGTGTTAGAAGTACCAGCGGAACAAGAAGGCATACGACGGGAATATTGCCCTAACAAGCAGCGAGCAATGATAACCCAAAAGTTGAAAAAATTGGATCATACTCATGACATTTTGCATGCATCCATTCATTCGCAATACATTGGTTAGGAGCATTTTTCAATCATGACATCCTAATCATTTGGCATAAACATAGACCCCCATAAAATCAATTTTACAGGTAGGTTCCCCAGAGGACAATGTAGCAAAATTGATGGGAGTTACAGAAAATTACAGATCTTAATTCCCTAAGCAGTAGGGTAATAGATCAAAGACGATGAGCCTTAACCCCCTAAGCAGTAGAGTAACAGGCCGAAAATTACAAATCTTAATTCCCTAAGCCGTAGGGTGACAGATCGAAGACGATGAGCTTTAACCCCCTAAGCAGTAGGGTGACAGATCGAAGATGATGAGCCTTAACCTCCTAAGAAATATGGTAACAAGCCGAAAATTACAGATCTTAGTTTCCTAAGTAGTAAGGTGACAGATCGAAGACGATGAGCCTTAACCCCCTGAGCAGTAGAGTAACAGGCCGAAAATTACAGATCTTAATTCCCTAAGTAGTAGGGTGACAGATCGAAAACGATGAGCCTTAACCCCCTAAGCAGGAGAGTAACAGGACGAAAATTACAGATCTTAGTTCCCTATGCAGTAGGGTGACAGATCGAAGACAATGAGGCTTAACCCCCTAAGCAGTAGGGTAACAGGCCGAAAATTACAGAGCTTTAATTCCTTAAACAGTAGGGTAACAGGCTAAAAATAGCAGATCTTATCTCCTCTGAGCAGAAGTGGAGCAGATCGAAGACGATGAGCTTTAATTTCCTAAGCAGAAGGGTAACGGGCTAAAGAATAGCAGATCTTATCTCCACTGAGCAGGAGTGGAGTAGATCGGAACAAAATTTCTATATCCCTGAAGATGCAGTGGGTCAAAGTAAGGCTACCTAAAGGAAAGAAACGTCAAGTCAGGACTCAGCAATACAGGGCAAAATTGGTCCTTTTAGAGTATTTGCTCTATTTTCATTACACGACAACGAGCAAAGAGGGGCAGCTGTAAGGCCCAATTTCTGGAACACGGAGCCCAACAGCGGGTTCCAAAGCAGTCTCGAAATTCACAACAACATGGGCCCAAAACAAAGTGGCCCAAATCCAAAGGAGAGGAAGAACCCTAGGTCAGGAGGGAGTCTTCGAGCCGCACGACTCTCGCCAGCAAAGCCACGCCCCACGCCTCATGACTCCTTTTCGCAGTGTACTCCATCATGACGCTCAAAAACAGGAAACTATTGTAAACAATAGGCTATAAAAAGCCAAAGTAAATTTGTAATAGGGACAATTTTTATTTTTTTTGAATAGAAAAGGAGTATACTCAATTTCCACATACCAAACACAAGTCAAAAAAAAACAAATAGAGAAATCAGAAAGCAATTTTTGAAGGTGACTTTCGATTTCGATTCTTTTCGAATTTCAGATCCATTTCGATTCCTTTTTCTTTTTCCTTTTTGTTGCATGCGAAATAGAAGGAGAGGGTGTTAAAAACCCTTTCCGATTATCACTGGTTAGTTCCACTAACCTTCGAAAAACAAGCAAAGTTTTTTTAAAACAAAAAAAAAGGGGAAGGGGAACGAGAGGGTCTTACCGTGGACTTTTCGATCGCCGTCACCAGCGCCTTCGCGACGGCCCTGCTGCGATGAGGGGTTCGCCTGAGCAGAGAGCATGGGGGCGGCGTTTGGAGTTTTTTTAAAAAAAAACAAAGTTTTTAAAATGTTCTGGAAAGGAAAGGTTTTTTTTTTTTTTTGTTCTTTAATCTGCAAAACGGAAGAAATGGGGGGTCTCCTGGTTTTTTCGAAACTGAAAAAAGAAATGAAAGAAGGCTTCTTTTTTTGGGGGGTTTTAAGTAAGCAACAAAACGGCACCGTATTTGAAAGGAGGATCCGCGCGTTTGACCTGATCCAACACTGGATCCGCGCGCATTTGCCCTAAATGGGTAAATTGCATTTTTGGTCCCCCTTCTTGCGTCCTGTTTCAATTGTGTCCTATTTCCTTTTTTCTTTTTTTTAATTTCACCTGATATTTTTCCCCCATTTCAATTTAGCCCCTTTCGAACGCCCCGTTTCAGAGGAGGGATTTATTGGTATTTTGGCCCCTACAGATTGCGCGTGTATTGAAATGTCACCCTTTTACCTCCTTTTATTTTAAATTTGGCCCCAAAGCTTCTGTTTTTGATCGTTTGTTTTGGCGATTTTATCATTAAATTAATTATTTTTAATTTTTATTACTTTTATGTGTATATTATTATTATAGCCGCATTCTCTCTATTATATCTATTGTTATTATATATATTATTGTTTTTATTATCTATTATCATTATATTTACTACTTTTATCATTATTTTTTTAACTATGTTTTTGTTAATACTATTATTTTTTTTACTATTACTTTAATTATTATTATAGTTACTATTCATATCACTTTTATTTTCACTACTGTTTTTTAACCATTATTATTATTGTTTTATTGATAAATGTTATGTTTTTTTACTAGTACTATTATTATTATAATTATATACTTTCTATTATACGTACTATGATTTTATATATTATTTTGCTTACTTCTTTTTGTATATTATTATATTTATATTTTTATTATTAATATTTTTTACTACTATTTTTTTTAATACTATTATTCTAATTTTATTATTATTTTCTTATTGGTATATGTTTTTTGCTTATTGTTGTTACTATCCTATTATCATATTTATATTGTAGTGTCATACTTATTTGTTTTTACTATTTTTTTTGTTACATTCATTAGAATTATTATCATCTTTTTATTTGTCATTATTTATACATGTACATATATTATTATTATTATTATTATTATTATTATTATTATTATGTTTATTATTCCCATTATTGTTCTCCCTTATTATTACCGTGTACACATTTCAATGTTTTTCTTATTTTTTTAAAAATTCATAAAAAGGGTTTCACAAAGATAATATTGTGTGTTTGGGAGTTCGAGAAATCGTGCCCAATCGTGCTGGGCTTCGATTTTTCGTTCGTCTAGATCACTAAGGATCCTTTAAAAGCTTTTGATCATGTTTTTTGAAAATAAGGCAATGTTTCGTGTTTGGAAGTTCGATAGATTCGTGCCCAATCGTGCTGGGTCTCGATTTTCTATTCGTCCAAACGACCAAACATCCTTCAGAAATTTTGACTAGGTTTTTTGAAATGAAGGCAATATTTCATGATTGGAAATTCTAGGAATCGTACTCAATCGTACTGGGTTTCGGTTCTTTAGTTTGCCCAAATAGTGAAATACCCTTTTTCAAATTGCAATACATGGGTTTTGGGAAATCATGAAATGATCTTGGTATTGAGGGTTTGAGACATCATGTCCTATCATGCTGGATGTGGTATTTCATCTTTTCGGAACAAGAGAGTTTCGATATCCAATCTGAGTTATCCAAACATTTTTTTTAAAATATTCATATTTTAAAATCTTTTCTAATTTTTGTCATTAAGGACATTAATCAATCAATAAGGTACCAATCTTGGGCGTTGCGAGGGTGCTAATCCTTCCTGGTGCGTAACCGACTCCCAGGCCCGTTTTCTTAAAATTCGTAGACCAAAATGTTTTCTAAAGTGGCCCAATCACACTTCAAAAAAAAAAAGATTGGTGGTGACTCCATGTTTTCAAATTGGCCCGTTTTTCCAAACAAAAAAATGGTTTCGACAGTATCCATTACAATTTATCATTGAGAAAGTGCAACAAAACTTGCTATGTTTGAGTTAGAAGTTTAATGAAGCTCAAAATCTTTGAGCAATTGAAATGTAGTTACTTTAAAGATATAAAAGTTGTTTATGAAAATTATACGTAAATTTGAAATTTTGATAAACTCAGAACCCTCCAAAACTGAGTAAATTTATTATTTTTATAAACTTCAACCAAGATCATGCTAATAACATTCTCAATATATGAACCTAATTTTTTCTATGAAACCTAACAAATAAAATGAAAAAGCTTTGTATAAGCCTTTTTCAAATCATAATAATTTGCACCTATCTCTAAGCATAAATTTTATTAAGATGTACTTTTTGGGGTTTCAATCTAATTTGAATTTTTTTATATTTTTATTTTGTAATATTTTTTATTTTTTTAGTTACATATATTTTTATAATTTATACTTTCTTTTATATTTTAAAATTTTAGATATTTTTTATATATTTTCTTTTAAAATTTTAGATATGCTTATAAAAATTTTTGGATACCAACTTGAAGATAATCATAAGTACCAACTTGAGAGAATGTGTCAAATTCAGGGCTAAATGCATATTTGATCATTATAGATATAATTAAATATAAACATATATAATATTATCTATATAAATATATCTGTAACATATATAAAAATTAAATACATATTAGGCATTGTAGAAGTTATTATTTTGACACCTAGCATTTTGTATTTAATTTAGGGTCAAATATAAATTTGGTTCTTGAATTTGTCCACTTCTCTCATATTGGTACCTAAGGTTGTTTTGTCCCAGATTGGTACCCGCACTTTTTCTCCATCAGCTAGTTTAATACTTCTTTTAACACCGTTAAGTCTCAAACAGTTGGCAATATTAGACAACGACATGTGTAATTAATGACATCAGAATGATGTCATCATCTAAAAATTAAGTTAAAAATTATTAATAAATTTAAAAATATATACAAAAATAATAAAAATGATACTGCCTCGTTTCTTTTCTTTCTTAGATTTCTTTTCTTTCCTTTCTTTCATTTCTCCTCATCTTTTTCTTTTCTCCTTCTTCCGTCCTCAACCCTAGCCACCACCTAGCCCACACCAGCATGATTGGCCGTTTTTCTGGCCCGAAAGTTGCACTTAATTGTTTCTCTCCATTCCCCATTTTGAATGCTCCAATTAGATTTCTTGGAAATTTTACCAAAAGCCACAAAAATGCCTTAAAACTTTTGAACTTTTCGAACGTCGATCTAAAGATCTGACCATTGAACCATCTTGTAACTTTGACTATTACTTCACCTTGGTATGATGAACTTCTTCACAGCTTAGATCTCTCAAATAGGTTTCAAAAAAAATTGACCTTAAAATTTTGAAACACTAGGTTTCTTGTGTCTGATGGGTTGACTATTATAGCCATAGTGGTTGGTATTTAGCCCTTTACTGAATCACTTTCTGCAGCCATGGGGTTTGAGGGTCTTGGTATTATGAAGGATTGAAGGGTTGGTTGATGAGGGTTAGGAGTTGATGGTTCAAGTACCTTAGATCCCATTGTTGTAGTTTCTTGTAAGCAAACAAAATTGTTGTAGATTTGGGGTTTTCTTTTTTCACAATTCCAAATTTGAGTTAATTTTTGTTTTGTTTTGTTTCTTGATATTCTAATTGATTTTGGTATTAAATGAGTGATGTTTTTACTTTTTTGTTGAATATCCATTTCAAGTATTCATTTATTTTTATTTTATTTGTTTGCATGTCTGTGACAAACTCCTAGTATCCTTTCAATACAGTATTTCTAAACAAGTTCTTGGATAACAAGCTTAAAGATTTTCTTATTGATGATATCGATATTGATGATTGTGACGATATTGATGCTAGTGACGCTATTGATCGTAACCTTGATACGGAGCTGGAGCTTCTAACTATGATGAATGCATTAACTATATATATGATGTCGAAAATAGGTCATTTTTATATCACCCTTCAATTCAAACTATTTATTATCTTGAATCAAGGATTACTGGGTTATTAATGAATGTTCTCCAACTTTCTTCAAATTTATTTGCAAAATCTCATAAATTTTCAAAACATGCTCTCCTTTAACATGAAAGAGAAACCCTCAATGGAAATAAAATCGATAAAAACCCAGGTTGATTCAACATATCCAATTCGAACAGAAAACAAATAATAAAAGCTATGTAAGGCAAAGAAACGGAGCAGGAGATGAAAGGCAAAGCAAGCAAAGGGAAATGGAACAAAATTAATGGAGATGGCTTATTTGAATCCTATTGAGAAAATTTGAGAAAGATTTTTTTTAATTTATTATTTTTATATATTTTAAAATTTTTTAAAAATAAATAAATTATGGTATTTAAAAATAGTTTTATTGATTTTAAATATATTTTTAAATTATGACATCATCATGATGTCATTAATGTCATGTTATTTTGTCACCTATCCTGTACTTAACAATGTTATAGAAAATTATCTAACTAGTTGACAGATAAAAAGTTCAAGTACCAATCTAAAACAAAAAAACCTTAAGTACCAATCTAGGAGAAATGAACAAGTTCAAGTACCAATTTTATATTTAACCCTTTAATTTATTCAACTAGTTGGGTTGGGCAACGGGTGAGAGAAGAAGGGATTTGCGGAAACGGAAAGAAAGAAAAACATAATGTCAAACTGTGCGTTTGGTCCTTTATTATACTCAAGTTTGAGATTTAGTCATTGTAACTTAATTTGATATAATTTGTTAATGTCCTTTTATAATATAATTAGCTAGTCAAAATAATTAATGCGGTTAACAGTTTCAGTTGAATTTTTGAAGTGGATTTTTTCTTAAAATTATTATTCCAACAAAAAAAAAATCTATGTTAGTATGATTAATTAAAAGGTGATTAAGCCATGATGTAATTAGAAGGGTGTTTTTAAGAAATGATACACAACATTATTTTTAACTAGAGGTGTGCATGGGTCAGGTCGGGTCGGGTTTGGGCCGGGCTCAACTAAAAATTCAAGCTCGTTTGCTAGGCTCGGGCCCAGCCCGGTCTAAAAAATGGACTTAAAATTTTGCCCAAGTCCAACCCGGATAAATATACTAAAACTCAGGCCCAACTCGACCCACCCATATTAATTTTTATATTATTTTTATATAATTTAAAATATATATAATACATCAAAAATACTAAAAACATCAAAATAAATATTTCCCAACAAATTGAAAAAAAAATTTAAAAAATATGTATACTTAAATAACACTAAGATAGATGCAACTTAATAAGCAAATGTCTCTAAAATAATACCAGAATTAACAAATGTCTTTAAAATAATAACAAAATTAACAATAAAATAAGTTTTATACAATATCCAAACAATAACAACAAAATAGTAGCAACATAATAGTAAAATAGTAGCAAAATAGGGAGAAAACAACAATAAAAATACTATTTTAAAAAAAAAGTAGATTTTTTGTCCTTTAGTGAATTCGGGCCTAGCCGGGGCCGGGCCAAAAATGCCTTACCCAATGCACGGCCCGTTTTTTAAACGAGCCTTATTTTTTTGTCCAAGCCCATTTTTCGGGCCTATATTTTTACTCAAACCCTCCCACATTTCAGGCGAGCCTTCAGGTCAGGCCACCCGGTCTAATTTTATCCAGAATAGTTCAAATTGTTAGCTATATGGAGTAATAAAAACATTATTATAAAAACAAAAGACCAAATTATGTCAAAAATTAAATTATAGAGACTTAATCCTAAATTTGAGCATAATAGAAGGACCACCATTGTAATTTGACAAAGAAAAGAGAAAAAAGAAAAGAAAAATAAAGAAAGAGAAGTAGTTTTGTGTTATTATTTTTATTTTTAAGTTTATGTATTTACTTTTTATATATAGTTATAGACTAATATGATTTTTTTTCATATATTAATAATCTTTATATTCAAATTACATTTTTTACATTGTGTTAAATTGTTTTCCTATATTACATTCAAGAAAAAATTTAGAAATTTTTACACATCAATAATTTTTTTATATAAATTTTTGTAAGTTTATGACCATACATGTTTGTATCCAAAAATTCATTTTCTTAATTAGATAACCCATTAAAGGATAAAGTATTTTCAATGTTAAATTATGTATTTAAAATATCGGTCTCAACATTTACTCACAAATTATTAATTGATTTTAAATTATTTTTATAAAATAAATTTCATGATTGTATAAAAAATTTCATGATTAAAATGCTCTAATATGTTAGTTATATAAATTTAATTTAAAATAACTTTAATTATAAAATCAAATTGTAAATCCCCACTTATACGGGAGTTAAAATAGTATAAATAATATTATATTTTGTATTTTTATAATAAATAATTTATATTTAATTATATATGTCCGAGAAATAAATTGATAGAATTTGTAAACGTGGAAAATTAAAATTTTCAAATTAATAGAAAATATAAGTATTAAGGACTAAATATGTTATTATAACAGTAAGAAAAAGGCCACATCATCACTTCCGTTAACTATTTAATATAGAGAAACCAAAATAGAAATTATCTAAAATGTTACTAACTAAAATTTAGTGGCCAAAACAAAAACATACTAATAATTGGATAATTAATTTTACAATTTACCCAATTTTTTAACACTCAATCAAATCGAACCGGACCCGACTAATAACATCAACATGCATATGTATGTATTTGTATAGAGGGTGGGTTTTCTGGTTTGGTAATCACGGGAATCCAGCCACCTCCTCTCTGTCTCTCTCTTCAACAATCACATGTTTCTTCTTCCTTCTCTCTGTCTCTTTCTCTCTCTCGTTTCTTCATTCATATTCATATGTATATATCAGACAAGTGAAGCTATTTGTCTATCTGGACCCTTCCATCGAACCGTTTTCCTTACCAATTTGTAACTGTTACTTTAACATCTTTGCTCTTTGGTCGGTTCTACATGCCCACTTTCCCATCTCAACTACATTCGATAATGATTAATTCCAGTTTATGGTTGGAAATTATATAGATTTATTATGATTTATGTTGGGATAAATTCTTGTTATAAATTGATTTTATTTTGTAAGGAATAACTTTTATTATTGTTATTTTTATAATGAATTAGTTTTTTCTTATTTTAAAATTATTGAATATAAAGATTGAATCTAATAAAAATAAATGAAATAATAATTAAAAAACGTAAATTTATTTTTTATTTAAAATTCATTTAATAAATAAAAGAACATTTTTGTTGGAATTTTGAATTTTGAGTACAATGATTGGTTTATTTTTAAACAAAATAAATGACTGACTGAATTCTTAAAATAGTAATTTCTATAATGGGTTAAATTATGAAACCTTGTCAAAAATCAGAAGAATAGTTCTGAACAAATGAAATCGAAAGTGATAAGGTGATGACTGTAGCTGACTAGCTACTTCTAATACTTTGAGTTCATTGTATTTCTGAATATCTATTTTGGGTTAACAGATTGACCCATTGTACGTTCACTTAAGGGAAATAGACAAGACACAAAGGAACTGAGAGTGGATTTTATGTAACTTCCTCTCACAAAACCAAATATGCTTCATTTTCATTACAGTACTTTAGATTAATACTGCTCCCAACCTACTTTTAGCCCTCTTGTTTCAATGCCATCACTTTGTCTTAATTGGTACCATGAAATAGACTAGGCAATAGTTCTGCCAAGACAAATAATTATAGGACCAATAAGTGTTGTTTTATAGTGGTAAAATACACTACATTATTAAAAAAGAAATTTATAATCATGAATCTTCAAAAATTAGCCTTTCAAGTTAAAAAAAAAAAAAAAAAAAAAAAAAAAAAACAGGTATGAAATAATTTTGTTCATATTTAGGGGTGCGACTTAAATACCGAAATTTTTTAGAAAAAAAACAAATCAAGCAGTCTATCCAAATTTGCATCTTTTTATATTATGCCAAATGTTTCAGATCATCTATAGTTTCTTTTCCTCAACCTTATATCTTTACTCTTTCCTCATTTTCCATCAGATCTAACCTCAAGAGATTACCCCGTAGCATATATGTATATAAAGCTTTCTTTGATCATCAAATCAAACCCATATTTTTCTCTTTCTCTATCTATCTAACCCATGCATGAAACCAATCGAGTATCACTATTGCCTCTGCAAAAGGAAATTGAAATTTATTAGCTTTTTTTCCTTTCACTTTTTTTTTTCTTTCAAGTTCATTTTCATGATGTCTCTTGATAATCCTCCTGCAAAACCAGGTGGTGGTGGTTCTAAAGAAGAAACTCAAAAAGGTGGCAGCCGGAAAACAAGTTCAACAAGGACACAAGATCAAGCCCTAAAGTGTCCAAGATGTGATTCGCCCAACACCAAGTTCTGTTACTACAACAATTACAGCCTCACTCAGCCTAGGCATTTCTGCAAGACTTGCCGGAGGTACTGGACTAAAGGTGGGGCTCTTCGTAACGTGCCGATCGGCGGCGGTTGCCGTAAGAACAAGAAGATGAAGTCATCTTCAAGACTGTCATCAGGTGACCCTAAAGGCTCTACTTCAGAAATGGGTGGTGGATTGAAGTTCTTTCATGATATATCACCAGCTATGGATTTTCAGCTCGGTGGGTTGTCGTTTCAATCACCAGCAACTGGTATTTATAACCAGTTTGCTCCATTTGGAGATGGCAACAACAACAGCTCGGTGGGTTCTTCATTGATGGGGTTTAGTAATTATCCACAACCATTACCTTCGGTTACTACTAACCTTACTGGTGCAATTCAAGACATGGGTTCTTCATTGAATGTTAATAGCAACCTTGCTTCTTCAATTGAGTCTTTAAGTTCCATAAACCAAGATTTACACTGGAAGTTGCAGCAACAAAGGTTGGCTACTATGCTCTTTGATGGCGGTGAGCAAAACCAAGCACAACAACAAAAGCCATTGCCTATTTTGTTTCAAAACCTAGAAGTTTCAAAACCTGAAAACGTTTCAACAATGGGGAATCCAAGGAAAAGCAATGAAACTGCAAAGGAATGGTTCTTTGGGAATTCATATGCAACTCCAACCACTAGCAGCAATGGCAATGATAATAACAATACAAGCAACTGGAATGGTGTTCAAGTTCAACCATGGAATGATTTGAATCAGTACACTACGTTGCCCTAAAAAGGTAGATTAAAAAAAAGTAAAAACTAATATATTTTCCAAAACAAAAACCCATTTAGCTAATTATCTGTTTAGTATGTTTCATTGGATTTTCTTTCACATGTGAAAGTTGAATCAGGTACAACAAAAAGAGATATTGTTTTTTCTTTTTTTGTTCTTCTTTGAACATTAAGTAATCGCTTTATATTTTGTGTCTGTTTGCGTTTGATATATGCTTTCTGTATTTGTTCTTTAGATACTGTTGGTGTTGAAGAAATTGACATGGGTTACAAAATTTTAACTCGAATCACTTTGGGATCTGTAATTTTGGACTGTTATTGAATGTTGGGGGATTTAACGGCATATGTTTTATTTGTGGTATGTTGAGTCAGTGTCCAAAACTCTCAGTGTTTCAGTACTGTCTCCTTTGATATCTCTAGCTACTAGATTAGGAAGTGTGTTTCAGGCTGTTTAGGTCCACCGGACATTGTCAGTTTGTCACCTTATAAATGAAACACCACGGCCACTGGGAGTACGCTGGCCAAGCCCCGGCTTCACCTTCCTTTGCCTTTGCCTTGGCAGTGTTTAAGCCTGCCACTGTTTCCACTTCCCCCTTTATTGAACGGGTAAACTAGACTTAGAGGCACTAAACTATTAGTAAGTTTATATTTTGGTGACTCAATTTTGAAAAGTTACAAAATGAACATTGAACTGTTCATTTTAAATCACTAAACTATTTAAAAGTTTTTATTTGAGTCAGTTGGATGTTAAGTATTTTTTTAAAGATTGACAAGCGAACTCTAAGTGATGACTTGACAAAGCGGTACAGTAAATCAATATCCATCAACGAGTGGAAGAATATAGAATAAAACTATTTGGATTTTGACTAATAAATTCATGACATGCAATTGTTTCGTGAAGCAAATTAAACCAAAAAAAGTCATACAATAATAATTTTAACTGTTCGATGACTTAAATAAAAATATTTAAATAATTTAATACCATTTTACAATTTTTAAAATTAAATGATGAAAACTTAAATTTATTAATTTTCTCTATCCAATATCGATGCAAGTAGTTGCAGTGTGGTCTAATTCGGTGGTGTTTGAGGGGAAAAAAAATGGTGGCTTCAAAGTGAATTGAATGAAAAGATTGTCAACACTTGAAGATTCTTTGTTTTAAGCTTTTTATGGTATTTTCAGGGAGATGTTATCCTTAAATAATTGATAAAAGTTGTTTTCCTTTTTTTTTTTTTCACTTCACGATATTAAATTTTAAATTTATTTAAAAAAATATTAAATTTCTTGATGGAAATAAGAATATTTAAAATTTGGGGTTGAAATACATCTTTTTTGTAATAAAAAAAAGATGTCATTCCCATATATATACTTTTTTGTTTTCATGGTTAATGCAATGGCTAGCTTGTTTTTCCCTATATAATCACAATCATTCCCAATATGATTTTTTTCATATCCCAATGAACCAATCTTCTACATTTTTATATCTAAAACATTAAGCTTTTTTTCTTCTAATGCATCAATCAAGTAACAAGCAACACCTTTAACCAATTAGTTCCACTTTTCATTTCTTTAATCCAAAGTTTTCCAAACCCTAAAAAGTAATTATTAATTTAATTGAGTATTAATATGTGCAACCCTATTTTTATCATAAAAAATAATTGATTTTAAAGCCACTAGTCTGTCTCATTTTCTATTTGTCTTTGGGGTACATAATAGCTACAAAGTATTATCATATGTAATTACATAAAACCATCCTTGAAAAAACACACACTTTTGGCCATTTAATCACTTGTCTGCCTTTTTCTTCACTCTTTTTATTAAACATTAAATTTTCAACATTCTATAGGCTTATGTTAACCTAAACAAAGGCCATGACTAAAAGACACCCAAAAATTTTAATTTTTTTTTAAAACAATTTTGCTTTTGGGTTAAGGTCCCCCACCCCTCCCAATCCCACCTTTTAACATCATGTTCCTCCTTTTCCCTACCAATGTTTTCCTCATATGCACCAAAAGCTTTTAGCAATCATTTTACCCATTTGTTTTATTCTTCTGAATTTTCCCCTTTCTTTTTTCTCAATGACATGATAATTATCAAATAATAAGGATTAAATCACTTTTTAGGACTTAAATATGATTTTTTTATATTAGAGTCTAAACATTTTTTGTTTAAGTTAAACCCTAAATTTGATTTACATTGAGGCTTAAAATTTTTTTTTATCCTAGTTCAAGTCCCAATACGGGAACAATTGTCTAGTTCAGACCTTAATGAAGAAACAATTGTCAAGTTCAAGATTTAACTTGAGCCCCAATATAAAAAAAAGTTGTCAAATTCAACCCAAAATAATAATTTAACCCATTAATAAGTATTGTATATATTACTTATATATATAGTGGTTGAGAGACGGATAAAGAAATGGTTGGCTGAAGAAGAAGAAGAAAACTGATGAAGAACATGAAGGAGCGTGATTAACGTGACAGTGTCTCATTTTTTAGAGGGAAAAAATAAAATAGAAAAGAAAAGTTTTGTTAGAGAGATTACTTGGTGATGTTGGTGCTTCTAACTGTCATTTTTACAACTTACAAACATGCAAGAAGCTCATGAGTCATTGCAACGCTGGAAAACTATCTGTGTTGATTCCCAACCACCTTTGTTGCTCACCCCACACTACCTTTTATTGATTTTTTAGGTTTAATTATGGTTTTAGTCCCTTTACCGTCTAAAATTTAAGATTTAATCTTTTTATTTGTTTTTTTCAAGATTGTTGAAACCGAATCAGAGCGGTTAAAATGGGAATCAGCTGGTACACTAGTCCAGAACAATGAAAAAAAATTGATTGACCCACGAAGTGGTACAAACCAGGCTTTATAGTTTGTTTTAATATTTTCATGGGATTTTAATAGTTTATTTATATTTGAACTAGCTAAACCGAGAATTGGAGGTTTTACTGGCTTAGTTCCAAAATTTTGGTTTTTCTATAGTTACACATTTGAGGAAGGGTGACGAGGTTACCAAAACTTGAACTTAGTTCGCTATTTTTTTTTAATAATTTAGCACAGATTGCTTCTTCTTTTTTTCATTTATAGATCCAAATTAAAATGATAATGTGAAACTTTTGTTTTGCTGTTATTTGATCTATCAGTAAATATTACGTTGAAATTCAATTAATTATGTTCGACAATGTAATAAATTTACATATTAATTAAATTCTTAAAGTTGATTAAAAAAATTCATATCATCAATTTGAACTTATTAATAATATTATAAAATAAATAAACTAAATTATGATTAATTAAAATAGAAAGATTAAATCACAAATTTCAATATAAAAGAGAAATTAAAACAAAAAATAAAGTTAATTTTTAATTCGGCAGAAATGACGCATATTTCCTTTTTAATAGTAAAGTAACACATATTATTAAATTAATACTTTTAACTCACTTGTTAATCATAAATCTTGTAATTAATGAACAATGTATAAAAACGACAAAATTCAATTTAACATTTTAAATTAAACATAAATCCTTGTTATGAGTCCAATTAACGAAATCATATGATAAGTTTTCAATCTTAACTTTTTCTAATACTAGAACACAATTCCTCGGGCCCCATTTTGTCCAAAGATAGTAAGATTGATTAGCAAATCACAATAGTTCTGCTATTCTTAGCAATTCTTCTTTTGGAATTTAGAATCATATAAATTATACCAAATATACATTAAAATAAAAAAATGAAAAGAATAAAAAAAGTTTTGTATTATGAATTTAACTAATATAAAGCTATTATTAATTATATTTTTTTTTTTGAAATACAATAGCAAGATAAAATCCGAAAAACAAACACGACTAGCACGATTTATGAACTCAAGCCATACTTAAAGCAGTGAACATCCTTAACCATCGTACCATCATATGAGGTTTATTAACTATATTTTTTAAAACTTTAACTATTCCGCAATTGGTATTAAAAATTTATCACATGTCCTTCAATTATAATTAATAGAGAAAATCTATATAGTGTTTATGATTATTTTCAATCAATAATAATATTGGAATAGATTCTAAAAAATGTTATAATTTAAAAGCTAAAAAATTGTAAAAGCTAGAGTTTTGAATTCCAAATTTATAAAACTTGAATTAATTTAAACCCGAATTTTATTTTATCGTGTATAGAAACAAAAAGGGAAAAATGCTTCGGTCTACCCTTTTCCCTCCCTACCACACCTTCAACCAAGCCACCATCATTCATCATTTCATTCTTAGCATTTTCCTCCATGAACTTCCATGTCCTTTCTCATTTTGTCCCAAATTAATTTAATTTCTATCTACTTTGTTAATTAGATGTTTGTATCAATACAACAATGAGTTTCTTTTCAATATTTTGTTTTATATATCATTTTAAAGTTTAAACAATTAAAGTGAGTTTCTTTCAAACTCTAATTAAAAGATGTTATATATAAAAATCACACTTTGCTGGGTGGCATTAATTATAATGTTGATAGTAGTTGTAATAACCAATTTTGACCTGGGCCCAATATAGACTAAGGGCCCAATCAATAAAACCAAAAGCCATTAAAAAAAATAATAAACCACTTAAATAAAAGTCCAATCCATTTACAGAACAAATCCAGGGCCCAATTACAAAATTAAATATCAGGCCTAAATCAAAACAAACAATGAAAACCAAGCCAAAAAATTCAAATCAGATCCGCTAAGCCCAATTCAAACCCTGCCCAATTAACCCACATACAACCAAGTCCAATTTTAATACAAATAAACAAAACCCAATTACAGAGGCCCAATGGCCCAAAGCCTAAACGGCCCAATATGGCCCCAAAACCAAACTAAACAGAAACCCTAGGGTTCTGCTTTGCCACCGCCGCCACGCGCCCTTTCCGACCCTCGATTTACCCACACGCGCGCCGCGCGCGCGCCGCGCGCGATTCCCGCACGCGCTTTACCTCTTTTCGCCACCGCGCGCTCGGCTCGGGTGCCCACCACGCCACGGACAGATGAAGCCTCGCGACCCAGTGCGCATCGACCCGTCGACGCGCGCCGGACGCCCCTTCCTAGGCCTCGTCCAACACCCCACATGTCGTCGCCCATCCCCTGCCGATGACCTGCAACAACACAAACAACAAAGGGAGAAAAATGACAAAAGAAACAGAATAAAAACAGAGACCCATGCCTCTGGGAATCAAATAAGAACGAAGGGGAAACGATTGTAAAAAGGGGGGGGATTTTTTTTACACGCAGACTGATTAAAACGAATATCAGAAATCAAAGGGAAGAATCAAAAAAGAACTCTTGTACTCTATCACATTACCAGAAATCAGAAAGCAAAAAAAAAACAACAAAGGTTGATTTTTTTTTTCTCCATTATCATTTACTGTCGTTTACTTATTCTTGTTTTTTTGCTTACCATTTTCGCATCTTTATCAACAAAAATCAAAAAGGAGGAGAATACATGATATTTTTTTCAAAGACAAACGTAACCATTTTTGGGGAGTATTCTTCGGTTTCTAGCCCGATCTTGCTTCGCATATAACACATATATATAGAAATAGATTAAAGATTATAAGCCTTTACCTTTCGTGACTATCAAAGTTGAAAACCGAAGCGATTTTAAGACCGAAACTGAAGCGTTTTTGCTTCTTGCGAGTTTCTTCGAGAGGTTCCGAGCAGATTCGGGTTTAGAGAGTTTTAAAGGATCAAAACAACCATTTTTCTAACCCTCCGACCGCCGTATGCGATGTCGGAAATGGAGGGGTTTACCGACGGTGCAAACTGGGTTCAGAAAACACTAGAAGAAAAGAAATGTTGAAAGGGAAAAGAGTCTTTGTCCCTTCTGGAAATATGGGGGGTTTTAACAGCAGTTGAAACGGCGTCGTTCTCTACAAGGGGAACCTGCGCATAACCCTAAAAGGGTATAATTGTGCGTTTGGTCCCCTTCGTTCATAATCGTTAGGTCGAGATCTCGCTTTGTTTTTTTTTCCTTTTTTAAATTTCGCCCGTGTGCTTTGGGTGTTTTTAATTTAATCCATTTTTAAACTTTGCGCTTTGAGGCTCGGAATAATTACGTGTTTGGCCCATATTAGTTCGCGCGCATCGCATTTTAATCCTTAATCTTATCTAGTTAATTTTGTTTATTTTCAAATTGTCATTTTGAGTTTCTTTTTATTTTCGATTGAATATAGCTTCTATTCTTTTTGGTCCTTTGAAATCGTTTTAATAAATCGATTGAGTTATTTTATGGGTTTTTCAGCGTTTTAATTTGCTTTATTCTCTGCTTGTAAATATTTTTTGTTTTTATTTTAATTTTAAGTTGATCTATTATGCATTTCTTTGTTTTAATGACTTAATATAAGTAATCTCATGCATTGTGCATGCATAATTTTTGATAAAATTATCTTTATTCTATGTATATATTATTACTATTATTATTATCATTATTATTACCTATTTACTTATTTACTTACTTGCTTATTTTAAGGAAGTTCTTGCATACTATTTTTTAGTAGGCTTTATGCATATTGTTTGTTTTACATCTTAACATTATGTTAAATTATCTCATATTATTTACTGCACTTTTTATGTATTCTATATCTTAAAATCATTTTGTTAATTCTTTCAAGTTGTCTTATGTGTCATGTCTTTTTAAAGTTATTTAATTCATTGCTCCTATGTTATTAACGTTGATATTCCAATTGTGTAAGCTATGTGATTACCGTCTTTGCATGTATTATGATCTGTTCGTTCGCATTTTCGTTGCCATCGTTATCGTCGTTCATATTATTGCCCATTATTGATATTATTACTATTATTATTCATGCATGTCAATATTTTAGATTATTGATTTCAATGTCATGTATTACGTGTATTATGTTGTCATTGCGCCAAACTCATGTTCCATTATCGTTCTCTTCATCGTGTAATTCCATCCGCGCTGTGACTCATATTCCTTTAAAACCTAACTTAAAATCTTTTATAAATTTCATCCAAAAATAAAAGTTTCCCAAATAAGGCAATATTCTATGTTTGGACATCTGAGAGATCGTGCCCTATGTGTTGGGTTTCGGTTCTCTCGCTTGGCCAGAGATCGAATATTTTTTTGATGGTTTTATGCATGAGTCTCGGGGATTAAGAGATGATCTTGGATTCGAGGATTAAAATCATCGTGTCCTATGTACTGGATGTGATATTTTATTCCTTCGGAACAAGAAAATCTCGATATTGAATTCGAGAAAAACTAAAATATTTCAGAAAGAGGTTGATTTTTAAATTCTTTTCAAAATTTTCAGACTTTCGACATGGGGACATTAATTAATCAATTTGGTACCAATTTTGGGCGTGACGAGGGTGCTAACCCTTCCCTCATGAATGAGACTCCCGAACCCGTTTTCTCAAATTTCGTAGACCAATAAAATATTGTTTTAGTAAATCGAAATGTTTTATTAAAACAAAGGTGATCCGATCACACCTAATAAAAGATCGGTGGCGACTCCCGTTTTCTATTTTCAAAACCCAAGTTCGATTCCCGTTTTTTTCAAAAAAATGGTTACGACAGCTTGGCGACTCCACTGGGGACTTCGAGAGTCAGGACATAAATTGATTGATTTTTGTCCTTTCGATTGAAAATTTGGAAAATTGTTTTGAGAAATCGTGTTTCTCTTTGATGCATTTGCTTGTGCTATAATGTTGAGTCTTATAAAATATTTTGGCATTGCACTGCATGACCGTTGTGGTCATACCCTCTTAAGTGGGAGTGAGAAGCTACTCTTTCGTGAGGTTTTTACCTCCGTGCAAGATAGTGGATCACTTCCGGGATACATCCGTACCTATGTCTTCGTGAGATTTTTATCTCCGTGCAGCCATAGGGAAATGTATTCCCCTGAACTGAACTCGGTCCATATGAGCCTATAATGGGTGAGAATTGAGGAATCTGTTGGTTCGGGTACCCTTACTTTAGAATCGAACCTCATATAGCGAGCCTTAAGAACCTACCCTAGATAGAGCCACGCTAAACCCCTAGAGGTCACCTCGATAGGTGTTTTATGTTTGTCATTTCTCCTACACTGACGTTTGTTTTTGCGTTTGTTTATTTCTCTTACACTAACGTGTTTTCTCTCGTTTTGATTGCATTATATGCATTTTTCATATTTAAGAGGCATTGATTCGGGTTCGATTGCTGAAATAGAAAGTTTTGCCATGGGAAACAACTTCCTTGATAAAGTGGAAGATAATGCGGCTATCCGAATATGGTCAGAGACAACACAATTAGAAAAGGGAGATAGTCTAACGGCCGGGCATGTGTCAAAATTAAGGGACTACACTCGTATTAGTGTGGCGCACAATAATCTTAACGAGTTAAAAGCTATGTGGGATCAACGAAATGATAAGACCAATAGTTCATTCCGCCATGGTTATGGAGATTTGCCGCACTTGCTCGACGTCAAGGTAGATGAACAGTTATTTGGAGTTATCACTCAGTTTTAAAACCCCGCGTATAATTGCTTCACTTTTGGGAAAAGTGGATTAGGTACCCACCATAGGAGGATAACAGTCTACTGCATTACCCGACGACTTAGGTTGATAGAATCTATTTGAGAGCGGCCTATGCCCCAACCTTTTAGAAGAAATTAATGAGCATTACGGGAATGAGTGAGCAATGAATCAAAACCAGGATCAAGCAAAAAGGTAAGCGTAAGTGCATCCCATGGAAGAACTTGAGAGATTTGATATTAAACCATCTTGATAAAAGTAAAAAAGTCGACGTTTTCGCGCTAAGCATCTACGGGTTAATATTATTCCCTAGAGGATTAGGACATGTAGAGAAAGCTATCACAGGTTTCTTCGACCGACTCAGTTAGGGAATTATACCAGTTCCTGCAATCTTGGCTGAGGCTTTCAGATCATTGAATGCATGTAGAAGATCCGGAGAAGGCAGGTTTGAGGGGTGTGCGCAACTGTTAATGGTTTGGTTTCACAGCTACTTTTAGAAGGTGGATGAAGTGTCTTGTCGGATCGTGACAGATGACTATTCCTCGTTGAAAGAGATAGCAGAAGTGCCAAGAAGAGATGTCGTATCAGAAGAGAATTGGATAACACTTCTTTAGAATCTTCAGGAGGCGGATATCGAATGGAGAGCTCCTTGATGTGGGAATTTCGACTGGTTCCCTTTGCTCGGAATTTAGAGAGCCACTAGTTATGCTCCTTCACTGATGTTAAGACAGTACGGGTCGAGGCAATTTATATCAGCGACACATGGCCTAGCACAATGTGAGTTCCTGTATAAAGGGGAAAACTACGAGAAAAGAGTCAAAGAAATTTCTACCATTTGGAACCAAGTTTACCAAATGAAAGGTTGACCATAGGATCAAATACTACTCCCAAATATGACAAATGGATCAGTAGAAGAATCAACGATAACATCTCAAGGCCAATTAATGGAAGAGAAAATTTCAAGAGGCTCAGGATCAGAGAGAGGCTATAGAAACCGGCCTACCAGAGGCCCAAAGCGACAAAGAGAAATTAAAGGCTAGAGCAGTGGAGCTTAAAACAAAAAAAAATACTTTATCAGTATAGAAACCACAATTCTATGGCTGAGTTGAGAGTCAATTCAGAGAAAATCGAGGCAGTGAAGGGAAGAATAGAAGAGTTGGAGAACGTTGTAAACTTTGGCAGTTCTGGCCGACATACTGAGTGTGAAGTACAAGCTGGTATCAGACAGGGGTCAAGAATTAGCTTCGTTGCTCGAGAAACAAAGCCGTATTTATAATCTATTTTATGTAAAGGGCTTTATTTTCTGAAAAGTTTTCTAAATGAAGTTGAATCTAAATCGATGCCTATTTGCATCCATTCATTTCTATTACATTGCATCATCATAGAAAGGGGGTGTTGATTCATATTCAATTGCTGAATAGGAGAGTTTGTCATAAGGAAATATGTTACTTGATGAAGTAGATTGTAATACGGTCGTCCGAACATAGTCTAGGTAACAACGAAAGTAGGTCTTACCTAAAGGTTCAAGCCTACAAAGATTGTTCGGGGGTCATCAAAAGGTCGACTTGAGAAAGTTCAAAGGACACATCCATAAACATTCGGATACGAAGAAGAGGATTTACCTGAAGGTTCAAGCCGACAAGGATCGTTCAGGAGTCATCGGAGGATTACGAGTATCGTGGAGGTTAAGCGAATGACGAGGTACGGCCTGGACCAAGCGACAAGGAGTTAGAAGAGACGTCTATTGAGAAAGGTCACGTGACACAATCACAAACTCCCGACACAAAAGAAAAGATTGGTGTTTTCACCTAGACTATGAGGACACGGCCGCCTATGCAATCCGTTTTAATGTAAAGAAACATATTTTCTGGAAAAGTTCTTCTAATGGAATTGAAATCATGATCAACGCCTCTCTTTCTTTTTGCATTCATCCCATGCATTTACATTGCACTTCATGCATTTGCATTACATCGTATCACATGCATTAGAATTTGTTGAAAGACTCTAATTAGGTGAAATTATTTCGTTAACAAAGAAAACATGGAACAAAGGTTGGAGAGATTGGAGGAAAGATAAATATTGATCCAAGAGCAATTGATCAGAATCCAACGACAGATGCAAGAGCAATCAACCAGAATTCAACAACAGATGCAAGAGCAATCAACCAGAATTCAGCGAGAGATGCGAGAGCAAATGCGAGAGTTCCAAGAGAATATGATATGCCATCTAACCCAGCTATTAGCGGGAGGATCTGAAACAAGGAGGGGCCAAGTGGTCGACAATGTGGATGAATATGAAGAAATTGTTTATTCCCCGATAAATATCCCAACTCAACCAGACGCGCGGTCACATGGGGGACCCGTCACTATCAGGCCCCAATATCAGACTAATACCTCGACCCCGCTGAACTTCTCGACGGGCTCATATTTTAACCCTGAGGAGGGTCGGACCAAACCAATGGTCCAAGCAGAAGCAAAAGAAAGGAGGGAGCAGACATCGAAGGCCCCTAAGAAAAGGGAAAAGGAAGTGGGTGGTATGAGTAGGGATGACCGAAGACCATTCACCGTGTTCTCACCTAATAACACGCTTGCCCCAAACCAACTCAAAAATGAACAAAGACCGACGAGACCCAATCTTGAAAAACCTCGACTCACCCTTATCCCTGTGTCATACGGAGAACTGTGCCTGAAGTTGTTGGAAAAACAATTAATATCGCTACATTATATGGCACCATTGAAGCCCATATACCCGAAATGGTATGATCCTAATACTAGTTGCATGTATCACGCTGGGAACCAGGGGCATTCTATAGAAAATTGTCTAGCATTTAAGAGAAGGGTTCAAGGTCTCATTGATGCAGGGATTTTACGATTTGACGGTACTGGTAATACAGTTGGAAATCCGTTCCCTAACTACCTTGAAGGGAACGTGAGCGCAGTGACAAAAAGGGATGATGCAATCAAAGAAGTTTCAATGATACGCCCTTGTCCTCCCAGGTTTGTTTTGAGCAATGAGACTGCGAAGGGATCCCTGTATTTTAGCTAATCTAGAGTAATATTTAAAACGCGCTTGTTGCTTTAAGCCTAGGGGCAATAAGAGTCCTTTTGTGAAATAGACTTGTATCCAGAATTTTTATTTCAATTAAACGCATCGTCCTAAGTAAACATTAACATTTTATTCTGTACATTTTTGCATTTTTTATTCATGACCACATCATACGAATAATCATCCTTAGAATCATTTATTCTTTGGATTTTCTGCCTTCATACCCACAATGGGGTCCCCCAGATATCAATGACACGAACGGCACTGTTGCTGACTCCCTTTTAAGGAGATATGTGTCTAGAGGGATCTAAGAACTTGGAAGATGACAGAGATTGCAACTTATTTCCGAACATGGTAAGAATGACAGATCCTACCCTACGAAGTGTCAGCGGACAATACGAGCTAACGAATAAGATGAAGATGAAAGCTTAGCTTGCCGCAGGGCAAGGCAAGGAATCATTGAATTATCTCCAAGAGTTCAAAGATGTCTTCGCATGATCACATTTGAACACGTCGGGATTACTAAGGCACGAGTATGCTGTCAAAGCCAAGGAAGTCACAGAAAAAGTCCATAAGGATATTTGAAGATCACATGCTAATGGTTCTACCCTGACTAAGTCAATCAAGAGGTTCGAGCTACTGGTCTACCCAGAAAAGAAAATTGCATCAAATGCCAAATCGAGGAGGGCAGAACTTATGTGCCTCTTCCTTATCCACACGTGGGGCAAGGACGTTATCAAGCCAGTCTCCTCAAAAGCTTTAGCCAACATTGATTCATGTTCATGGTCGCTGGTTACCCCACTGAGAGGATAAAGGTCGCTTCATATGCCAAAATTACAAAGTCAATAGTCATTAGAAAAAAAAAAAGAGAAGAAAAATATTGACAAAAGGCGAAAAGATCATATTTAACCGCACAATGTCAAAAGTTTGCGGTCTTTTCAAAGATCAAGGGCCATGTCATGGTAAAAAAAAGGGGGGGCAACAAAACAAAGATTGTTAGGAAGATGACCTAAACTTGCGAATGTTGGCATATAGAAGTTACGTTTACCCTTTTATGCTCGTTAAACATCGGCCAGGACCTCTGCTGGGGCAACGCCTTCCTCATTAGGTTTCGCCTAGTGAAGTCAAAATCCTCTTTTCCGGGGCACGGGCCTAGCCAAAATTGGATGAGGCAAAATAGATCCAATCCCGATGTGATCAAGTGAATTTGAAGAGAAAATGTTAAAAGCTATCTATCACAATCAGATGACGCGAGTTTACAACAAAAAGGATCGCCTCAGAAAATTTCATGATAGGGCTTTGAAGAAGATTCTTTCCCATGCAACAATGACTTCAGGAGAAAGAAGATGCCAAGCCAGGAAGGACTTTAGGTAGCAAAGAAGGCCCGTTCTAGGGAAATAAAGATATTGTCTGAGATAGACGATAAGGACCTGCCCAATCCCGAATTCAAAAAAAAATTCAAAAAAAACAAAAAATAAGAAAAAAGAAAAAGAAGAAAATGGAGATGCCAAAGTGAAAACCCGCAAAGGGCGCTTTGAGACCAAAGGTGGGTTTGAGTTGAAAACCCGACAAGGGCGGCTCAAATTTTGATAAAAATGGGGCATACAGTCTTGCTACGCTGTAACAATGAAGAGGAATGTTGCGCCTTGGGGCATCAACAAAGTACTCCGGATCCCCTAAACACATATTGAGCTTATAACGGTCCTCAAGAAGTTTGAACAGAGAAGCTCAAGCTGCTATATCTGGGGCACCTAGTTTCCATGTTACCCATTTTGAGTCCGCTATCTTTGCTTCCTCATTACACATACTAGCCTTGATTAACTTGTTTGATTCGAGCTATACTCCCAATAAATTCCCATTCCATCCATCATTGTGATCCTTTTCGAGCCTTTTGCATTGAAATAACGATTATTGGACTAATAATACTTTCATGAAAGGAGTTTCGCATATTACTCTGGAAATCTCTAAACAATACAGGAGTCTGAAATAGGATTATTGCTTAAGATTCACCGAGCTTAAGGGTTGGAAATATCTGAGTCCAAATTAAGGATTGAACAAAATAACAAGGTGCCGCGTCAGTGACACAATCCTGACGGAAAATAGGCATTGTTAACCCAAGTGCAAAATCAGAATCATTCTCGAAAGAAAATGACATTCTGCATTCATGCGAGCATCACGCATATACATCTGGTTGGGTCACCTAAAGAGCGATTGTTAGAAGGAAACTGATACAGATCCTGTACCTTTGAATAACAAGAGAGTGGGCTGAATAGGAGACAAGTCCTATGTTCTAGAATCGCAGTGGGATGAGTGGAAGATATTCAAATCCTATACCCTCAGGTCACAATGAGATGAGCCCTGAAGTTACAGTGGGGCAAAAGGGTGATATATGAGAAATACAGATTACTCTTGAGGTTCGAGGACGGGTACAAAACCTGAAAGAAAAGTTAAGAGTCGAAGCAATGAACGCAGGCCACCAGGAAAGTCGTAACGAAAGAGATACATGACAAACAAGCCCAGGGCGCATGGCATAATCATGTAGGCATAAAAGCATTTAAGACAAACACGTGCACATCATGATAACATTATGCATGACACATACAGGCACACCAGTAAAGCAAAAAGTTTTGACGATAACTGTACCGAACCAAGAATAAAGAAGGCGTCCGAGTTCCACCAGACAATACGTTTTCAAGTACTGTTTTTTAAGAAAATACTCAACTCATAACACGAGAGATCTTGCCTTCCTGAGCGAAGCTGATCAAAAATAGCAGATCTTGCCTTCCTGAGCGAAGCTGATCGAAAATAGCAGATCTTGCCTTCCTAAGATAAGCTGATCAAAAATAGCGGATCCTGCCTTCCTGAGCGAAGCTGATCAAAAATAGCAGATCTTGCCTTCCTGAGCAAAGCTGATCGAAAATAGCAGATCCTGCCTTCCTAAGCGAAGCTGATCGAAGATAGTAGATCTTGCTTTCTTAAGCGAAGCTGATCGAAAATAGCAGATCATGCCTGCTTAAGCGAAACACGCCGAGGTCGCACGCTGAGATATTTTTAATTTCTGCTTTTTAATTTCCGGTTGCAATTCCTCGGGTCGCACGCCGAGATACTTTTAATTTCTGTTTGCAATTCCTCAGGTTGTGCGCTGAGGTATTTTTAATTTCTACTTTTTAATTTCCGTTTACAACTCCTCGGGTCGCACGCCGAGGTACTTTTAATTTCTATTTTTTAATTTCCATTCGCAACTTCTCGGGTCGCACGCCGAGGTACTTTTAATTTCTGTTTTTAATTTCCGTTCGCAACTCCTCGGGTCGCACGCCGAGGTACTTTTAATTTCTGTTTTTTAATTTCCGTTTGCAACTCCTCGGGTCGCACGCCAAGATACTTTTAATTTCTGTTTGCAATTCTTCAGTCATATCATTGAGATATTTTTAATTTCGCTTTTTAATTTACAGTTGCAATTCCTAAGTCGCATGCTGCGAGATACTTTTAATTTGTTTGCAATTCCTCGTCGCGTGTGTTGAGGTATTTTTAATTTCTACTTTTTAATTTCCGTTTGTAACTCTCGTCGTCATCGCATGAGAGTACTTTTAATTTATGTTTTTTAATTTCCGTTCGCAACTCCTCGGATCGCACGCCGAGGTACTTTTAATTTCTGTTTTTAATTTCTGTTCGCAACTCCTCGGGTCGCACGCCGAGGTACTTTTAATTTCTATTTTTAATTCTCGTTTGCAACTCCTCGGGCCGCACGCTGAGATACTTTTAGTTTCTGTTTGCAATTCTTCAGGTCGCACGCTGAGATATTTTAATTTCTGCTTTTTAATTTTCGGTTGCAATTCCTCGGGTCGCATGTCGAGATACTTTTAATTTCTGTTTGCAATTCCTCGGGTCGCACGCTAAGGTATTTTTAATTTCTACTTTTTAATTTCCGTTTGCAACTCCTCGGGTCGCACGCCGAGGTACTTTTAATTTCTGTTTGCAATTCCTCAGGTCGCGTAGTTTCCGTTTGCAACTCCTCGGGTTGCACACCGAGGTATTTTCAATTCCTGTTTTTCAAATTCTTTTAAAAAAAATAACAAAAAAGAGAGAGAAAAAGTCAACGCATATTGCGAGAATGAAAAAGCAGTGCGAAAGGTTCAGGTTCATTTCCTCGAAGTCCCAGTGGAGCGTTTGATAGATTGAAGCTATAAATTGCTTTGTGTCGTGAAGTCATGTTGGAGCAAGTTAAATAATGAACAAGATTGAGGAAGAGTGAATTGAAGCTACGGGCCATGTATCGTGGGAGCAGTGGCAAAATGGATCAAAGCGACAAGGTTACAGTAGAGCTTGAAGATGTTTGAGAAAGATGAGGACTACTAAGTCAAGGCTCGGCCAAGACCGGGCAAAATTGGTTCTTCTACTATCTTTGCTCTATTCTCGTTTCACGATAATGAGCAAAGAGGGGCAGCTGTAGTAACCAATTTTGACCTGGGCCCAATCAATAAAACCAAAAGCCATTAAAAAAAATAATAAACCAATTAAATAAAAGTCCAGTCCATTTACAGAACAAATCCAGGGCCCAATTACAAAATTAAATATCAAGCCTAAACCAAAACAAACAATGAAAACCAAGCTAAAAAATTCAAATCAGATCCGCTAAGCCCAATTCAAACCCTGCCCAATTAACCCACATACAACCAAGCCCAATTTTCATACAAATAAACAAAACCCAATTACAGAGGCCCAATGGCCTAAAGCCTAAACGGCCCAATATGGCCCCAAAACCAAACTAAACAGAAACCCTAGGGTTCTGCTTTGCCACCGCGCCGCGCTCCGGTTCCGCGTGACACGCGCTTTGCCTCGTTTCGCCACCACGCCGCTCGGCTGGTGCCCCGCGCCTGAAGGATGAAGCTCGCGACCCAGTGTGTGCGCCGATCGACCGTCGCACGCCTCGAACGCCCCTTCCTAGGCCTCATCCAACACCCCGCATGTCGTCGCCCATCCCCTGCCGATGACCTGCAACAACACAAACAGCAAAGGGAGAAAAACGACAAAAGAAACAGAATAAAAACAGAGACCCATGCCTCTGGGAATCAAATAAGAACGAAGGGGAAACGATTGTAAAAATGGGGGGATTTTTTTTACACGCAGACTGATTAAAACGAATATCGGAAATCAAAGGGAAGAATCAAAAAAGAACTCTTGTACTCTATCACATTACCAGAAATCAGAAAGCAAAAAAAAAAAAACAACAAAGGTTGATTTTTTTTTTCTCCATTATCATTTACGGTCGTTTACTTATTCTTGTTTTTTTGCTTACCATTTTCGCATCTTTATCAACAAAAATCAAAAAGGAGGAGAATACATGATATTTTTTCAAAGACAAACGTAACCATTTTTGGGAGTATTCTTTGGTTTCTAGCCCGATCTTGCTTCGCATATAACACATATATATAGAAATAGATTAAAGATTATAAGCCTTTACCTTTCGTGACTATCAAAGTTGAAAACCGAAGCGATTTTAAGACCGAAACTGAAGCGTTTTTGCTTCTTGCGAGTTTCTTCGAGAGGTTCCGAGCAGATTCGGGTTTAGAGAGTTTTAAAGGATCAAAACAACCATTTTTCTAACCCTCCGACCGCCGTATGCGATGTCGGAAATGGAGGGGTTTATCGACGGTGCAAACTGGGTTCAGAAAACACTAGAAGAAAAGAAATGTTGAAAGGGAAAAGAGTCTTTGTCCCTTCTGGAAATATGGGGGGTTTTAACAGCAGTTGAAACGGCGTCGTTCTCTACAAGGGGAACCTGCGCATAACCCTAAAAGGGTATAATTGTGCGTTTGGTCCCCCTTCGTTGCGACACTGTTAGGTCAGATCCTGCTTTGTTTTTTTTCCTTTTTCAAATTTCGCCCGTGTGCTTTGGGTGTTTTTAATTTAATCCATTTTTAAACTTTGCGCTTTGAGGCTCGGAATAATTGCGTGTTTGGCCCATATTTGTTCGCGCGCATCGCATTTTAATCATTAATCTTATCTAGTTAATTTTGTTTATTTTCAAATTGTCATTTTGAGTTTCTTTTTATTTTCGATTGAATATAGCTTCTATTCTTTTTGGTCCTTTGAAATCGTTTTAATAAATTGTCTTGAGTTATTTTATGGGTTTTTCAGCGTTTTAATTTGCTTTATTCTCTTCTTGTAAATATTTTTTGTTTGTATTTTAATTTTAAGTTGATCTATTATGCATTTCTTTGTTTTAATGACTTAATATAAGTAATCTCATGCATTGTGCATGCATAATTTTTGATAAAATTATCTTTATTCTATGTATATATTATTACTATTATTATTATCATTATTATTACCTATTTACTTACTTACTTACTTGCTTATTTTAAGGAAGTTCTTGCATACTATTTTTTAGTAGGCTTTATGCATATTGTTTGTTTTACACCTTAACATTATGTTAAATTATCTCATACTATTTACTGCACTTTTTATGTATTCTATATCTTAAAATCATTTTGTTAATTCTTTCAAGTTGTCTTATGTGTCATGTCTTTTTAAAGTTATTTAATTCATTGCTCCTATGTTATTAACGTTGATATTCCAATTGTGTAAGCTATGTGATTACCGTCTTTGCATGTATTATGATCTGTTCGTTCGCATTTTCGTTGCCATCGTTATCATCGTTCATATTATTGCCCATTATTGATATTATTACTATTATTATTCATGCATGGCAATATTTTAGATTATTGATTTCAATGTCATGTATTACGTGTATTATGTTGTCATTGCGCCAAACTCATGTTCCATTATCGTTCTCTTCATCGTGTAATTCCATCCGCGCTGTGAATCATATTCCTTTAAAACCTAACTTAAAATCTTTTATAAATTTCATCCAAAAATAAAAGTTTCCCAAATAAGGCAATATTCTACGTTTGGAAATTTGAGAGATCGTGCCCTATGTGTTGGGTTTCGGTTCTCTCGCTTGGCCGGAGATTGAATATTCTTTTGATGGTTTTATGCATGAGTCTCGGGGATTAAGAGATGATCTTGGATTCGAGGATTAAAATCATCGTGTCCTATGTACTGGATGTGATATTTTATTCCTTCGGAACAAGAAAATCTCGATATTCAATTCGAGAAAAACTAAAATATTTCAGAAAGAGGTTGATTTTTAAATTCTTTTCAAAATTTTCAGACTTTCGACATGGGGACATTAATTAATCAATTTGGTACCAATTTTGGGCGTGACGAGGGTGCTAACCCTTCCTCGCACGTAACCGACTCCCGAACCCATTTTCTCAAATTTCGTAGACCAATAAAATATTGTTTTAGTAAATCAAAATGTTTTATTGAAACAAAGGTGATTCGATCACACCTAATAAAAGATCGGTGGGGACTCCCGTTTTCTATTTTCAAAACCCAAGTTCGATTCCCGTTTTTTTCAAAAAAATGGTTACGACAGTAGTAATATTTTATTATGTAAAAAAGTCTAATAAATTATAATTATGGATCAAATAGTTGTACTGTAAAGACATAATTTTTGTACATAAAATTATCTTATAAACATATTTTACGTAAGGTTGTCTTGTAAAGCAACACAATTCTATTAAATGGTATCTAATTAAAAAGATATATCCCTACAAAAGAGTATCTTATAAAAGTCTTAAGGAAAGTGTTCTACACGTCTCAAAGTCGTTATATTTTAATAACATTATTTTATTTTTCTTGCTTCTATTTATTTTTCTAACAACCCTAAGGCTTTTGTATGATGTATTTCTTATGAAGCAAGAATTATATTGTGGTTACTAAGTGGAATTGAAACATCCCATACCTGACCAATCATTGGGTCTGGGTACTGGATGCTACAAGAACCCGTTTAATTTTACTATACATTCATAATAATTCAGTTACATGTAAGAACGACTTGAAAACATAGGCCTAATTGCCACTAATCTCATACACTAAAGAAAGGCCATAATGATTTCTTATGTTACTAAGTGGAACTGTAACACCCCATACCCGACCCTATCCCTGGGTCCGAGTACCGGATGTTACAAGAACCTATTTAATTTTACTATACATTCATAATTAATTCAATTAACATGTAAGAACAACTTGAAAACATAGGCCTAATTGCCACTAATCTCATACACTAAAGAAATACCGTAATGATTTCCTATGACATTAGTTTCTACAGTTTCACTATTTGAATATGATTTTACAATTCTTATGTTTGCCTTAGCCCCCAAGGCAAGGCCTTTGCAAGTGCCCCTCTACATACACGTACGACTTCTACTACGCCATATTGAATAACCGATGGTTGGCTTGGTCCCTCCATTAGAATTTCTTATCACGCTCTGTCCTGCGATTAAACAACAAAATCTATAAGTTCCAATGAACTTAGTGAGAATCGGCCAAATGACATAACATAACAAACTGGCAAGAGAACATAAAGAAATAAGGTTTAAGCAGAGATTTCGACTCCTTATCTCCTTTTGGTATATCATTGTTTTCACTAGAGATGTTGTTGTCTCTCATTTCACTTACAATTTCTTGTTGCCCTAACTCAAAATCATTATGAGATACAAGCGCATTCTTTAATGATATTGCTCACTTGATAGGGCAGACCTAGCTTTACCTTACCCTGACCCTACCTTTTTACTCATTCTCTACTATTCTTGGTGAACTATTCTCCACGAGGTTGTCAACGGGCTTATTCCGTCCTTGGTGAACTTTCACCTGCAGATCCCTACTATCCAGCTCCGCTTGATCACTCGTTGTTACCTCGATTTCCCATATTTTGCTGATGAACTATTCTAAACAACCAACCTTTTTCTGCCTATTTTACCTACGAATTTCCAACGAAACTTCCATCAACCTAAGACTGATGACATTAGGCCAATAGAGTTTGGTCTGTGTCTGCTTAACCTCATAAGATACGCCGCCTCTCTGGCGGACTCAATTGATGTGCTGTTGGCCCATTTTGTATCATTATTGGCGAACCTTTCTGCATTTACCGTCTCGGTGGACTTTCCTTAATATCGTAATGACATGCCACCATGGTCTGACTCGGCATAATCCCCATGTTTAACGTCCTGGTGGACTATCTGCGCCCGTTTACCGTCACACTCCTTTGGTTGCCTTAGCCAAGCTAAGGTCTTCCACCTTTCTCCCATACTGATAGGTGTTATTACGAACTCTTCCCAATATAATTTCTGAGAATTATATGGGCTCACTCGATTTAGGAGGATGCTTAGAAAAGGTAGATTGCTTTAATGGAGAGGGTATGCGGCTGAGCTTCGCCATGCATAAAGCTACACTTTGTCGAATTTATATAACCATCAAACGATATGGTAAAGGGATTTAAGGTAGGGATGTAACAAATATTTTATATCAGTTTATCATTTTACTCATTAATTTAATATATTAAATCAAGAAATCATTATATGTATTAACCTTAAAATCTCACTTAAAATCAACAATAAAAGCATTCAAAATGAAAAAGAGAATTATATAAATATATATATTAAATCTACACAAAGAATTTTAAAATCTCTCAATTTAACTATTCGTTATTTTAAGATTATTTTTTTAAAATTGTAGTTTAAGCTTTTCTTTAAGAGTTATAGTTTAAGTTTTTAATTTAAAAAAATTATAAAATTATCAAAAGATATTAATACCTTTATAATATTTTTTTTTATTGACCCAAGTTTTGAAGTGGTTGTTTATGTGCCAATAAAAGTGGCCACTTTCACTATCATGTTTGACCAAAATATTTTGATGATTTGCTTGCATACTTTTTAAGATCTTGTACAGCCAATCTCATGTTTATCATCGGAGAAGAGATTGAATCAAGTAAGATTATTTTCCATTAATTCTAATATGGTCTGCTTATCTTATATATTGAGATATGCAATCCATGAAAATATAAGTTGACTTATGATTTTTTATATCCTTATATTAAGGATAATTGCTTTGACTAGATTTTGGCAAATCAAAATAGATTAAAGGTTACCTTATGAAGATGGATTCATATTCTAAATATGGAAGGCTTGTTCAATATTGATAAAGGTTTTATTGTTAGGGCAAGTTTTTTTTTCAAGTTGTCGTTGATGTGCCAATGGAAGTGGTCACTTCCACTAGCACATCAACGAGCAATATAAGTTGCCTTATTTGGAATTAGAAATCTTTTCAACCAAAACAGTTGGGCAATGACTTAAATGATTTTGTGGATGTGTGTTAACTCATATTTGAAGATCCATCTTGTGGAGCAACAAATCTTTAAAGATTCAATCAAATCTTTGAAGATTCAATCAAATCAAATCTTGTAAAGTATTGAGATTGAACCAAGCCTAATTTGAATATTTATATTAAAAATCTTTGATTTATTCTGGTCTCTATGAGTATATTTGTAAAGCCTTTCTATAAGGCTATTTTAGTGAGATCTTGATTGTTCTTTACCTTTTTCTTAGCAAGCCTTAAAATCTTATATATTAGAGGCTTGTGTAAGTTAGAACTAGGTAGTGAGCATTTCATTGAGGAACATTATTTGTGAAAGTGTATTTGTGTTAGTAAAACCTTTCGTTGTTGGTTTTACAACTAAATTCTCAATGAGAGAATTTAGTGGTGAGAGGTTTAGTTTTTGAAATACAAAAGTAAAGGTCCTTCATTAGTGTGTGTTAGAACTAGGAACACTAGTTGTATGTTTCAAATATAGTAGATTCATCTCACTGAGCTGGTCTCCTCAAACGTAGAAAAATCGAATTGCGTAAACAACTTTGTTGTTCCCTATTTTCATTGTAGTTGTCTCAGTTATTGCAAAAATGTCCACTTTTGTTGTCACTTCTACTCATATTTTGTTTTTTGCCATTATCATCTAGTTTAAGTCAACATTTAAAAAAATATATTGATTTTTCAATTATTTCAAACTAGATGATGTTCAGCTTAATCATGACACCAGCTTAATCAAAGATTCTATTAGTAATGTGTATATATATTACCTCTTCTATTCATAACCAAAACATTTGTCTATATTGTAATGATACGTAGAGATAATACGTAGAGATGATAATGGTTCGAATTGGTTTTGGATAAAATTTATAGCATTTTGGATATAATTATTGTAAGGCCCAATTTAAAACCCGGGGCCCAATACCCATTAACCAAGATCAAGAAAATAAAAAGCCTGTTAAATTGGTCCATTTACAATGGCCCAATTACAACTTCAGCCCAATACAACTCAAAAAATAAAAAGCAGGAACCCTAGCAATTGCTCCTTGCGCCGTCAGCAGTATTCCAAAGTTGCACGTCTCGCGTCCCCGAGTCCAGCGCCTCCACGCCTCTGGTGGTGCACCTACAAAACAGGAAGCAATACAACACGGAAAAGGGATTGTAGTTTGATTTTATTCTATTTTTAGGGGTTTTTTTTTAGGATATAAAAGAGATACAAACGATTGTAAGAGGGACCCTTTTTTTTTTACACGATTTACATAAAACACACAATATTCACGCTTTTTCAGAGAGTAATACAAGGAATCAAAGAGAAAAAGGTTGATTAGTTTTCCATTTATTTATTTCTTTTTTCTTTTAGAAGTTGTATCTAGGGATTTAGGGGATTTCTTTTTTTGTTTTTGGAAACAGAGAGCCGAAATGAAGGAAAATGTGTGTTCTTTTTGTTTTAAACATTAAAAGGGAATGGTGCCTTTTAAGGGGGGAAGGCCCCATGTGGGCACCCGCTTTTGCAAGTGGATTTTGCGCAATTTCACCTTTAATGGGTAAATTGCGCCTTCGGTCCTCTTGTTGCACCCCTGTTTCGATTGCATCCCTTTTCAACTTTCTTCTTTTTTTTTAAATTTGCCCCTGAATTTTATGCGTCGTTTCGATTTGGTCTGCGTTCAAGCGCGGTGTTTGGAAACTTGGGATAATTTCGTGTCTAGTCCTTTAAGATTGTGCGCGCAATTAAATTTAGTCTTTTTCCTTTTATTTGCTTCGCGATTTTGCCCTAAAACTCCTGTTTTTTATTCGATTTAATCCCTTTTCGTTTATTTTGGCTATTTTATCATTAAATTAATTATTTTTAATATTGTTTATTACTTTTTATGTGTATATTATTATTATTATTATTACCACTATATTATATTATATATATATTTCTATTATATTTACTATTATATATATCCTTGTTTACTTTTTTTTTATATGTATTATAATTATACCATTATTTTTATTGTTATCAAATACTTTTATTTTCTTTTTATTACTACTATTTTTTTAATACTATTATTCTAATATTATTATTATTTTCTTATTGGTAAATGTTTTTTTTGCTTATTGTTGTTACTATCCTATTATCATATTTATATTGTAGTGTTATATTTATTTGCTTTTACTATATTTATTAGTTTCATTAGTAGTATTATTATTACCAGTTGTTTTATTTGTCACGTTTTTTTACTGTAATATTATTGTTTTTCCCCTTTTTGCATCTATTATTCTCCCTTATTATTATCGTGTTCACATTTCAATATTTTTATTTTTGCTTTTTTAAAAATTCATAAAAAAGAGTTTTTATAAAGGTAATATTTCGTGTTTGGAAGTTCGAGAAATTGTGCCCAATCGTGCTGGGTTTCGATTTTTTGTTCGTCTAGATCATTAAATATCCTTTAAAGATTTTAATCGTGTTTTTTAAAAATAAGGCAATGTTTCGTGTTTGGAAGTTCGAGAGTTCGTGCCCAATCGTGTTGGGTCTCGATTTTCTATTCGTCCAAATGACCAAATATCCTTCAGAGATTTTGACCGGATTTTCTGAAATAAAGGCAATATTTCATGATTGGAAATTCAAGGAATTGTGCCCAATCGTGCTGGGTTTCGGTTTTTAGTTTGGCCAAATAGTGAAATACCCTTTTCAAATTGCAATACATGAATTTTGGAAATCATGAAATGATCTTGGTATCGAGCGTTTGAAGCATCGTGTCCTATCGTGCTGGATGTGGTATTTCATCTCTTCAGAACAAGAGAGTTTCGATATCCAATTCGAGTTATCCAAACATTTTTAAAGATTCACATTTTAAAATCTTTTCTAATTTTAGATATTAAGGACATTAATCAATCAATAAGATACCAATTTTGAGCATTGCGAGGGTGCTAATCCTTCCTCCCACGTAATCGACTCCCGGACCCATTTTCTTAAAATTCGTAGACCAAAATGTTTTCTAAAGTGGCCCAATCGCACTTCAAAAAAGATTGGTGGCGACTCCATTTTTCTTTTTAAAGTTGGTCCATTTTCTAAACAAAAAAATGGTTTCAACAGCTTGGCGACTCCACTGGGGACCAATAAGAGAGCAAGCCGTAGAATTGATTGATTAATGACCTTTTTTATCAAAAATAAAAATTTTGGATTTCGTTTCTTTCATTGCATGAACTCGTGTTGCGTCATATATTTGTATGGTTTGAGTCCCATAGGATATTCCTGCATCATATTGCATGACTGTTGTGGTCACACCCTTTAAGTGGGACGAGAAGCTATGCCTTCGTGAGGTTTTCACCTCCGCATGGGCTAGGAGACTGCTTCCGGGATACATCTGTACCTATGTTTTCGTGAGGTTTTCACCTCTGCATGGCCATAGGGAAATGTATTCCCCTGAACTGAACTTGATTCGTATGAGCCTATAATGGGTGAGGATTGAGAAATCTGCTGGTTTAGGTACCTTTCCTTCAGAGCCAAGCCACATATAGCAATCCTTAAGAGCCCACCCTAGGTAGAGCCACGCTAAACCTTAGTGGTTACCCATATAGTGATTTGACATTTTTTTACTTGCTTTGGTTACTATTATTCATTACTAACCTGTTTTATTTTAGCCATATTTGCATGTCATTTCATACTTAAAAGGCGTCGATTCCTATTTTGATTGCTGAATTAGACGGCTTGTTATGGAGAACGAATTCCTTGATAAAGTAGAGGATAATGCGACCGTGCGTATATAGTCAAAGAAGAGACAACTTGAGAAGGGGGATAGTCTAGCCGAGGGGTATACATCAGAATTATGGGACTTTACTCGCATCAGTACGACACAAAATGAGCTCCAAGAGTTAAGAGATATGTGGGCCCGTTGGGACGAGGGGACTAAGCAGCTTTTCTACCTTAATTATGGTGATCTACCTTATTTACTTGACATTAGGGTGGATAAACACTTGTTTCGGGCTATGACTCAGTATTGGAATCCCACTTATAGCTGTTTCACGTTTGAGGAGGTGGACTTGGTTCCTACTGTGGAGGAATATATGGCTTTGCTTCGTAGTCAAAGGGCTCAGGTCGACAAAGTTTATTTCAGGGCCGCTAATGCACCAACTTTTGTAAAGAAGCTGATGAGTATCACTGGGATGAGTGAACAGTGGGTCACGGCACGAATTCAGCAAAAAGGTGAAGGGAAATGCATTCTTTGGGTGAGCTTGAAGGACCTGATGGTGGCACATCCAGATATTAGGAGGAAAATTGACATTTTCGCCTTAAGTATCTATGGCTTGGTAATTGTCCTCAAGGCTTTAAAATATGTAGATGAATCAGTTACTAACCTATTCAATCGACTTGACAAGGGGGTTACGCCGGTACCAGCGATTCTTGCCTAAACATTTAGATTTTTGAATGCATGCTAGAGGGCAGAAGAAGGTAGATTCATAAGATGTACATAGCTATTGTTGGTTTGGTTCCATAGCCATTTTTGGAAGGTGGATAGAGTATCTTATCAGGTTTTTTCTAAGAGTTACTCCTCGTTAAAAGAGTTGGCAGCCACGCCCCGAAGAGATGACATATCAGAAGAAAACAAGGTCGCACTTCTTCAGAACCTCCAAGAAAAGGATGTCGAATAGAGAGCTCATTGGTTTATTCCCGACAAAATTCTCTACCGATGTGGGAGTTATGATTGGGTTCCTCTGCTAAGAATTTGGAGAGCCGTTGGGTATGCCCCTTTGCTGGTGCTAAGGCAATACAAATCCAGACAGTTTATACCGGCGACCCATGGGCTAGCTCAATTTGAATTCTCATATAGTGGGAATAATTATAAGAAGAGAGTTCGAGAAGTTTCTGATGCTTGGAAGTAGATTCACCAAATGAAGAGAGTCTCCGTAGGCCCAATGGCAACCCTCAAATATAATGCATGGCGGAGACAGAGAATCAATGATAGTATTCCTGGACTGACACGGGATGGTGCTCGACCGATAGAGGAATACCTACAAGTAATACCTTCCGAGTTGGAAATCCTAAAACAAGACTTTGAAAGTAAAAATTCGGAGTTAGAGAAGAAGATAGAATGACTGGAAGAGGAAAAGGTGCACTTGAGATTAGATATTGATATCTAGAAATCAGAGGCTGAGAAACTGAGGAAAGGGAAAAGGACGGTCGAAGAAGACTTGGACAGTTTGAAGACCGATTACAAAAAGTTGCACTCATCGATGAAGACTACTGGGTTGGGTAAAACTTCAGAACAATGGCGTCAAGAACTACAAGAAGAGAAGGCTAAGGTTGATCAATGGAAAAAGAAGTTTCATAAAGCTCAAACACAGAAGGATACTCTGAAAAAGACCGTGTGTGAAAGCCAGAGCGAGAATGAGATGTTAAAAGCTCGAGTAACAGAATTGGAGAAGGCATTGTGCTAAAGCCGCAACTCTACGAGGAAGTTAGAAACAAGTCTGAACAAAATTGAAGCCATTAAAAGAAAGGTGGGAGAGCTTGAAATAGCGCTACAAACTAGTTGACTCCGAGTTCAATTATTGGAAGTAGGCCGTGAGCGACGGGAAGAACGACTTCTGTGATCTCAAGAGTAGGTCAAAGAAAGAGATTACGTCATGGGTGAAGCTGTAGCTCAGATACGAGAAGTGGCTGATCATTTACAAACTTTAGCGGTTCAGGCTGATGTGTTAAGTGTAGTTTATGAATTAGAGTTAGATCGGGGTCGAGAGCTAGCTTCGGTTCTCAAGAAAGTTAAAGCTCTGGGCATAAGGGCTAGGTCGTATATGTGACTTTGTTTTATGTAAAGGATTTTGTTTTTTAAATAAGTTTTCTATAAGAAATTGAATCAGAATCGACGCCTTTTTGCATTCATATCATGCATTTGCATTGCATCGCATCGCATCATATGCATTTAATATCATAAAAGAGCCCTATTAACTAAAGATCGTATTATAGTTATCCTGGAACACCGCTACTACACCCAGAAAAAAAAATGAAAGCTATGGATCAAAGGCTAGAGAGGTTAGAACAGATGCAGAAAGAGATGCAAGACCAACTGCAAACTCAGATGCAAGAACAGTTGGCTAAGATCCAACAGGACATGTAGGACCAAATGCTAGAATCCCAGAAAAGTATGATGAGCCAGTTAACACAGTTGTTGACTGGAGGGCCTGGTAAAGGAAAGAGCCCTATGGTTGATGTTAAAGATTCTACTTATCCTCCAGGCTTGGCCTCGATAAATTCCCAGATTCAACCGCCAAGAGTGTCTGTCAATATCATACCTCAGTACCAATCCGGTACCTTAGCACCGGCAAACTTCCCGACAAGCTCGAGCTCCAACCCTGGAGACAATTTGGCAAAATCGATGGTCCCTGATTTCGATGATGCAGCAGAAGAGGAAAAAGCAAGGGCGAAACTCCTGAAAGAGATGGAGGATCGGTGCAAATGGTTAAAGGAGAAGTTCAAAGCATTCGAAAGTGTTGATTACCAATGCGAGGTGGATACTAAGAAGCTGAGTCTAGTCCCAGACCTGGTACTTCCTCCGAAGTTCAAGATGCCGGAGTTTGAAAAGTACAACAGGACCAGCTGCCCTGAGGCCCATATTACAATGTTCTATCGGAGAATGACGGGATATGTCAACAATGACCACTTGATGATTCACTGTTTACAGGATAGTCTGACTGGAGCAGTGGCTAAATGGTACAATTAGCTGAGTTGTACCCAAATTAAATCATGGAAGGATTTAGCACAGGCTTTCATGAAACATTATGGGCATGTGACTGATATAGCGCCTGACAGGATTATGCTACAAAATATGGAGAAGAAGTTGGGCGAGAGTTTCAGGAAATATGCCCAGAAGTGGAGGGAAGTTGCTACACAGGTCCAACCGCCGCTGCTGGTGTAACACCCCAAACCCGGCCTATGCGTTAAGACCAGACTTGGCATGCCACGCAATTCGAATTTACGTCCAGTCGTCAATGCTTTTAATGAAAACAATTTTTCAAAACGATTTTGAAGACGGAGTTTATCAAAAACCGAGATTTATTTGAAAAAAATCATGACTTTAAAACATGAGAGTTTATAATTTGATTTTCAAAGAAATAATTGGTTAAAATAAATTTATAAAAGAATTTTCACAAAATTTTACAAGTAAGTGATGTTTAAGAAAAACCTCCTTTTTATCATAAGTTTAAGAAAAATATTTATAAAAATTTAACAACCACATTTAAGTAATTAAAACATATTAAAATCCATCCACGCATAAAAATCCATAAAAATAATACCAGAGGCCTTATTACATCGCAATTGAAATAATACTTAATTAAAAATACTTAAAGGAAGTTCAAAGTTTTTATAACTCATCATTCGTAGCATGGCCTCCACACGAAGCCATCCCCGCCCAAACCTCCATCAATTGTCATTACCGAGAAGGGTAAGAAAAGGGTGAGTTACTTAGAACTCAGTGTGTAACCCACTTACCGTGTTTACTGGCTAAAACCATTTAAGCATTTAATTGGGCTTGAGCCCATTTACAAATGTAACAATATAACAAGAATAAAATGCATGTGATATGCAATTCCCAACCAAACCTAAATTTCCATCCGCTACACACCACCCGCACTCAACCAAAGCACACTGTGGGGAGCTTTAGTCACCCACCCCGCCACCACACCAACTGGGCATTAAGCCATATATTAAACTGGGCACGAAGCCATTAACTGGGCACGAGGCCATTAACTGGGCACGAAGCCATCTTCTCTTCGTCAAATATCCCAACCCATGCAATCATGTATATAAAATGCATGACAATTCATTTATATGATAATTCCAACATAAGGCCCATAAATAAATAAAATTATTACAAATCTGGCCCATTTCAAAATTTGGCCCGTTAGTCCAAATAAAAATTTTAGTCCATTTAACGATCTAGCAATTTTGGCTCATATATAGCGATCTAGCAGTTTTGGCCCATATATATCGATCTAGCAGTTTTGGCCCATTTGTCACATATCAATATGGCCTATTTATCAAATAACACATTTGGCCCATATAGCAAATTATCAAATTGGCCCATATAGTAAATTATCAAATTGGCCCATTAAGCAAATTATCAAGTTGGCCCATATAGCAATTTACCAAATTGACCGATATAGCAATTTATCAAATTGGCCCATTAAGGGTATTTTCGTAATTTGATCCATAGAAACATTTATATAATTCGGTAATCGTACCCACTAAGGGTAATTCGGTAATCTCGTAACCCAAGGGTATTTCATAAATTTTACCCACCAAGGGTAATTCGTTTGGGCACAAAAATTGAAACTGTCCGTCTGCGTTATGCTGACTAAATTGACTATAACTCGAGTTAGGAAACTCGAAATTTAGATCCGTAAATTTTTCCTGAAACTAGACTCATATAAATTCTTACTGTAATTTTTCTAGAATTTTTGGTTTAGTCATTTAGTACAGTTTATTCTTCAAATTGTCCCTTGTTTCACTGTTTGACAGTTCTGTCCTCTATTCACAAAATCTCAGATATCTTATTGTACAGAACTCAAATACTGATTTAGTTTGATCCAAATAAAAATAGACTCACTAAGGATTCTAGTAATATAAACCATGTCCTTTAATTATTTTTCTACAATTTATAGTGATTTTTCAAAGTCAGAACAGGGGATCTCGAAATTACTCTGAACCAGTCTCACAAAAATCTAAAAATCTCAAAATATACTGATCCTTTGCTTGCTCCGTTTCTTTTATAAGAAAATAGACTCAATTATCTTTCAAACCATATATTCTTCACTTTTTAATTCAATTCCTACTATTTTTGGTGATTTTTCAAAATCACGTCACTGCTGTTAACCAAAACTGTTTTGTTACAAAATATGATTACCACTTGAACATACGTACGTCCGAGTGGCCATAGATGCTGGATTGCGGCTTTTCAGTCTTTCGACCGAATCACAGAACATTTCATGCAAACATTTGGAGAGGTACGAGGTTACACACCCCATTTCAAACATGTATTCGGAAAGTAAGGGATTACACACCTGATTTGGATTTCCTAAAGAACCACTCTTCGTTGACCCTAGAACAATACCAACCAAAAGTTAGCCTTGGATTTCTAAAAGATTTCATACCCCATGTAATACTTACACTTGAATCACTTACCACTACGTGATTTCCCTCTACGGAGTCCCGATATTCAACCCCGCCTTCTGACTACCACCACACACTCCTTTACTGCAACTGATGTTAACAATCCTCCCCTTTGATTATCAAAAGAATCGAAACAACAACAAAACGTAAGAACCACTATTCGGTTTTGGGACACACCATAATGGAAACCGAAAGATGAGAAGAATGGAATCAACCACTTGAAGATTAGAAGGGAAAAAGAAGTAGGGGTTTCGGCCAAGAAGAGATTTGCAACACAAGGCTCAAGTTGTACTAGCTAGAATTGGATGAAAGAGAGAAAAGATGAGTAGAAGGAACACTATAGAAGAAGAGGAAATTTCCAGCAAGGAGGAAAATGTAACCAAAAGAAACAAAATATTAGGTAAAGAAAAAGTGACCAAATGAAAAAATTTCCTAAACACTCCTCTCTTCAAAGAATATCATCCCCCTTTCTTTCTTTTTTTTTTTTTTTCCACAATTCACTCATTCACCTACTCCACCATTTGTATTATACTTATTTTTTTTTTCCATAAATCACTCCCCATCATTCCTTTTTCTCCCATTTTTTTTTTTTTCCATAATTCACTCATTCACCTACTCCACCATTTGTATTATACTTTTGACCAAATCAAACTCTTCCTAGCACAAAAAAAAAAAAAAATACTCTCCAAAATGCTACATATGAGATTCGAACCTCTTCCCTCAAGCAAACCTACATGGCATCATATCCCCTTTACCACTCGCTCATCTTATGCTAACTTTTACCATTTAATTACCTTAAGCATTTAAGGTTGCTTGTTCCATTTCAATAAAGTACTATTTACCAAAATTTATTCCAAGTCAATAAAGGTTACTTTTTTTTTTTGGATGTTACAATTCTACCCCCTTAAAGAAAATTTCGTCCCCGAAATTTACCTGGTTAGAAGAGGTGAGGATATTGTTGTCGAATTGCATCCTCAGGCTCCCACGTAGCCTCCTCCGCTCCGTGATTACGCCATAAAACCTTGACCAACGGTACAATTTTCTTTCTTAGCACCTTAACATCTCGATCTAAGATTTTCACTGGTTCCTTCTCGAAAGACAAGTCTAATCTCAACTCCACTTCTTCTACTGGTACTATGTGAGACGGATCTGATCTATAGCGTCTCAGCATGGAAACATGGAAAACATTATAAATTTGACTCAACTCTGGAGGTAATTCAATCTGATAGGCCACTGGACCAACACGCTTCATCCCACGATATGGTCCGATGAACCCAGGGCTCAACTTGCCCTTCCTTCCAAATCTGAAAATTTTCTTCCAAGGTGAGACCTTCAGAAAGACCTGCTCCCCCACAGCAAACTCAATATCCTTACACTTTAGATCTGCATACGACTTTTGTCAATCCGAAGCTTCCTTTAACCGTGCTCGAATCACCTTTACCTTTTCTTCTGTCTCAGATATCAACTCAGGACCCAACAACTGTCGCTCCCCCAATTCAATCTAACAAGTAGGGGTACGACACCTACGACCATATAAAGCTTCATAAGGCGCCATTTGAATACTGGATTGGTAACTGTTATTATACGCAAACTCTGCCAACGGTAGGAAATCCTCCCGACTACCTCTGAAATCGATTACACAACCACATAACATGTCTTCCAAAATATGAATTACTCTTTTTGGTGACCATCGATCGAGGATGAAAAGCCATACTAAAGTTTAACTTTGTTCCCAAAGCCTCATGTAAAGCTTTCCAAAACCGTGATGTAAACTTGGGATCCCTATCCGATATGATAGACATTGGTACCCCATACAACCTCACGATCTCAGATACATACAGCTTAAGCAATTACTACAGCGAGTAATCTGTACGAACTGGTAGAAAATGAGCAGTCTTTATTAATCGATCAACTACCACCCAAACAGAATCTTTCGTAGTAGGTGTTAAGGGTAACCCACTAACAAAATCCATCGTTATCCGTTTCCATTTCTATAGAGGAATCTTTACCGGTTGTAATAATCCCGATAGTAATTGATGTTCTGCCTTCACTTGTTGACAAGTCAAGCATTTCCCCACAATTTCAGGAACCTCTCGTTCCAACCCTTGCCACCAATACTGCTCACGAAGATCCCGATACATCTTATTTACTCCAGGGTGTATAGCATAAGGATTACTATGCGCCTCTCATAAAATTATTTGTCTCAAATCCAAATCCATGAGCATACAAACTCTTCCACGAAAACATAGCACGCCATCGTTGTTCAATCCAAAATCCCCTATTATACCACTTTCAACTTGTTGCATTAAAGGACCCAATTTTTCATCTGATAACTGCTTTTCCTTAATTTGCTCCAACCACAGAGGCTTCACCTGAAGTTTCACTAGCTGTGATCGCCATCCTCAAACCAAACCGAGATGAGCAAACATTGCTCTCAACTCCGATACTACCTTACGACTCAACGCGTCTGCCACCACGTTAGCTTTTCCAGGATGGTACTCAATTGAGAAATCATAATCTTTTAACAACTCCACCCATCTCCGTTGTCTCAGGTTTAACTCCTTTTGGGTAAGGAAATACTTAAGACTCTTATGGTCCGTATAAATGATTGACTTCTCACCGTAGAGATAGTGCCTCCAAATCTTTAAAGCAAACACCACTGCAGCCAACTCCAAGTCATGAGTAGGATAGTTGACTTCATGCGGCCTCAACTGACGAGAAGCATACGCCACCACTTTCCCACTTTGCATCAACACACATCCTAAACCCGTATGTGACGCGATCACAATAAGCGGTAAACTCTTTTCGACCTCGAGTTGAATCGATCTTGGCGCTTAGTCAAAATCTTCTTGATTTCTCAAAACTTTCTTGTTATTTATCGGTCCACACATACGGTACTCCTTTTCGCAACAACTTAGTTAGGGGTGCAGCAATCAATGAAAACCCCTCAACAAAATGCCGGTAATAACCAGCCAACCCTAGGAAACTCCGAATTTCAGCCACTGACCTCTGTGGTTTCCATTCCAAGCCATGACCTCTACCTTCCGAGGATCAACTCTTATTCCTTCGGCTGACACTACATGCCCCAAGAAAGTCGCTTCCTTCAACCAAAATTTACATTTACTAAATTTGGCATAAAGTTACTTATCCCGCAAAATTTGCAACACAATGCGCAAATGTTAGTCATGCTCTTCTTCATTCCTTGAATATACCAAGATATCATCTATGAACACTACTACGAATCGGTTCAGATAAGGTTGAAAGACTCAATTCATCATGTCCATAAATGCAATTTGGTACATTGGTCAAACCAAGCGGCATAATCAAAAACTCATAATGTCCATAATGAGTTCTAATGCCGTCTTATGAATAATCACCTCTTTAACCTTGAGTTGATGATAACCCGATCTCAAATTAATCTTGGAGAAAACTGAAGCTCCTCTCAATTGATCAAACAGGTCATCTATTCTCGGTAATGGATACCTATTCTTGATCGTCAATTTATTTAACTGCCTATAATCAATGCACATACGCATTGACCCATCCTTCTTCTTGACGAACAAGATCGGTGCTCCCCACGGAGACACACTTGGTCGAATAAATCCCCGATCTAACAATTCTTGAATCTGGGCTTTAACCTCCGCTAACTCTTTTGGCGCCATTCTATAAGGAGCAATGGACACCGGAGCCGTTCTGGGCAGAAGCTCAATGCCAAACTCTACCTCTCGGTCTGGAGGCAATCAGGGAAATTCTTCGGGAAAGACGTCTGAAAACTCATTTACCTTTCTAACGCCTTCCACCGATAATTCCTTGGCATCCAGAGCACTAATGAAGGCTAGGAATGCTCCATACCCTTTCTAGGACTCGCAACATTGCTTGGGTCAAAGCAATGTCCTCTCTCATGTGGTCGTGTGATCTAGTCTCACTCTCGGGTGACACAGGTGTGTCCATTTCTGGCATAAGACCCGGTGCTTCAGACGCAACCCTAGCACCTCGGCCTCTACCATGGCCACGTATACGTCCTCTAGTGCTCATATTGGGTATTTCGGTTTAATCTGATTATAAGTCTTATGAATCAGTATACTATTTCAGCATTTATTAACGATATTTTATGAGATATAAGAGATAAAGTTGTTTTCGCAATCACTTCCTATAGTCTCAATCTATATCGTTTTCAACATCTAAAACTAGAAGTTCTAGAGTGTTCCTATGGTCATATCACAATAATAAATATTTAATATACAAATACTTACTTGACTTGGTGCCGGATGCTCGTGGTGCCATACTACCTTTAACACATAAAATCTAGAAGTTTAAACAGTTTTTAAACAAAATTTGTTGTTGAACCTAAACCACAGCCGAGTTTTGAAACTGGCTCTGATACCATAAAATGTAACACCCCAAACCCGGCCTATGCGTTAAGACCAGACTTGGCATGCCACGCAATTCGAATTTACGTCCAGTCGTCAATGCTTTTAATGAAAACAATTTTTCAAAACGATTTTGAAGACGGAGTTTATCAAAAACCGAGATTTATTTGAAAAAAATCATGACTTTAAAACATGAGAGTTTATAATTTGATTTTCAAAGAAATAATTGGTTAAAATAAATTTATAAAAGAATTTTCACAAAATTTTACAAGTAAGTGATGTTTAAGAAAAACCTCCTTTTTATACACAAGTTTAAGAAAAATATTTATAAAAATTTAACAACCACATTTAAGTAATTAAAACATATTAAAATCCATCCACGCATAAAAATCCATAAAAATAATACCAGAGGCCTTATTACATCGCAATTGAAATAATACTTAATTAAAAATACTTAAAGGAAGTTCAAAGTTTTTATAACTCATCATTCGTAGCATGGCCTCCACACGAAGCCATCCTCGCCCAAACCTCCATCAATTGTCATTACCTGAGAAGGGTAAGAAGAAGGGGTGAGTTACTTAGAACTCAGTGTGTAACCCACTTACCGTGTTTACTGGCTAAAACCATTTAAGCATTTAATTGGGCTTGAGCCCATTTACAAATGTAACAATATAACAAGAATAAAATGCATGTGATATGCAATTCCCAACCAAACCTAAATTTCCATCCGCTACACACCACCCGTACCAACCAGCACACCTGTGGGGAGCTTTAGTCACCCACCCCGCCACCACACCAATCGGGCATTAAGCCATATATTAAAGCGGGCACGAAGCCATTAATCGGGCACGAGGCCATTGGCGGGCACGAAGCCATCTTTCTCTTCACAAATATCCCAACCCATGCAATCATGTATATAAAATGCATGACAATTCATTTATATGATAATTCCAACATAAGGCCCATAAATAAATAAAATTATTACAAATCTGGCCCATTTCAAAATTTGGCCCGTTAGTCCAAATAAAAATTTTAGTCCATTTAACGATCTAGCAATTTTGGCTCATATATAGCGATCTAGCAGTTTTGGCCCATATATATCGATCTAGCAGGTTTGGCCCATTTGTCACATATCAATATGGCCTATTTATCAAATAACACATTTGGCCCATATAGCAAATTATCAAATTGGCCCATATAGTAAATTATCAAATTGGCCCATTAAGCAAATTATCAAGTTGGCCCATATAGCAATTTACCAAATTGACCGATATAGCAATTTATCAAATTGGCCCATTAAGGGTATTTTAGTAATTTGATCCATAGAAACATTTATATAATTCGTAATCGCACCCACTAAGGGTAATTCGGTAATCTCAGTAACCCAAGGGTATTTCATAAATTTTACCCACCAAGGGTAATTCGTTTGGGCACAAAAATTGAAACTGTCCGTCTGCGTTATGCTGACTAAATTGACTATAACTCGAGTTAGGAAACTCGAAATTTAGATCCGTAAATTTTTCCTGAAACTAGACTCATATAAATTCTTACTGTAATTTTTCCAGAATTTTTGGTTTAGTCATTTAGTACAGTTTATTCTTCAAATTGTCCCTTGTTTCACTGTTTGACAGTTCTGTCCTCTATTCACAAAATCTCAGATATCTTATTGTACAGAACTCAAATACTGATTTAGTTTGATCCAAATAAAAATAGACTCACTAAGGATTCTAGTAATATAAACCATGTCCTTTAATTATTTTTCTACAATTTATAGTGATTTTTCAAAGTCAGAACAGGGGATCTCGAAATTACTCTGAACCAGTCTCACAAAAATCTAAAAATCTCAAAATATACTGATCCTTTGCTTGCTCCGTTTCTTTTATAAGAAAATAGACTCAATTATCTTTCAAACCATATATTCTTCACTTTTTAATTCAATTCCTACTATTTTTGGTGATTTTTCAAAATCACGTCACTGCTGTTAACCAAAACTGTTTTGTTACAAAATATGATTACCACTTCGAACATACGTACGTCCGAGTGGCCATAGATGCTGGATTGCGGCTTTTCAGTCTTTCGACCGAATCACAGAACATTTCATGCAAACATTTGGAGAGGTACGAGGTTACACACCCCATTTCAAACATGTATTCGGAAAGTAAGGGATTACACACCTGATTTGGATTTCCTAAAGAACCACTCTTCGTTGACCCTAGAACAATACCAACCAAAAGTTAGCCTTGGATTTCTAAAAGATTTCATACCCCATGTAATACTTACACTTGAATCACTTACCACTACGTGATTCCCCTCACGGAGTCCCGATATTCAACCCCGCCTTCCGACTACCTACCACCACACACTCCTTTATCATGAATCGATGTTAACAATCCTCCCCTTTGATTATCAAAAGAATCGAAACAACAACAAAACGTAAGAACCACTATTCGGTTTTGGGACACACCATAATGGAAACCGAAAGATGAGAAGAATGGAATCAACCACTTGAAGATTAGAAGGAAAAAAAAGAAGGGGTTTTGCCAAGAAGAGATTTGCAACACAAGGCTCAAGTTGTACTAGCTAGAATTGGATGAAAGAGAGAAAAGATGAGTAGAAGGAACACTATAGAAGAAGAGGAAATTTCCAGCAAGGAGGAAAATGTAACCAAAAGAAACAAAATATTAGGTAAAGAAAAAGTGACCAAATGAAAAAATTTCCTAAACACTCCTCTCTTCAATGAATATCATCCCCTTTCTTTCTCTCTTTTTTTTCCACAATTCACTCATTCACCTACTCCACCATTTGTATTATACTTATTTTTTTTTTTCCATAAATCACTCCCCATCATTCCTTTTTCTCCCATTTCATTTTTTTTTTCCATAATTCACTCATTCACCTACTCCACCATTTGTATTATACTTTTGACCAAATCAAACTCTTCCTAGCACAAAAAAAAAAAAAAATACTCTCCAAAATGCTACATATGAGATTCGAACCTCTTCCCTCAAGCAAACCTACATGGCATCATATCCCCTTTACCACTCGCTCATCTTATGCTAACTTTTACCATTTAATTACCTTAAGCATTTAAGGTTGCTTGTTCCATTTCAATAAAGTACTATTTACCAAAATTTATTCCAAGTCAATAAAGGTTACTTTTTTTTTTTGGATGTTACAGCTGGAAAAAGAAATGACCATGCTCTTCATTAATACCCTGAAGGAACCTTTCATAAATCACATGTTAGGGAGCGTGACTAAGAGTTTCGCAGACATTGTGATGTCCGGCGAAATAATAGAGAACGCGATAAGGTGTGGGAAAATAGAAGCTGGAGAGAGCACGAGAAGATCGGCTCTGAAAAAAAGGGAAAATGAAGTAGGTAATGTAAGCTCAGGTTATCCAAAACCCGTTACTGTCAGCCAACCGAGAGTGGTAACTATAAGCCAGCAGGCCTCAACGAGGCAAGAGTCTAACACGAGGCAGTATACTGAGAAATTCCAATTTACTCCTATACCCGTGACGTATAGGGAGTTATATAAAACTCTGTTTGATGCGCACGTCGTCACGAGGCAGTATACTGAGAAATTCCAATTTACTCCTATACCCGTGACGTATAGGGAGTTATATAAAACTCTGTTCGATGCGCACGTCGTATCCCCTTTCTACGTAAAATTGTTGCAATCCCCATATACTAAGTGGTATGACACAAACGCTCAATGTGAATACCATGTTGATGTAGTAGGTCACTCGATAGAAAACTGTACTTCATTCAAAAGGCTAGTCGAGAGGCTTATCAAGACGAGTGTGGTAAAGTTCAACGATGCACCTGGCGGAGGAAATCAGTTACCCAGTCATACGGATAATGGGGTAAATGCGATAGTTGAGTACATGGGGAGGAAAATCAAGTAGACGATTGCTGAAGTAAGAACCCCATTGAGGAAAGTTTGGAAAGAGATGTGGGAAAGAGGGCTAGTTCTGCATGAATTAGAAAATAAATCCCAAGGTGCAAAGAACTACTGTGAGTTCCATAACAAGGAAGGCCATGAGATCCAGCAGTGCAACGAATTCAGAGTCCTAGTACAAGGGTTAATGGATAATAAAGAGCTGGAGTTCTTTGACTGTTCAGAAGGAGAGAATGTATATGCCACAGAAGGAGGGACTGCAGAGAGGGTCCATAGGTTTAATCACACAGTAGTGATTATCACACGAACAAGGGTCGATGAAGCAGAAGCAAAAATGGCACCGAGGGTTGTAATTCAAAAACTCGTGACTTTTCCTTATGAGGATAACAAGAGGGTGCATTAGGATTACAATTGCGCTGTGACAGTTGCCGGGGAGGAGGGTTCGGCCAGCACGCCCAACCCAGAAGCCAAACGCATTGAGAGAAAATCCTCTGTGATCAGAGGGGGAGAAGAGAAGATAGGGTCACTGGTTAATGAACCAGTAACAGAGAATGAGGCTAGAGAGTTTTTGAAGTTCCTAAAGCACAGTGGGTACGGTGTTGTGGAACAGTTACACAAGTAGCCGGCATGCATAATTAGTACTGGCTTTGCTCTTAAACTCAAAGGTACACCGCAGCGCGCTAATGAAGGTGTTGAACGAAATTTATGTCACTGAAGACATTTTGGTAAACAAGCTTGACCGCCTCGTTAGTAACATAAGCGCAGACAATTTCATCTTTTTCAGTGATGATGGAATTCTGCCAGGGGGCATGGGGTCCACCAAGGCTTTGCACATTACTACCCGATGCAAAGGGTATACACTACCAGGGGTATTAATTAACAACGGATCAGCACTGAACATTTTGCCCCTATCTACGCTGAACAGGTTGCCCGTAGACAACTCTCATATAAAATCATGCCAAAATATAGTGAGAGCATTCGACGGCACCGAGAGGAAAGTAATGGGAACGATTGAGATACCTCTCTTAATTGGGCCAAACACGTACGAGGTAGACTTCCTCGTGATGAACATTAAGCCCTCTTATAATTGTTTATTGGGGAGGCCCTAGATCCACTCAGCGGGAGCCGTACCATCATCATTGCACCAAAAGTTAAAGTTGGTGACAGAGGGCCGATTGATAACCATAAATACGAAAGAGGATATCATTGCGTCTGTTACTAGTGATGCACTGTACATAGAGAATGATACTGAGGCAATAGAATGTTCCTTTAGGTCATTGGAGTTTGTAAATGCGACTTTCATCAGTGAGGGAAGTAAGATCCTGGTGCCTAAAATCTCCGAAGCAACAAGGATAGGCCTATAACTGACAGTATGAAAAGGAGCATTACCTAGGAGGGGACTAGAAAAATACCTTCACGGACGGGTTGAAGTACCAGGTTCGGTTGACAAGCGTGACCGTTTTGGTTTAGGGCACAGGCCAGATGCCCAGCAAAGAAATGAGGAATTAGAAAGGAAACAAGAGAGACGGAGGGCACAATTGAATGGTGCTGAGGTCAAATGGGGGTCAATGACTTTTCCCTATATATCTAATACATTCGTGTCGGGAGGAACCATCTATTCAGGACTAGAAAGCATGAATAAGGAAACGGTTGAGGATATGATGAGAGCTTTGAGCATCAACGCCGTGGTTGAGGAGAGTTCGAAGGAAGAAAACTTGGCGGGTATTCGCCCTTACGAGCTTGGAAGTGTTCTGGACAACTGGACTGCAGAAGAAATTCCTGTAGTTTTTAGGGCTAAAACAGAGTAATGTTCAAAACACACTTATTGTTTCAAGCCTAGAAACAATAAGGATCTTTTGTGAAATAGGCTCATGTTCAAGCATTGTTATTTTTAATAAAAAATGTATTTTTCCTTTCATACCGTGTAATCATTCTTTTACTCCTTTTCCATTCCATTCATAATCATAACATAAATAAGTTATTCACAAATTCATTGGGTACCCTTTCATACTGACCATAGTTCCCAGATATCGACATCATGAGCAACACTGCTATGGACCCAGAATTCCCTTATGAGCGGGACATGTGCCTAGAGGGATCTCGGGATTTTGCAAATGACGAGGATTGTAGTTTATCCCCGGATTTGTTAAGGATGGTAGAGCGGGAGGAGAAGTTGATTTTACCTCACAAAGAGACAATTGAAACTAGAAGATGGGAAAGAAGTGAAAATCGGCACCTGTATAACCAATGAAACAAGGCAAGACCTCATTAGACTTCTACAAGAGTTCAAAGATGTCTTCGCGTGGTCATATTAGGACATGCCTGGGTTGAGTGCTGACATTGCGGTACACCGTATCCCCATAAAATGAGAATATAAGTCGGTCCAGCAGAAGCTTCGAAGGATGAGACCCGATGTCGCAGTAAAAATAAGGGAAGAAGTCAAGAAGCAATATGATGCTGGGTTTTTACGAGTGGTGAATTACTCAGAATGGGTATCCAACTCGTCCCTGTTCCTAAGAAAGACGGAAAAGTACGAATGTGCGTCGACTACAGAGACTTAAAAAGGCCAGCCCGAAAGACAACTTCCCACTGCTTCACATTGACATCTTGGTGGGTAACACGGCGGGGTATTCATTTTTCTCTTTCATGGACGATTTCACCGGATACAATCAAATAAAGATGTATCCTGAAGACATGGTAAAGACCACCTTCATAACCTTATGGGAAACTTTTTGTTACCAAGTGATGCCATTTGGGTTAAAAAATGCGGAATCAACGTACCAAAAGGCTATGATAACCTTGTTTCACGACATGATGCACAAGAAGATCGAGGTCTACGTCGAGGACATGATCGCAAAGTCTTGAACAGAAGGGGAGCATGTGCAAGTTTTGAGGAAACTATTCTTGAGGTTGAGGAGTACTTTCGGGGCTAGATTAGGGAAGTTACTCGGTTTCTTGGTCAGTGAAAAAAGAGTTGAGGTCGACCCGGATAAGGTTAAGGCCGTATAAGAATTGCCTCCACCATGCACTCAAACGGAAGTCCGAGGTTTTCTAGGAAGACTAAACTATATTGCTCGTTTCATTTCGCAATTGACTGAAAAATGTGACCCCATATTCCGTTTTCTTAAGAAGCACAACCTGGGCATTTGGGACGACGAATGCCAGAAGGCTTTTGACAGAATTAAACAATACTTGTCCAATACTCCAGTGTTAATGCCACCTAGTCCTGATAGACCATTAATTTTGTATTTAACGGTATTCAATAATTCAATGGGATGTGTACTCGGCCAACATGATGAGACAGGGAAGAAAGAAAGGGCGATATACTACCTCAGCAAGAAGTTTACTGAGTGTGAAATGAGATACTCGCCAATTGAAAAGTTATGTTGTGCTTTGGTCTGGACAACTCGGAGGTTGAGGCAGTACATGTTATATCATACGAATTGGTTAATCTCGAAACTAGACCCTCTGAAGTACATGATGCAGTCAACCGCCCTGAATGGAAGAATGGCCCGATGGTAAATTTTGCTCTCCAAATTTAACAGTCTATGTGAACCAGAAGGCTGTGAAGGGGAGTGCAATAGCTGATTTTCTAGCCAGTAGAGCGCTAGACGACTACGAACCCTTGAATTTTGATTTTCCCAATGAGGATCTGATGTTTGTAGCAACAACTAAAGAAGATACCCTAGAAGATCGTCCTTGGAAGTTGAACTTCGATGGAGCATCAAATGCCGTTGGTAATGGAGTTGGGCAGTCCTGATATCCCCGAACGAGGACCATCATCTATTCACTTGCAAGTTGGATTTTGACTGCACGAACAATATGGCAGAATACAAAGCATGTATTATGGGAATTCGAGCAGCCATAGACCGCAAAGTTAAGGTGCTAGAGGTATATGGAGACTCCGCGTTGGTAATATATAAGCTCAAAGAAGAATGGGAAACAAGAGATCCCAAGTTGATCAATTACCAAAAGTTAGTCTTAGAGTTAATTGAGAAAATTTAAGAATATCACCTTCTTTTACCTCCCGCATGATGAAAATCAGATGGCTGATGCCTTGGCCACATTAGCCTCTATGATCAGGGTAAATGAGCAAGAAGGTATGAAGCCCATCCAGATAAGTATATGTGAGACTCCGGCTCACTACTGCAATATTGACGAAGAGGAGGAGAGAGATGATCATCCTTGGTATCATGATATTCTACAGTATGTGAAGAACCGTGAATATCTCGATCAAGCAATTGAAAATGATAGGAGAAGCTTGAGAAGACTTACCAATAACTATGTCCTAGACGGAGAGATCCTGTATAAAAAGGAGAAAGATCAGGTGTTGTTAAGATGTGTTGATGCTATTGAGGCTAGGAAAATCCTGGAAGAAGTCCATGAGGGTGTCTGTGGAATGCATGCCAATGGGTTTACAATGGCCAGGCAAGTCATGAGATTCAGGTATTACTGGTCCATAATAGAAGGAGACTGCATCTGTTATGCCAAGAACTGCCATAAGTGCCAGATTTATGGGGACAAGAGCCATATACCTCATTCACCTCTTCATGTTATGACTTCTCCGTGGCCTTTCTCAATGTGGGGCATGGACGTCATTGGGCCGATCTCACCAAAAGCTTCTAACAGACATCGATTCATTTTTGTGGTTATTGATTACTTCACTAAATGGATAGAGGCAGCTTCATATGTTAATGTCACAAAGACGGCAGTTAGCAAGTTTTTGAAGAAATAGATCATATGTCGCTACGGTATACCGAAAAGGATCATATCTGACAACGCGTTGAACTTGAACAACAGCGCAATAGCAGAAGTTTATAGTCAGTTCAACATTAAGCACCATAATCCGTCGCTATATCGCCCGAAAATGAATGGCGCCGTTGAGGCAGCTAATAAAAATATCAAGAAGATTGTGGGGAAAATGACTGAAACCTACAATGATTGGTATGAAAAGTTACCGCTTGCTCTCTATGCATATCGAACATCTGTTAGAACTTCCATCGGGGCAACCCTTTTCTCATTGGTTTATAGGATGGAAGCAGTCTTGCCCATAGAAGTTGAAATTCCCTCTCTCCGTGTTTTGTGAGAGCTGAAGTTGGATGAAGCAGAATGAGTTCAGTCTCGATATGATCAACTGAATCTAATTGAGGGAAAAAGGTTGAGAGCCATCCGGCATGGTCAAATGTACCAGAAGCGAATGATGCGGGCTTACAATAAGAAGGTCCACCCCAGAGTGTTACATGAGGGAGACTTGGTGTTGAAACAGATCCTCCCTATGCAAAAAGATTTCAGAGGAAAGTGGATGCCTAATTGAGAAGGACCTTATGTTTTAAAGAAAGCCTTCTCTAGAGGAGCATTGATATTAGCTGAGATGGACGGTAAAATTCTGCCAAATCCAATTAATGCGGATTCAGTCAAGAAGTATTTCACGTAAGAAGAAAAATGGGCCAAGATGAAAACCCGCAAAGGGCGTCTTGAGTTCAAAAAAAAACGGAGAGGCCAAGGTGAAAACCCGCAAAGGGCACTTTGAGACCAAAGGAGAGTTGAATTGAAAACCCGTAAAGGGCAATTCAAATGGGGCATGCGCTAGCCATTCTATACCTGAGTTAACAATAAAGAGATATACTATATCTTCGGGGCATCGTCAAAGTGTTGCAGGTCTCCTAGATATATGTTGAGCTCAGGGTGGTCTTCAAGAAGTTCGTACAGAAAAACTCAGGCTGTGATATCTGGGGCATCAATTCCACTCTTACTCATTTTGTACCTTAGCAAAATTTGCTTCCTTTGTTCAATTCATCTTTCACGGGTTTTATCCCGAATAAATTTTCAATTTTATTCATCTCTGTAAGCTTTTTTTCAAGCATTTCATATTGAAGTAATGATCATTGAACAATAATGATTTCACAAAAGAAGTTTTGCGTATTACTCTGAAAGTCTCTAAATAATACAAGAATCTAAAACAGGACAGTTATTTAGAGCTCACTAGGCTTAAGGGGCTTGGAATGATTAAGATAAGAATCTAAGCAGTAATGACATCTTTGGATTCTCTGTTAGAGGTATCGGCTGAACAAGAAGACATACGGCGAGCAAATACAGCCCAAGTGTTAAAAATGGATCATTCTCATGACATTTTGCATACATTCATAACATTCATAATACATATGGTTAAGAGCATTTTTCATGACATCCTAATCATTTAGCATAAGTATAGACTCCATGAAATTAATTCTACAGGTAGGTTCCCCAGAGGACAATGTAGCAAAATTGATGGGAGTTACAGAAAATTAAAGATCTTATCTCCACTGAGCAGGAGTGGAGCAGATCGAAGATAGTAGATCCTATCTCCACTAAGCAAGAACGGAGTGGATCGAAAATAACGAATCTTATCTCCATGTATCGGCAATGGAGCAGATTCAAGACAGTAAGCCTTAATCCCCTAAGCAGTAGGGTAACAGGCTAAAAATAGCAGATCTTATCTCCACTGAGCAGGAGTGGAGCAGATCGAAAATTACAAGTCTTATCTCTATGTATCGACAATGGAGTAGACTGAAAATTATAGCCTTATCTCCACTGAGCAGGAGTGGAGCAGGCTGAAAGAAAACAGATCTGATCTCCACTGAGCAGGAGTGGAACAGATCAAAGAGTAGCAGATCTTATCTCCACTGAGCAGGAGTGGAGCAGATCAAAAATAACAAGTCTTGTCTCCATGTATCGGTAATGGAGCAGACTGAAGATTGTAAGCCTTAACTCCACTGAGCAGGAGTGGAGCAAATCGAGACAAAATTCCTATACCCCTGAAGATGCAGTGGGTCAAAGCAAGGCTACCTGAAGAAAAGAAACATCAAGCTAGGACTCAGCAATACAGGGCAAAATTGGTCCTTTTAAAGTCTTTGCTCTATTCTTGTTACACGACAACGAGCAAAGAGAGGCAGTTGTAAAGCCCAATTTAAAACCCAGGGCCCAATACCCACTAACCAAGATCAGGAAAATAAAAAGTCTGTTAAATTGGTTCATTTACAATGGCCCAATTACAACTTCAGCCCAATACAACCTGAAAAACAGAAAGCAGGAACCCTAGCAATTGCTCCTTACGCTGTCAGCAGTATTCCAAAGTTGCACGTCTCGCATCCCCGAGTCCAGCGCCTTCACGCCTCCGGTGGTGCACCTACAAAATAGGAAGCAATACAACACGGAAAAGGGGATTGTAGTTTGATTTTATTCTATTTTTAGGGGTTTTTTTAGGATATAAAAGAGATACAAACGATTGTAAAAGGGACCCCTTTTTTTTTACACGATTTACATAAAACACATAATATTCACGCTTCTTCAGATAGTAATACAAGGAATCAAAGAGAAAAAGGTTGATTCGTTTTCCATTTATTTATTTCTTTTTTCTTTTTGAAGTTGTATCTGGGGATTTAGGGGATTCCTTTTTTTTTAAGGATATTATAAAGTTTTTTTTAAAAATAAGAAAAAAGGAAATAAGGAATAAAATACTTGTTGGTCGCCGGACTGATGGCTACACGGCGGCAATTGGGCGGCGAAAGGGAACTCAAACCCTAACAAAATGAGAAAATGGGATGTTTGTTTTTTGTTTTTGCAAACAAATAACCGAAATGAAGGAAAATGTGTGTTCTTTTTGTTTTAAAGATTAAAAGGGAATGGTGCCTTTTAAGGGGGGAATGCCCCACGTGGTCACCTGCTTTTGCAGGTGGATTTGCGCAATTTCACCCTTAATGGGTAAATTGTGCCTTCGGTCCTCCTGTTGCGCCCCTGTTTCGATTGCATCCCTCTTCAACTTTCTTCTTTTCTTTTAAATTTGCTCCTGAATTTTATGCGCTGTTTCGATTTGGTCCGCATTCAGGCGCAGTGTTTGGAAACTTGGGATAATTTCGTGTCTAGTCCTTTAAGATTGTGCGCGCAATTAAATTTGGTCCTTTTCCTTTTATTTGCTTCGCGATTTTGCCCCAAAACTCTTGTTTTTGTTTCGATTTAATCCCTTTTCGTTTATTTGGGCTATTTTATCATTAAATTACTTATTTTTAATATTGTTTATTACTTTTATGTGTATATTATTATTATTATTACCATTATGTTATATATATTATTATATTTCTATTATATTTACTATTTTATAGATCCTTGTTTACTTTTTTTTATATGTATTATAATTATACCATTATTTTTATATTATATTTCTATTATATTTACTATTTTATATATCCTTGTTTACTTTTTTTATATGTATTATAATTATACCATTATTTTTATTGTTATCAAATACTTTTATTTTCTTTTTATTACTACTTTTTTTTGATACTATTATTCTAATATTATTATTATTTTCTTATTGGTATATGTTTTTTTTGCTTATTGTTGTTACTATCCTACTATCATATTTATATTGTAGTGTTATATTTATTTGCTTTTACTATATTTATTAGTTTCATTAGTAGTATTATTATTACCAGTTGTTCTATTTGTCACGTTTTTTTACTGTAATATTATTGTTTTTCCCCTTTTTGCATCTATTATTCTCCCTTGTTATTATCGTGTTCACATTTCAATATTTTTATTTTTGCTTTTTTAAAAATTCATAAAAAAGGGTTTTTACAAAGGTAATATTTCGTGTTTGGAAGTTCGAGAAATCGTGCCCAATCGTGCTAGGTTTCGATTTTTCGTTCGACTAGATCATTAAATATCCTTTAAAGATTTTAATTGTGTTTTTTTTTTAAAATAAGGCAATGTTTCGTGTTTGGAAGTTCGAGAGTTCGTGCCCAATCGTGCTGGGTCTCGATTTTCTATTCGTCCAAATGACCAAATATCCTTCAGAGATTTTGACCGGATTTTCTGAAATAAAGGCAATATTTCATAGTTGAAAATTCAAGGAATCGTGCCCAATCGTGCTGGGTTTCGATTTTTAGTTTGGCCAAATAGTGAAATACCTTTTTCAAATTGTAATACATGAATTTTGGAAATCATGAAATGATCTTGGTATCAAGGGTTTGAAGCATCGTGTCCTATCGTGCTGGATGTGGTATTTCATCTCTTCGGAACAAGAGAGTTTCGATATCCAATTCGAGTTATCCGAACATTTTTAAAGGTTCACATTTTAAAATCTTTTCTAATTTTCGATATTAAGGACATTAATTAATCAATAAGGTACCAATTTTGGGCATTGCGAGGGTGCTAATCCTTCCTCGCACGTAATCGACTCCCGGACCCGTTTTCTTAAAATTCGTAGACCAAAACATTTTCTAAAGTGGCCCAATCGCACTTCAAAAAAGATCGGTGGCGACTCCGTTTTTCTTTTTAAAGTCAGCCCGTTTTCTAAACAAAAAAATAGTTTCGACAATTATTTTATTTTTTAAAAAACAAATATATTATTATAGCATTTTAAAGCTTTTCATTAATTTAAATATAAAATATTTAATTTTATATTATAAAATTAATTATAATTATAATTTTTTTTTTAAAAATACAGTTTTTAAACTTATGAAACACAAATTAACCAAATATATTTAAGTAATAACCAAACTAAATTTAACAAAATCAAATTAAACATTATACTTCAAATCGATTATCAAATTTTTTTAAGTAAATTATTCTCGAAGTCACTTAACTATTAGTAAGTTTATGTTTTGGTCACTCAACTTCAAAAAGTTACAAAATGATCACTAAACTATGTAAAAAAAATTTATTTAACTCACTAGGTTATTAAGTTTTTTTTTTTTAAGTCTAGTTAGCGAACTCCAAGTATTGATTCGATGACTAGTAAGATGGATTAATACCTATCAATGAGTAGAACCTACATTAGATCCAAGTCAATCTAATAGTCAATGTCAGATATTGAAGAAAAAGGTTATATGGATTTTAGTTCACAGATTCATGACATTCAAAACTATTTCATGAAAAAATTTTGAATTGTAGAAAAGAAGAGAAAAAAAGAGTTTTTGGTTGGTGCAAACAATGCAAATAGAGAAGGCCACTTAGCTGGAGCTGATCATGGGCCTGGCCGAGCCGAGTTCGGAGCAAAATTCTGCCCGAAATATGGACCTAAAAAATTGCCCAAGCCCAGCCCAAAATAAAATTGCTAAGCCCTCCCGGCCGGCCCATTTTAAAATTTTTTAACTTATTTTATTAAATAAATACATTTAAAATATAATAAATCAAATACATTTAAAAACATAAAAACAAATATTAAAACAAGAAACAAATAAAAAAAGATACTAAAACAATTCTTAAAACAATACACAAATTGAAAGTGAAAGTGAAATTAGAAAAGTAAAGTTAAAAATTTAAAATAATTAAAAATAAAATAAAATATTTATTATATAATTCGGGACGGGCCTGGGCCAAAAAAAATCTTGCCTGAGGCCCGGCCCATTTTCTAAACGAGCCTCATTTTTTGTCTAAGCCTATTTTTCGGGTCTATATTTTTGTCCGAAACCTCCCATTTTTCATGCGGGTCTTCGGGCCGGGCCATTAGGTCTACATATAGCTATTATTTTAACAGTTCAATAACTTAAATAAAAACTTTTAAATATTATAATTTTTTTAAAATTAAGCAAATAAAACATAAATTTACTATAATTTAACTATTATGGGTGCAGTATCTTTTCCTTTTTTTTTTTTAATTTTCTGGCTCAGTCTTACTGATATGCCATATTGGAAATTGACAGTCCACCAAAAAAGGGGAAGGAAAGTATTTTTGTTGTCGTAAGTAATGATTATAAAGCAGCTGTTTTGTCTTGTACCCAGAACATAAATAATAATAATAAAACAAATTAGGTGTTGATTGCCATAATCAAAGAAAAAGTAAAACCAGATATGTTTCATATTCCTATTCCTATTCCTATTCAGAGATAAATATTCCCCGCAAACATTGATGTAATCCATTAATTGGTGACTGCTTTTAACGAATGAGGAATTTAAGGTGAGGCGGTACTAAAAGATTTTTCATTGCAGGTAAATAATACTCTAAGAAAGTAATTAGTATTATTCGGTGAGATTGTTATTATAGAAATTAAAAAGATATAAATTCGAGTGGGTTTGAGTTATGATTAGAAATAGATATTTTTTCAAAAAAAGAAATGAATAAGTATTAAACATATACTGAGTTTTATATGGCATTGATGTCGTGCATAATTTCTTAAATTTAGTTTAGTTTGAAATATGGATCTCAAATTTTGTCAAAACATATTTATATTTGTAAAGGCTAATTCAAGCTCATTTAGATTTGTCTTTTTTTTTTCGATTGAGACTTAACTTAATTGATATCGTATTGTTGTCAATACAGGAAGATGTAGGTTCGAATTTTTAAAATATAAATCATTTAAGTTTTTTTTATATATTTAGCAATATTTTTGGAATTAAATTAGTGGTCAGATCAATCAAGTTATTGATTTCTTGTCTGACCGATCCAAAGAATAAAAAAGAAAAATTCTAAAAAAGTAAGTAAAAATAGGGGAAATCTAAAAAATAAAAAATTATAAACACAAATAAATGACAATAATGACATAAACATTAATTATACACTTTGATTTAAGTTAATTTTTCTCTTTTTTCTTATTTTCAATCATTTTTAAGTATTTGTATGGGTTGGACAGGTTGGATTTTTTCCTTGAATTGGGCCATCAATTTCCGCTAAAAACATTTCTTTTTAAAATAGTTCACGATTTATGGTTTAATCCTGATTATGAGCGATTCGCTCTAAATCCAATCTAATCCCTTTTGTCCGAACTCGTATATTGATCAGTTCCTAATTCGATCGAATTGTCTGAACAATCCAATCTTATTTACACAATATTAATATTTACATTATAATATTTTATATTTTATATATAATAAAAATTACATGATATATAAAATAAAAAATAATATATTATGAAATTGAAAAAAGGTGTTGAGTAGGACTTCTGCTTTGAATTTTAAAATCTAAGCTGACCATAATTTAAATATATTTATTTTTTAATATTCGTTTTTCAAATTTGATATTTTATCTATAATCACTTAAATATCAAACCAATCTTTAATTTTAGATAGATAACCTTACCGTAAAAAGAGAAATCATCTATAGTTTGATTTTTGGTGCCCATTTGGATCCTTAAATTGAGGAGGGTAAGAGATATATGAAAAAATTTGGCAAAGCCATCATAAAGAGGGTTTCAACTTTCAACCATTGATAGCCCTTGGGATAGGGATATTCATGAAATGTACTGTTATGGTTTTCAGAATTAGGGATGGTAAAAAAACTCAAATTTAATAGGTTTCAATTTGACCTAATTTTTTAAGGTTGAATTTTTGGAAAAATCAAGTTTAGGTGAATTGGTTTGGGTAAAATTAAAGAAATAGTTCAGTCGGGTTGTAGTGGTTAGGTTTGAGGTAAATTTGTCTCAACCGCTCCAAGATATTTACAAAAATGTCCCTAATATATGTAAAGTTTTTGTTTTCAATATATATATATATCTAAACTAAAAATAATAATCTTATTTGCTTCTAATAAAAATGGCTCAATGGGGTAAAAAGCCTTCAAACTTTTTTCAAAAAAAAAATCAATTAAGCTCTTTTTTTTTTCACTCAATTAGGTGCTTGAACTTTCAAAATGCATCAAAAAGGCCCTCAAACTTTCTCAAAAAAGCAATTAAGCCCCTATTTCTTCTTCTCTCCTTTTTTTTTGTACTTAATTGGTATTTAAATTGCCAAAATGCGTTAAAAGGACCCTCAAACTTTTTCAAAAATGCAATTAAACCCCTGCTCCTTCTTTGCACTAATTGGGTACTTGAACATCCCAAATGCATCAAAAAGGCCAGGGGCGAATCTTAGGGGGTTGACAGGGGCCCTGACCCCCCTACATGGAAAATTTTTCATTTAGGCCATTTATAATTTATAATACACTTTGCCCCCCTCAAATCATAAAAAATTTGATTTAATCCTCTAAATATTATATATATATATAGGCTATTAGAATGACGAAATTGCATTTTTACTATCATAAAAATATATAATTTAATTCTACCAAAAAAATTCTAACTTCACCCCTGGCCCCCCTAAGTCATATTTTTGGATCCACCACTGAAAAAGCCCTTTGACCGTTAACTTTAACGGTTGACCATTAAAGTTAGATATCCCTAATTTTTTTCAGTTAAAGCCACCACGTGTCACTTGGCAAAAAATGATAAAAAAATAAAAATCAATAAAAATTATTAAATTTTAATAAAAATATAAATTTTATTAAAAAGTGTACAAAAATTGTTAAAAATATAAAATATGTAGAAATGTAGAAAAAAATTATAAAATTTTATAAAGTCGTAAGAAAATTAGAAAAAATGAAAAGAAATACAAAATTCGTAAAAAAAATTATAAAAATTATCATACTAAAAAAAACGTTTTATAATTTTTCTAAACGATCAAATAGCCTTTTTTAGTGGCGGATCCAGAAATACGACTTAAGGGGCAGGGGCAAAGTCAGAAATATTTTGGGGGCGGAATTAAATTATACATTTTTATGATAGTAAAAATGCAATTTCATCATTTTAATAGTCTATATCTTTATAACTTTTAGAAGATTAAATCAAATTTTTATCATTTGGGGGCGCAAAGTGTAATTTTACCATTGCTAATTTAAAATTTTATAAATTATAATGGGCCTAAATGAAAAATTTTCTATTTTAGGGTGGGTCGAGGCCCCGGCCAGCCCTCTAGATCCACCCATAGCCTTTTTGATGTATTTTGGCAATTCAAGTTTCCAATTGAGTGCAAAAAAAGGGGGGCTTAATTGCTTCTTCTTTTTTTTTTAAGTTTTAGGGTCTTTTTTATGCATTTTGAAAGTTCAAGTACCTAATTGAGTGCAACAAAAAAAATAGGGGCTTAATTGCTTTTTTTAAAAAAAGTTTGAGGGCTTTTTACACCCTCAAGCCAATAAATAATAAAGCAATTAAACTAAATTTGGGTTGGAGTCAGGTCTCCTATTAAATTTCGAGTTCAAGGTAGATTTTTTTCTTAAAAATCAAGGTCAGGGTTGAATCAATCAAGTCATCGATTCTTTGATCCAATCGGTTTGAAAAATCTATCCGATTTGATTAAATAATTTTTTATAAATTAAAAAAAATGAAAACACATTTAAAAAAATAAAAAATCATGTTTAACTACTTGTTTTTTTTTCCAATCCATACTGGTTTTCGAATAAATCGATCTAATAGCTTTCTTCAAACCAATACCTCAATCAATTTCCAATCTAATCAATCTGACCAAACGATCCAATCCAATTCAAACAACATTGGGTATCCACAATTTTGTTTTAGTTTATGTATAAAAAATAATCAATCCATGGGATAGTTTTAATATATGGGCCGGATAGTTGAATTAAGTAAGTTGGGGTTTGCTAGTGGTTGGGTTTATAAGTCCATTGGGTCTAACAGTTATAATGCACATAGAAACAAGTGTCGGAGTTTAGGGCCAATTTTCACAAAAACTAAACTCTTTGGACTCATCCTCTGGTAAATGTGTCAACTTTGAGTTCCTGAACTATAATGCTGAATGTCAAAAACACAATAATATAAGGCCCACTATTAACAATTATATATATATAATCTGCCCTGTGTATATAACAACATTTCACTATAACAGTTAAATTTTTTTCATAGATACAATTTTTTATGTTTTATTTTAAATATCTATAACAGTTATTCACTTATAACAGCAACAACAATAGTTATGAAATGTTTTATTTATTAAATTAATTCTCTATAACAATATATTATTGAAAATTTTAAGTAAAACTTTAGTTATTTCATTTAGGCAAGTCTATTCATTATAATTTATTAAATGAAAATGATCTTAATTAAAATATTATTTAATAAAATACTCATATTTCACATGAAAAAATTATTAATTATTTTTTATTAAATGAAAATAATCTTCAATGAGTGCAATAAACTATTAAGTTCCCTTATTAAATATTCTGCTATGAATTTAAAAGATTATAAATTTATAAATTAATTACTTAAATTTAAAAACTCGTCCCGATTAATTGAATTTGTTAAATTTATGAATTTTATTATCATTCATGTGGAAGAATATAAAATAAAATATGCATAAAAGTAATAATTTTGTTGATTTAATTCCTATATTTTTTTAATACAATTTCCACTTTTTTTATTTGATGAAAAATCATGATATAAAATTTATTGTAGGCTTATTATAATTATCCCTATATAATAACATAGTATAATACTTATTTCGTAAAATTTTGATAGATAAATGAAATTGTTACAAATAAGGATAATATATAAGTGGCAATGGTTATGTGGTTGAGAAAGGAATAGACTCAATTGTATTAAACAAGAGAACATGTTACATGCAATAACAACATATCGCAATCTAATTGCTTATTGTACAGAAAGGAACTATAAGTTTAAAGTATTAAGGTAGAAATTGGAGAAGAAAGGTTAATTTTTTTTTTTATATTTTAAATAACTTCAATTATAATTCATTATTAAAAGTATAGAATTGAATAATTAATTAAGTAATTGGATTCATTAATAGTGGACGAGAATGATCGGTCGGTCCAAATATTAAGGTACTTGTTAGTTTCTTTTGTTATGGGGATTGATTCAAATTAATTTCTTTACTATTAAATGGATCAATTTAATCTCTATATAAGTAAAAAAATCAAATAACATAAATTTTTAATAGAGTATATATTTATTAATTAAAAAATAGTATGATTTTTTTTAAAAAAAATACAGTTCAACTCCAAAAAAATGTTTGATTAATAAAACCATAAAAGCTTTAAAAATTATTATTTTTAGCAAACAATAAATAACATTTAAACAATAACGGTTAACTTTATTAAACTTTGAAATTATTTGATTCTTTAAGGATTAAATTGATATATTTAATAGTATAAGGTTTAATTTGAACCATTCTCTATAACAAAAGGGACTACGATATATTTCACCCATAAATTAATTCACCTTGAATTTGAATACTCAATGTCCCAAGATGTCAACTACACACTTGATTTTCATCATTTTGTTTACTTCTACTATAACAAAAAGATTGCGGTTTCTAATAAAAAAAATATGTGCGAAACTATTAAATAAACAAGGGATAATCACCATTATTATTATTATTATTATTATAAAACAAGAATAATAAATAAAAGATAAATATAAGAATAGTGGGAATTCTATTGCATTCTATTATTTTTCATCATTATCAGTAGTATATTCATATATTTATATACAGTGAGATTAGACTCCTCATTTTTTTAATATATAAATAGAAAATGGGTTACAAGAAAATGAAAGGTGAAGACTTAAGGAAGGTGAAAGGTGAAACATTGATTATAATAAACATCCACTTAATAGCATTCATAACACTCCTCTTTGGATGTTCATTGTATAAAAGATACGCCTCATTAAAAATCACCATCATCAGTAGTATATTCCTATATATATAGGAAGATTAGACTCCTCATTTTTCTAATACATAAATAGGAAAAGAGTTACAAGAAGATGAAAGGTGAAAGGTTGATTATAATGAACATACACTTAATAGCATTCATAACACTTCCTTTTGGATGTTCATTGTACAAAAGAATATGTCTCATTAAAAATCATCATCATTAGTAGTATATTCCTATATATATAGGGAGATTAGACTCCTCATTTTTCTATTACATACATAGGAAAAGAGTTACAAGAAGATGAAAGGTGAAGAGTTAATGAAGTTGAAAGGTGAAAGGTTGATTATAATGAACATCCACTTAATAGCATTCATAACACTCCCATTGGATGTTCATTCAATAAAGGATATGCCTCATTAAAAACCTTACTAGGAAAAATCCTATGAGACAAAAACCTAATGAAGGAAAAAAGAGTACATAATCTTTTGATACACAGTATGTCACAACCTAAAAAAATGTAGTGCGAATTTACTCCCCCTCATTTAAGCGCATCACTTAAGAACTTTGAAACAACACAATCCAATGTTGAAAATTAACTTCTCAAATGTGATGATAGGGAGTGTCTTAGTAAAAATATTTGTCAAATTCTCACTTGACGAATCTGTTGAATATTTATATCTCCATTCTTTTGTAGATCATGAGTGAAGAAAATTTTTGATGATATATGTTTTATTCTATCACCCTTAATATATTCTTATTTAAGTTGTGCTATGCAAGTTGTATTATCTTATTCTTCTTTTTTGATAGAAATGGGCCCGAAGCAATTAAAATGAATCAAGAATTACAACATTATGGATATCGCTAGGATACACCATACCAAAAGACATGTTACAATAGTTATTCAAAGTAAAATTACAGAGTTTATCCGTAACTTTGTTACTATCGCGACTTATCCACTTAACATTGGCTTCGGTGAAAAGCTCAATCATGCATCCAGTTTCTTTGATCTGATGGCCCAAAATTGTAATGTCTTCACGGTGTTTTTGAAATCAGTTAACTAAACTCACACAATCAAACTCAAAGATGACCTTGTCAAAGTTGAGCGAGCGGACTAAAGTGATGTCTTCAATGAACACACTTAGCTCCACCCACTCCATACTCATGTGATCCCCTTTGTAGCCCGCACTGCCACCAAGAACGAAACCACCACTAATGTGATCCCCTTTGTAGCCTGCATTGCCACCAAGAACGAAACCATCACTATCTCGAATAATAACCCCAAAACTAGTTTTGTTATCAACCACAGCAACATCCACATTAACCTTAACAAAATCGATCTAGGCTTTTCCCATTTTGGGGGGGCTAGGACTCAAAGAAAGAATAGGCTTGTTCGTAAGGTTGTGGATTCGGAAGTCATCATTAAGAGTTTTAGCCCTCTCCCATACGATCCTAACCTTCTCATCCTTCCCACGGAAGATAGTATTGTTACGGCTATTCCACCCATTCCAAAGAATTAGTTGCTTCTAACAGTTTAAAACCTTTTGGGAGTTTAATGAAAATATCATTATCAAGTGGGTCATACAAATAGACTGTGATTATATCCATTAGGCATAAATCAAGCTCTTTTCTTATTGTTAGACTAATCAAGAACCTAAAAGTAGTGTCATCCACCATAGAAGAGTATGTCTCTTCATAATCAATATCAGGTCTATGTGAAAATCCTTGTGCAACCAAACGCGCTTTATATCTCACAATTTCTCCTTTTTCATTTCTCTTTCTTGCAAAAATTCATTTATATCCCACATGTTTTACATCTTCAAGTGTACGAAATACATGTTTGAATACATCTCTCTTCGCAAGAGATTTTAATTCCACCTTAATTCCTTTTTTCCATTTTGGCCAATCATTTTTTTGTCTACATTCTTTAATTAACATTGGTTCATGATCCACATTGTCATTCAAAATATCTGGCGCTACATTGCATGCAAATATGTCATCGACGTCGATTTGATTTTAGTTCCATTTAATCCTAGACATGACATAATTTGTTGAGATCTCTTCATTATTAGGTACCTGAGATTTTTCTTGAACTTCAGTCATGTCTAAAGTCTCATTTGGAGATCCTTTTAAAGTCATTGTTTCCACGATTTGGCCATCATCTGTTTTTGCTCCTTTTCTTTTTCAAGTATTCTTATCACCGATTTGTCTACCACGCTTCAAACATGCTTTAGACTCACTAGTAACTAGAGTTTGTCCTTCAATGACATCAATTTTGATTGGAGCATTCACAGTTGGTATATGTGATTTTGTTACTCTTTTTGGATCAATAAATGTGTCTGACAATTGATTTGCTAAACTTTGTAAATGAATTATCCTTTGAACCTCCAGTTCACATTATTACATACGAGGATCAAAATGAGATAATGATAATTCATTTCAATCTATTTCTTTTTCAAGCTATTTATTTTCTCCCCTTAACATTGAAAAAATTGACTCATGAAAATGATAGTCAGCAAATCGAGTTGTAAATAAATTCCCCGTTGATGGCTCGAGATATTTAATTATTGACAAGGATTCATATCCAAGATATATTTCTAACCTCTTTTGAGGACCCATCTTAGACCATTTTGGTGGAACAATCAAAACATATACAGCATATCTAAAAATTCTCAAATGGAATATATTTAGCTTCAGACCAAAAACCATTTGCAACGAAGAGAACTTATGATAACTTCTTGGTCTGATTCGAATTAATGATGCTATATGTAGTATGGCATGCCCCCAAGCAGAAATTGAAAGTTTTGACTTCATAAGTTTTGATTAATGATTCAGGAAGATCTTTTTATGTATAAACATGAGCTACAAGATGTTCAAAACATATTCCAATAGACATACAAAAATCATTAAAAGCTTTGGAAGTAAATTCACCAGCATTGTCAAGACAAATGTGCTTGTAATTTGATCAACTAAGCAAGTAACCTCAGAAATGCCAGGTTGCGAGTTGATAACAAGGATATGTGTGACCATCTAGTCGAAGCATTGAGTAAAACCATAAAATATCTAAATGGACCAGACGGAGGGTTTATTGATCTACATATATCTCATTGTATCTGTTCTAGAAAAGTGATAGATTCATAGTTTATTGATAAATGATAAAACTAACATATTTTAATCACGTTCTTAATGCGTTTTTGAATTATTATTTATCCAAATTGGTGAATTTGATGCTCCTAATCCTTTGAATTCATGTTCATATACTTAGGTGAGATTTGGGAGCAAAAAGGAGTGAGAAATGAGTAAAAATCAGTCAAAAAGAGCAGATTTCAGAAGCCACACAAGCTGGGCCTTCCCACAAGGGCTGAGCACACGGTCGTGTGAGCAACACGAGCTGGACACACAGCCATGTTCCAGGCCGTGTCGATTTTGCAACCTGCTTCCCAAACTCGTGGAAAAATACAATTTTTAGGCTTTTTGAGCATTTTAAAGTCTATAAATACCAAATAGAAGAAGAAATATAAGGACATCAAAGAAGATCGAAGAAAACAACTCGAAGAACACCATTGGAGCCAACTCTGAAGCAGATTGCCATCAAGATCGAGGACCTCCTTTTAATTTCTTTTGAAGTTCTTATGAGCTTCTTTATTTCTTATGATTTTTCTGACTTTAAGATGTTTTTATTCAAAATTATGAACTAATTTCCCAGATACCTAGGGAAGATGAAACCTATGATGAATTCTATTATTTAATTTCTGTTATACGCGATAAATATTCGATTCTTGTTCTCAATTATGTGTGTTTATTTATTATTTTAATATTTCTGGGATATTAATTCCTGTTTAATGTGCTTAATTCAGTAGAGGAAAAGTCCCTATTTAAGAGTATATTTAGCATAATTGAGTGGAGTTGCATGCAATCCTAGAAATAGGACGACATAAATCTATCGAATTAGAGTCAAATCTAATAAGGGAATCTATATATTGAGTTAATGCGACGATAGGGGTTTTACATAGAAAGAGATTTCAATTAATCAACCTAGAGTCAGTTGTCCTTACTCTTGAAAGAGATATTAACATTATTTAGGGATTTCTACAAATCAAGACACTAAGTGAATAAATCATTTAATTCATATTCATAATAATAGATGAAGTCTAGATGGATTCTTTCCTGGGTATTGTCTCTCTCATTGGCTATTGTTCGATTATTTTCCTTATTCATTCTTTGTTGAGTTCTTTGTTAAATTAGTTCAATAATTTTAGCTTAAAACTTATCACTCCAAATTTTCGGCTAAATAATAGAAAAACGGTAAGTCCTCGTGGATATGATATCTCTACTCACCATAGCTATACTATTTATTAATAGGTGCACTTGCCTTAGTCATATTTTAGTTAGTCACGTTAGACACATCATTTATCTTGGCTGATGATGGCCTAATGATTAATTTGCCTTGAGAGCAAGCATCACATGAAAAATTATTAACTCAAAGAATTTGTTGGCTCTTCAATGAGTGTCCATGTGAATTGTCAATAAATTTTCACATAATAATTGAACTGAGATGGCCTAACCGGTCATGCCAGATAATAAAGTCATCAGTAAATTTCTGATTTATTATAACATGTGTTTCAATTGTACTAATTCTCGTGTAATACAAACCAGAGGAGAGTGCGGACAATTTCTCCAAAACATGTTTATTTCCTTGAATTATACTCGTAATGTGAAGATATTCATCATTCACTTCACTTATTGTCTCAATATGATATTCATTATGGCAAATATTTTTAAAACTTAATAAATTTCTTTGAGACTTAGGAGAGTATAACACATCATTAGTTTGAAACTTATTCCTCGCAATAATATATTTGCTCTTCTGGAGCCTTCTATAATTTTGGTGCTACTTGATATTGTACTCACACTAGCTTTTTGTATTGTCAAATGAGAAAACTATTTCTTATTCTTAAGTATAGTATGAGTAGTTACACTGTCTGTTAAGCATAAGTCCTCACCATTTATCGCTAATTGAATTTAAGAGGTATTCATATTCTTCAAAGAAAATAAATAGATGTCATATAAATTTTCAAATATATAAAAATTTTTCGTAGATAGTTCAAAACATAATATAATAACCATCAATTATTTCTAAGCATAAGTCTTCACCATTTATCGCTAAGATTTGTTTTTTAATTTTGTCCATCTTAGTTATTTTGTAATAAAATTACAAAATTTGCTATCGAAACACTCAAAATTTACATGAATTACTAGTTAGAAGGTGCTGAAAAAGTCTATATAATTTAGAGTTATCAGTATGTTTTTTCTTCTAACATATCCTCATAAGTTATTTTCTCTCCATATAATTTCAATTGGGAAGTGATTCTAAACATTGTTGAGCTATATTCACACAGATTTAAAATCTTGTAATCTCAAATGCAGCCAATCATAACGAGCTTTAGGAAGTATTATTGTTTTCTGGTGGTCATATATTTCTTTTAGACTATTCCAAAACTATTCCAAAGGATAAGTGGATTTTTAACAGTCAAATCTTCAGTCTTTAGTCCCTCATGAATGTGATGGCGGAAAAATATCATAGATTTGGTCTTATCTTGACTAGATGCTTTATATCATTCATTAATAGTTTCACCAAAGCCTTTTGCATCTAAGTGTATTTCGGCATCTAACATCCAGGATAAATAATTCTTTCCAATAATATCAAGAGCCACAAATTTAAGTTTTACAAGGTTTGACATTGATGATACAACTATAATGCAATTTTAATATAAACACAAGTAGTCCCTTAACAAACTTTCAAGCATAACATAACAGAAGAGTATTCAGGCAATTACAACAATTTAGTCACAAAATAAATTACAAGTAATTTGGCTATGTTAGAAGTTTTAACAAATTACGCTGTTAGTGGAACTTTTAACAATGCAAACATACATTGATCCAAACTAACAAAAATTGCAAGACTCTTGGATTTAAGTGTTCGTGCTCATAACGTATTATAAAACAAGAATAATGTAATAGGCCCAATTTGCCTGGGCCCATTAACTAAATTTAAACTAGAAAAAAAAAAGCAAAACAATAAAAAAACCAAAAATGATTAAACAATCCATAATAATAATTGTCCAAACTAAATGTCCATTACAGCCCAATATCTAATGGCCCAAAACACCAATCAGCACACCCATTAACCTAAACAGGCCTAATCTTAAACCTAGAACCCAAATACTAAAGCTCTAAACCCAGGCCCAAAATTAAGCCAACTTTTAGCAGATGCTCACAGGAAACCCTAGCCCCGTAACCATGCGCCGCATCCCAGCCTCCAACGCGCCTCCGTACGCCCCACGCCGAGTGCCACGTACAACCACGCCACAGCTAGCCCCATACCTCCGTACTTGCACAAAGAGAGGGAAAACGACAACAAAGCAGAGAAAAACAAAATATATTGTATTTTTGTTTTTCTTTTCGGTTATAAAAAGAGCAACCAAAGAATTGTAAAGGGCTTTTTTTCTTTTTTCTTTTTTTTTTTTACATACGCGTATTAAAAAAAAATTCGAAATCGATTTTTTTTAAAGGCGATTCTCATATTTTTCTTTTACTCATTAAGCTTTCTTTTTTCTTTGCCCTTTGATTTTTTTCTATTGCATGCGAGAAAAAAGAATGGAAATACTTATCTGTTAATACCATCGTCGGATCCCTATTCGCTTTGTCGAAATCGAAGCTTGAATGGGGATTTCGAGCAGAAATAGGCGATTCCTTGGGCATCGTTCTAAGTGAGGGTAGGAGGGTGTCACTACGCACCACCATACACCGACTACAATGGTGAAATGGTGGTCAGACGACGCAGTCTTCTGAATCGGCAGAACAGTGAAGGAGGGGTTTTGATTTTGTTTTTCTAAAACGGCTAGGGTTTTGTTTTAAGAAAGGGATGGCTGATTATTAATCTGGTTTTAAGAAGAATGTGATTTATTAAGGAAACGACATTGTTTGGGCTTATTCCCGTAGCCTCAAAACGACACCGTCTATGGCCGCCCCGATTCGATCCGACCCAATACCCGCAGGATCCGCGTGTTTACGTGTTGAAGGGATAATTGCGCGTTTAGTCCCTCCATTTTGTGTTAAGATTCGATTGGGCCTTTTTTATTTCTTTTTTTTTTTAATTCTTCTCGAGAATTTGTACGCCCTTTCAATTTAGTCCAGCCTGTACGCTACATTTTGGCTATTAAAATATTTGCTAGTTTAATCCCTAGCCATTTATGTGCAATTTAATTTAGTCCTTAACTTTGTTTAAATAATTTTTTTTATAAAACAGCCGGTTAATTTTATTTTTATTTCAATTAAGTATTTTTTTCAGTTTTTGTTTATAATCTTTGCAACCTTTATGGTATTAAATTTTTTTTTTTAGAAGCTACTTTAATAAAATTATTTTGAAATTGATTTTACAATGCTTTAATTTGTTTTATTTTCCATTTGTATATATTTTTTAAATTTATTACATAAATATTTAATTTCAAAATTTTCTTTTATATGTTTCTTTGTTTTAATAATTTGTATAATATTTAACTTAAATACTCTTATACATTATTATTTTATACATATATACATATAATTTGTATTAAAATTATCTTATTTTATGTATTTATTATTAATTTCATATTATTTTATGTATGTATTTTCATTTAAATCTATCTATGTATATTTTATTTTAAATCTATATAAATATACATAATTGTTCTTTTAAAGATCTTATTTTACATCATATTTTATTTACATCAAACACTTTTCTATATTTTTTTTTACATATACAATATTTGTTAAGTTTTTATTTTAGATAGGTATATTCGGTTTTAGATTATCTTATATATTATACATTTTAAATTTCTTCTTATATAATAATCATTTCATAAACTCATTTATAAATTATTATATTGATTATAATTTATTTTCTAAATTGTTTCATAAATTGTTGGTTTCTAACTCCTCTTCCTTTATTGATTTTAAATTCATTTGTTATCATTCAAAATTTGTTTTATACTAATTTGCTATGTAAATTTTGTAAGATTACCATATCTTTTAGTTTATTGATCTTTGATTATTAAAATGGGTCTTTTGAAATGGAGTATGTCATGAAATAATTGTTAAGGTGTATTTATACATTTAAATTGTTTGTATCATTACCATTCATTTGTATAATGTTGAGTTCATATATTATTCCAGTTTGATGTTATGTTTGTGTTTCTTGGTATTGTTTTGTGATTCAAATTCCAATATATTTAAACTTTTAATAGATGCATTGTTTTTATTCCGAACAAATTAGATAAATGCATTTTAAGATTTGGTTTTCATAATTGCTTATTTAAAAACTCATCAAAACAAGGTAATATTTAGTGTTTGAAAATTTGAGAAATTATGCCCTAACGTGCCGGGTTTCAATTTTCCGTTTGACCAAATAACTAAGTATCCTTTTGAAATTTTGTCCATGTTTTCTTAAATAAAAAATAAGGCAATATTTCGTGTTCGAAAATTCAATAAATCGTGCCCTAACGTGCTGGGTATCAATTTACCGTTTGACCAAATAACCAAATATCGTTTTAAAATTTCAATTCATGAGTTTTGGGAATTATAAGATGATCTTGAATTCGAGGATTTAAATTGTCGTATCCTAATGCGCTGGATGTGATATTTTATTCTTTCGAACAAAAGAATCTTAATATTCAACTCGAGTATATTCAAATGTTTTAAAGGAAATCATAATTTAAAATCTTTTTAAATTTTCGACATTGGGGCATCAATTAATCAATTTGGTACCAATTTTGGGCATTGCGAGGGTGCTAATCCTTCCTCGCACGTAACCGACTTCTGAACCCGTTCCTTTGAATTGCGTAGGCCAAAATCAATGTTTTAACAAAATAAATGTTTTATAGGTGGCCCGATCACACCTAAACAAAAAGGATTGGTGGCGACTCCATGTTTCGTTTTAAAGTCGATCCCTGTTTTTCAAAATAAAAAAAATGGTTTCGACAAATAATATATAAAAGATAGATATGAGAATAGGGGGATTTCTATTGCATTCTATTATTTTTCATCATCAGCAACAATGGTATATTCCTATATATATTAGACTCCTCATTTTTCTAATACATAAATAGGAAAGGGGTTACAAAGAGATGAAAAATGAAGAGTTAAGAAAGATGAAAGATAAAAAGTGAAAAGTTGATTATAATGAATATCCACTTAATAGCATTCATAACAATTATTATTATTATTATTATTATTATTATTATTATTATTATTGACATATTAAATAAACATATCATATTATATATCTTATTATAATAATCACCAAATTAGAACAAAAAAATTCTACCCATTTTATTTAGGGTGTTCAAATTTTGGTTAAAACTGAATTAATCGATCAAATCGAACTAATTCAGTTAATCGGTCGATTAATCGATCTAATTCGGTCAGAAGTGGATTAATGATTTTTTGAAAGCTTGATTATCGATTAATTCAGTTCAAAATAGGACAATTAGTCGATTTAACTGAACTTTCAAAACCAATATTAAAAGATTATATATGTTAGGATTAGCTAGCCCACCCAAGCCCCAACCACCAGCCCACCCAATAAATCCAATCCAATATTAAAAATCCATAACCTACTAACCCTAATCCATTAACGTTAACCTAACCTGAAAATCCCTAACCAAAAATAAAAAATAACACAAAAATCTCTAATCCTATAACCCTAATCACTAATCTATAAATTGAAACTCATTCTCATTTGTTTCTTCGAGCAAAAGAGAGAGGAAGATCTTTCATTATATAAGCAAAGTCAGGTTGATGCATGTAATATAAACAACAACCCATCATCATTCATACACGCTATCCCTCTTAGTTTCCTTTTTATTTTAACAATTTATTTCATCTTGCTTGTTTGCTTTTTTCTACAAACAAAACACTTTTTCTCTCTCTGATGACACCCCTTTGCTTTGCTTCTTTTCAGACTTCGGTCCCTTTTTCTATTTATTTTTCTGGGTTTTGTTTATTTTTTTAGAGTGATATTTTTGTTTGCTGATTAAATATTAAGCAATTTAAAAGCATAAAAACTTCGGTTAATTCCGTTAACCAACCGAATTATTTGAAATAATTCGGTTTGATTAACAGTTAAGGGTTTAAAAAATTCGATTAATTTGATTAATACTAGTTCGGTTCGGTTAACCGATTTAACACCTCTACTTGTACTTGCTATGATTTGTACCTACTAATATTAGTGATTCAGGTGTAAGATTAACTTTATGTTTTATTTTTATGTTAACATTGTGCAAAAAAAATTTCCTCCTAAAATTTTATTTACTTTTATTATTGAAAATAATGTTTCTTTTTAACTTCTACGAATTTGTTGAGATTCAAAATTTTTAGTTTTAAATTTTAAAAACTCAACCAAATTTGCCTATTTCTATACCTTTTATCCTTTTAAAAGCCCACACCTTTACATTCATGAGATTGTTACTTAAAATTACAGTCTGAACATCTGATTAAATGGATTGAAAATTTGACAATACTGATGTTTTATATTAATCAAGCAATTACTAAAAAAGAATTACCATCAGTACCGATAGTATCAAGAGTAGAACCTGAAGTGAAATATGACTGACAATAGGCTTCTCCAACATAAGCACTAGTTATAACTCAAGACTAAGATCCCTACGTACCTTCACTTTCTCCAAATCCATACATAGTGATCTTCTATCGCCTTTTAACTTGATAATCAGCCAACACCAGCATTACCCATTCACTCTCCTCTATATAATTGGTGGGGCACAACTAGTGGCAAGCAAAAGGGGCCGAAGATTTTTGTTCGCAAATATCACTATAACTATCTGGATTGTATCGCTCACTGTACCAACTTATGCAAAAGAAAACAATTTTAGAATTGAAGTATTGGTATAAAAAATAGTGAGCATTCTTTTAACAAAATAAGGTTGATTGAATCGGTGAAATCGATCCGGGTATCAGTTTAGAAAAGTGTATTAAATCAGTTGTTATAAACTAGTTGAATTACATTTTTAATATTTTTTATTTTTATGAACTTTTAAATAATTTATTAAATAGAATTTAATGAACTGATCGAATCGGCGAATTAAATGAACTGATGGTTACCAGTCTAATTCTGAAAATCTTAAAAAAAAAAGTGTGCATTATTTCTTTTATACAAAATTTAAATTATTTGTAATAACTTTTTAAGACGGTAATTCCTTTTATACATTTTCTAAATTACTCATAATTTTTCAATTCTTAACATAAAAGGTATCAGGTGCTTAATTGTGTTTTAGCTCATGATTTATAGATTGGTGTGTAACAACAACCATACCATTTGAGTTGAAATTTGAGAAATCCATTGAAGACCATTATCGATTTATAAATAAATTTATATTTTATAATAAGTAAACTAAATAAAAAATAATATAAATTTTATAATATATATAATTTATAAAAATTTATAAATTGTATAATAACTTTTATAACACTTTTTATAAATAATATATTTTTTTCATAATTTAAAAAGTTATTTTTATAAATAAATTATAATAAAAAATCATAACATTTTTTTATGAATAACTATATTATTTTTATAATGTATAGTATGGACACATACTTAAATTATATTTATACTTCTTAACCCATAAATTTTTATAAATAAATATATTATAATATTTTTATAATAGGTAAATTATTTTTTTATAATAAACTTTTTAACCATAACTTCAATTTTTTTAAGATTTAAATAACATAATTTTTAGGAATTATAATACAAGAAAATTTTGTCATAATTATCTCAAACACTTATACATGTTCATGTTTATAATATATTTTTTTAGTATAAAAATAATTTTTTAAAATTTGGCTTTGAGTGTAATTGGGTTGCTCCAATTACAACCAATTCAGTAGAACTCATCTTAACCAAATATAACATCTTGTGTAATTATAGCAATTACACTCAAATTTAATTATTAGGTGGTTTTTCAAACATTATCTTAAATATTCTTAATTTGATATATTTTTGTATTTAAATTTTATTTTACTCACAATTTAATATATCTTTTTTCATTTTAATACTGTACATATTTTGTGTGTTACTATTAATTAATTTTAAATTATATTATTTATTATTTATTATATATCATTTTAAAAATAACTTTATATTTTAAATACCTAATTTTTAGTATTTATAAAACACTCAAAAGGAAAAGAAAAAAAAAACACTACATAGAATATTAGTATAAGAAAATAATAATTTTTATGTTTTATGGTCGGTACAGAGTTCAGTTTTTTCAGGTCATAAAATTTTCCCCCTTCCATAATAGCTGATTCACTCAAGTCCGCCACCCTCCACCGTACCGTCTTCGTCACGCTAGAAAAAAAGAAAGAAAGGTAAAGAAAAAATATTCGCGTCGCCGGAATCCACCGCAAGTCGCCGGCAATGATAGCCGGAAAGCCACCGTTACAGCAATCTCAGCTGTTTTCTTTAAAGGGATCCGTTCTCACTCTCTCTATTCTGACCCTAATTTCATTCACTTACTTCTCCTTCAAATCCCTTCGTCCTCCTCTTCCTTTCTCCCCTCCCACTCCTCAGATCACTCTCCTCCCTTCCTCCGCCACCGGCACCAACACCACAACTCCTTCTCAGCCTCGTATCGTCGCCGAGAAAAAAGAAGGCAATGTCAGCGAAGAACAAGAAGACAACGACGACGATTTTTTTACCGATATTTATCACTCTCCGAAGCTTTTCAAGTTGAATTTCGAAGAAATGGAGAAGAAATTCAAGATCTACATTTACCCCGACGGCGATCCGAAAACTTTCTACCAAACTCCTCGGAAACTGACCGGTAAATACGCCAGCGAAGGTTACTTTTTCCAGAATATTCGCGAGAGTCGGTTTCGTACGGAAGATCCAGATCAAGCTCACCTCTTCTTTATCCCAATCTCTTGTCACAAAATGCGCGGCAAGGTATACATTATCTTCTTCTTTTTCTTTTTTTTAAATTAGATCTACACAAATTAGTTAATTCAGTAACTTATTTTCATTGAAATTATTAATGCAGGGAACGTCGTATGAGAATATGACAATAATTGTTCAGAATTATCTAGATGGTTTGATAGCTAAATATCCTTATTGGAATAGAACACTAGGTGCCGATCATTTCTTCGTTACTTGTCATGATGTCGGTGTTCGTGCAACGGAAGGGGTTCCATTTCTTGTAAAGAACGCCATTCGTGTTGTTTGTTCTCCGAGCTATGATGTTGGGTTTATTCCACATAAAGATGTTGCTCTCCCTCAAGTTTTGCAGCCCTTTGCTCTTCCTGCTGGTGGAAATGATGTTGAAAATAGGTAGAACTGAAATCCTCTGTTTTTATATATGGATGTTAGATTCAATGCGTTGTTATTTTGTAGAATAGCTTGTATTCAGTGGTTATAAATACGCACTTGTTAGGGAAACCCTTTTGTTTTAATTGTTGGGAATATAAGTTTGTAGCTTCATGATGACTAAGAGGCATGTTTTTGTAGGACGTCGCTTGGTTTTTGGGCTGGTCATAGGAACTCGAAGATTAGGGTGATACTGGCTCGTGTGTGGGAGAATGATACTGAGCTTGACATTTCAAATAATAGAATAAGCAGGGCTACTGGACATTTAGTGTACCAGAAGAGGTTTTATAGAACTAAATTCTGCATATGCCCTGGTGGCTCCCAGGTCAACAGTGCTCGCATAACTGATTCAATCCATTATGGATGTGTTCCCGGTAAGCATTCTCAAGTGTCGGCTTCTTGTGATTGATACAATGAACAACATTTTAAGAATTTCTATTTCATTTGTTGCTTTTGTTTGGTTAGTGGTTTATGTGGACTGCTAAGTTATAGGATATGCTAGCAATAATAGAAAGGACAATCCTAGAACTACAAATAAAAATAGGAGTGATTATTTTTAAACAAAATACACAAACTGAATAAGCTTATCAAATTGGCTATTAGCTATGCTTTAGAGGGGGCTATGAGACTCCAATTTCATGACATAGATTCCAGATGTACTAGTGACAGGATTGCTCTTAAAGGCTGGACATATGTAAGAAGATGTGCTTCTTTTAGGCATCCCTTTGGAGTGCAGAAAAAGCATTACATTTTTATTCACATAAAAACCTGGGAATATCTCTGTTACTTTCAGAGATAGTGTGAAACTTGGTAGCTTCCCAGCATAATCCGAGTCTGATGATTCTGTAGGCTGTCACAAAGTATGAGTCAGATTCAATCTTACCTAGTTTTCAGCAGCTTTAATATCTCCTGGATTTTAATTTTCTTAAGATTTGGACATAAGATTTTATCCATAACTATACCTTGACTGCATCATATCTATCAGAACACGATATGCATCGTCTGTTATCAATAATTTATTCTGGGAAGATTTGTGAAACTTAAGAATTAGTTTGAGTAAGGGCTTTAGTATTTTCTACGGATCCTCATTTTGAGGCACAAGTTTTTGCACACTGCTGTGCGTTTTTATTTTCCATGTCAACAGCTGAACCAGAGAGAGAGAAATGATTAAAAATGTTTCCCTTAACCTATTTGGCTGCTTTGTTGCAGTAATATTATCCAACTATTATGACCTACCATTCAACGACATTCTCGATTGGCAAAAATTTGCTGTCATTCTTAGAGAGAGTGATGTTTACCAGCTGAAGCAGATCCTGAAGAGCATATCCCATGAGGAATTTGTTTCACTACATAACAACTTGGTTAAGGTAGTCGTCCTTTCTGCAATACTATTTCTTTTTTTTTTCTAACTAAAATCGAAGTTCATGTAAATAACAATTTGCAGCAGTACTCATTGATGAGAATTTCTGATGCTATTTATCTTCTTTTACCAGGTTCAGAAGCATTTCCAATGGAATACACCGCCGGTAAAGTTCGATGCATTCCACATGGTTATTTACGAACTTTGGTTGCGCCACCACGTAATCAAATACTAAAATTTTGTTGATTTAGTTAGTTAATGTAAGTTCTTCTTCACTTTTATATATGTTCAAAGGTTGATTTCTATTTTCTAACAACCAAAAGTTTGTATTTTATGTGCATACTGCTCAAAATTATTAAGTCCCAAAGATCAACTATTTGTTCATTCTTCCGATTACTCTTTTGCATTTTAGTACAGACTGCTTCACTTTATATGCAGACATGATGAAAATAGAGTTGGTTTTGTAAACAATGTTATTCAAAGGCATGTATAACTCAAATTTAATTATGATTTTTTAGGTTAATGGCCAAAAAATAGTGATGTCAATGGTTATGGATTATATCTGGCAATTTATGTTATGTTTCATGTTTGTGATGCTTTTTTATCATCATCGTACTTAAAGTGTTCATTATAGACAATATTGACATGAATGATTTTTGCTAAATAGGTTTTGACACAATTGCGTATTCTTGTCTATGTTTATGTTCATTTTTTTCATTTAGTATGTGTTTTGTTTTGATTGTTTTATCTTAATCGTGAAACATTTATTAGATGGCATTCATTATTTTTAAATTCGAATATTATAAGAATAATTTTCAGTTGCTTTATATATATTAGAAATTGTGGGGTTGGATTGATATCATTTGTTTTTAGGGCGAATTATTGGTACGATGTGCATCTTTTTTAAAAGATTAACATGATTTTTTTTTAAATATCTTTTTATACTCTGATAGGGTATTTTTTATAAATATTTTTTATAATAAAATAATAATTAAATAATTAAAAAGACACTTAACATCATTTTAGACTGACTTGTGGAGTTTTTTTTACTTGCTGTGGATAGTATAATTACCCATTAATAATAGAGTTTTTAGATTTTACAAGTAGGGTTAATATTTTGACAAGTATCTTATAGGGGTATGGTAAAAATATTTAAAATAATAGAAAAAAATAATTTTTTAATGTTGTTTGTGGAATACAAATCATACACTGCCAGAATATTAAATATTAATCTTAATAATAACATTATTTAAATGAATGTGAGTGATAAATTTAAAGGGTTATAAATATATAATATTTATTGTTTTTTAAATAAAGAGATTAAAATACCTTTGAATAATATGATTTATTTTAAATGTGAAAAGATATTTTTATATTTTTCTTAATTAAATTAATGTCCAATTGATTCATGACATCAGTTCAATCATAGAATTAAATAATAATCCATACTATTAGAATGATCAAGCAGTTGCATTTCTGCGTATGATCAAGCTGAAAGTGTTCCAAAAGTATAGAGTTAATTACTCTAAACGTCCCTCAAGTATGACATCATTTTAAGTTGGTTCAATAACTTTGAATCATTTTAATTGTATATATCAAAAAGATTATTTTGTTATTAAAATCGTTAATTAATTATCCACGTTTCGTGTCATAATTTAAAATAAAAATTAAAAAATGGATATTATAAAAATAAATGTTTTTAAAATCTTAATTTTAAAGTTTTCATGTTAATGTTTTATTTTATTTTTTTAAAATTTTTACTTTTAAAAATACAACATGGGACTTAATTGATATATTATCAATAATTTTAAAATCAATTTAAAATAAAATTCATAATTTAAAAATATTTGGTGCAATTAAATAAAAAATTTTATTACATAAATTTTTTTAATTATATCCAAAAGCTTACGCGCCAGGTAGGGGTCGAACCTACGGCCTTCTGCTTAGGAAACAGACGCTCTATCCACTGAGCTACAAGCGCAAGTTGATATCCTTACTTAACTGTAAATCTTAACAATAAAAAGAAAGAAGGAAATTACGTAAAAAGAGATAGGCTCAAAATATTGCTCTTTACGTTTGACTTGAGTTTGGCTAATACTACTGTACTCGATAAATTATTATGGAGTATTTTATATTAACAAACGTATTATAATTTAATTTTTTTATTAAAAGAAAAGTAAATTAGTCATTATATTCTAAAACAAAAGGTAAATTGATTATTTTATTAAAAAATAATTTATTTTTAATATTAAAAATTAATTCATATACATCAAAATAAAATGCACATGACACACCACGTATAATTATTTAATTATTCTATTAACTCCGTTAATTTTTAATGATAAAAAAAAGAAATTAACAAAAATATCAATTTTATCCATTTTTTTACAGGATATGGAATCCTCAGCAAATTAAAAAATTCCTAAATTACCCTCAAATAAGTTTACAAATTACCAACCGTTGGTCGGTTCGTTACTCTGCTTTTCATAAGCGTAAAGCGTTAGTTGCGTATAAATCTCGAGCTCCAAAAACCAACGTTCAAGATTTCATCAACACATGCCGCATTAGAATATCGTCAATTAGTCTTTATACTTTAATTTAACATAGTTTAATCATTTTATTTCTTTTTCTAATATCGTTATTACAAACATAAATTATTAATTATTTTAGCTAAAACAAGAATCAAATTTAGTAATTTTTAATTTAATGGAAATTTAGAAGGAAAAGAAAAGAGAGTGTATAAATATAGCAGAAATTCCAAAACAATTTCATGAAGCTGGTTGTTAGCAACTGCTTTGATCTTCCCTAAGAATAACCAATTTCCAAAGATAAACCATTATTTTTCTTCAAATCCACTCTGTATATCTAAAATTCCATTGGTTAATAATCATTCTTTTGTAAAAAAAAATTGGGGATTGGGATTTGTAAATCTCCACCCTCAAAACATGAATATGGAAGAACTTTAGTTAATTCATTCTATTGTGGGGAGGTGGAATAATTTTCTAACCTTTTTTCTTAATTATCCAAGAACTTTTCAAGTTCAATGTTGAAGAGGAATTGAAAAAAAAAAAAAAATCAAAACCCAAAAAAATTCATAAAAAACCCAAACTTTATTCTTCTTTCTTTTTAGGAACTTGAAAAGCCTTGGATAATAATAACAATAATGGCTGCTGAAGGTATTCAAGTTTGCCCTTTTTTTAATAAAAAATGGGTTCTTTTTGGATAAAGATTTTATTTTTCTTGTTTTAAATGCAGGAATAAAATCAGACAAGGAATCTCCAAGGGGTGTATTGGAAAACCCTGGGGTTGGATCAGATTCAGATAGCAGCACTTGCAGCAGCAGCAGTTCAAGCTTGAGTTTACAAGAGAAACCAGCTCCTTCTTTATCTTCTTCTTCTTCTACATCCAATAAGAACAACCTGGATTTCAATGGTTTACAATGGAAGAATATATTTGGGACTATCAAGAAAAAATCCCCCATAAGTTTCTCAATCTTCCCTTTGGTTACTAGTTATGAGATTTCTAGGAAGAATTTTATGAAGAAAATTGCTAAACTTTATGGTTCTGAGGAAGATGATGATTGTATCCCACAAGTTAAACCTTCATGGAAGAATTTTTCTTACGCTGACCTAGCTGCTGCTACTGATAATTTCAGTCAAAGTAAGCTATTTTAATTAATTTACATCATTAATTAATGATTAATCCCTGTTTTTGTCTTTTGTATTATAGAGAATTTGCTTGGAGAAGGTGGAAGTGCTGAAGTGTATAAAGGGATATTATCTGATGGTAAAGTTGTGGCAGTGAAGAAATTTATTAAAAATGACAAGGAAACTGAAGAGAGAGCCGGTGATTTATTATCGGAACTCGGGATTATTACGCATATTAATCATCCGAATGCTGCTCATTTGATCGGTTATAGCATCGATAGCGGCTTGATTTTAGTCCTCGAGTTTTCGCCTCATGGCAGCCTTGCTTCTGTGCTTTTTGGTAACCATCTGTGATTACCATTGCCATTGCCATTGCCATTGCCAAGCTCTGTTGGAGACTAATGAGGATATTGTTGATGCATTTGCAGGTTCAATTGAGCAGTCCCTTGATTGGAAGAGAAGGTTTAAGGTTGTTCTGGGGATAGCCGAAGGATTGAAATACCTGCATCATGAATGTCCGAGACGGATTATTCATCGAGACATCAAAGCGTCCAACATATTGCTCACCGAAGATTACCAAGCTCAGGTACTTCCGACATGCACTTGATGATTATTTTTCATTCAATTGGCTCACATTGGCATTTCGTTTATAGATATCCGATTTCGGTCTTGCGAAATGGCTCCCGGAGAACTGGGAACACCATGTTGTCCACCCCATCGAAGGAACATTCGGGTAATACCATCCATCGTCTTTTAAATTCTTCAGTTAACTTTGGTCATCATACTCATAACGTTGCCTTCAGGTATTTAGCTCCAGAGTATTTCATGCACGGAATTGTCGATGAAAAAACTGATGTATTCGCGTTTGGAGTTTTATTATTGGAGATATTAACAGGTCGCCGTGCCGTCGATTCATCGTCGAGACAAAGTCTTGTCATTTGGGTACACCTTCTCCACTTAAAATATCATCAAAACACGATACATAAACAAATGAACTTAATCTCATTATCTTGTAACAGGCAAAACCACTTCTTGAATCAAATAATGTCGAAAAATTAGTAGATCCTAGACTTGGAGACAATTATAATCCAACTGAACTAAAAAGAGCAATGCTAACAGCTTCCCTCTGCATTAGCCACTTATCCACCATGCGACCGAGCATGATGAAGGTAAACATAACATCGATACTAACATGTTGTTCGATATCTCCCACCCGGAAATTCACGCCGATTACCTTTTTTTTTTTTTTTTTTTCAGGTCGTAGATATGCTTAAAAACGGAGAACAAGGTCTTTTAGAGTATCAACCTAAGTCATTCGGAGAAAAAGCAATGATCATAGACAACTGTGACTCCCAAGCTTATAATCGAACCAGCTACCAAAATGACTTAAATCGCCATATGCAGCTGGTTATGGAGTAAGTAATGATTGATGTTGCTGCTGCTACTAATTTTTTTGTTAGTTGTTTGTGTGAGAAAAATTTCCGAGCCGTAGAGAGTATACTGTCGGCCTCGTCGATAAAAAACAATGTTCTTCAGGATATTTTTTTTCTTTCAGCTTTTACCATAAAACTGGCTTTTAATTCTTCAAAAACAACCATTTGAGAAACCTGCAATGATCTCAGAAGAAAATTATATCAGAAAAATCCATATGCAATGAGGTCAAAATATTGTACTCATTTTTCTTTTCTAAAAGAAAATAATTAGTTCTTGTTTCTCAAAGAATGTAACACCTAGCACATAAGATTGTCGCAGCAACAACAACAAAATGTAATTCGTATCGTCACCATATTTTGTTTGGGTCAAACTCGAATCGGGTACGAATTTCATTTTGTTTTTATTATTATGTCATATGTTTATTAATTTATTTATAAATATTATTTATTAGTATTACAATTTGTTTATAAAAAAAAAACTAGAATGATGATTAATGTGATTGAGTTGTAAGGCAGTATACAGTGACGGAGCTAGAAAATTTATTGTGAGGGTCGGAATTAATTTGTATATTTTTATGATAGTTAAAATACAATTTTATTATAGTCTATATCTTTATAATTTTTAAAAGATTAAATCAAACTTTTATCATTTTTGAGGGTAAAATATAATTTTACCATAAAGGACTTAAATAGAAAATTTTCCAACTAATTTTAAATATTGAAATAGTAGAAGAGTGTACTATTTTTAACTATTGAACGATAAATAAGAGATTGTAATAATATATTGATATTGGTTAAAGATATTGTTTCATGATATTATATCGATTGTTATATTAATTATTTATGAAAATTAAATTAATATATACATTATATATTGGACCAATTTATTCCCCAAACACAAAATGGATGAATGGAATTGGTATGATGGAGAGACGTGAAGGGTGAGGGAAGAAGATTTTTTTGAAGGAAAAAATATTAGTTCCCAATGACATGGAAAAATAATTTGATATGATATCACCATTGCTTATATGATAGGAAAGGTGTATCTAATATGTCATTACACAAATTCAAAAAGACAGCTCTTTGACAATCCCTCATGGCATGTAAGCTTGTTTTCCACACCTTTTTGGCATAATCGACAGTAATATTCATGTCAGATGCCTTCAAGGGCGAAGCTAAAAGAGAGAGACAAAAGCAAAACCAATGGTAGTCATCTCAAAATCAACCTTAACAATCATTTCATAAATTTTTTAGCAATCAAAATATTATGGATAATAAAGCTGACTTGTTTTCATAATCTTCCTCAATCCGTTGGAGTACAGTTTTAGTGACAAGCTTATAAGCTTTAAAACTGAGTTAAAGATTCAAGCGGCGTCACCATTGACACCATAAGCGTATAAATAAGTTCTGGGTCCAGCCCAACCCCGTAAAAGACAGACTATACTGTTCCCAGCAAATCCTATCTAAACAACTGTGCTTAAAACTCAATAACTCCAGGTGCTTTACAAGGATCCATAACATAGAATCTATCTGCATTTCTAAAATAAAGTTTTGATAGTTGGTAAATGTTGGATAGAATACCAAATTTTAAAATATAGAATCTCAAAAAGAACAAAAGGATTAAGGACATCTTCTGCTGCTTTTTACCCCCCTTCTTTTCAGACTTGTCATGTCTTTAAATCCCTTTGGTCCTCGCTCACTTTTGCTATAAGCCTACAAGCAAAAAGCCAATTAATTAATCATATATGTTTAAACAAAGATTAATTAATCCTCCTTTCCAGCTTACCTGCTCCTAGTTTAGATGATTAGGCACAAAATCAAACATCCATGTTCTCATTAGAGACCAAGTAATGAATGAAAAAGATTATGGAATTGGCAACTGGGATTTTTACTTCATGATAGGGATATCAGAAATTGAACCGAGTTATTTTGGTTGGAGTGAATTTTTACCGAGAAGAGCAAAATGGATTACTTTTTGGATAATAAATATAAAGTAATTGTATCCAAAAATATAAAATAATTGTGATAATTGTTATAATTAAAAATTAATAATGTAAGAAAAATATTATAAAAAATCAGTGTTTTAAAAATATTATAAAAAATCAGTGTTTTATGTTCAAATCTTTTTAAAAAAATTATATTTAAATATTCACCTATTTTTAAAAAATAAAAAATAATAATGGAATAATGTGAAGCGTCAATAAAAAATAGTGAAACAAGACAGGAGATGGACAAAAAAACAGGCTCGTTGTGAAGCACCGAAAGATTTCACAACACCCATCCTAGTCTTCTCCATTGCCATCCCTAAACGTTAAACTACTAAATTTCATTTGATATTTAATGTGGCATTCTTCATTTTTTTTTTTTGAGTCCTCGAATGGCCTGTAATTTTTTTATGATTAAAATATCCTTCGTATCCATTTCTTCCCCATATATGAGGACTTCCATGACTACTCATCCGCAAAATTTGAACCTTGGAGCCAGTGGTTGGACTTTGATGAAAACATTGGAAAACACTCGTTCGCAAGAAAATGGAATTGATTTTGCCTATTTCAGCATGTCTCTCATCTCTAGCATATGAAGATAAGATACTTTACAAAATCCAGCCTTCAAAACCAGAAAAAAAAAAAAACCCTCAACCCAAAAGGTAGATCAGATTGGTGATGGTTAGATTATGGGGTCAGCTGGGAAACATGGTTTGCTTCTTGCTACTAATGTTAGCTGAATTGCAAAACTACTCCTTGTTAAATAAATAAATAAAAAAAAAAACCTGATTTAAGGGTCATTTCAGTAAGACTGGTGAGGCCATAAGAAAAACTGATCCGCTGTTGGTTGCGACATTAAGGTCGTTGGAGTTGTGGTCATTGTTGAGGAAGAACCGGGGAGATCGGAGATGCTGATATTGGAAGCCTGAAGGTGGTGGTAGATATTCTGCTGATAAAATGCCGCTACATCAAACGGGATTCCGCACGGTATAGTAGATATCGACTGCTGCATGGGGGCAAAACTTATGTTGCTGTTAGAGCTGCACTGGGGTTGTTGTTCGTGGTTTACTACTACTGGTTTTTGCTCCGACTCGAGTGAGATCTTTAGCCGCTTAGCTGCTCCACCGATGGGGAGAGAACTCTTGGCAATTGCTTCAACGTCGTAGCGGCTCATCTCAAAGTTGGTCACCGCATTTATGCCCCTAAACTTGATGGCTGCGATATCGTAGGCCTCTGCTGCCTCCTCTTCGGTAGCTGTCATCATACATAAGACAATTATTATTAGCTATCAATAGTTACCCTTACAATAAGGCATCGGATCATCATCACACGCATTTGCAGCCTTACCAAAAGTCCCCAGGTAAAGGTCCTTGTTTCCAGCAACACGACCGATCCTTGCTTGCCATCGACCTTGTTGATGATGCCTGCCAAAATTAAGTTGATAATTCAAGCATTAGTCTTGGTTTGTAATAATCGAAAACAATCCGGAGTGCATAATTCAAAATCTAACCTTGTGACACCTCTGTAAATTGATGCTCCCCTCGAAAATCCGCTGCTCTTCCTATTAAATTTCAATCGAGACGAACGATACATTAAATCACCACAATTAACCAAGAAAATAAGGAATCACAAACTGATTAAGAATACTATGCTTTTACCTCCTTAAAGAAGCAATAAATTCTTGCTTTGTCACATGTTTCATCTCCTCCAACTCCTTCGAATAGTTTGTAATCTAAACCAAGCATAAGATAGAACAATTAAACGAGTTAACACATAAAATATCATTCAGCAACAAAAAGGACCTTGAAATCATATATACCGGAAAGTTGGTGGTTGCAGTAGGACCCCAGTATTTCAGCGCAGCTAAATCGTAAGCCCGAGCTGCCTTTTCTTCTTTATCATATCCACCTGAGGAAAATTACAAAATCTCACATTATCAGCCTACAAACTTGAAACTAAATACAACAAAATATGAAACTGTATTGAGTTTTCTTACCTAAGTACACTGTTGAAAACAAATATCGGCCACGATCCCGCATTTTCATGCAAAAAAGTAGCAAAAAATTGTCAATATCAGGCAATAAATTTAGTCAAAATTTTCTGCTTCCAATCATTCATACAAAGCAATGCAAAGCCAAAATATAACAATCATTTTTTATACTGTTCAATCCTTGCACTTCACTATTATTTTACCCTTTAATTAAACTTCAAAAATTACATTAGGTTAAATATTAAAATAAAATTACAACTATGGCAAGATTATTAAACTTGAGTGCGAACCAGAACATAGCCCACATTATCAGCTTTTTTAGCCAAGAGGCACTGTCAATAAGTTCAGGCTATAAAAGTGGGGGGTTTCACACATACTTTTTTTTTTTTTTTATCTTTCATATAAAATAAACGCAATGGGTGGTTTGGTCAAACCCAGACCTTCTCTCTCACAGACCCTGGGGACTGAACCAGTGGGTGTGTGGGTGTGGGACGTTTCAAACACAGGGTGCTAAAATGGCGGCATATCTGATCAAATCAATCAAAGAAGGAAAAAATAAAAAATAAAAATGTGTTTTGTTTGGCTGTAAAGAAAAAGTAACATTTGTACATTATATATAACATCAGTCATTCAATCATAAAAAAAAAGGCTGACAACAAATGGCTATCATTTGAATGCATGCAAGTTTCTTTTCACTGTCAAACAGTTGTATATATAACCATATATGTATGTATTTATGTACCTTGACGCCCTTTCCGAGCTTGACCTTCTCTCCTACAGCTGTTATCCCATAGATGAGCTTCGTATCTACCCGTCCATCGGTGTCTGTATTTACCATTGCCATGTAAATAACCCCCATTAAAAAAACATTTAAAATTTTCTCGGGAAAAAATAGTAAAATGATGTTGTATACCTAGTGACACCCCTGTAAATTGAAGTTCGCTGACCAAAAGTATCAACGATTTTCTTTGAACAATCGGAGTCAACTGAAACGACGGCTTTATTGGTGGTGCTGGTGTTATTGATTTCGGAGGTTTGGTTAACACCTAGGGATAAGGAACCGGCGGTGGGACAATTTGGGTGGCCAGGAAACTCAACAGCAGCTAACTGAGTTCGTCCCATTGAAGCTGAGTCATCAACTTCAGACCCCGAGTTAGTCGAAAACGCTTGAAACCCAGTAATGGCTTTGAGATCTTGGTGGTCGTTGAAGTAAGCAGCAGCACCGACGTTGTGGTGATCGTAGATTTGAGTTAAATGAGTTAAGGATGAGTCCTGGGTTTCGGTTTGGCTATTATCTGAATATCTAACGATTGACGAGGAATCTCCGAGGAAATCTTCGAGTTTCGGAACTTGATGATGGTGAAAGCTTGAGAGAATGGGTGACTCATCGGCCGCCATGGCTGGTTGTTGAGTTTGATGTTTTGGATTCGTCCAGTCTATTAAAAGAACCAAAAATGCACATAAAACGAGTCAACTCAGTATGTCTTTCTGGGTTTATTTTATATGTAACAGTAAACAACACCCTATATTTTCTCGGCAACCAAACAGAAACCATGAAAAGAAAAGAAAGAGAGAAAAGATTACCATTGGCATAGAAGTTATCGATCAAGTAATGAGGAGAAGCAGCAGAAGCAGTAGCAGCTGAGGATCCTTCATATGACACAAACTGAGGCTCAGATGAAGACCTCAACATCTCCATCGGGGATAGTGAAAATGAAAGCCAGTTACTCACTGTTGCTGGTGCCATTTAATACTTGTAAAAAACCAACACTAAAAACCAAAACTGTTTTTTTTCTCAGGAAACAAACAAAAAGAAACTATCTCAAACTTTTTTAAACTCGAATCATAAGCTGAGAAAATAAAACTGATCATGTACTTAATCGTTACTTAAAAACTGCCCCCCCTTTACGATAATCACGAAGCTTAAAACTAAGAAAAATGGGTAAAAAAATCTTTTCTAAAAGCTTAAAAAGAGGGTTAAATGCATGCAGAACCGGTCTGGGATTTCTTTGAAATTGGTTTAGCCTTTTGGTTAAGAGAGAAAGGAAACTAGGAAAAAGGAAAATAGAGAGAAGAGGTGTTTGGGTTTTTAAAGGGATCGAGAAAGAGAGAATAAAGGGCAAAACTATCAATGCCAACCAGAGAGAAGCCGCATTCAAAAGGAACTTGTTTGAGTGATTTTTCAAAATAGAAATATAGGTTTAATTTTCCAAAAGACCTTGTACTCTTTGGATTTTTTAATTTAATCCTTTGTCGACTGAAGTTAATTATTACAAACACTAAATTGAATAACTTAAACTAAACTAACCGACTAAACTTAACTAATTATTTTACTTGTCTTATGTAAAAATTAAAGTCTTAATTATTAAAACTTTTAATAATTTTTTGTTAAATTAAAATATGTGGTATTTTAATATTCCAAATAAGAGTTAAAAAATTGAAATTCAATTGATAATACACATTCAAATTTAAAGAAGCCAGTTAACAGTATTATCGATGGACTTTAATTTTTAAAGTTAACAAGTAGATTAAATATAAAAAAATTAAAAATTATAAGGATTAAAAACAAATATATACCCAAAAAATTTAAAAAATCTGAAAATAATAATTAAAAAAAAATAAGAGGCAATGTGAGGGGTGACTTTTAGCTCTGCGCGGTGAAGAAAATTTGTCTGGAACAGCGTCGCGAAAGATCCGGGCTAGGTGGGTTAGAATTTTTTAGGGTTAATTATTTTTTTTAATTTATTTCGTTTGTATTATTTGTAAAGAGATTATATATTTTAATTAATTAATTAATAAAAGGGAAGTGTGGGGTTTATTTAATGTAATGTAATGTTCTCGATTTTACACACTTGTCCGACATGCAGCTTTGTTTCCCAACCTTTTATTACCTATTGGCTGTTTCTTAAAGGGTCGGTTAGGTTTATGTATTTATTCTCCCTTCATTTCTTTTTTGTAATATTTAGTTCCATAAAATATATCTAAATTTATTATCCACGAAAATAAATTCCACTTTTAATTATAATTAAAATATTCAAATATAAATTTTACCCTAAATTAAAATATTTATAACAAAAGAATGTGTAAGACAAACATGTCTACATTCATGTTATTTGAATTAAATTTTGGGGAAAAATTTTCTATATTTAGTTAAAATTAATATTATTAAGCTAAGTTGGAATGTATAAAAAACATTATTTATTTATTTATTTACAATTTTTTTTCCACTCTAAAGCTTTTGATTGGAAAAAGAAAAAAAGTTTGTCTCTCGTGCCATGGCGCGCCCAAAACTATGACTCTTTTTCCAAGTCTTTTTACGTCCCAATTGGCAAAAGAAAGAAGAATTAACAAAAGAATTTAATCAAATCATAAAATACCCAACAAATGGAAAAAAGTAAAGGATAAAGATAAAGGTGAAAATGACGAAAGCTTGAATGTAGAAGATAAATCGAAGAGATGTTGCACCACGCAATATGGAGATGAAAATTAAAATAAAATGGTTCAAAATTGTTATGAAAATAATATTTAAGTAATTTGTCAAGGAAATAGGGAAGTTATTAAAATCATATTTTTTATATGATTCGTAAATATGATAGACTCAACTCTTTTTATAATAACACATTTTATCTGTTAAAATTATGGATATTATAGAAAGATAATCATTATATATTTATAACACTATTTGAATTTTAGATTATTTTTTCTATTTTCAAGTTTAAAAATTATAATATATCAATAACATTAATTACTAATATCTAGATAATATTTTTAATAAATTATTTCTATCTAGATTATATTTAATTATCTAATCTGACTATTCTTTTAATTTAGATGGAATAATTTTAAATTATTTTTTAAATTTAATAAAATATGATTAATAGAGAAAATTTAATATAAAAAGTAAATCAATTTTACAATAAAATTAACCGTTACAGTTACAATATTACAAAGAAAGGTAATTGTATTCATAAGAATGCAGTAAATAACATAGTAAGCACTTAGAAAAGCCAAAACTGAGAAAGTAAAAGTAAAAGTGGGGGAGAATAGAAAATGAAAACACTAAGTTGGACACTTAGATTTACTTGAGATTCGGTCAAAGGAATAGTGAATGCGTAGGTAAAAAAAAAATGCTTTTATTTTTTTGCTTTGAAAGTGCAGAAAGAAGAAGCCAAAAAAAAAAAAGTTAAGGATTGGGGTAGAGGAAACCAATGAAGTGCGAGACCAAAAAGCTAGAAAACCAGGAAACAGTGAGGCGGCCCCCCATCACCATTCACCACCTTCAACCCTTTTAATTTGTATTTGTTTCCTCAGTTAAATCGAAACATACAACCCCATCAATTTAAGGCAATGTTTGATTTTTGCCATAATTTGCGTACCCCATATGAGCTAAGTTAAGCTATACCCTCTATAGCCTCTAACTCATGCATGTTTTCCGTAATTTGTAATCCCGACGAGTGAAAATCCAAAGTATTTTACTGCTTATTTAGGAGTGTAATGGAGTTTGATATTTGGTTGTAGCTTGATTCAACATTTTTATTTTTAAAATTTGAACTTATTAATTAATTGTATTTATTAATTTTTATAGTCGGGTTGGATTAAGTTCCCTTAATAATAATTATTATAAGATAATAATGTAATTTAATAGAGTATCAATATATATGCTACATAAATCATAATTACAAATTATTTAATAAAATTTTGTAGAATTTACCCTATGCATGCATATGAAATTGATTTCAGAGTTGAAATTAAAGGAAATTGGGCGTTTGAATTATCTTTTCCATGAATATTCCGACAGTGTGCGTAGAATAATTAATGTTGGGAGCCTGAAACGATCTGAAATGTATAAAAATTGAAAGTTTGGACCGATCATTGATTGATTCAACACGAATATATAGATTTGAAAGCAGGCAGCAGCGTCGAGTTTGTAAAATAATTTTTATTGTAAGGTATAATTATATAGTCATAAGACACGTTGCTGTAAAGCCATTTGTTGAAAGCTTCGGTGCCTACCAGACTGTATAGCAGCAACAGCGGCTGCTACGCAACCGCAACGCCAGTAGTAGGTTTGGTTCATTTGGACGCCTTTCTTTTTCTTCTTTCTTTGTTTCCTACTCCATCACCATCAGGGATAGTAAAAATATCCCAATTACTCCATGGTTTCGGTGAATGTATCCAACAACTCCTTTTATTGTAGAGATATAACTAAATTAATTTTAGAATAAAGTTAATATTTTATTGTTTAAAAAATATTTATTTTTAAAATATAATTATGTTTAAATATTAAATATAAAACTTAAAATTTTGTTACCACCCACGGGTGAAAGGTAATCTAAGAAAAATAATAAGGGTGGGTTTAGATAGGCGGTACATATACTTACGGTTAGTATAAAAATAGCAGTGACGGTGAGATTAGATTCTATAGCGATACTGTAGCATAAAATAAAAAGTAAGCTAAACACACCAGACTACACCTAAGTCTAACATTTAGCCATCTTTAGATTTTGTGAAGTTAGAAATAGTACTATAATTAAACAAAAACTTCCCTTTTCTTTTTGACGGAAAATTTTCAAAAGAATATAGTACTAATATTTGACAAAATTACATAAATATAAGAAGTTTAATGTTAAAACTAATTCTATGTATATAATTAAATTAAAATTAAATATATTGATTCAACTTCAATTTACTTGATATTGTTTTTTAAAATCACTCGTAAAACTGTTATTATATGCATAAGAAGCAAGATTAAAAAACGTACTATAAGAATAGTTAAAAACTTATAAAACTGAAAGCTTATTAAATAATGAAAAAATAAATAAAAAACATATAAAATTTAATATAACACGGGTCTAAATCAATACATAAGATCATTTATTATTCTAAAATACTCTCAAAATAAAAACAGATTAAGAAGTTGGCGAAAAGTCACCGACTTTTCCAGAAAAATTATTGGTGGCTGATAAAGTTTTAGCGAACGACGGGTAGTGTCATCTATCTATTACAACTTTTGAAAACATGTGTAATGAATGAGAATAATAAAAAAAGAAGGGATTGATAAATAAGGAAAAAGGCAGGTAATAACCAACTCGAAGATTGATACTACCGCATATTAATATAAAAGACAAGAAACAAACTACTTAGAGAAAAAAAATTATGATTTTTCTTAAGATTTTTCTTAACTCATCCCAAATAATATCAATTTTAATATTTATAATCTAATTTAATGATTATAAAAACATATTTTAAGACTCCAACATGATTTAAATGGCTTTAGGTTCACACTTTGCATCTTTTGCTGACTTTTGAATTGATAATATATGCATCATTTAACGGCATGTGACATCACACGTGATAATGACTAACCCATGCAAAACGGAATTACAATATTATATTTTAATTATGTTTTTTATTATATTTTAATTATCTTTTTTTCTACCTATAAATACATCATGAAAAAAAAAATAAAAATAAGCGGCTGATGAGAAATATCCTACTATTCATCCATATATCAACGGACACGTGGCGAATACGTGGCACCCCACGATGTCTTCTTTTAAAATAGTAACATGTTGGCAACTTTGCATCATGATATCTTTACTGCTTAAAACTTGATTTCGATCATTATCAATATCTTTACACGTCATCTGCAATGTGTATATATATACGAGTTTAGGAATTTTATATAAATAAAAATATTAACCCAAAGAATATTTGTTTTCTCATTTTTCTTTTCAAATAATATTATCAATAATTTAATAAATTTTTATTATACACATGGCACAAGTTGACTGCTTTAATTGAGTCACGACCCACATTGAGATTTTATTTTTAGTATGTTTTAATATATGTATAAATCCCCATTCACGTCGGATTTTACTTTGGAAATTTAAAAAAGTCTTCAAAATATAATTTTACGAAAAATTAGTTAGATTTCCAATAATATAAGATATTGTTCCTACGAAGAAGTTTTAGACTTGATTCAGTAAGAAGTTTGAGTGTAGCTCAAGTGTTATTGTGCTTGCAAGTATGTAGCCTATATGTCTTAGGTTGATGGTTTGAGTTTTCCTCGTATTGATGACTTATATAATTAACATTATGTATAATGTTGACACATCACATCTTTTTATCTCCATTAATTAAAACGTTCTTAATTTTATAAACTCGAACCCACGTTAAACCTTTTAAGACAATCTTTACACACACAAATTTTTATCATGAAAACAATACCTTCAATTAGTCGGCATGAAGTTACATTATTGGGACAAAACCCTCATACACGTATCTAACAATTTAAAATACTTAAATATGAAAATAGGTATAAAAAAAATCACATCATGCATTATAGGTAAAGTAAAAATAAAGTGCATTAAATAATATTGTCCATGACTTGAAAAAAATCAAGTGGTGATGATGAAGGGCTTAGATTCCATAGAAGAGATCCTAATCATCGTTCTTATCTTGGCGTCATCTTGGGATATCTTTTCCTTTTTAATAAAAAAATGATAATTAGTACTTTAATATAGTAATAATTAAATTTTATATGATAAGATTAAAAGACTGGTGGTGTAATCACTGCCTCTGACCATTGACTGAAAAGCACGTGCGCTGCATCTTTCAATTCAAATGTTTTCGGTCGACGATTTCGGTGACGCACGTGCATTCTCTGTCCCCGACAATTTATAATAATCATGTCTTCCATGTTTATTGTTTAACCCTTTTTAATCTTCTATAATGTAATACTAATATTTAATTACACATTTCTTAATCATTTTTTAATTTAATTATAATGCATTAGTGAGTTTAAATATTATTATATATGTATATATTTATATTTTTCTATATAAAATAACAAAAAATATACTCAAAATAATATAAGTTACTTTATAAATTTAGGGTATTTTCATCTTTTTCTCAACCGAGTTGATATTCGATTAACCCATAACATCAACTTAATCAAAACTTACTTCAGCAATAACAGCTAACAAATTGATAAAGCAAACTATATCAAATTAGAGTAGGAAAACCAAATCTAGAAGGACTAAAACTATAATTAGAATAAATTTTGTTTTTTTATAGTACTTACTACTTAGCTGTAAAAATGGATCTAAATTGGGGGGCAAAAAAAGTGATTCTTTTTTTTTTTTTTTCCCTTTCTTGTGAAGTATCCAAAGCAAGTTGGAGGCATAGACTTTGATCTAAAGTTTTCATTGCATTTTTAATAAATAAAAAAAGCCAAAGCTTTTACCATTTGACCATGCTTGTTGTATGCATTTGTATAAGGATTGTACTCGCTAAATCAAACAATTTCGATGTCAAGTTTGAATTTTGCAATTCCTTTTGTCGGTTTTGGAGCATTTTGTAATTTAAAATTGTTATATCACGTGAGATTTCAAGAGATTAATAATAATTTATAGTTTGTTATTACAATTACAATCATATTGATCACAATGATAAAAATATTATGAGTAAATAAAATTATATCGATGGGTTTTAAACTAGAATAAATTTAAACAACACTAATATATAATTTACGTAAAATAAGACTCGAATTTGAGCTTTTAATATTTGAGGTATTGGTAGTTATCAATTATTTCAAGGTTTTATTAGGTATAATAATTGGTGTTATTTATGTTAAATAGATTTATATTTGATGTCCTTGTAATTTACACAATGCATTCATGGTGGGTAAATTTATACAATTAACAAAATAATGAAAAATAATTAAATTTAAGTGTCTTCATTTTATATTCATTAACAGGTTGGTTTTTTAAGCAAAAGATTGAAGTGGGCTTTCTTTTTTCTTAAATCGTTTAAAAGTGAGTTAATGGACGAAATTAGATTGCAAATTTGGGCCGAACCTCTAAAATTAATTCAGACAAGTTCGTTAGTTGGGCTTGTTTGAGAGCCCATGATATAATAAAAGTAATTTATTAAGTATTGGAGATGCGGGGAATCGAACCCCGTGCCTCTCGCATGCGAAGCGAGCGCTCTACCATATGAGCTACATCCCCGGGATGACAGCATCTATTCAAATATAGATATTTTAAATATGTTAATAAATCTTGCACTATATAAAAACTAAAACTACAAAATATTATATTTAATTAAATTTAATATATAATGTTTTTATATTATTTTTATTTAATATCATTATTCTTCTTTTTATCAATTTAAACAAAATAATTACAAATACTGATATTTTGAAACAATACATTTTAAAAATCTCTAAAATATCCAAACCAACCCTTATATATATATATATTCATACAATGGCAGAGTTAAGGGGGCCCGACAGGGGCCTCGGTCTCTCATAAAATAAAAATTTTTCCATTTAAACTCTTTATAATTTATAAAATTTTAAATTAGTAATGGTAAAATTACACATTGACTCCTCAAAAATAATAAAATTTTGATTTAATCATTTAAAAATTATAAAGATATAGACTATTAAAATGATGAATTTGCATTTTTACTATCGTAAAAATTTACAATTTAATTTTGACCCAGAAAAAATTTTCTGACTCTACCACTGTACTCATAAAAGATGTTATAATAAATATTCTTAGATGAATATATTAGAAAAATCCTATGTCTATTTCCAAATCTTCCAAATAACACTTCTTTTCTACCTTCAATATATTCAAGAACTACTTCCATTTTTATAACTATGTGTAGAAGTCCAATTTTGTCCGGGCCTTAAAACAAAACCCAAACCCAAAAATTACAAACAGCTCAAAATTTAAAAAAAATCCTAAAAGCCCAATGCCCAACAATCTAAACAGCATTCAGAAAAAAAATAGAAACCTTAGCCTCCTGGCGCCACACGTCCCCCACGTCAGCATGCTCGCGCCCCGAGGACTGGCACTGTCACCTGCACAAAAGAGAAAGAACAGATACGCAACAAGAATAGTAGCAAAGAAACAGTAGTAGTGCAGAAACAAAAAAAGAAAAGAAAAGAAAAATGTTGTAATTTAAAACGACTATAAAGGTCGATTTCTTGTAAGATTAAAAGGGAGTTCCTTTTTTTTTAAAAGGTGCAAAAAAAAAAAAAGATTGAATATAACAAGAAAGGTGATTTTTTTTACATTTTTCTATCTTTTATTTTCAAAATACATAAAATAAAATTTAAAAACCAAATCTTTTACCTCTATCGTCGCTGCTTTTCCCTCTATTCTGGTAGACCGATGGACCCTTAGGGGTTCGTCGAATGGTCGCGACGAAAGTGGTTAGAAGCGAATGATTCTTTTGTTTCTTTTTGAATTTTAAGGGTTTTTTTGAGCGTTTTAACCTCAGATCTAGGTTTTACTAAAAAAAACAAAAAAAAAGTGGTTTTTTCTTATCTCCGGCCACCATGGACGGCGACGCCATCGCCGGTGACCGGTGGCTGGCGCGGTGGCAACTCACCGGACCGACAACTAGGCCTGGGGGCTTTAAGAGAGAAGAGGAGAGCTTTTTTTTTTTTTTTTTCTGAAATGGGATAAAATAAATTTTTTGGGGAAATTTTTGGCTTTTATAAGTAGGTAAAACGAGGCCGTTTTGGAGGAGTTCAAAAGGCCCCAAGTCGACGTCGCTTTGGGGGCCGACTCGATTACCCGACCCAGTAACCTCAAGATCAGCGTGTTTTTGGACTAAATGTCTATTTATCCTTTCAGTCCTTCTGCTTTTTGGACGATTTACAATGTAGCTTTTTTTCTTTTTTATTTTTACCCCTTAATTTTATTTTTCTTTCGCTGTGGTCCCTATGGAACGGCGCGTTTAAGGAGTTTGAGATAATTTCATATTTAGTCCTTATTGGTTTTCGCGCACTTCATTTTAATCTCTTATTCTATTTTATTAATTATTTACAATTCATCCCCTAATTTTATTCTGATTTCGATTTAATCCTTATTCCATTTAATTTCAACCTTTCTACATAGTGTTTTTATTTTATTTATTTATTATTTCTTTATTTACGTTTTTTAAATCATATTATTTATATCCTTTTATTTGTGCATTTCTTTATTCATTTATTATTGTTGTCATTATTATTTTATTTTTAAATTTTTATTCTTGTTATTTTATTATTCTTTTATTATTTTTGGCACTCTCATGTCATGTTTATATATATATTTCTTTTTTCATCATGCATTTTCCATTTTATTTTATTTTAAGATTTCCTTATTTATTTTATTATTATTAAGATTTGATGATTAATATTATTATTAATTACATTAGTATTACTATAGTATTCCTTATTTACTTATTATATATTATTCTAATGTTCTACATATATTGTCATATTTACATTATTATTATTTATCTATGTGTATATTATGTCTAAATAAGTAAAATGCATATCGTTTTAAGCGTTACGTTCGTTTTTCGTACGATACACAAAAAAAGAAATTTTTTAAACCGAGGCAAATGTTCATTATTTTGGAATTAGAAAAGTCGTATCCCTAAATTACGAAATATGGCTTTCTTTTTAAACCGCGATAATCGAATATCTATTTTAAAATAAATAATAAAAAAGGATTTTAGAGTTTGTTCTCGTTTTCGAGGATTTAAGGCGTTCTGTCCTAACTTACGGGACATGATTCTTTCTTCTCGATTAACTTGAACGTTCATTTTTGTACGATGCATAAAAAAGGAATTTTTTTAATCGAAGCAATATTCATTATTTTTGGAATTAAAAAGAGTTGTGTTCCTAACTTACGGAATATGGCTTCTTTCTAAAATCGAGATAGTCGAATATCTACTTAAAAAAAAGATTTTAGCCTCTGCTCTCATTTTCGAAGATTTAAGGCGTTGTGTCCTAACTTACGAGCCATGATCCTTTCTTCTCGATTAACTTGAAATAAGCTCCTTTTCGTGAAAACTAATTTAGTAAAGTAACGTCTTAATAAGGGATTGTATTTTAAATTCTCTTCAAATTTTTAATTTTCGACACTAAAGACGTCAAGTAATCAATTAGGTACCAATTTTAGGCATAACGAGGGTGCTAATCCTTTCTCGTGCGTAATCGACTCCCGAACCCATTTTCTGGATTTTTGTAGGCCAAAAAAATTATTTTATTAAATCAAACCTTTTATTAAAACGATCGAATAACGAGGTGATCCGATCACACCTCATAAAAAAAATTGGTAGCAACTCCCATTTTCGTTTTCAAAATAAAGTCAATTTCAAAAAAAAAAAAAGGTTTCCACACTATTTTTTTTAAATATATATGTCGAAACCATTTTTTTGTTTGAAAACGGGCCGACTTTAAAAAGAAAAACGGAGTCGCCATCAATCTTTTTTTGAAGTGTAATTGGGTCACTTTGAAAACATTTTGGTCTACGAATTTTAAGAAAAGCGGGCTCGAGTCGATTCGTGCAAGGAAGGATTAGCACCTCATAACGCCCAAAATTGGTACCGTATTGATTGATTAATGTCCTTAATGTCGAAAATTAGAAAAGATTCTAAAGTAGGGATTATTTGGAAAATGTTTGGGCAATTCGAATTAGATATCGAAACTTTCTTGCTCCGAAAGGATGAAATATCACATCCAGCACGTTAGGACACGATGTTTCAGACCTTTGGCACCAAGATCATTTCATGGTTCCCAAAATTCATGTGTCATTTTAAAAAAGGTATTTCATTATTTGGCCAAACGAACGAACCGAAACCCAGCACGTTAGGGCACGATCCCTCAAATTTCCAAACATGAAATATTGCCTTATTTTTAAAGTTGAGAAAACACGATCAAAATTTTAAAAGGATGTTCGGTCCTTTGGACGAGCAAAAAATTGAAACCCAGCACGTTAGGGCACAATTTCTCAAAACTTCCACGAACAAAATATTGCCTTGCTTTTAATAAAAAAAACAATCTTAAAGGATTTTTAATGGTTGGGCTAAACAGACAACAGAAACCTAACACGTTAGGACACGATTCCTTGAGTTTCCCAATCACCAAATGCCTTTATTCGAAAAGAATTATGGATCAAGAATTTGGAGGATAAATTGCAACGTTGACATGTGTAAGCAAAATGATCCAATATAAATAGATAAACGAAGGTTAATAAAACACAGAGTAAACGAATGAGAATTAATATAAATATAGGTCAAAAACAATGGGGATGAAAGAAAAAATATTGAATAAAATAAAATAAAAGTAGGGGGTGAGCATTCGATCGAATCGAATCGAATCGAATTGAAAATTTTCGAGTTAATCGAGTTCTCGAATCGTATTTTATCATCCTAACCTAATTTGAAATTTTTTCGAATCGAGTCGAGTGAGACAAAATTCGATTCGAATCGAATCGAATCGAATATATTTGTTCGAGTTAAGTTTTAAAAAAATGACTTTAGTGTTTTTAATTTTTATGTAATTTTTTTCAAAAAAATTCTTTAAAGTTTTTAAACATGATCATACAACAAAAAATTAAAGTAAACAAGTGAATAAACAAAAGCAACACAACATAAACCTAAATTAACCAACAACAACAACAAACCAAACCAAACTAATAACAATAACACATCAGTTCAAAAACCATTATTAAATAGTTTAAGTTTCTTCTTGTGCTTCAAACACCGTTGGCATTGATAATCTTGAAACATCTAGTAAAAGTATTGAATGAGTTAGTTAGATGATAAAAATGTTCATAAAAAAATTAAATAAACATTTAACTTTATAAACTAATGCTAAGTATATTACCTTCTTGATCTTCAGGTATTTTTGACAAGTCTAGCAAATTTAAAAACAAAAGTGTTAGTTAAATTATGCTTACTAATATAAATAACACAAAAACTTATTTTATAAATTAAAATTTATATATTACCATCTTCCATGGTTTGAAGTTCATCAAACATAATCTTCAAGATTGATGGCATCATTAGATTTCAAGCCAATCTTGTGTGCAAACCAAAGCCTCGACCATCGAGGAGTTAGAGAACTTCTAAAACTATCGAGAACACGCCCACCTGCGTGCTAAATGCACTTTCCGAGGCAATCTGTTGAAATAGGAGTAGCAAGAATATCTCGAGCCATTTGTGAAAGAATAGGGAATCTAGGATTTGTTCATTTTCCACCACCATGATAAATCAAATGAACTTGAATTGTTTACTTCTTCATCCTCACCCAAATATCTATCCAACTCAGATTTGCTTTCCTAATCCAACTTGTTTCTTGTTCTGAAGGTATTTTTGTTTGGCCAAGCCCGTTTTCATTTCTGAATGATCTATTTCCATTGAACTACAAAGACTTGTCGAAGAACTAGATCTACCTTCAAACTGTTGAATTCTCCCGGCATTAGAAGAATACTCGTTGAACAAGCAATGCAATTCTTTATCAATCATTTTCATAATGTCATTAGCAACATTAGGAAAAAGCAAGTTGACCCCAAAGTTTAAAAAACTCATTTTACATCGTGGATCAAAGATGACCGCCAAGTAAACTAGCATGTTGATCTTGTTTCTTTCACCCCAATACTTATTATATTTATCTCTCATTTTGGAAGTCATAGAAACTATGTCTAGATCTCCACAACTTTGCCACCCATCAAAAAGACAATGCACATCCGTCAATACTTCAAAAAGTGAATGAGAGGTAACATGCAAAGATCCGGACACCTTCAGTGTAAGATGATAAAAAGGCTCTAATACTTTTATAACTCTTTGAACAATTTCCCAATCATCAAATGTAGGAACTCCATCTCCAGCAGTAAGGTCAAGAAAAAAAATTATGGTCATCACGTACATATGATTCAAATGCACGCTCATATTTTTCGGCCACTTTTAACATCATATATGTTGAGTTCCATCTAGTAGGCACATCTAAACACAATTGAGCCTTACTATCTATCATTTCTTCTTTTACCCGTTGGTTGAATTTTATCAACCTCGATGGTGATGCTCTTATATACCTCACAGCACCTCTAACTCAATCCACAGACACAGAAACATTTTTAATACCGTATTGCACAATGAGATTAAGAATGTGTGCAACACATCTCATATGAATAAATTTTCCATTTGCAACAGAAGCATTTCGATGATTCAAATTCTTTCTCAAATATTCAATGGCAACACTATTGGCGGATGCATTATCAATAGTAATAGTGAAGACCCTCTCAATCCCCCAATCTCGAAGACATTTTTCAATAGCTTGACCTATGCTTTCACCTCTATGAGCAGATATTGGGCAAAAATTTATAATTCTTTTTTGCAACCTCCACTCATCATCCACCCAATGTGCTGTTAAAACCATATAAGATATCCTCTGCAATGAAGTCCAAGTGTCTGTCGTCAAACAAACTCTACTTATATCTTTTTCAAAACAATTCTTCATCACACTCTTCATGGAGTTAAATAAATCAAGACAATCCCTTCTAATTGTCCAACGAGATGGAAGGCTAAAACGTGGGCATGCTATAGAAAGAAAGTATTTAAAGCCCTCTCCCTCTACAATTTTAAAAGGTAGTTCATCCACAATTATCATACGAACCAATGCTTTTCTAATAGCATCTTTATCAAACACCCAAGTTGATAAATCCGTTGTTTCTTGCCTAACATTCACAAATGTTAATTCTGATTGCTTCGGATCAGAAGTATTACCTCGAGGTCTTTTTAGGCATGTTTTCAAATGGTTATTCAAATTTGTTGTAGAACCCATAGTTGTTTCCATGGTGTAAGTAACATCACATGCATTGCACCTTGCTCTCTTCTCCCCCTCTTTAGTCACATACTTGGTGAAATGGTTCCAACAAGCTGCCCTTGGAGTAATCTTTTTTCGAACATTTTCCTTGGTGATTGTTTGATCATCTCTACTTGGGGAAGAATTTTGTGAACTTTGAGTTGAACCATCTTGCTTTGGATCACTTATCTACAAGTAAACATATGTTGCAATCACTAATGATGACCAATAATTGATTTAAAATCAAACTTAATAACATTTATGCTTTAATTCATTTTCTGAACCAAAGTTATCATTTAACCAAATTTTTACAAATTACAATATTAAATCAAGTACTTGTTATACAAAGGAATATCTCAAATTTTCAATAAAAGAGTTAGACTCACTCCATATGTATTTTTTATTGAAAGAAAATGGGTACAAAACAGATTTGGGTGAAACACTAATGGGTTGACATTAATATAGCAAATGTAGATGCGGGTCAAGAAAAATCTGCATTTTACGGCCCAACATATTTCTAGCAATTAACCAACAACACTAATATTTCTAGCAATTAACCAATCAAACTTTGTTGTTAACAAAACATAACACAAATCATCTTTATAGGATAATTCTATGTATATCTCAAATGTACATAGAATTATCAAAAAAAGGACATATTAAATTTAATTCTTTTCCCATCCCATACTTCTTAAATGGCATATTAATTATTGTTCTTTCAAACAAGTGATAAATTTATTATCTTTATAGGATTAAATCCCGAATTACTGCGAAGTAAAAAAAAACAATGAAATTGTGAAAGTAAAAAAAACAATGAAATTGTGTAATTCAATACATAGGAAAAGGGAGGACAGCTAGAACTTCAGTATATTGAAATACACATCATTTCTCAAGTAAAAGGAACTGACATTGTTAACACTAGGAACAAGTTCCTGCAATGCCCGAATTCTTTCGGCAATCCTCTCCCTATGCAACTGTACCATTTAAAAATAAACAAATAAGCTTCTCCAATAAAAATAAACAAAAAGCAAGTCAACTCCAACCATTCAACTAATTCAACAGAAATAATTTTTCTCCAAAATCATTAGCTTCAAATTAAGTAATTTATATCACTCAAAGATAATTATGTTATACTATACTATAAGGCTGCATGCATAATAGAAACAGTACATTGCTAGTGTACCAAAGACTAAAAATATGGTAAATTATTTGCATTTGAAATTTTAATGAAATAAAAGACATATCCATATAATAATTACTAAAGAATAAATTTAAAATTTTTAAAAATAAAATGAATAGATTTAAATAAGTTTAAGTTATGCATTTATTATAAATATACCAAAAGAGGCACCAAAAGTTAAAATGCACTTACTCTTTGGCAATCCAATATGTTTTGGAAAGTTTTAGATGATAAAGCACACCTACACCAGATGTTTCACTGTAGTCAACTTTGTCACTACTGTAGACAGGTTTGGAATATCAAGAAAATTAATCCATACTCCACCAGAAAACCATCCATGAAATTTTGAATGATAATTCCGACTCTTATTGACTATTGTTCATCTCAACAATTTTCGGACAATGAAAGTACTTTGATATGGAAAACAAATTCAGAATTTTGCATATTATATATAATCAAATAACATTTAATGGGTTGAAATTTTTAACTGAGAATAATTATAAACTTCCTTACTTGAAGTGTAAAGGCTTCTCGAGGAATTGGCTCTAGAGTTGTTACTAGGTATACATCGCTGTATTCATTATTGATGATTTTCCATTGTTTGTGACATTGCAATCAAATGTAAACGACATATGTTAAGTCAAAATGGAACTAAAAGCATCACAAAACCACTTAAGCATCTCAACAATATTGAGATTAATCAATTAAACAAAAATTCCAAGAAACTAAACATGGAATAATAAAAGTAATAATGATAAATTGAAAGTGATGCGGGACCTAGGTGAAATCTTAATGTCTAAATGGTCTTATCATTGCATAAGGTTGATGCAGCTTACCTCAGAAAAACAATAAATCAAAGCACTCTTCTCTAAGAAAAAGGAAGACAATACAACTATGAACTTACAATGAAAAATATAACACCATTTTTCAGAGTAAATTTATGCCAAATGCTAATTGTTTATTGAAAATATTGAACCCTGATGAACACAAAACAGACTTGAATTTAGTAAGACGGCATTAACATCATAAATTAATGCACCAATGGTTCTAGCAAAGCAAAAAAACCAGAGAAAATGTTGCCAAAATCACCAAAAAAGCATCATAGTCATCTGATCAGCTGCGCCAATTACATTCAAGAAGAGAGTAAATTACACCAAAACAAAAAGATGATTTTATCAACTAATCACTCTTCAAGAAAAACGAATATCAACTCAAATGCATCCTTTACATTTTTTATGTATGTATAATCAAACATTTACATTTTTTTTAGAAGTACCCAAAGCTTGTACTCTGTTTTTTTTCCTTCTTGGGCTCTATTCAAAACAGAAAATAAGTTCTGCTTCTTCCTCTTTTATACATACATACATAAGCATCATCATTCATCCACTTATGTATGTATTTTAGAAGTACCCAAGCATGTAATTTGTTTTTTTTTGGGGGTTATGAATATATATGTAAGTAGGAACTAGGAACTAGGAAGAAGAGAAACGTAAGAAAAATGGAAATGAAGAGTAGAAAAAGAGATTAGATAACTTACCAGAGAAAGGCGCAGCTGAGAGCCTGAGGGCTGAGAGAAGAAGAAAATGGGGTTTGGATTTGTTACCTAGAGGCTAGATAGAGACGATGGAATTTGGAGGTTTAGGGATTCATTTTCATTTTCATTTTGGGGTTTCATTTTTATTGTGCCTTTAGGAAATTTCATTTGGGGGAGGAATTGGGTTGGGTTTGGGAAAATAAATATTTGGGTTTGGGCTTGAGAAAATTGGGTTAAAATAAATTAAGTAAAAACTTAAAATTTTAAAAAAATAAAAAAATATATATTCGGTTTATTCGAATTATTCGAGTTATTCGAATTCGAAAATTCAACTTGATTCGAACTCGAAATTCGAAACTCAAAATTCGAGTTGATTCGATTAATTCGATTAACTCGATTAACTCGATTCGAATAATTCGAAATTTGAATTTTTTTTCAATTTTTTCGAATCGAATCGAGTTTTGCTCACCCCTAAATAAAAGGGGAATAATAATGACAAGGAAAAAAGAGTAATAATGCATTAATAAGAATAATTATAGCAGATTAACAATAATAATAACAGAAATTAAAAATAATAGTAGCAAAAAAACATGAGAAAGAACAAGAATAATAGGAATAATAGAATAGCAATAATAACGTAAATAGTAAAAATAATAGTACTAATAGTAGTAAATGTAATGCTAGTAAAGAAAATCATAGTAATAATTGCATACATATATACATAAAGTAAAAATAATACATATATATAGTAATGAAATAATAATAAATAAAGATTTTGACCAGCAAGTAGTAGTATAATAATATTAATACAAACAGAAGTAATAAAAATAATAGTAAAATAAAATCATATTAATAATAAAACAATAATAATATTATTAAAATAATAGTATTAATAAAAAATAATAGTAAGAAAAATATAATATATTATAAAAAAATAAAGTAACAATAATACATACATAATAATAATATAAAAGATATTAGAAAGAACCTAATTATGATAATAATAATAATACAAAGGAAAAGTAACCAGAAAAAAGAAATCAATTTAAGGGAAAAGTAGCAAAACAATCAAAAAGGGACTAAATTAGAACCAACTCAAAAGCTTTGGGGCCAAATTTAAAATAAAAAGAAAGAAAATGGACTTAATTGAAATGCTACTGAAATATGCGGGGTGAAAAGTGGAAATATTCGCTCTATTATTATGCACAGCTGCTTTATCAAGGACTAAAATGGAAAAGAAGTAAAATTACGGGGGAAAACTTGAAAAATAGGAAAAAAAATTAAAAGGGGTGTGATTGAAACAAGGGCGCAACATAGGGACTAATCGCGCAATTTTCCTGTTTAAAGGAAAAGTGCGCACACACACATGTAGAACAAGTAATCACATGGAGCTCCCCCTTTTCAACAGATTTTTTTTTTATTATGCCCAAAAACATAAAAAAAAAATTCCTTCCATTTTTCATTCTGTTTCAAGAATAAAAACCAGAACTCCCTTTTTCCCTTTCTTGTTTTCTAGGTTTGAACCCGTTCTTTGCAGCGAGCCTCCCCCACGCACATCGATTACGGTGGCCGGAGGAAGCCCGGTGAGTCCCTCTCACTTTCTCCCTTCCTTTTTTTTTAAAAAAACAAAACTATAAGGAATAAATCAAAGAAAATCGAAAGATTCAAAAGAGAAACCTTTTCTATTTTTTTGGATTCTGTTGCTGTGTATTGTCTTTGTATTTGCAAAAGATTGTAGTGTTTGTATCTGTATTTTTTTTAAAAGGAAAAAAAAACCCCCCCTTTTACACTTTTTCTACTCGGCTTTTATAGCCTATTTTACAACTGAACTCCTTCGATTTTGTAGGTGCATAGGAAGCGTGGTGGAGCACGATTCGGAGGTGGTGGACGTGGCTTGGTGGTGCTGCTGACCTAGGGTTTCTGTTGGCTTAACAGATTTGGGCCCTTTGGGCCTCGTAATGTTTGTGCTGATTTGTAACAGAATGGACCGTTTGTTTAATTTGGTTTGGGCCTCGGGTTTTGAAATTTGGGCTCTACAGTTGCCCCTCTTTGCTCGTTGTCGTGTAACGAGAATAGAGCAAAGACCTTAAGAGGACCAAATTTGCCCGGTCTTGCTAAGTTTTAGCGTTTCTTTCTTATTCTTCAAGTAGCCTCGCTCTAACCCACTACGACCACACGGGCATAAGAGTTTTGTTTCGATCTGCTCCACTACTGCTCAGTGGAGATAAGATCTGTTATCTTCAGTCTGTTCCACTCCTGCTCCGTGGAGGTAGGATCTGCAATTTTTAGCCTGTTACCCTTCTGCTTAGGGGATTTAGGTTCATCATGTTCGATCTGCTCCACTCCTGCTCAGTGGAGATAAGATCTGCTTTCTTTTAGCCTACTCTACTACTGCTCAGTGGAGATAAGGCTATGATATTCAGTTTGCTCCATTGCCGCTACATGGAGATAAGACTTGTTGTATTCGATCTGTTCCACTCCTGCTCAGTGAAGATAAGATCTGCTTTCCTTTTTTTATCTGCTCTACTCTTGCTTAGTAGAGATAAGATCTATGGTTTTTGATCTGCTCTACTCCTGCTCAGTAGAGATAAGATCTTCCATCTTTAGCCTCTCCACTCCTGCTTAGTGGAGATAAGGGTATAATCTTCGATCTGCTCCACTCCTGCTCAGTGGAGATAAGATCTGTTGCTTTCAATCTGCTTTACTCCTGCTCAGTAGAGATAAGATCTGCCATCTTTAGCCCGTTCCACTCCTACTCAGTGGAGATAAGGCTATAATCTTCGATCTGCTCCACTCCTGCTCAGTGGAGATAAGATCTGCTTTTTCAGCTTGTTACCCTACTACTTAGGGAATTAAAGTTCATTGTCTTCGATCTGCTCTACTCCTGCTTAGTAGAGATAAGATCTGCTATTTTTACCTTGCTCCACTCTTGCTCAGTGGAGATAAGGCTATAATCCCAAATCTGCTCCACTCTTGCCCAGTGGAGATAAGATCTGTAATCTCCCATTAATTTTGCTACATTGTCCTTTGGGGAACCTACCTGTAGCATTGATTTCATGAGGTTTATGCTTATGTCAAACAATTAGGATGTCATGAAGATGCTCCTAACCATATGTATTATGAATGTTATGAATAGATGCAAAATGTCATGAGAATGATCCATTTTTTTAACACTTGGGCTGTCATTGCTTGCTGTTTATTAAGGTGATCCCTGACGTGTGTTCAACTGATACTTCTAATAGAGAATCTAAAGATGTCGTCACTACTTAGACCCTTATCTCAAGCACTCTGAACCCTTTAAGTCTGGTTAGTTCTAAATAACTGTCCTGTTTCGGATTCTTATATTATTTAGAGACTTTCAGAGTAATACACGAAACTTCTTTTGTGAAAGCATTATTTGCTCAGTAATCATTACTTTGATGCGAGATGCTTGGAAAAAGACTGTAGAAATGAATAAAACTGAAATTTATTCGGGATAAAACCCGTGAAGAATAGATTGAACAAGGAGAACAAATTTCACTAAGGTGCAAAATGAGTAAGAATGGCATTGATGCTCCAGATATCACAGCCTGAGCTTCTCTGTACGTACTTCTTGAAGTCCACTCTGAGTTCAACATGTGTCTAGGAGATCTGATGTACTTTGTCGATGCCCCAAGATGTAACATACCTCTTCATTATTAATTCAAGCGTGGCGAAACTACTGTGTGCCTCATCACGAGTTGGTCATAATCTGAGCCGCCCCTTTTCGGGTTTTCGACTCAAAGCCCCTTTGGTCTTAAAGCGCCCTTTACGGGTTTTCGCCTTGGCCTTTCTATTTTATTTTATTTTTTGAACTCAAGACGCTCTTTGCGGGTTTTTTACTTGGCCCATTTTCATGCGAAGTACTTCTTGATTGAGTTTGCATTAATTGGATTTGGCAGACTTTTGCCGTCCATCTCGGCTAGTATCAAAGCTTCTCCAGAAAAGGCCTTCTTTACAACATAAGGTCCTTCACAATTAGGGATCCACTTTCCCCTGAAGTCTTTTTGCATAAGGAGGATCTGTTTCAACACTAAGTCTCCTTCATGGAATACTCTGGGGTGGACCTTCTTATTGTAAGCCCGCATCATTCTCTTCTGGTACAGTTGACCATGGCGAATGCTCTTAGCCTCTTTTCCTTAATTAGATTCAATTGATCATATCGAGATTGAACCCATTCTGCTTCGTCCAACTTCAGCTCTGGCAAAACCCGGAGTGAAGGGATTCCAACTTTAATAGGCAAGACTGCCTCCATCCTATAAACCAACAAGAAAGGAGTTGCCCCGGTAGAGGTTCTAACTGATGTTCGATAGGCGTAGAGGGCAAGCGGTAACTTTTCATGCCAATCCTTGTAGGTCTCAGCCATTTTCCTCATAATTTTCTTGATATTTTTATTAGCCGCCTCAACTGCTCCAATCATTTTCGGGGGATATGGCGACGAGTTATGGTGCTTAATGTTGAACTGACTGCAGACTTCCGCTATCGTGTTATTGTTCAAGTTTAGTGCATTGTCAGACACAATCTTTTCTGGCATACCGTAGCGACATATAATCTCTTTCTTCAAAAACTTGCTAACTGTCGTCTTCGTGACATTGGCATATGAAGCTGCCTCTACCCATTTGGTGAAGTAATCAATGACCATAAAGATGAAGCAATGTCTATTAGAAGCTTTCGGTGAGATCGGACCAATGACGTCCATGCCCCACATTGAGAAAGGCCACGGAGAAGTCATAACATAAAGAGGTGAAGGAGTCACATGTATCTTGTCTCCATAAATTTGGCACTTGTGGCATTTCTTAGCGTAACAAATGCAATCTCCTTCCATCGTGGACCAGTAATACCCAAATCTCATGATTTATCTAGCCACTGTAAATCCGTTGGCATGTGTTCCACAGACAACTTCATGGACTTCTTCCAAGATTTTCCTAGCCTCCATAGCATCGACACATCTTAACAACACTTGATCTTTTCTCTTTTTATACAGGATCTCTCCGTCTAAGACATAATCATTGGCCAGTCTTTTCAATGTTATCCTGTCATTTTCTATTGCTTGATCAGGATATTCACGGCTCTTCACATACCGCAGAATATCATGATACCAAGGACAATCATCTCTCTCCTTTTCTTCGTCAATATTGCAGCAGTGAGCCGGGGTCTCATAAATACTCATTTGGATGGGCTTCATACCCTCTTGCTCGTTTACTCTAATCATAGAAGCTAGGGTGGCCAAGGCGTCAGCCATCTAGTTTTCATCACGCGGGAGGTAAAAGAATATGATATCATCAAACTCCTCAATTAGTTCCAAAACTAACTTTCGGTAGCTGATCAATTTGGGATCTCTTGTTTCCCATTCTCCTTTGAGCTGATATATCACCAACACAGAGTCTCCATATACTTCTAGCACCTTAACTTTGTGGTCTATGGCTGCTCGGATTCCCAAGATGCATGCTTCGTATTCTGCCATATTGTTCGTGCAGTCAAAATCCAACTTGCAAGTGAATGGATAATGGTCTCTATTCGGGGACATCAGGATTGCTCCAACTCTATTACCAACGGCATTTGATGCTCCGTCAAAGTTCAGCTTCCAAGGATGATCTTCTAGCGTATCTTCCTTACTCGCCGCTACAAACATCAGATCTTCATTAGGAAAATCGAAATTAAGAGGCTCATAATCATCTAGCACCTTGCTGGCTAGAAAATCTGCTATTGCACTCCCTTTCACAGCCTTCTGGTTCACGTAGACTATGTCAAATTTGGAGAGCAAAATTTGCCATCGGACCATTCTTCTATTCAAAAGCGGTCGACTCCATCATGTACTTGAGAGGGTCCAATTTTGAGATTAACCAAGTCGTGTGGTACAACATGTACTGCCTCAACCTTCGAGTTGTCTAGACCAAGGCACAACATAATTTCTCAATTGGCGAGTATCTCATTTCACACTCAGTGAATTTCTTACTGAGGTAATATATCGCCTTTTCTTTCTTCCCTATTTCATCATGTTGGCTGAGCACACACCCCATTGAATTGTCGAATACCGTCAAATACAAGATCAATGGCCTGTCAGGACTAGAGGGCATTAGCACTGGTATATTAGACAAATATTGTTTGATCTTGTCAAATGCCTTCTGGCATTCATCATCCCAAACGCCTGGATTGTGTTTCTTAAGAAGACGAAATATGGGGTTACACTTCTCAGTCAATTGCGAAATAAATCGGGCAATATAATTTAGCCTTCCTAGAAAACCTCGAACCTCTTTCTGAGTGCGTGGCGGAGGCAATTCTTGTATGGCCCTGACTTTATCTGGGTCGACCTCAATCTCTCTTTCATTGACTACGAAACCGAGTAGTTTCCCTGACCTAGCCCCGAAAGTATATTTGGTTGGATTGAGTTTCAGCTGAAAATTTCTCAATCTCAAGAATAGCTTCCTCAGAACCTGTACATGCTCATCTTCTATTCGAGATTTTGCGATCATGTCGTCAACGTAGACCTCGATCTCTTTATGCATCATGTCGTGAAACAAGGTTACCATAGCTCTTTGGTATGTTGCCCCCGCATTCTTTAACCTAAATGGCATCACTTAGTAACAAAACGTTCCCCATAAGGTTATGAAGGTAGTCTTTACCATGTCTTTAGGATGCATCTTTATTTGATTGTATCCCGAGAAACCATCCATGAAGGAGAAAAATAAAAACCCCGCTGTGTTATCCACCAAGGTATCGATGTGATGCAGTGGGAAGTTGTCCTTTAGGCTGGCTTTGTTTAAGTCTCTATAATCGACGCACATTCGTACCTTTCCATCTTTCTTAGGTTCAGGGACAACATTGGCTACCCATTCTGAGTAATTCACCACTTGTAAAAACCCAGCATCAAATTGCTTCTTGAACTCTTCCCTTATCTTTACTGCGACATCGGGTCTTATCTTTCGGAGTTTCTGTTGGACCAGCTTGTAATCTTCCTTTATGAGGATACGGTGTACCGCAATGTCAGCACTCAACCCTGGTATATCTTGATATGACCATGCGAAGATATCTTTGAACTCTAACAAAAGTCTAATGAGGTCTTGCCTTGTCTCCTTGGTGATGAGGGTTCCAATTTTCACCTCTTTCCCTTCCTCCAGAGTCACATTCCCAATTGTCTCTTCGTGAGGTAAAACCAGCTTCTCTTTCTGCTCTACCATCCTTAACAAATCTGGGGATATACTACAATCTTCGTCATCTGTAAAGTCCTGAGGCCCTTCTAGGCACATATCTTGCTCATCAGGAAATTCTGGGTCCGTAGCAGCGTTGTTCATGACATCGATATCTGGGGACCTATGGTAGGTATGAAAGAGTATTCAATGAAAATGAATTTAAGAATGATTTATTTATGCGTTATGATTATGAATGGAATGGAAAAGAAACAAAAGAATAACTGCACGGTATGAAAGGAAAATTCACTTTTATTGAAAGTAAAGATGCTTGAACATGAGCCTATTTCACAAAAGATTCTCGTTGTTCCCTAGGCTTGAAACAACAAGTGTGTTTTGAACATTACTCTGTTTTAGCCCTAAAAACTACAGGAATTTCTTCCATAGTCCAGTTGTCCAGAACACTTCCAGGCTCGTAGGGGCGAATACCCGCCAAGTTTCCTCTCCTTGAACTTTCTTCAGACACAGCATTAATGTTCAAAGCTCCCATCATATCCTTAGCTGTTTCCTTATTCATGTTCTCCAGTCCTGAATGGATAATTCCGCCCGACACGAATGTATTAGATATATGGGGAAAGGTCATTGGACCCCACTCGATCTCTGCACCATTCAGTCGTGCCCTTTGTCTTTCACGTTTCCTCTCCAGCTCCTCCTTTCTCTGACTGGCATCTGGCCTATGCCCCAGCCCAAAACGATCATGCTTGTCAACCAATCCTAGCACTCTAACCGACCCCTGGAGATATTTTTCGAGTCTCTTCCTAGGCAATGCTCCTTTTCCTACTGTCAGTTGTAGGCTTATTCTTGTTGCTTTAGAGATTTTGGGCACCGGGATCTTACTTCCTTCACTGATGAAAGTCACATTTACAAACTTCAATGACCTAAAAGAGCACTCTATAGCCTCCGTATCATTCTCTATGTATGGTGCATTACTAGTAACTGACGCGATGATATCCTCCTCCGCACTTATGGTTATCAACTGGCCCTCTGTCACCAACTTTAACTTTTGGTGCAATAATGATGGTACGACTCCCACTGACTCGGTCTAAGGCCTCCCCAATAAGTAATTATAAGAGGGCTTGATGTCCATCACGAGGAAATCTACTTCGTATGTATTTGGCCCGATTAGGAGGGGTACCTCAATTTTTCCCATTACTTTCCTTTCGGTGCCATTAAATACTCTCACTATATTTTGGCATGCTTTCATATGAGAGCTGTCTACAGGTAACCTGTTTAGTGTAGATAAGGGCAAGGCATTCAGTGCCTTCCCGTTCTCAATTAATACTCCTGGTAATGTATACCCTTTGCATCGGGTAGTGATGTGTAGAGCCTTAGTGGATCTCATGCCTCCTGGTGGTATTTCATCATCACTGAAAGAGATAAAATTGTCTGCGCTTATGTTACTAATAAGACGGTCCAGCTTATTTACTAAAATGTCTTCACCGACATATGTTTCATTCAACACCTTCATTAGTGCGCTACGGTGTACATCCGAGTTTAAGAGCACGGCCATCACTGATATGCGTGCTAGCTACTTGTGTAACTGTTCCACAACACTATACTCACTGTGCTTCAGGAACTTCAGAAACTCCCCAGCCTCATCCTCTGTTACTGGTTCATTAACCAGTGGTCCTATCTTCTCGTCTCCCCTTCTCATCATAGAGGACTCAGCTTCTGAGTTAGGTGTGCTGGCCAAACTCTCTTTCCCAGAAACTGTCACAGTGCAATTGTAATTCCAAGGTACCCTCTTGTCATCCTTATAAGGAAAAGTCACGGGTTTTTGAATTACAATCCTCGGTGTGTCCCTATAAGGAGAAGTTACAGGTTTTCTAATTACAACCCTCGGTGTATCCTTATAAGGAGAAGTCACGGGTTTTTTAATTTCGACCCTCGGTGCTATTTTCGCTCCGGCCTCTTCGACCCTTGGCCGTGTGATAATCACTATTGGGTGATTGACTTTAGGGATCCTTTCTGCAGACCCTCCTTCTGTGGAACATACGTCCTTTCCTTCCACCAAGTCAAAGAACTCCATCTCTTTATTATCCATTAGCCTTTATACTAGGGCTCTGAATTCGTTACATTGCTGGATTTCATGGCCTTCCTTGTCATGGAACTCACAGTAGTTCCCTGAATCTTAAGATTTGTTCACATTCTCTTGCAGAACTAACCCCATTTTTTGCATTGCTTTCCAAACTTCTCTCAATGGGGTTCTAACCTCAGCAACTTCCTGCTTGGTTCTCCCCCCTATTCTCAACTATCGCATTTACCTCTTTATCCGTATGATTGGGTAACGGATTTCCTCCCCCGGGAGCGTCATTAAACTCTACCACCCCCGCCTTGATAAGTCTCTCGACTAGCCTTTTGAATGAAGTACAATTTTCTATCGAGTGACCTACTACATCCGCATGGTATTCACATTAAGCGTTTGTGTCATACCACTTAGGATACGGAGGTTGCAACGGCTTCAAGTAGAACGGGGCTACGGCGTGCGCATTGAACAAAGTCTTATACAACTCTCTATACGTCATAGGTATGGGAGTAAACTGTAACTTCTCAGCTTTCTGTCTCGTGTTGGGCTCTTGTCTTGATGGGGCCTGCTGGCCCGCGGTCACCGCTCTTAGTTGATTAATAGTAATGGGTTTGGGATAACCCGAGCTTATATTACCCACTTCATTCTCCATTTTCTTTGGAGCCGTTTTTCTCATGCTCTCTCCAGCTTAAATTTTTCCACACCTTATCGCGTTCTCTATCATTTCGCCAGACATCACTATGTCTGCGAAACTCTTGGTGGCACTCCCCAACATATGGTTGATGAAAGGTGCTTTTAGAGTATTTATAAAGAGTATGGTCATTTTCTTTTCTAGTAGCGGTGGCTGGACTTGCGTAGTGACTTCCCTCCACCTTTGGGCGTATTTCCTAAAACGCTCACCTGACTTCTTCTCCATGTTTTGCAACATGATCCTGTCAGGTGCTATATCAGTTACATGGCCGTAATGTTTCATGAAGGCCTGTGCCAAATCTTTCCACGATTTGATTTGAGTACAATTGAGTTGACTGTACCACTTTGCTGCAGCACCAGTCAGACTATCCTGGAAATAGTGGATCAATAACTGATCGTTGTTGACATATCCCATCATTCTCCGACAGAACATGGTAATATGGGCCTCAAGGCAGCTGGTCCCATTGTATTTTTCAAACTCCGGCATCTTGAACTTCGGAGGAAGTACTAGATTTGGGACTAGACTCAGCTTCCTAGCATCCACATCGCATTGGTAATCAGCACTTTCCAATGCTTTAAACTTCTCCTCTAGCCATTTGCAGTGATCCTCAAACTCTTTTGGGAGTTCTGCCCTCGTTTTTTCCTTTTCTGCTACATCATCAAGATCAGGGACCACCGGTTTTGTCAGGTTGCCTCCGGGGTTAGAGCTCGAGCCTACAGGGAAATTTACCGGTGCTAAGTTATCAAGTTCGTACTGAGGTCTGATATTGACAGACACTCTCGGCGGTTGTACTTGAGAATTTTTCGGGGCTAAGCTTGGAGTATAAGCAGAATTTTCATTTTCATCTCCGGCATCGCCCATAGGGCCCTTTCCTTTATCTTGCCCTTTAGTCAACAAATACGTTCATTTGGCTCATCATAATCCTCTAGGACACCAGCATTTGATCCCTCATGTCCTGTTGGATTTTAGCCAACTGTTCTTGCATCTGAGTCTGCAGTTGGTCCTGCATCTCTTTCTGCATCTGCTCTAACTTTTCTATCCTTTGATCCATAGCTTTTGTTTTTTTTCGAGTGTAATAGCGGTGTTCCAGGATCACTATAATTTAACCTCTAGTTAATAGGGTTGTCTTATGATATTTAATGCAAATGATGTGATGCAATGTGAATACAATGTAAATGAATGAATGCAGAAATAAAAGGAGTCGATTTTGATTCAATTTCATTTAGAATACTTATTGAAAAAAACAAAATCCTTTACATAAAACAGAGTCACATATATGACCTAGCCCTTATGCCCAAAGTTTTAACTCTCTCAAGAAGCAAAGCTAACTCTCGACCCTGGTCCGATTTTGACTCATATACTATACTTAACACATCAGCCTGAACCGTTAAGGTGTGTAAATGATCAGCCGCTTCTCGTATCTGAGCCACAGCTTCGCCCATAAAGTAGTCTTTTTCTCTAACTTGGTTCTGAGATCGTTGAAGTTGCTCTTTCTATCGCTGGTTGTCTGCCTCCAATAGTTGGATCCGAAGCTCACTGTTTTGCAATACCGTTTCGAGCACCACCACCTTTCCTTTCAACCTTTCAATCTTGCTTAGGCTTGATTCCAATTTCACCGTAGAGTTGTGACTTTGACACAATGCCTTCTCTAATTCTGCTACTCGAGTTCTTAGCATCCTATTTTCACTTTGGCTCTCACCCATAGTCTTTTTCAGAGCATCCTTTTGTGCTTGAGCCTCATGGAATCTCTTCTTCCACTGATCGACCTTGGCCTTCTCCTCGTGAATTTCTTGACACTATTGTTCTGAGGTTTTACCCAACCTAGCAGTCTTCATGGATAAATGCAACTTTTTGTAGTCGGTCTTTAAGCTGTCCAAATCTTCTTCGGCCTTCCTTTTTCCTTTTCTTAGTTTCTCAGCCTCTGATTTCTGGACATCAATATCTAATCTCAAGTGCACCTTTTCCTCTTCCAGTTGTTCTATCTTTCTCCCTAACTCTAAATTTTTACTTTCAAAGTCTTGTTTCAGGATTTCCAACTCGGAAGGGACTACTTGTAGATATTCCCCTATTGGTCGAGCACCATCCTGTGTCGGTCTGGGGACATTATCATTGATTCTCCTATTCCACCATGTATTATACTCGAGGGTTGCCATTGGACCTACAACAACTCTTTTCATTCGGCGAATCTGCTTCCAAGCATCAGAAATCTCTCGAACCTTCTTCTTATAATGATCATCCCCATATGAAAACTCAAACTGAGATAGACCAAATATTGCCGGTATGAACTATCTTGATCTATACTGCCTCAACACAAGCAAAGGAGCGTACCCAACGGCTCCCCAAATTCCTGACAAAGGAACCCAATCATAACTCCTACATCGATAGAGAATTTCGGCGGAAACCAACCAAGGAGCTCTCCACTCAACTTTTTCTTCCTTGAAATTCCGAAGGTGCACGATCCAATTTCCTCTGATACATCATCTTTTCTGGGAATGGCTGCTAACTCATTTAGCGGTGAGTAATTCTCGGAAAAAACTCGATAGGAAACTTTATCTACCCTCCAAAAATAGCTATGGAACCAAGCTAATAATAACTGTGCGCACCCTATGAATCTGCCCTCCCCGGCTATGCTGCATGCATTCAAAGACCTAAACGACTCGGCCAAGATCGCAGGAACAGGTGTGACCCCTCTATCAAGTCGGCCAAAGAGATCCGAGACTACCTCATCTACATATCCCAATACCCTAGGGAAAACAATTAATTCATAGATGCTTAGAGCGAAGACGTCAACTCCCCTCTTCATGTCAGGATGTACTAGAATCAAATCCTTCAGAATCCTCCATGGGATGCACTTACACTCACCTTTTTGCTTGATCCTCGCTGCAACCCACTGTTCACTCATCCTGGTAACATTCATCATCCTCTTTAAAAATGTTGGGCCACAAATAGCTTTAATATAGACCTTATCAACTTCGAATTTCGGGCAACGAAGTAAAGCCGTATATTATTCTATAGTGGGTACCAAATCTACCCCTCCAAAGGTAAAACAGCTATAGGCAGGATTCCAATATTGAGTGAGGGCCCAAAATAAATGCTTATCTATATTGATTCCAAATAAGTGAGGTAAATCCCCATAATTCCCATAAAATAACTGCCTAGTCTCTTGATCCCACTGGTCACATATTTCCTTTAATTCTCGAAGATCATTTTGCGTCACACTAATGCGAGTGTAGTTAGATAACTCCGATGTATATCCCTCAGCTAGGCTGTCCTCCTTTTCCAGCTGCGTTCGCTCTGACCATATTCGGACGACTGCATTATCCTCTACTTTATCAAGGAATTCGTTCTCTATGACAAGCTTCCTAAATTAGAAATCGAATGTGAGCCAACACCTCTTTAAAATGAAATGACATGCAATTACAAGGAGATGCGACAAAATTAATATCATGCACCAGAAATAATATAAAGAACAACAATATATCACTCATCTGGGTAAATACTAAGGTTTGGAGTAGCTCTACCTAAGAGTAAGTTCATAGGGCTCTCTATATGCGGTTTGGCTGTAAAGCAAGGGTACCTGAACCAGCAGATTCCTCGATCCTCACCCATTATAGGCTCATACAGACCGAATTCAGTTCAGGGGAATACATTTCCTTATGGCTGCACGGAGGTGAAAATCTCACGAAGACATAGGTACGGATGTATCCTGAAAGCGGTCCACTATCCTGCAGGGAGGTGAAAACCTCACGAAAGAGTAGCTTCTCACTTTCACTTAAAGGTGTGACCACTACGGTCATGCAATATGATGCAACTGTATCCTAGACACTAAAGAAAACATATGCGATGAAAAAAAAGAGTTAAAATCAGATTTTAATTTTCAATAAAAGGACATTAATCAATCAATTCCACGGCTTGACTCTCTTATAGGTCCCCAGTGGAGTCGCCAAGCTGTCGAAACCATTTTTTTGTTTGAAAACGGGCCGACTTTAAAAAGAAAAATGGAGTCGCCACCAATCTTTTTTTGAAGTGTAGTTGGGTCACTTTGAAAACATTTTGGCCTAGGAATTTTAAGAAAATGGGCTCGGAAGTCGGTTACGTGCAAGGAAGGATTAACATCTTTGCAACGCCCAAAATTGGTACCGTATTGATTGATTAATGTCCTTAATGTCGAAAATTAGAAAAGATTTTAAAGTAGGGATTATTTGGAAAATGTTTGGGCAATTCAAATTGGATATCGAAACTTTCTTGCTCCGAAAGAATAAAATATCACATCCAGCACGTTAGGACACGATGTTTCAGACCTTTGGCACTAAGATCATTTCATGGTTCCCAAAATTCATGCGTCATTTTAAAAAGGGTATTTCATTATTTGGCCAAACGAACGAACCGAAACCTAGCACGTTAGGGCACGATCCCTCAAATTTCTAAACATGAAATATTTCCTTATTTTTAAAGTTGAGAAAACACGATCAAAATTTTAAAAGGATATTCGGTCCTTTGGACGAGCGAAAAATTGAAACCCAGCACGTTAGGGCACAATTTCTCAAAACTTCCACGAACAAAATATTGCCTTGCTTTTAATAAAAAAACAGTCTTAAAGGATTTTTAATGGTTGGGCCAAACAGACAACCGAAACCCAACACGTTAGGGCACGATTCCTTGAGTTTCCCAATCACCAAATGGCTTTATTCGAAAAGAATTATGGATCAAGAATTTGGAGGATAAATTGCAACGTTGACATGTGTAAGCAAAATGATCCAATATAAATAGATAAACGAAGGTTAATAAAACACAGAGTAAACGGATGGGAATTAATATAAAAACAGGTAAAAAACAGTGGGGATGAAAGAAAAAATATTGAATAAAATAAAATAAAAGGGGAATAATAATGACAAGGAAAAAAGAGTAATAATGCATTAATAAGAATAATTATAGCAGATTAACAAAAGTAATAACAGAAATTAAAAAAACTAGTAGCAAAAAAATATGGGAAAGAACAAGAATAATAGGAATAATAGAATAGCAATAATAACGTAAATAGTAAAAATAATTGTACTAATAGTAGTAAATGTAATGCTAGTAAAGAAAATCATAGTAATAATTGCATACATATATACATAAAGTAAAAATAATACATATATATAGTAATGAAATAATAATAATAAATAAAGATTTGGACCAGCAAGTAGTAGTATAATAATATTAATACAAACAGAAGTAATAAAAACAATAGTAAAATAAAAATCGTACTAATAATAAAACAATAATAATATTAAAATAATAGTATTAATAAAAAATAATAGTAAGAAAAATATAATATATCATAAAAAAATAAAGTAACAATAGTACATACATAATAATAATATAAAAGATATTAGAAAGAACGTAATTATGATAATAATAATACAAAGAAAAAGTAACCAAAAAAAAAAGAAATCAATTTAAGAGAAAAGTAGCAAAACAATCAAAAAGGAACTAAATTAGAACCAACTCAAAAGCTTTGGGGCCAAATTTAAAATAAAAAGAAAGAAAACGGGCTTAATTGAAATGCGCTGGAAATATGCGGGGGTGAAAAGGGAAATATTCCTCGCCTATTATGCGCTGCGTTTTATCAAGGACTAAAATGGAAAAGAAGTAAAATTACGGGGGAAAACTTGAAAAATAGGAAAAAAAACTAAAAGGGGTGTGATTGAAACAAGGGCGCAACAGGGGGACTAATCGCGTAATTTTCCCATTTAAAGGAAAAGTGCGCGCACACACCTGTAGAACAAATAATCACGTGGAGCCCCCTCTTTTAGGTTTTTTACCAAAATGGTATGAAAAAAAAAGCACCAAAATGGGCTGGCTTCCTCGTTATTTACCGAAATGGTATGACTAGGGTGGTCACGCCACTCCCATAGGCGGCACCACCCTGGTACCTGCACCAAATAGTAAACAAACAGTAAATGGCAGAGGTTGGCAGAGGCATGCAGCTGAACAATGCCATGGCAGAGGCGGCACCACTGGACAATGGCCTGCCACAGGCGGCACCAGCCTGGACAATGGCCTCCCATAGGCGGCACCTCTGCCCATTATCCCCCCCCGAAATGTGAAGGCAGAAAAAGAAGAAGAAGATAGAAGCAGAAGTAGAAGTAGAAAAAGAAGCAGGAAAAGAAGAAGAAGAAGGTGGTGGCGCCGGAGAAAGAAGAAAGAAAGAAGAAAGAAGGAAGAAAGATCAGAAGGAAGAAAAATAAAAATAAAAATTAGGTATAATTTTTTTTTAAACAATGCTTGTGTTTAGTTTAGTTTAGATTATAGCAATAGTTAGTTTGGTTAGTTAGTTAGGATTAGTAGGTTAATTAGTACTTTAGTTAGTTAGTTAGTTACTTATATTATAATTGTTAGGTAGTTAGAAACCCTAAAAAAAATTTTGGTTAGTAAGTTTATTAATATGTTAGTTAGTAAATTGTTAGTATATTAATATGTTAGTTAATATATTGTTAGTATATTAATCTGTTAATTTAAAACTCTAAGAACCCTAAAATAATATATTGCTAGTTAGTATGTATATTAATGTATTAGTATATTAATATGTTAGTTAAAAACCCTATAATAGTAATATATTGCTAGTAGTATAATTAAAATATTAGAATACTATTAATATTTTATTAAATATGTAACATAGTTAGTATATTGTTGTTAGTATGTTGATATGTTAGTTAAAAACCCTAAAATCATATATTGACTATGTTAGTATATTAATATTTTAGTGAGTATTAGTAAATATTGTTAGTAAGGAACCCTAAATATTATTTTTGTTATTATTTTATTTTGATTTGTTCGTAAGTTTTGTGTTTATATTAAAATAATAAAAATGATAAAGTGGTTAGATGTAAAGATAAATGTTGTTCATGTACAAAATGATAATTCTAATAGTGTGAGCTTAAGAATGAAAAAAATAGCATATTCAAACATTAAGTTTTTTATTTAAGAATAGTATATACTGATCAAAAATTTTCTGAGCAATTTTGTTTATTTTTTAACAGATTAAATATTGAAGATGGATGATCAGTTTTTCGTATGCGTTTATTTCGATGGAATCATCTTGACAACAACCGTTGGATGCATATTTAATAAAAATGTCTCGTTGGATGATATGAAGCGAAGGATAAACGCAAAAATTGTTAGACGGTGTGAGAGAACGATCTCGAGAATTTTCTACAAGTTTCCAGTTTCCACAGATCCGATCAAATTCACAGAAATGGAACTTGTAGATGACGAAGACGTGGAGACAATGATCGCTCTTTATTGTGGGAACGGGAGTAACAGAAATGAACCGATTCACTTATTTGCTGAGTTAGCCGGTATTGAGGCAAATGAAGACAGCAATGTATATGGTGAAGAACATGGAGCTCAAGAACCGTCCATGGTGCGTCCAATCTCGTATGTTGATGCCGAATCGAATATACGTGGGATCGATATCGATCTTAATATTACACCCGATATTGATGTGGTTGGTGATGATGGACACGATAGTAGTGATCATTGTGGGGAAGAGGTCGATGGTGACAGTGATCCCGATATGGATGATATACCTGATGATATTGACGATGAAGACATGAATGACGATGAAAACATTAGCGCGTCTCCGATCGGGAACCAGCTGGGATGTATTGCGATACACAATAATCCTGGGCCACACATGTCGCTCATAGACCCCGATGCAGCGCGTCTGGCTGAGTTCCCGGAGTACCCTGAAATATATCCTGCTCACCGACTGGCCGTAAATTCCGATCATGAGGAGTTATTCGTAGGCCAGAGATTTAGAAGTAAAGAAGAATGAGTATCTGCTATTAAACGGTATAACATGGATATATCAGTGGATTATAAAGTCGCATCGTCTAAATCGACGGTATATATTCCGGAGTGTTGGAAGGTAGCGGAAGGCTGTAATTGGCGGATACGAGCTGCATTCATACAAAATTCGCAGATGTGGGAGATAAGAAAATTGGTTGGGCCTCACACAAGCAGATTGACACGTATGACAGAAGATCATCGAAAACTTGATTCCAAAACTATATGTATGTGTATTATGCCAATGGTGAAGGACGCGCCGACTATTAAAGTTTCGGTACTGATTGCTGAAATATAAGCACGATTCTAGTATGAGTATCATATCGAAAGGCGTGGATAGCTAAACAGATGGCAATGGAACAATTGTATGGGGATTGCGATTCTTCGTATAACGAGCTACAGGGATGGATAGCTGCTATACGGGAGTATATACCGGGAACTGTGATTGAGTTACAGACACGACCTTTTTACAGCCCAAATAACCAATTACAGCCGGGGAAAAGAATTTTTCATCGGATGTTCTGGACGTTTGATCCATGTGTACGGCATTTCCACACTACAAGCCGTTTGTGCAGGTGGATGGGACATTGCTATACGGAAAATATACACAGATCTTACTTATTACGGTTGCTCAAGATGGCAATAGGAACGTGCTCCCAATAGCGTTTGCAATAGTAGATAGGAAGAATATGGAATCTTGGGAATTCTTCCTTACCAACCTGCGGAGGTATGTTATTAGCAACAATAATATTTGCATTATCTCCGATAGAGGGAAAGGACTAATTGCCGCAATTAGGCGTTCCGGTGTGCCATGGAGATCCGTTTACTGCATCCGTCACATTGCGGCTAACTTTCTTCGAGAGTATAAGAATCCAAACTGGAAGAGAGAAGTGGTGAAAATAGGTAAATGATAACATTATATTTTCAATATAAGTTTAATATTTTTTAGTTATCCAGTTACCGTAACTTACATTTTTTAAAACATGTACAGCGTACGAGTTAGAGCCACATATTTTTCACCAAATGATGACTCAACTTGAGAGTGACATGGAAAGTCAAACGAACAAATCTTTTTAGGAGTGGTTGGGTACAATTGAGCCGTGGCAATGGGCTCAAAGTTTTGACGAGGGCTTTCATTATGGTCAAATGACCACAAACTTGGTGGAGAGGGTCAACGCTGTGTTGTTGAAAACACGACATCTACCGATTTCATCTGTCTTCTCGACTACATTCTACAGGTTTGCAACCTTGATGCCAAGAATGGGTGAACAACAAGTCAATCAGATGGATGCGGGACACATGTTTGTGGAAGATGTTAGGGATGTATTGATTGCAAACTGCCGGATTGCGGGGTCGATGACTGTAGAAATATATTCACGACAAATGGAAACTTTTCGAGTTATGGAGTCTATCGGTCGTTGACCCGATTTGCCACCTAGGTCTTATGGAGTCGATCTTCGGAACAGATAGTGCGAATGCAGGAGGTTCCAAACACTTCATTATCCATGTGCACATGTTGTGGCAGCGTGTGCTACAGCGAACCTTAGTGTTGAACATTTTGTCGATGATGTGTACACGCTAGAGCGTACGTTGCGTGTCTGGGAAAATGAGTTCCCTGTCCTGCCCGACCTGTCTACATGGAAGGTGCCTCGGACGACTTTCGAGCTTGTCCCAAACAGAGCGCTACGCAGGAATCCAAAAGGCCGTCCGCAATCATCTAGAATCCGTAATGAAATGGACTTTAGGGAGAAATCTGACGGTAAGTGCTGTGGAATACGCAGGTTAGGTGGTCATAATCGAAGTAAATGCCCGTAGCGAAACTATCATGTTAGACAATCGTCACGAGCGACAGGGAATTGAGCTTATTTAGATTAACATGTTTTGTATTCTGATTTTTGGTGATTTTCGTGGAAGATTAACATGTATGGATTTTTATGAATATAGTAATCTATGGATTTGTATGCAAAATAAATTTCATTCGTACCACAAACTAAGTTAATCTACAATCGGACAATTAATATAACATACATTGCCAATTCAAATCTAATCAATATAACCTATACACATATTTAATTTTAAAAACCTAATCGATCTTACTTAAATACCAATTCCAACCATTTAACATTTTTGAATAGCAATATTAACTAATCATAGTAGTGACCATATACATGACCAAAAATCAAAATGAAATATTCCATCGCGTGGTCAAATCTTGTTACGAAATGTTGCAGCTCCAAATAATCAAATTAAATTTATACAAATAAATTACAAATATTATAATAATTACAAATACAAAATATAAGAAAATCAAAACCACAAGAAACACCTAAAACTGATGGTTCGATGGTGTAGTCCTCGATGTGTACTTCTGTGATGCTCGACGTTCACGTCGTGGGTTCCCGCGACGTCCAACATCCTCTTCAGTCTCCGGTGGGGGTGTGCTAAACATGGCAGAAAAATCATATGGCTCGGAGGGTGTAGATAAACTCGAGCCAGAAGCAATGCCCTGATGCAGTGGATACGATCCAAATATATCAACCCCGTACTGGTATCCACCTCCCGACGAGCCCGGCACATATAGATAATATGAATGTGCCTCCGAATGTGAATGTGATTGCTCGAGCTCGGGCTTCGGCTCGGGCTCTGGCTTGGGATTAGGATCTGCAGCTACTTCAGCCTCCATATCGGCTACTGACTCGTATGGCCCATGTCGCTGCCTGTGCTGGAGGACTACAGTCGACTGCCCTCCGAGTAAATATGGCTTCCCTATACTAGAGTACCATTGTATGTACTCTAATGGAGGTTGAAGACCGGAAGCCATATCCATCCGGGGTATTCGGGAAATGCGAGCATTCCACACCGCAATAAATCCCTGGTGCCTAACCCCCCAATCGCAGTCCTGTCTCCCTCTCTAAGTTTTGCAATGAACCTCTCCCACTTGGCATGGTGGATCCAGGATATATTGGACGTAACCAAATTGGCGCAGCACTCGGTCCCCGTGATACCACTCGACTACATTGAAACAGAGAATTGGTGCATTTGTGCACCACATATCTGATGAATATACGAGGTAGGGGTATAACCATTTGTAAATTTTTTGGTCTACGGTATGGCATCCATATAAACTGCAAGATTAATAACATTGTTAAAATTAAACACGATGTGCGTAAGATATAAAAACTACTACATAACCAATATTGGAATCGCTTACCCCTTCCTTGGCATGTTGTTCAATCATAAGTCAGTATATCGGGACACTGTACGACCTCCCGATACCCGGATAATTACTCCACCTACAAAAAATAAATTTCAAGTCAAATAATATCAATATTAAGAAATTTTTAATTAATAACAAGTTATATTTTATCACCTGTTTACTAGCGGATACACGTATGGTTGGTGGGTAACTGATGCCAAGAATGGCATCCGATACAGAGCCCATGACTGCAATAGTGTTAGACATCCGCCTATATCTATCGTACTTGGCTCTGTCGCCCGACAAAGCTCACGATACAACGTCGCAAGGACTGCGGAGCCCCAACTATACGAGCGAGTATTGCTCATATCAGCCAATAGGGGTAGGTAGTGAATATGAACCCTATTATTATTTGCAGTGGGCATCAGTACACCCCCTATGATGTGCATAATGTACGCTTGACTAGCGCACATCAACTCGGCTGTAGTGGCATCAGCTAATAACTGTTCATATCTCGCTCTCAGCCATGTCAATTTCAACTCTGTAAAATTTTTCCCGTCATCGTGTGTCACGAGTCGCCTAGTAGGCTCGACAAAGCGTATATGGGTCAAACTATCGACTGAAGCTCGTGTGGTCTCCCGTCAATTGGGAGCCCAAGCTGCAATGCAACATCCTCTAGAGTGACTGTGCACTCTCCACATGGGAAATGAAAAGTGTGGGTCTCCGGCCGCCAACGCTCGACTAGTGCGAATATGATATCATACCGCAAGTCAAACGTCCGGATCAGTGCTGCTGACCCAAATCCAGCTTGCTCAATATACGGCATCAATCGTTCATCCGGGGAATTTCTTAAGCCATTCACCCGGCCCCTTAATACACGGTACGAGTCCTGACAGTGTTAAATCATAAAAAAATTAGATATGATTAATAACATAATTTATTATGTTGCTATTTTGTTAATACAACCTGCGATAAATAAATAACAATACATTACCATTTTATTAGCAGCGTCAGATATGTGAGGAACTTTACTAATCAATGAAGCCATTTCCGTCTCAAATAAATTTTTTACCTACATAAAAAACAATAAATCTATATTAAATTAGTGACAAATAACATACCAATACTAATAATATAACAAAAAACATCATCTGTTCGTTTTATTTTACGAATTATTATCACATAATAATTTAGTACATAATTATTATATATTACGAGCATTTGTTCGTTTTATTTTATATATTACGAGCCCTGTTCATTTTATTTTAATAATTATATATTACGAGCATTTGTTCGTGTTATTTTATATTATTTTAGTACATAATGATTCAAATATAGGGTTTTACTATTTATTTTATATAAATTTAGTAAAACCCTTTTATTTTGGCACTATGTTCGTTCGTATTTCCTAAGTGTTCAAATTCTATAACTTTCAATAAAATACTATTAGATTTAGTAAAACCACTTATTTTGACTATTTACTTGTATTTTCCTTTTTCTCAAATTACATTACTAACAATAATTATAATATATATTATTTTCGTATTTCATTATTTTATATTATTTATTTTAATACATAATGTTTCAAACATGTATTATTTTAATGTTCTTTTATACTAACAATAATTATAATATTTCTTTACTAAAAATAATAATATAATACTAAATAAAATAACATTTACCATTTTTTACTAACAATAATACTACACTAACAATAATAGTAACAATTTTATATATATACTAACTATAAATTAATCATTAAGGATTAACTAATAACAATATACTACCTAAAATAATGTTAGAGTTAAAAACTAACATATTAATATATATACTTTACTAACTAACCAAAATATTTATTTATTTAAAATTTCTAACTACCTACCAATAATAATATAACTAACTTACTAACTAACTAAATTAATTACTACTTAACCTACTAATCCTAACAAACAATACTTATTCTTATAATATAAACTAAACTAAACTAAACTTAAAATAACTAACAACAAATAAGTAATAAAATAAAAATTAATATATAATAAAATAATTTAATAACATTTCAAAAACAACACAAACATTATTTTTAAAAATATACCTAAATTTCACTAAATTTTTTTTCCCCGGTGATCTCCTCTTTTTCTTCTTTCTTCCTCCTTATTTCTTCTTCCTTTCTTCTTTCTCTTTCTCTTTCCGGCGCCACCACCTCCTTCCTCTTCTTTTTTTTTCTTCTTCTTCTGCTGCTGCTGCTTGCTGCTTCTTCTGCTATTGTTGCTTCAAGTTTCGGGGGGGACATTTTAAGGTCCCCATGAGCAGAACATGCCAAAAGAGCATGCAGGTGCCGCCTATGGGAGGCCATTATCCAGGCTGGTGCCGCCTGTGGCAGGTCATTGTCCAGTGGTGCCGCCTCTGCCATGGCATTGTTCGATTTGCATGCCTCTCGCGACCTTCTCGCCATTTTCTTGTTTGTTTACTGTTTGGTGCAGGTACCAAGGTGGTGCCGCCTATGGGAGTGGCGTGACCACCCTGGTCATACCATTTCGGTAAATAACGAGGAAGCCAGCCCATTTTGGTGCTTTTTTTTTTCATACCATTTTGGTTAAAAAAAACCTCCTCTTTTCAACAGATTGTTTTTTATTATGCCCAAAAACATAAAAAAAAAATTCCTTCCATTTTTCATTCTGTTTCAAGAACAAAAACCAGAACTCCCTTTTTCCCTTTCTTGTTTTCTAGGGTTTGAACCCATTCTTTGCAGCGAGCCTCCCCCATGCGCATCGATTACGGTGGCCGGAGGAAGCCCGGTGAGTCCCTCTCGCTTTCTCCATTCCTTCTTTTAATATTTATAACTTTTGTATTAAAAAAAACAAAACTATAAGGAATAAATCAAAGAAAATCGAAAGATTCAAAAGAGAAACCTTTTCTATTTTTTTGGATTCTGTTGCTGTATATTGTCTTTGTATTTGCAAAAGATTGTAGTGTTTGTATCTGTATTTATTTTAAAAGGAAAAAAAAAAACCCCCCTTTTACACTGTTTCTAATCAGATTTTGTAGGTGCATAGGAGGCGTGGTGGAGCACGATTCGGAGGTGGTGGACGTTGCTTGGTGGTGCTGTTGGCAAGGAGCGTGCGGCGCGAGGTCTCTGGTTGCTGACCTAGGGTTTCTGTTGGCTTAACAGATTTGGGCCCTTTGGGCCTCGTAATGTTTGGGCTGATTTGTAACAGAATGGACCGTTTGTTTAATTTGGTTTGGGCCTTGGGTTTTGAAATTTGGGCTCTACAATATATATAATAAATTTTAATACTCTAAAAGAATAAATATTAATAGTTTAATATTTGAAGAAAATTATTTGTTGCCGAATAAAAACAATTAACAGAACTAAAGATATATATATTTGGATGATGCAAAATGTCATTGTTTTCCAAAAGAAATAAAAATAAAAAATAGATGTTACATATAATATTATTATATTAATTTATGAATAAAATCGCAAATAATGGTCATGCTTGACAACACAATTTGACTCAACTAAGGCATTTCTCTCTCTCTATTTCTAAGGGTTAAAGTCTAAATTTGCATGAATATTGGGAATTGCCCTTATACTTTACTTTTATTGATTTGTTATTGTAAGAGCCCAATTTTGACCGGGCTTAAGCAAACCAAAATAAAAAATGTCCAGCATAGTCCTTTTACAATAAACAGACCAAGCCCAATACCCGTGGCCCAATTTACATACTCAAACTACCCAGAACCCAGCATCTAAACTAAGCCCAAACCTATAACCCAATCAGCCCAAAGATTATTCGGCCCAAAGGGGCCCAAAGTTTCAACAAGTTTCAGACCTAGGGTTTCTGGGGAAACCCTAGGTGCCGCAAGTGAGGAGTTAGCGCAGCCACCATCCCCAATCGTTGCGCCTCAGTCCGTAACCCACGCCACCAATTTGCGACGCGGTTAGCGCGCCTCGCCACTACCGACTTCTTCGCGATTTGATCTGCACGAAAAAGGAAAAATAGCAGCAACAAATCACAGCAAATATGGCTAAAATTTATTTCCTTATTTTCTCATTTCGAAAGGCTATAAGAGCCTGTCAAAAATTTGTAACGGGGGGGGATAGATCCAGAGAAAATACATACACGAAAATAGAGACAGAGACGAATACAAAGAGATACGAAATAAAAATACAGAAACAGTTTACAAAGGTTATTTATTTTGAATATCCGTCTTATTTTTTTTTTCTTTTCTTCTCAGTCCATGCATTTTATGTACATATGTTACTAAAAATGAGTGAAAAGAGTTTACCGTTGGATTTGGCATCAGCGGAGGGTTTTGGGCTTTTCCGATCGCCCATGAGGGCGGCGTATAGATATGTAACAACCCAAACCAGCCCAACCGCTACGGCCGAATTTGGTTTGCTACGGAGAAAAACACTTTGAAACCTTTTAAAACCGATTTAAGTTTTCGATAAAAGATAGCATCTTGTTGAAAGCAGTTGAGGTAAATATAAAGTCCATACTTTGATTTATTTGAAAATATTTATTAAGTCAAGTTATTATTATACATCTTAGATGTACCGATGGTACTTTAAAACCTTTACGATTGTTTTGGAAAACAGTGAACTCACTTTTATGACAAAAAGTTTAAAACAAATATTCAAGCATATATCAATAATAAGTAATCATAGGAGGCCTTATTACAACCCAATTAAAATCAAACCAACAATAAATAAAATTTAAATAAAACATAAAAGAACCGAAATTCAAAGTCTACTAAATTAAAATCCTTTGCATGGCCACCTCGAGTCCATCCGGTCCACATCCGCGATCTATACGTCACCTGAAAAATATAAAGGAGAAGGTGAGTCACCAAGACTCAGTATGTAACCCTTCCCCCGTATTTAAACAATTTCATACACAGCATATAATCAATCATCATGTACTAAGTCATGCACCCAACCTAGCCAACCGAACGCCTTGTCTACCCCGTGTGGTACCAAACCACTGGTGGTGCCAAACCACTGGTGACGTATAGTCACAGATGTGATGCCAAATCACTGGAGGTGCCAAACCTCTGGTGTCCGTAGACACAAACAATTGATGGGGCCAACCCATCGTGTGATGCCAAATCACTGGCGTCAATCCCTTATGATAATCTGTGGGGCCAACCCATTGTGGTGCTAAGCCTTTGGGACGAGGACGCGATGAGGTACCAAACTTACGGAGGTACCAAACCTCGGTGACCGTAGTCCGCAGTGTGTTACCAAAACGTGGTGCCGTCGACGCACGAATATCACGCCTCTCCACTCATCAATCCCACATCAAACATTTATATCACAATATTTCATGCTACCATATACTTAATCACATGTACAGGTTTTATCATCAGCCATATGCAACGTGTATTAAACATACCATGCTTCCCAAAAGCATCTTAAAATATTTCATAATCAACAAGGACTTACCTGGTTCCTTGCTTATACCATTCATGGTATTAGTTCGAATCTACACAGATCCGGTTAGCACACACAACAGTTTAGCACATTTAATTAATTATAAGTGTGTATGTACACACCTGTCACCACTGAATAGTTTAAATCCGGAAAGAAGAGTCGGCCACCCTAGATCTACTTGTCCCTATATTCGGCCAACATGGGAGTTAGTGACATGGCCTATTCGGCCAAACCAAATTAATTGAGAAGGGTTCCTTGTGAACCCGAAACCTTACCTATCTCCCTTGAGTACTCACTTCGTTACTCGATATGCGATTCCTGCTTCACTCCCTACAATCGGCCATCCCTAACGTTAATAGCTTTTGACTTAACCAAATATTAAATATAAAGAAAATCGATCTTACCACCTTACCCAAAACCGATTGCTATAGATTGAAGAATTCGATCTACTGCTTGAAAATCCCGTAGTTCTCTCTTTAATCGATTGAAGAGCAAAATCCAACGAGGTTGCCACCACCCTTAGTATTCGGCCAAGGTATAAGCTTGAAAGAAAAGAGAATTTTGACACACTAAGGAGTATATTCGGCTATAGGGAAGAAAAGAAAATAATGGGAAGAGATAAAGTTTCGGTTGAGGGTTTGAGAAGAGGGAAGAAGGAAAATAGATGGGGGATTATGGTAGAGAAGATTCGGCCAAGGTCTAAGAGAATGGAGAAAAAATAAAAAAAAGAAGAACCAAGGAGAGGTTAGGGATTTCGGTAACTAGTGAAAATGAAAAAAAAGAAACAAAGTGATGGATAGGTGCTTATAAAGGAATTCGGCACCCCCTCCCCCTAATGCTTGCCGTCCACTCCATTTGAGGAGTTCAAATTCTAATCAACTCCTTAATTTGAAATAATTCAAATGAATTTGAATTAACAAATGCCTTCTTTTTCTCACGGAATTAATCAAATAAAAATCCCATAATATCTAATTAATAATCTAAATAATATCCTTAATATCTTTATTATCTAAATAAAAAAAACAAAGAATCCATGTGCTTGCCAAACTCAGTAGAATGCAAAAACAAGGAACCAAAGACCCATGTGCCGTCAATGCCGCCCAATTTCTTTGCAAAATAAAAGAAAAACCACCCATTGCCCATAGGTCTCGAACATGGGACTGTTAGAACCCATCTTTGCGGGTAGCGCCTAGGCCATTCGGCCAAAGCGCTTTTTGTGACATACCGCGCAATATATTTTTTTAAGCCCTGTCCACCTCCAACGCGGGTTGCAAAAATGAATATCAAAATCCGCCTCCCTTGCGCCTTGAACTCGCGACCTGCACCGAAGCCCCCCTTTTAAGTCGTGCCTCAGCCACTCCGCCCACCTGCCTCTCATGTCAAGAAGCCCTCTTGATTTATTTATAAGACCTCCCTGGGCCGTTTACCCCAAAAAATTAAAAATGCCAAACGCCGCTGCAAAGCTTGGCCCGGCTCGAACATGCGCCCAACAACCTCCAAGCCTCTAAGTAGCACACGCTAGCCACTTAGCCAACCCACTTTCATGTCAATAAGCCCTCCTAATTTAATTAAAAGGCCTTCCTAGGCCTAACGCCCAAAAACCCAAAAGGAAAAACATTCCCCCTTGTTTCTTCCACGAATCGAACCCAAGGCCCCTAGCAAACTCTTAGGCGCCCCACGCCACTTATACCAAGCCCATCCTTTGTGCCTTAACTCGCCCAAAATTCTATTAAAGCCCTAACTAACCTAGCTCCTTCCTTTTTCACACTTAAAAAAAATAAATTTTTAATACTGGGCCAAGCTTAGCTCGAGTTATTTTTAGACCCTTAAACATGTCAAATAAATCCTAGAATTTAACTCTTCAAGCACACACATGGGAAAGTATTTAAAATAATTAAATTCTCAACAACCCCTAATTTAGGGTGTTACAATAGCGGTGCGAGCGGCGGTCCATTGTCAGAACCTTGGACCAGGTTCTGGCCTTCAGCCATGTGGACGAAAGCAGTCAGGGCTTTTGTTTTATTTTTTTCTAAAAGATTGTTTGAAATGAAACTTTTGGGCAAAAAAGTGGTTTTTAAATACTTATTAAACGACGCCGTTTTGATGCCCATTCCCCAAAGCCAAAACGATGTCGTTTCATGAAGCTGACCCGATTACCCGACCCGAATGGGATCAGATCCGCGTGTTTTTCATTTAATGGTCTAATTACCATTTCAGTCCTTCCGAGATTTTTATTATTTTAATTTCGTTCAAATCAACTTTTCTTTTATTTTAAAACTATCCCTAAATTTACATTCTGTTTTAATTAAGTCCCCTGAATTGTTCTAAAAAGTAACGATCCGAACGACGCCGTTTTAAAAAGAGGCTTAATTGCCATTTTAACCCCTGTGTTTTAATGTGCATTTTAATTCAATCCTTTTAATCTGTTTAATTGTTGTTTAACCCCTATTTCTTTATTTGTTTTTTAATTTACTTAATCTATTTTATTTTAAATTATTTTAATTGTTTTATCATGTTTTATATTATTTTCCTATATTTATTAAATATATACTTTATATGTATTATTTTATATATATATAATTATTATATATTATTTTACTTAGTTTAAAATTTTTTATATTATTTTATAATCTATATATTATTTATTATATTATTTTTTTAGTTTATATATTATTATATATATTTTTAACTTTGTTTTGTATAAATTCTATTATAATATCTAACCTATTTTATTTATATAATTTTTATGATTAATATATTATGTATATATGTCTTTTTAAAATTATTATACATATTATTTGCTATTTTTTATTATTAGTTATTTTATATTATTTATTATGTATTATGATTATTATTAAGTATCTTTATATTTGTTTAATATTACTTTAACTTTTTATATTATTCATTGATTATTTACTATTAATATAATTTGTAATTAGGTTGAATTGATATGTACGTTATAATGTATTATTCAATGTCTTACTCATACTATTTTTTATTATAAAAATATTTTTTAAATCAAATGATTTTAAAAATATGGTGATATGTGATATTTGGGGAATTTCAAGAAGAATTTTGCCCTAACTTATTGGGTTCGATTCTTCTCGTGAAACTTTAGGTATTACATATTTTCTTTTAAAGAAATTTGTGTTTTATCAATTTCAAAATAAAAAACCCTATTCTTGGGAATTCAAAATGTTTTGCCTTAACTTATTTGGTTCGACATTTTGTGTCTCAGAGGTAGGAATTTCCTCAAACAAAGACAAGCTTAATTTTAAAGTAATGACATGCTATACCTTAACTTATTGGGTAAAGTATTTTATTTCTTTGAAATAAGTAAATCTTAGTTTTCTTTCTCATAAAAGGATCATATTTCGTAATTTTCTTTATTTTCTACATTTGGACATGATTTTATCGATTTGGTACCAATTTTTGGGCGTTATGAGGGTGCTAACCCTTCCTCATACGTAATCGACTCCCGAACTCATTTTCTTGTTTTTGTGGACCAAAAATGTTTTAAAATAAAACGTTTTACAAGGTGATCCAATCACACCTAAGTAAAAAAGATTGGTGGCGACTCCCGTTTTTGTTTTTAAAGTCGATCCCCATTTTTCTAAACCCGATTTTAAAAATGGTTTTGATAGTTATTATATTTTGAAAAAAATAATAAATTTCTCACTCATGATTGGATTTTACAACTAAAATTTGAATTTTATTAAATCTTACTATCAACTTTGATTTTCTAAATTAAAATTTACTACTATTAATTTTGATGATTTAATAAGAAAAATTCTTTCAAATTCTTTATTTCAAGGAAAAATATTTAGTGGAGCTTTTAGATTCCACAAATAAAGCCAAGGATTGATAAATGTTCTATAGGGAGTATAGTTAAATATTTAAAAAAAGAAAAAAGAAAAAGAGACATTTGACAATTTTTTAAAACTGCTTGTGGAATAAAAAAATACATTGTCAGTGTACCAAATATTAACTCTTATTATTTAGTCCAAATTCAAAAAAATCATAATTTTAAAAACTCGAGTATATATAAAAAGACATTTAAATATAAAATATTATAAAAATTTTTAATTTTTTGAATTTGGACTAAATTGACAAAAGTGCAAACATTGAGGATTAAATTTGTTGAATATTTTTAAAATTAGGACCAATCTGACAGAATGTGTAAAGTGTTAATAGCTAAATTTGTTATTATACTAATCAAAAGATTGCGACATCAACATTTCGTTTAGTGACCAAGGCATTTTAACGGTGAAGTGATTAAAAATGACAATTAATCTAATGGAAGTGACTAAATTAACCAAAAAAAAATCCGTCGGTCAAAATAGGAATGCATTAAAACTTAGTGACTTTCTAAATAGTTTAACCTTTAATTTTTTTTAGAATTATTTTTAAGAAAAAAATATTAAAAGTATCAAATTGATATTTTGGTTATTAACCTTTAAATTAACATGCTGCATCATCCTATGAACGGACGTTAACGAATGAGTGACCAAAATATAATATTTCTATAACTTAAGTGACAATTATATAACTTTTGAAAATTGGGTGACTGAAATGTAATTTTAATCAATGGTTAGGGACAATTGGTGTAGTTTATCCTTAAAAATATTAAGACAAAATTAACCCTATTTTATATTGATTCAGGGTATTAGTCTATTAATAAATGTAAAAGAATAAGCTATTGTCTTCTTCTTAGAGGTGCTCATAAGCCGGGTTCGAGCCACATCCATGCAAGGTATCCAGACCAATTTTCTAAGCTCAAGCCCGGCCCCACTGAAAATGGGCTTACTTTTTTGCCCATGTCTGACCCAATTTAAGAAAGGTAATCCGAGGCCCGTGCCGCCCATATTTGATTTTTTTAGATTAGTTTTTATTTAAAAATATATTTTTAAAAAATATAATACACTAAATGCACTAAAAAAACACTAAAATAAATGTTTTCTAACACATTAAAAAATATTTATATTAAAAACACTATCATAAATATAATAAATGTTTTATTATATTAAAACACAAATAAATATAATAAATATTTTATTGTATTAAATATATTTATTAAAATTTTATATTTTTGGTTGTGTTATTTAGTTAGGTAAGATTTTTTTTTTTTTTTAGGTTTTGGGTAATGAGTTTAATTGTTATTGGGATAGTAATTTAATATAAATATATTTAATTATTATATTTTTTATAACATAATATATTCAGGTCAGAGCCAGGCCAAAAAAATCTTCCCCAAGGTCCGACCCATATATAAAACGGGTCTTAAATTTTATCTAAACTCATTTTTTAAGCGAGCCATTGGATCTGGATGAGTGGCCTGTCCCAGGAGTATATACATGATTATATATACATTTTTTTTAAAAAGTATTCAAAAATAAGTTTTATATATACATGATTTTATATGTGCATTATTATAGTTACAAAACATATGTAGGAAAATTTTGAAATAATTTAAATTTTTTTAAAAAATATCAATTAAATTTTATGATTTAATATTTAATTCAAATATTTGTTAAGAATAAATTTTATTATAAAAATTAAGCTTGTTGAACATGTTTGTTTTAATTTATTAAAATTACTTAAAAATATATTATGGTATTTCACTTCTGTTTAACTTCACTCATAGTGCATTAAATAATATTTTTATAAATTATTATAGTTTATAAATCAAGGTAGCCAAGACCGTTTTTCTACTAGTACTGATATGTACCAGTATTGATCTGTTCTGTTGTACCGTTTCAAGTTTATCGCTATTTTATATATGTGTATAAAAAGTGTTTACAAATATCAAATAATGAGGTTAGATAAATTTTAAAAATAAAATTTTAGCTGAATTGGTAAAGAAAAGATTTTAAAAAATGTTAGTGGCATGGGTTCAAATATCACCATACATAAATTTTAAGATAAAATAACTCATTAATTATATAAAATATTCTTTAATAAACTTCGCAAATGCAATCCATCATTAAATAAACTCAAAATAAACAACCAAAAAAAAATATATTCCATAAATAATTCAACAAATTCAAATAAATAATAAAAATTTAAATTTTAAAATATATTTTAAATTGATATTTTTATAAAAAATAAATAATAAAAAATTAAAATTAAAATCAAAATTATTTTTTACGAATAAATAATAAAATTTAAAATATATTTTAAAAGAAATTTTTTTAGTATGGACTGATACACCATATTCCAGTCGGTACGAGTGGAATCAACTAGTACAACCGGTACCGATTAGAATTTGCACCAGAATGAAACCTAAAGTTTATTGTTCCGATTTATTACCGAAACGAAGCGTTTCGGTTGATATGGGCTGTACCAAAACGATACTGACTACCATGTTATAAATAATAGGCATAATGACTTATTTAACCATCCAACTTTATAAAAAAAAGTCTTTTTGGTTAAAAAGTCATTTTAATGTGGCACATACATGGTTTTCCATGTGGATGACACATCAATATTTAACTAATTTTTTAAAAATTATAAATTTTTTTATAATTTTATATATTTAATAATTTTAACGCTTTTAATTTTTTTAAATAAATTTTATATTTTTTGAATTTTTAAAATTTTAAAAACATAAATTAAATGATGGCGTGGCAACCCACTGTATATCGCATTAACAAAGTTAAAAAATGTTAACTTTTCCATCCATTTTGAGGTGATTTGATAAAAAAAAAAACACATGTTTAAAGGCTAAAAAAAGCAGAAAAATAAATGGAGGGCTAAAATGATTTAAAAAAAAAATAAAGTTGGAAGTCCAAATAAATCATTATGCCTAAATAATAAATATTAATTTAGCTAAGTGATATGAGATTAAACCTGCTCATGGACTACGCCACTTGTCTAGGCCTGAAGGCTTACTTGAAAAATGGGAGAGTTTATACAAAATACAAGGCCCAAAAATGGGCTTAAGTAAAACTTAAGGTTCATTTTCTATATGGGCCAAGCCTTGGACAAAATTTTTTGACCCGATCCCAGCCCAACATGAATAATATGTTATAAAATAATATTATATTAATTATATATGTTAAATAATAATTATTTATATTTATATTAAATCACTAATCCAATAACAATTAAACTCATTGCCCAAGACTTAATAAAAACTTACCCAAATAAATAACCCAACCCAAAACATAAAATTTTCAAAATTTATATTTAATACAATAAAACATTTATTATATTTATTTGTATTTTTTAATATAATAAAACATTCGTTATATTTATGATAGGGTTTTTAATATAAATATTTTTTAATATGTTAAAGAACTTTTATTTTAGTGCATTTAATGTATTATATTTTTTAAAAAATAATTTTTAATAAAAATAATTTAAAAAGGTCAAATATGAACGGATTGGGTCGGATTCAAATATACTCTTTTTAAATCATACCAAACTTAGATAAAAAAAAACTATTTTTCGAACCAAACGAATCCAAAAAAAAAAATAAAAATAAAAAAATCCCAGCACATGAGCACCTACAGGGGATAAGTTGTTCTGAAATATTGGCTTCCACAAATTTCCATTCTCATTTCGTGTTCTTTTAAAATGATGAATAAATCTTTGATTATTATATAGATTTCGTGTTTAATATTGATTGAAGTATAATTAAAATATTATTTAAAAAATATATTTTATACATTGTTTGCATAGAATTGGTGCTTAATTAGACAGCAATTAAAATTTTGCAGTAAATCCATACAACAAGCTCCAAACTAGCCGTCCTACATTCTCATTCAACGCGCCTAATTTTCATTTCTTCTTTGAAAACATCTATAACTTGACAACAACCCCTTTCAGTGTTTTTCACAAAATTCAACTTAATCCAATTTCCTTCAATTCCATTTCCAATCATTTTATTTTATTTTTCAAACTAATCCTTTGACAACCCTTATAGCTTTATATCTCCATGGATGTTCACTGAGTCTTCAAAAAAAAAAAAAAAAAAAACCGTTTGAAAGCTAAGATCACCAATGGAAACACAAGTGGAGAAGGTCTATGTTGCGGTTGGAAACGATGTAAGAGATGGATATAAAACCTTGGCTTGGACGCTAAGAAGATGGAGTTTTCAACCATTCACCATAGTCCTCCTTCATGTTACTTACAACATTTCCACTGATTTTGTTTATACCCCATGTAAGTTCAATCATCAAACACTTAGGGTTCATGTATATATTTTCGGTTTTATCTCTCTACTCTACCGAGACCTTTAACGGATTCACAGCATGAAAGCATCTCGGAGTGCTTGAACATGCAGAACCATGATAAACCGAAGAGTTTGTTCATGGTCTGACTCGACCCTAACAATTTTTTTTCACCTTCTATATAGTTGGAAAGCTTCCAGCAAGTGCAGTGAGTGAAGAGAAGCTGGAAATATTGAAGAAATATGAGCAAGAAAAGACTGAAAAGTTACTATCCAAGTACATAGCTTTTTGTGGAAAGGTTTTTTCTTTTTTTTTTTTTAAATGGCTATGGTGGTTGATGAGATTAATTTTTTTTACTTTGTTGCCATTGATCTGATTATAATAGTTTTTTTTTTCATAGGTAAAAGCTGAGATATTAAAAGTTGAGAAATATGATCTACCTATCCACAAGCTCATAGTAGATTTGATGTCAGGTCTTGAAATTGGCAAACTTGTAATGGGAATCACATTCATGAAATCCTCATCATGGTATGCAATTATATAGATCTTATATTCAAGTTGAATCTTTCTACGTTTAAATTTAAGAATTCTGATGTTTCGAATTAATTTATTCCTTTCATAGGAGATCAAAGAGTGCAATAAGTGGAGCATTCTATGTTCATCAATATAAACCTGATTTTAGTGAGCTATACATTATATGTGGGGGAAAACTAGTGGTCCTCAATGGGAACATCAATGAAGGGTTGATGGAAGATGATGGAGGAGGGATCATGGTTGCAAAAAGAAAAGAAAAACCAAGCATTAAAAGCTTGTTAGGAAGAATTTTCTGTGAACGCCGAAAATGTTCGTCCCTTCCGTCAACAAACCAAGATTCGGTGAAGGATCGGTGGGACAATAATGTGGAAGAGCTTGAAAACTATTTCCAGCAATTGTTGTCTTTGAATTTGGATGAAGAGAGTGATATGTTACAAGCTAATCCAATGGAGTCAGATACACCAGAAAGCATCAATTCCAACATGGTGAGATAAGAACCATTTTTCAATGTTTGCAGCAGGTAGAAAATTTTTGTTGTTTATGCCTAACTAAATCCTGTTTTGCCAACAATTATCTATGTTCATTTCTTGACTCTAGAGGCACATGACAGGGACAGGATGTTTAATTATGTTTGGTCCCTTGTCTAGATTTGAATGTCTTGTCATTTACCTAATTCTATAATTATTGAGCATCCATCATTCCATTTCCATTCCATAAGGAAAATGGTTGCATGGGGTAGAATTCCAACCCCAAAGCTGCTAAATGTCTGCATGAATCAACTGAACTAAACACGCATTTAAGACAGTGATTTTCTGACAATTATGTTGATGAGTAATTGGACAAAGCATTGTCTTATTGACAGAAGAATGATGAAGAAAAAATGGAAGCTGTGCAATGTAAGATAGATGAAGCACATGAAGCTATTCTTTTGAAGAAGAAAGAAGCTAAGGCTGATGTTGAAAGACATGCAAAAGCTAAATCGGCTATAGATTTATGCAATGCCAAGGTATTTTTTCAAGCTCTTTTGATTTTGTTTCGTGTGTGTTTGGAGCCTTAGATTCATTCATCTTCTTTTAGGCTGAGGAACTCGAAACTCAGATAAAAGAAGAGGTCACCCAACGGTTAGAGATTAAGAACGTATTGGACATTGAAAAAGAGAAACTCTTTGAAGTTAAAAGAGAAGTTGAAGAGAGCAAAAATAGGCTTAATTCACTTAAGGAACTTCAAGTTGAACTATCAAATAAACTTCAGAAATCAAGTCAAGCAAGAGCAAACGCTGTGGCTCAGTTAGAAATGGCTGCAGTTACAAGAGCTAAGATAGTGATGGAAATCGAGGAATTGAGGCGACAAAGGGATGTTTTTCAACGTAGGATTGAGTTTTGTAGAGAGAAAGATGCACTCAGAATGGTTGCACGATCAAACGAGTTAAGATGTGGTTACAGAGAGTATATGGCCGAGGATATTAGATTGGCAACTGATGATTTTTCGGAGCGTTTGCGATTAAAAGTGAGTGGAGATTGGTCGAGTGTTTATCGAGGACGAATCAATCATTCAACGGTTGCGATCAAGATGCTCAATTCTGTTAATGGAATGTCTCAAGAAGACTTTCAAGCTAAGGTATGAATGAGAAATGACTACTTGTTTTAGTTAAAGTAGTTGTATCTAATCAGGCAGATAGTCACATATATCTGAATAAATGTCGAACGTGAATATTTGTAGGTGAGGCTTCTTAATGACTTAAGACATCCACATTTGGTTGCTCTAATGGGATTCTGCTCGGAGCTGACATGCATAATCTATGAATACATGCACAATGGTAGCTTGAGAGACATTTTATTTACCCCCCAAAGGAGCTGTAGGAAAATAAACAGAAACCGAGTCCTTTGTTGGTATGATCGGATCCGAATAGCTTGCGAGGTTTGCTCGGGCTTGAGCTACTTGCACTCGGCAAAGCCAAGGCCCATAGTTCACGGTCATCTAACCACATCCAACATCCTCCTAGACCGCGACCTAGTTGCAAAGATTACCGGCTTTGGCTTGAGACAACACCTTGATCACTATGATATAAGATTGGATATTCGAGCTTTTGGGGTTTTATTGATGCATATGTTAACTGGGAGGAATTGGGCGGGCCTGATCGAAGATGCGACGGTGGAGGACCAGGCAGCACTCATTAAGGTCTTGGATGAGAAAGCAGGGAAATGGCCTTCGGACTTGGCAGTAGAACTTGCAAAAATATCTATGAAATGCATGTCGGTGTGCCGAGGGGCGAACCCAGATTTGCAGATTGCAACAGTAATGGAAGAACTACATGAGCTGAAAAAGAAAGCTGATGAACTGAGGGCTAGAGGGGGATTTGAAGTGGTAAGCAATGAGAACGTAAACAGTGAAGACTCAAATGAGGCACCAAGTGTTTTCCTCTGCCCCATATTCCAGGTTTGATTTTAATGGCAAATCCCTAAAAAAAAAAAAAAAAAAAAAAAAAAACTCTATTCATTGCAATTAGACATTTCAATCCTACCCAACACAATTTGACCATAGAAAAACTAACCCGAGTCCATTCAACCCATATCCAAGTTGATTTGAACTTAAAACCAATTCAAACCCAAAAACAATTCGAAAGTAATTTGAAATGATGCATACCTAAAATAATCAAAACCCAAATGATCCATCCCACAATAACCCAAATTAAGAAAAAACCAAACTTCGCAACCAAATGACCCGAACTCGAAATTGACCAAACCCAAAACGATACAAACCTTAAATTCACCCAAACAAAAATGGAATGGAAATTTTAAAACACAAATTGACTCAACCTAGATTCACCCAACCCACATCCAATTGACAAGTCCAATTACAATGAGATTTTGGTTATGGTTTTGATATGTTTGAATGGTATTTGTGGGTGCAGGAAGTGATGAAAAATCCACATGTGGCAGCTGATGGGTTTTCATATGAATTGGAAGCCATAGAAGAATGGCTGAAGATGGGGCATTATACTTCTCCCATGACAAATTTGTGTCTTAAGCACAAATTCCTGACCCCAAATCACACCCTTCGTTCCCTCATCCATGAATGGCAGAACAAAGGAGCAAATTTGCCTTGTTGAATTAAGATATTTCCTTGTGAAGATTTAAGGATTTGGCATTTGAGTTTCTTCATAGGTTATTTATTGCTTTTGCCTATGACCCAAGTAACAGTGCTACCCAAAGCATACCAGTGAAATCATCACATAGCCTAGCCTCGTTATCCAATAAGTTTGATGTTTGAATCTCGCAATCCCGAGCGGCGAACTCCTTTGTATAATAAATCAATGTAAACAATATCAAATATAGATATAGAGTTCAAGCTGTTTGATATGTTTCTCTTGTGCAGCTCTTTGGATCAGTCATTGCTATTGATATAACAAATAAGCAAGCTTGTCATTTTTACCATTTTGCTAGCATACAGTCCAATAATGTTCATCCCAATCAGTACATATTATAGGAAGTAATTATTCGAAGTTTCAGCACAAGACAGCAAAGGAAAACAAATAATTTGATCATATTTGGTCATGAAAATACGACCATTACCTCTTAGAGAACACCTGGGTATCTTCTTGCAATTATATGGAGATCTTTGCCATGTAACCATGACGCCTTCAACAGTTCCATTCAACTCAATGAAACTAGAACACAAAAAATACTGCAAGTATACTGGGATCTTTTAGCATGCAACTCTTATGCCTTCAATGACCCCATATACAACCTGAAAACTAGAATGCAGAAAACATATTGCCACGCTTGCTCTTTTTCCCTTCTAGCTCTGCTAAAAGGCCTAAATGATCACAAATTAAGTAGTAATCAAAGAATATGATATAGCCCTCTAATGACAGAGAACTGCCACTTGATATGAGGCTTCTCAAATCAATATAAATGAGATTAAAAAGGATTAATCACAAAGACAAAACACCAATTTCTAGAACTCATTCAACTAAGCAACTCCAAAGAGTATTAAACTTAAATCTCTGCCTCTTAAGCCTTCAACGACTCCGTTCAGCTTGATACAACCTGAAACTGAAATGCAACAAACACCTTGCCGTCCTATCCACTTTCCCTTTCTCTCTTTTCTTCTCACTTAGCTAATGCCTAAATTTGCACAACTTAAACACATAATCAGAAAAAACATAATTTAGCCCTCTAACGCCAGAAACTTCCACCTAATATGAGGATTCTCAAATCAATATCAATTAAGAAATTAATTGAGATTTAAAGGATTAATCACAATGAAAAAAGAGCAATTTGTAAAACACAATCAACTAAGCAGCTCCAAAGAGAGTTCCATTTTAAGCCTTCAATTTAACCACAAACAAACATAATTAACATCTACTTAAACAATTTAACACAAAAAAAGGAGTAAAATAACTATTTTCCGTAAAATACCAACAAATTTTTGAGCTCCCCAAACCCTAAGAGCAAGAAACAGAAACCTTTTACAATTTCAAATCAGTTAAAATGTAATTCCTTCTATCTATCAAACATGATCAACACTCACAAAACAACACCATCACCACCAAAAACAAAATATTCTAAAAGGAAATATTAACAAAAAGGCATTTTTGTTAAAATCGCCGAAGGAAAAGCTGTTTCTTTTGTTTTTCATTTAGCAGGAAGCGAAGAGAAGAAGCGCGCCACGTATTCTTGCTGCTCGCGGAACCGTTGTTTGAGGTAAGATTCGAGGATCTCCATGACGGAAACGAAACGCTTCATTTCCTCGAGTCGGCGAGTGAGTTCGGCTTCTCGAGCCCTGGCTCGTTCGAGTCGAGCCTCCGTCTCGGCTAACCGGACTCGGAGCGTATCCACCACCAATGCGTTGTTGTTGTTGTTCCGCGGCGGACGGTCCGGTGAGAGAGATCGTCGGTGATGACCGTAACACATTTTCTCTTCAGAGAATTTTTTGTGTGTGTGGAGATTGAAACGTTTGTCGTTTCGAAGGATGGAAGAATGAAGGAAAAGAAAGTTTTGGTTGCAGAGTTATTGCGAGCGAAAGAGGTTTGGTTACAGCACGTTTGGGATCAATGATGGATGGGCTCATCGTTTGATCTGGACCGTTGGCTGAGATTACTGGAATTGGTATCGTCTTTTGATGGGTCGGGTTGACCGGTCCAATGTTGGATTGATTGAATCGAACGGCTTGAAGAAAGCATATGTAGTGGGCCGATCAAATCTTAGAATAATCGTAAATGTTTTTGTAAAAGGGTAACCTACACCATTAGACTAATCTATGATAAGTTTTCGTTTCTGTCATTTAACTAAAAAAAGTTACAATTTGATCATTGAATTATTTAAAAGTTTTCATTTAAGTCATTGGGTTGTTAAAATCAATGCTATATGGCTTTCTCTATCTGCACCATCTGCACCAATCAAAAACTATATTTCCTTTTCTCTTGTACAATCCAATTATTTTTCATAAAATAACTTTAGACGTCATGAATCTGAGAACCAAAATTCAAACAGTTTTTTTCTCCGATCTCTGACACTGATCGTCAAATTGACTTGGATTTAAGGTATGATTTTTTACTTTTCGATGGGTACTGATCTATTATATCGATCACCAAATCATCACTTTGAGTTCACTGGCGAAACTTTTTATTTAAAAAAAAAACTTAATAGTCTAGGATTTTTTTGAATAGTACAATGATTTAAATGAAAACTTTCAAATAAATTAGTAATCAAATTGTAACTTTTTTTAGTTAAGTGACCAAAATAAAAACTTAACTATAATTTAGTATTTAGTGGTGTAACTATCATTAAACGAATTGTGAGATAAATTTTACTTTTTGAATTTAAAAATAAATAAAAATTAAGAGTATAATGATGAGAATTAGAAAACTATGTTTTCTTAATAAATTGAAAAGTTAAATTTGTATGTACATAAATTATGCTAAATATTAAATATTAAATGAATTGATCCATTACAGGAACGCAATATAAGCAAATAAATATACAAAAAAATGCACTAAGGACAAATAAATATATCAAAATACACCTAAAACAAATGATTAAGTTACAAAAATTCATATAAATTTGTAATAATAAATTTATAATAATACTTTAAATATGTAAAAATAACACGAAAATAAAAACCGAAAATAAAAAGAAAGGCGGCTGCCAATTTTTGAAGGTCCAGCTCTTGATGCATTCTACTTTAAGATATGTTGTAGATTATTTAGTAGTATGATATAAATTACGATATATGTGTCCAAATTAATATTTACATTTTAAACTAGTCTTGAGACTTTAAAATGTTTTGATTATATCTTCAAATTATTGAAGTTATATTAATAAGATCTTTTCGTTATTAAAATCATTAATTTAACCATTAAATGAAACAATAAATTTTATAAAACTTTAAAGAAAAACACCAAATGGAAAAGATAGAAATTTTAAAATGAAAATTAAAAGTTATGCTAGAATGTTTTTAGTTTTCTTTTAATCATTCATTTATCTTTTTTATTAAAATATTTTATTTTTCTTTAAGAAAATCATTTAAAATTATGTCATATAAGATCTGTCATGTTACATAATAATTAATTAATGGTTTTAATAACAAAATGACGTAATTGATATAATCTCGATAGTTTATGATGTAGATAGAATGTTTTCAAATTTATGGACCAATTTAGAATGAGGTTGTAGTTTGGGGGACCTATAGTGCAATTAACTTTGGGCTTGAACCAACATCCCTATACAAATAAACATCCGTATTGTATGTTTCTCCCTCCATTCTTTATGTTTCTTTTTGAAAGTAAAATTATTATTTTTTATTCTAAGTTTTCTTTTGAAATGGGGGGTTTTTATAGATGACATTTAAATGATTAAAGATTATTGTTATTGAATATGTTTGAAATTTGATTATAATAGTGATAGAAAGTGTTACTAATTTATTCTTGCTGATTAAAGGGAAATTTAATTGGATGTAATCGAGTCTTATTAACCTATTATTGTTCAACGATTGAATTATACGTTTTAAATTGAATTACAAATTTTAAATAATTTATTGTCATAATATTCCATAACATATATTTGGCATTGAAATTTGGTACAATGTATATCGGATAACTTTCAGGCTGCGTACGAAAAAAATGATTGTTTTATGAATGGTTTTTACTATTAATTTATAAATGTTATTGTGAAAGCAAAATTGTTTTAGTACTTATAATAGTGTTTGGGATAATAACCAGGGTAATGACCATGATGTTAATAATTTTCATGTATATTTTACTATGATTTTTTTATTGTAGCATATGTATTATAATTGGTGACTAACCATGACAATAATATGAACGGATAGATTTTGAATTGAAATTCATTCATGTTTACGATGGTGGTTATGAAAAAGAATTATGTCAGATTTTTATATTTTAGATGTGAGCTTTATTTATGCAAATGTTTAGTTCTGATAGATATGACCATTAGAATATGATAATTTTATGTACTTGAAGTTGCAAGATCACCTATCTAAAACTCATTGTGATCAACTGCACCTGAAGTTGTAAGATTTTAAAATTGTGAGTGAGTATAACTCTGCAGCAATTAAGATAGGTTCTCGATTAAATTAATGTGGAAAGATAAGTTCTCAATTAAATCAATGTGGAAAGAATATTACTAACGAGAAGTTGTTAGAGAATTTGTTTTAACTTTTCATGTTTCAAATATGCTCCTACAGTAGCAATATCGTGAAAAAGATTTTAAGATATATATTGAATGCTTACTTATGCTTGAATAAAATAACAAGCTATTAATGAAAATCATGAAGCCCCTCCACCTAAATTTGTTCCATTTCTTGAAGTGAATGCAACAATACATGATAAATCCAAAAAATATAACTCTTTTCACCACCAAAAGTGGAAAATTAAAAATAAGGAAAAGATGAACAAGAATTCCCAAGAGAACCCTTCAAGGAGCTGAGATAACTTATGTTATCGAAGCTCATTAGTTACGTACCTGTTGTACGCCTAAATATTTAGTTAAACTCTATCAAGATTCCATCAAACGGAAGGGAGACAATGCATAAACAAATAATAAAAGGGATGTTAACTCAAATTTAGCATGCTAAATTGATGATCATGATGAAATTAAATAATAAAGGGATATTGACATTGTCTCTATGATGGTGATCATTTTAGACGTTAGCTTGTCAATTTTTAGGATTTCTATAATCTATATTGGGAAACTTGTTATTGTAATCTATTTGCTATTCATTACTAGCTTAAGTATATTATTATTTTTTAATATTTATATAAAATATTACTGTCACATTTCTTAGGATTGTATGTGTTTTTTGGTTAAAAACAAAATTTCTAAAAGTACGTGAGTTGCATCTTTTTTGTGAACTCTGGAACTTATTATTTGATTCTTGGATATCTTATTAGTAATAATTCTTCTTACCACAATAAGTGAAAATATAAAGATAAATAAAGATAACAACAAAAGTTCACAATATAACCTTTTAAAGAAAAGAGACAACTTATGAAAAGTTGTTGGTTATGTATCTATCCTATCGTACACCTGAAATCTTATTATTCAATTAATATTCCTTAAAAGAAAGGAAGCATATATCCAATAGATAATACAATAGTGCATACTATCATTAGGGATAAAAAACATTTTTCTTGTTTGGTAATGAAACAAACCAAGCTTTGGTGGTACATTAATTTAAGGCTCCAAAAGAGCTAATATATTATTAACATATGTTCAATGTGGTAATGAAACAATATTTTATAGTACAAAATTAATTTAAGGCTTCAGAAGAGTTAATACATTGTTATCCAAAGAAACAAAACGATAATTAATTATAATGTCTTAGTTAGTCTTAAAGAAATTATTATCTTTTAAAAGGGCATATGTTGTAATGGATACAATATTGAGACTATGGATGAGGAGGTGATTAATTTCTATACATTAAATTTATTACATTGGGTAAGAATTTTGTATTGGAAATTATCGTATTTGCTCTAGTTTGTACTATGCATATTGTCGAAACCATTTTTTTGTAAAATAGGGCGTCGACTTTGATTTTGAAAATGGAAACGAAAATGGGAGTCGCCACCAATCCTTTTTGATGAGGTGTGATCAGGTCACCTTGTAATTTGGTCATTTTAATAAAAATTTTAATTTACTAAAAACAACAATTTTTGGTCTACGAAATTCAGAAAACAGGTTCGGGAGTCGGTTACGTAAGAGGAAGGGTTAGCACCCTCGATACACCAAAAATTGGTACCTAGTTGATTATTTAACGTCTTAATGTCAAAAGTTGAAAATCCAAAAGGAATTTAAAGTACGATCCCTTTTTTGCATAATGTATATTTTGTTTTGGAATGCCTAGATAAGTCGAAAATATTTTAAAGACTTTCTTATCTCGAGACGGCAAAACGTTACATCCAGTAAGTTAGGACACGACATTTCGAATTCTTGAGAATAATTTGGCCTTACATGTTTTAATTTTTGAAAGGATATTCAATTATTCGAATTTAACGAGAAAAGTCAAAACCCAGTAAGTTAGGGCACGATTTTATCGAATCTTTCAAATACGGAACATTGCCTCTTTTTTCAAAAATTTTATTGCCATGTTCGAATAAAAATTAATGATATAAAATATTGTGTTCATGAATGATGGTACAAAACGATGATATACGAATGAAATGTCACGTCTAATAGAATGACAATAATGAATATGCTAATGAAAACAACATACGATAATCACATAATGTACATTATTTTGATATTACGATGTTCAATTGAAGAAGGATAAAATAAGCAACCCATGAGGCTAAGGCTAATACTGGTGCCTAAAACAATGCAAAAAAGAAGAACCTAATTCTCGAACATTATAAGGACAAAGAAATATATACATACACGAATAAATTTCGAGAAAAATGATTTGAAATATTGAGAATAAAATATCGAGTTAAAAAACAGATAAGAGTGGTGCAATTTATAATAAAGTACAATAGATAAATAATAATAATAATACATTAACAAACAAATAATAAAAAATAAATAAATAAGAATAACATCAAACATTAAAAAATAAAAGAATAAATAAACAGGTAAAACAGATACATAATTTAAGTATGTAAATATTAATAGGTAAGTAATATAAATATATGCAATATTAAATTTAAATAATTAAAGGTAAATGAACAAATAAACAAATAAATATAATAGATATAAATAATAGATAAATAAAACATTAGGTGAAAATAAATATAACAAAAAGATAAATGAATAATAAAACAAATGGATAAATAAAAAATAAATGAAAATATAAACACATTATATAAAAGGATTGAAATTAATTAAATAATGGAAATAATATACAAAATAATCTAAAATAAATAACATCTACAACAATTTAAATAATATAAAAAAGCTTAATATAAATAATATATAAAATAAATAGCATATAAAACCTTTAAAGAATAAATAATATATAAAGAGAATTAAAAAAATAAATAATAAATTAAAAGATTGAAATCAAATAGATGAGGGACTAAATCAAAATAAAAACAAAATTAAAGGTAAAAATTATAAATAAATAAACAAAGAAGGATCAAAATGAAAATGTGCTGAAGGGCGGAGGACCAAATGGGTAATAAATCCATCCCTGGACACGCGTCCCTTCCCTAGAGGATCGGCGAACCAGGGACTAAACTGAAACGCTAAACAAATTCTGTGGTCAAATTTAAAGAAATAAAAAAAAACAAAAGAACTAAATAAAAACAAATTGAAAAAGCAGAAGGACCAAGGTTGTAAATAACCCATTTGTTAAAAACACGTGGACCCTCCTTGCGGGTCGGGTCGCGCGCACGGGCTGACGTTAAACGACGCCGTTTTGGCGCTGATGGCCCTGGTGCAAAACGGCATCGTTTCGAGGCCCTATAAAAGCTATATTTTTTTAAAAATTTTCATTTGCAGATTTGTTTAAAAAAAAATTTAGAGCTCTCCTCTCTGCTCTCTAGCCCCTCACATTCCGGCCTGGGTCGGGTGAGGGTTCCGGCGGGATTCCGATGGGCCACCACCACGTGCCGCCGTATACGGCAACCGGAAGACCGTAAAGGTAAAATTTTTTATTTTTATTTGCTATATATATATGTATACTGTTTGTGTATTCAAAGGGGGAAAATAAATAGAAAAAGGAAGAGAACAAAAAAGAAGAAATGAACGAAGATCTTACAAATCCGATTTTTGAATTCGTTTTTGTATTCAAAGTCTCTATTTTTTTTTTCTTTTTATTTCAAAAAATACCTCATTTTACATTGGTTTTGGTCTTGGTCTTTATAACCAAGAAAATATTACAAAATACTATTTTATTTGCTACTGTCTGCTTCTTTTCTCTGTTTGCAAGTCTATGGCGAGGGTCAACGGAGGCCCGTGTTTCCATTTTGGTGCAAGGCGAGACCACCTCGAGTGTCGTGTGCGCTGAGGTCGTCACATGGGGGCTGCGGCGCCAAGGAAGATTCAAGAACCCTAGGGTTCCTAAGTTGTTTAATTTTGTGGGCCTATTGGGCTTAGTTTTTTTTTTACTATTGGGTTTGGGTCTGTTTGGACTTATTGGACTGTTAATTGGACTAAAAAAAATTGGTTTGGTCATGTATTTGGGCACTGGGCCCGAGTAAAATTGGGCTACTACACATATATTGGCATGGTTAAATCACATGAGATGGTAAATCAAAAGTTTACATTAGAATTGTTGAATAACATGCATAGTAAACAAGAAGTATACTAGTCCAAATATACAAATTAGTTGGCATGATCGGTTAACCATCCCAATCAATATGATGTGGCAAGATAAAATTGTATGTATATTTATTAAAGAATATAAAGATTCTTCATTTATCAAGTGTTGCTTATTCTCAAGAAGATTTATTAAACCGTACTGGCAAAAGTTGAGATTGAATTTCTTGTGTTTTTGAAAGAAATATGAGCTCATTTATCCAACAAGTGGATATTTTGATATGATTTTAGTAGATGCATCTACAAGATAATCACATGTGAGTTATCAAATCGCAACCTATATTATTTGTTTAATAATTTGTTTAAGAACAAAACTTTAGATTATGCAATCGAGACAATTATTACTAATGTTGGTGAATTTATTTATCAAGTTTTCAATGATCATTGTATGTTAGATTGTCAACGCGAGTAAATATCGCAAAGCTTGATGTTTATGTATATAAAATGGTTTACCAAAATTAATGATTCAATGCCTCCAGTTAATAGTTAAACCATTACTTTTGAGAACAAAACCTTTTGTTTAAGGATATGATATTTTATATGAATATACACTTGCACAAATCATGTTAATGAGTTATGACAAATGCTCTCCATTACAATTGGATTTGGTCAATAGCCAAATACAACCCATTTTAGAATTTTGTGAATGTGCAGTATATGTTTAAGTCACTTCACCACAATACAAAAAATGGGTATTTAAAGGAAATTGAGAATGTATATTAATTATGATTTTCCTTGTATTATTGGATGTTTTAAACAAATTAGAGTTCAGTTATGACATGAAATTATTACTATTTTGATTGGACAAGTTTTCCTAACATCAAGGGGGAGAAATGATACTAGGTGGATGAAATAATTACTTAGAATGAATTATCATTATCTAGATTATCGTAGAAAGTAATTTGAACTAGAAGTTCAAAAGATGATTCACTTTATTACAAATTAATTGCCAAATACATTCACTGACCTAATAAGAATAACCAAGTATTACGTATTAGCTAATGTTTTAAGGTCCCAAAAGGACAACTTGTTTAAATAAATGAAAGTAATTGGTAAATTGATTAGTTCCAACAGGTGAAAATTCTTGTAAAAGATAAATTAAAATGGTCATATAGTGGAGGCAGTTACTCTTGAAGATACCCAAGGCATAACTAATTATTCAAACTTTAGAAGAGATTTAGGTATCTCAATATGAAAATGATGAAAATAAATAGATCTTAATAAGTTAAGTTAGTACGAGAAAAATATGAAACCGTGGAAATAAAAAGTTGTTGACAATGATTTTGCAATGTTGGAATAATGAAAGAAAATGAGGGTCTTGAATAAATATGTTGAGAAATATAGACATAGAATAAATTGGCCAAATGGAAAGGCACAACTCAAGTAAAATTAAATTTGTGAAGTTTCTAGACCGGTAGTCCAAACATCTAAAGGTACAAATGAGAATATTTGCAAAAACATAATAAGAAATATGAAGCTTTTTGCTAAGTCTTAGTATTGCTTATGAAAAGATATTCATTTGTGGTGAATGCAATAACATTTATATATCTTATTAGTTTTGACAATTTATGAAAATTTGATATGTGTCTAATGATTATTGTTACGGTTTTTATATGAATCACTATATAGTGGAAGCTTATATTAAAATCCTTAAAGGATTTAGAATGCTAGAAGCATATGTTTGCGTAAATATTTATACAAATTGAAATGAATTGAACATATGTGTTAAATTCGACTTAGTGAATAGTAGTTGAAGGAAGATTATAAAATGATCCAAAATATTCATATGTATTTTTATAGAAATATTGTGACCAAAGTTTATTATGATTATTGTTGAGACTCTAAAAGAAGATCAAAATATATTTTCCTAAAAATCTTCTTCACTCATGACTTTCAAAATAATGATGATATAAACGTTTATTAAATCCATTCAAGTAATTATTTGGAAAACTAATATACAAAATTAAATATGTAAAATATGAGATATCATGTGATAGTTGTCATGAGATGAATAAATATATAATATACTATTTTTCCTTTAATTAAGGATTTGTACCATAATCAAGTGTAATGCATACATAAATGCATAAAAGCAACAAGCAGATGGAAAGAGCAAGCCATGGAGAACAATACAATTAAGTTAGCTTTAAGGAGTTTACTTAATACATATTAAGAATTTGTAATTTCCTTCTATTAAATAGAATAGATTTGTTTTTTTTATTTAAATTTTTATGTTATTTTTTAAAGCAATTAATGTCTTTATTGTTTACCAATTATCTATTTCTGTTTATTATATATGAAGTGTTTTTATTTATTTTAATATTAATATCTTTGAACAAATAAAATAATATTTCTATTTTTATTTATACACATCTAAATCTACACTTACTATTATACGTATTTCACTATGAGAAATGCTTAATGTATTTGTAATTTAACATTATCTTATACTTCGTATTACACCTTCTATGTAACTATATTAATATTACGATGATTATTTGGAAACTTTTTATTACTAAATTATTTGATAATAATGGGATGGTTCTTGACTTATGCCGCTTCACATATTGACCGAAATTTAATTTTATCTTAAAAAAATATCATTTTTATAAATAATTTATAATATATCCTATTTTAATAATTAATTTTTTATTATTTAGGTAAAAAATCATTTTTTAAAATTATTGAATAATATTTTTATGGGTAAATTATAAAAATAGTCTTTTTTGTTTGTCTTAGATTACATTTTAATCACTTATGTTCGAAATGTTACGTTTTAGTCACTTACGTTATCGTTTTGTTACGAAGTGGTCACTCTACCTTTAAAATCTGTTATCTCCCTAATGGCAGTCCTACGTGGCAGTCCAAATGGGTTTTAAATGCCAACTTGGATGTTCAGTTACTGGGATTATTGGGCTTAAATTTCGCCCGGACCCATAAGACCCAAACCAAAGACTGCCTGACAACCCAATTTAAACCTACCAAACCATTACAAACACTTAGCCCATAAACCTAGCCCAAATCACTAAAAACACAACCAAAATCCTAGCCCACTTAACACTAACCCACAACCATCAATGAAAAACAGAAAACCCTAGGTGCGCCGCACCTAGGTTTGTTGCCCACGCCTCCCTCGCACGTCGGGCGCCACTACCCAGCGACGTGCGCTGCTCCATCACGCCACGCCAGTGGCATATTCGCTCACGTACCTGCAAATATGCAAAAATAAGTTGTAAAGATCGGCTATAAAAGCCAATATACGAATTTTGTAAATGGGGTTTTTTTTTTTCTAGATACTAAGGCAATATACGATTTGTTTTTTCAGATACACAAGAGCAATAGCAAAGATCCTCAAGGTTCTGTCATTTTCTTTTATTTATATTTCTTCTTCTTTTCGAAACTAGATTGCATGTATATATTTAAAGATTTTTATATTTTTTAAAACTGTATATAAGTATTAAAATAAAAAAAGGAGAAAAAAGCTTACGTTTTTTCGAATTCTGTCCACCGTGCATGGTGGCTGGCGGCAGCGTCATGGCGGTCCGGCGACCGGACATTGGCCAGAGTTCGGGCCAGGGGGGAGTGTTTTTGAGAGTTTTTTTTTGGTTTTTTTTAATAGAAGGAAAACTAATTTTTTTAATGCAATTTTGGCTTTAATAGTGAACAGAAACGACGTCGTTTTGGGTAAGGGCCATCAGCGCCAAAACGGCGCCGTTTCGTGCCGACCCACGTGACCCGACCCGCCAGGAGGGGGGATCCGCGTGTTTTTATCAAATGGGCTATTTACGCATCAGGCCCTTCCGCATTTTTAGTTCTTTTTAATCAAGTTTTCTTTTTTTCTTTTAATTTTACCCTTAAGTTTTGATCTGTTTCCGATTTGGTCCTGCTCACAACGCAGCGTTTTAGAGGGAGGGGATATTTTCCCCTTTAATCCCTCCATATCATGCGCGCATTCATTTAGGTCCCTTGCCTTTTATTTTTTTTTAAAATTCGCCCCAAACTTTTATTTTAAGTTCAATTTCGTTCTTTCTTTTTATTTTTCTTTTGTGTTTCTTTTATTTTCTTTTCATTATTCATTTTATTTTTTTATTCTTATTATTACATATATTATTTTTACTATTATTAATACTACTATTATTATTATTAATTTGGTTTTGCTACTATTATTTTTTTTAGTTTGACTTTATTATTATACTCATTATTATTTTTATTATTACCATTATTTTTTTATAATTATATTTATTATTAGCATTATATTTATTATTATTAGTACTACTATTATTTTTATTTTTACTAGTACTATTATTACTATTTTTATTATTAATAATATTATTTTGTTACTTTAATTTTTTTCATTATTATTATTACTATTTATCATTACTGTTACTATCATTTTTATTATTTTAATATTATTATTACTCTTTTTTTTATAATGAACTTCATTATTATTACTATATTCATTAGTATTATTAGTATTATTTTATTATTATCATTTTTTATATATATGTTATCCATATGAAATAGTTTTTTACTCTATATATATTTTATTGATTTCGTGTTATTTTGTGTATATGTTTTCTTCTAAATCTATTTATGTACATATATTCTTAAATTCTATTATATATAATTTTTCTTTTAAAGTCCTTATTTTATTATATAGTTTTGTTTATTTCAAACATTTCTATATATTATTACTTGTATATATTTTTATAATAATTTTTTTCATTTCATGTACATTGTTTGTTTGGATTGATATGTATTTTTTTTTCTGTGTAGTATTAGTACCATGTATTTTTATTTCATGCTCGATATTATGCTTGGGTGGTTCTTATTATTACATTATGGTTTAAACTCCAACGTATTGGCCGATATTGGTCGTTTCACTTTTATTCCAAACAAATCGAATAAATGCATTCTCGATCAATTTCATAATCGCTTATTAAAGAGCTTTTGAAAACAAGGCAATGTTTCGTGTTTGGAAGTTTCGAGAAATTGTGCCCTAACGTGCTGGGTTTCGGTTTTCCTTTCGTCCAAATGACTAAATATCCTTTTAAGATTTTGACTTTGTTTTCTTAACTTCAAAAATAAGGCAATATTTCATGTTTGGAAATTCGAGGAATCGTGCCCTAACGTGCTGGGTTTCGGTTTTTTCGTTTTGCCAAATAATGGAATACCCTTTTAAAATTGCAATACATGAATTTTGGAAATCATGAAATGATCTTAGTGTCAAGGGTTTGAAACATCGTATCCTAACGTGCTGGATGTGATATTTCATTCTTTTGGAACAAGAGAATTTTGATATCCAATTCAAATTATCCAAACATTTTCTAAAAGATTCGTATTTTAAAATCTCTTCCAATTTTCGATATTAGGACATTAATCAATCAATAATGTACCAATTTTGGGCGTTGCGAGGGTACTAATCCTTCCTCGTACGTAACCGACTCCCGGACTTGTTTTCTTAGACCAAAATGTTTTATAAGGTGACCCAATCACACTTCAAAAAAGATTGGTGGCGACTCCATTTTCCTTTTTAAAGTTGGTCTGTTTTCCAAACAAAAAATGGTTTCGACAGCTTGGCGACTCCATTGGGGAGCAATAATAGAGTCAAGCCGTAGAATTGATTATTTTTTTTGTCGTTTTATCGAAAATTAAAATTTGATTTTGATTCTTCCATCGCATGAGTTTGTGTCGCGTCTTATGTTTGTTGTGATTTAAGTGTCTAGGGTACTCTTGCATCATATTGCATGACCGTTGTGGTCACACCTTTTAAGTGAGAGTGAGAAGCTACTCCTTCGTGAGGTTTTCACCTCCGTGCAGCCATAGGGAAATGTATTCCCCTGAACTGAACTCGGTCCGTATGAGCCTATAATGGGTGAGGATCGAGGAATCTGCTGGTTCAGGTACCTTTGCTTTAGAGCCAAATCGCATGTAGAGAGCCCTAAGAGCTTACCCTAGGTAGAACTACGCCAAACCCTAGCAATCACCCAGATAGGTGCTGGATTATTTGTTGTTTGCCTTGAATTTTATTTTTGGGTATATGATGCTGACTTGTTGTGTTTTATTTTGGTTGTGATTGCATCTCATTTTATTTTAAAGAGGTGTTAATTCACGTTCAGTTACTAATTTAGGAAGCTTGTCATGGAGAACGAATTCCTTGATAAAGTAGAAGATAATGCGGCTGTCTGTATATGGTCAGAGAAAACGCAATTAGAAAAAGAGGACAGCCTAGCCGAGGGATATACATCGAAGTTATGTGATTACACCCGCATTAGTGTAACGCAAAATGATCTTCGAAAATTAAAAAAAATATGGGACCAGTGGGATGAAGAGACTAAGCAGTTGTTCTATGGGAATTATGGGGATTTGCCCCACTTACATGACATCAAGATAGACGAGCATTTATTTTGGGCCCTCACTCAGTATTGGAATCCTGCCTATAGTTGTTTTACCTTTGGGAGGGTAGATTTGTTACCCACTATAGAAAAATATACAACTTTACTTCGTTGCTCGAAAGTCCAAGTCGACAAGGCCTATTTGAGAGCCACTTGTGTCCTAACCTTTTTGAAGAAGTTGATGAATATTACAAGGATGAGTGAACAGTGGACTGCAGCAAGGGTCAAGCAAAAAGGTGAGTGTAAATGCATCCCATGGAGGATTTTGAAGGATTTGATTCTAGTGCATCCTGATACGAATAGAAGAGTTGACGTTTTTGCTTTGAGTATCTATGGTTTAATGGTTTTTCCTAGGGCATTGGGGTATGTAGATGATGCAGTCTTGGATCTCTTCGACCGACTTAACAGAGGGGTCACACTTGTTCCTACGATCTTGGCCGAGACATTTAAATCTTTGAATGCATGCAGGAGAGCCGGTGAGGGCAGATTTATAGGGTGTGCGCAGCTATTATTACTTGGTTCCATAGCCATTTCTGGAAGGTGGATAAAGTTTCTTATCGAATTTTGTCCGAGAATTACTCACCGTTAAAGGAGTTAGCAGCCACGCCCAGGAGAGATGACATATCAGAAGAAAATTGGATTGTGCTCCTTTGAAATCTCCAGGAAGAGGACGTTGAGTGGAGAGCTCGTTAGTTGGTTCCCGGTAAAATTCTTTACCGATGTGGAAGTTTTAATTGGGTCACTTTGCTGGGAATTTGGGGAGCCATTGGGTATGCTCCTTTGCTTGTGCTTAGACAATACAGATCAAGACAGTTCATACCGGCAACGCATAGGCTAGCTCAGTTTGAATTTACGTATAGAGGAGATAACTGCAAGAAAAGGGTTAAAGAGATTTCTATCGCTTGGAAATAGACTCGCCGAATGAAAAGAGTTGCTGTAGGTCCAATGACGACCCTCGAATATGATGTGTAGCGGAGTAGAAGAATCAATGATAATATTCCTAGACCAATACAAGATGGTGCTCGACTAATGGAGGAATACCTGCAAGTAGTCCCTTCTGAGTTGGAAATCATAAAACAGGACTTCGAAAATAGAAATTCGGAGTTAGGAAAAAAGATAGAATAACTGGAGGAAGAAAAAGTACATTTGAGGTTAGATATCAATGTCCAGAAACTAGAGGGTGAGAAACTGAGAAAAGGGAAGAGGAAGGCTGAGGAAGATTTGGACAGTTTGAAGACTGATTACAAAAAGTTGCATTCATCTATGAGAACTGCTGGGTTGGGAAAAACTCAGAACAATGGCGTTAGGAAATTCAGGAAGAGAAGGCTAAGGTCGATCAATGGAAGAAGAGGTTTCATTATGCTCAAGCACAAGAGGATACTCTGAGAAAGACCGTGTTTGAGAGCCAAAGCGAAAAAGAGATGTTAAGAGCTCGAGTAGCAGAACTAGAGAAGGCATTGTGTCGAAGCTGCAACTTTGCGGTGAAGCTGGAAACAAGCCTAAATAAGATTGAAGAGCTGAAAGGAAATGTGCGAGAGTTCGAAACGGAGCTGCAAAATAGTGAGCTCCGGTTGTAACTATTGGAGGCAGGTAACGAGTGATGGGAAGAACAGTTTCAAAGATCTCAAAACCAGGTCAGATAAAGAGATTACGTCATGGGCGAAGCTGTGGCTTAGATACGAGAAGTGGCTGATCATTTACAAGCTTTAGCGGTTCAAGCTGATGTGTTAAGTGTGAAATATGAGCTAGAGTCGGACCGGGGTCGAGAGTTAGCTTAGCTTCTTAAGAAAGTTAAAGCTTTGAGCATAAAGGCTAGACCGTATATGTGATTTTGTTTTATGTAAAGAATTTTGTTTTCTTATAAAGTTATTCTAAAAGAAATTGAATCAGAGTCGACACCTTTTATTTTTGCATTCATATCATGCATTTGCATAACATCGCATCATATACATTAAATATCATAAAAAACCCTATTAACTAGAGATCGTATTATAGTTACTCTGGAACATCACTGCTACACTCGAAGAAAAAAGAAAGCTATGGATCAAATGATAGAAAAGTTAGAACAGATATAGAAGGAGATGCAGGACCAACTGCAAACTCAGATACAAGAACAGTTGGCTAAGATCCAACAGGACATGAGGGATCAAATGTTGGAATCCCAGAGAAGTGTGATGAGCCAGTTGACATAGTTGTTGACTGGAGGGTCTGATAAAGGAAAAAGCCCTATGGTCGATACCAGATATGATAATGAAGATTCTACTTATCCTTCAGGCTTTGCCCCGGTAAATTCCCAAATACAACCACCAAGAGTGTCCATCAATATCAAACCCCAGTATCAATCCGGTACCTCAGCACCAGTAAACTTCTCGACAGGCTCGAGCTTCAACTCTAGAGATAATTTGGCAAAACCAATGGTCCATGACTTCTATGATGCAGCAGAAGGGGAAAAAGCAAGGGCGGATCTCTTAAAGGAGTTTGAAGATTGATGTAAATGGTTAGAGGAGAAATTCAAAGCATTAGAAAGCGCTGATTACCAATGCGAAGTGGATGCTAAAAAGTTGAGTCTGGTCCCAAATTTGGTACTTCCACCAAAGTTCAAGATGCCAGAATTCGAAAAATACAACGGGACCAGCTGCCCTGAGGCCCATATTACAATGTTTTGTCGAAGAATGATGGGACATGTCAGCAATGACCAGTTGTTGATTCACTGCTTTCAGGATAGTTTGACTGGAGCAACGACTAAATGGTACAATCAGTTGAGTCGTACTCAAGTCAAATCGTGAAAGGTTTTAGCACAGGCCTTCATGAAGCATTATGGACATGTGACTGATATAGCGCCTGATAGGATCACGTTACAAAACATGGAGAAAAAGTCGGGCGAAAGTTTCAAGAAATACGCCCAGAGGTGGAGGGAAGTCGCTACACAGGTCCAACCGCCACTGCTAGAAAAATAAATGACTATGCTCTTCGTTAATACCCTGAAAGCACCTTTTATCAATCATATGTTGGGGAGCGCTACTAAGAGCTTCGCAAACATAGTGATGTCAGGCAAAATAATAGAAAATACAATAAGGTGTGGAAAGATAGAGGTCGGGGAAAGCCCGAGAAGATCAACTCCGAAGAAAAGGGAAAATGAAGTAAGTAATGTGAGCTCGGGTTATTTAAAACCCGTTACTATCTGTCAACCGAGAGCGGCAGCTGCGGGCCAGTAGGCCTCATCAAGGCAGGAGCCCAACACGAGGCAGAATACCGAGAAATTTCAGTTTACTTCCATACCAATGACGTATAGGGAGTTGTATAAGAATCTGTTCGATGCACATGTTGTAACCCCTTTCTACTTGAAACCGTTGCAACCATCATATCCTAAGTGGTATGAAACAAATGCTCAGTGTGAATACCATGCGGGAATCGTAGGACACTCGATAGAAAACTGCATATCATTCAAAAGGTTAGTCAAAAAACTTATCAAAGCGGGTGTTGTAAAGTTTGACGATGCACTCCGTGTGGGAAATCCGTTACTCAGTTATACTGATAAAGGGTAAACGCGATAGTCGAGAATATGGGGAGGAGAATCAAACTAAATGTTACTGAAATAAAAACCTCGTTGAGGGAGGTTTTGAAGGAAATGTGGGAAAGATGATTAGTTCCGCAAGGGCTGGGGAGCAAATCCTAAGATGTGAGGAACTACTGTAAGTTCCATATTAAGGAAGACCATGAGATCTAACGATGCAGTGAATTCAGGGCCCTAGTGTAAGGGTTAATAGATAACAAGGAACTGGAGTTTTTTGACTCTACTGAAGGAGAGGACGTGTGCACCACAAAAGGAAAGTCAGCAGAGAAGGTCTTTAAAGTCAATCACCCAGTAGTGATCATCATAAGACCGAGAATCGATGAAATAGAAGCGGGAGTGACACCGAGAGTGGTAATTTAAAAACCCATGGCTTTTCCTTATAATGATAGTAAAAGGGTGCCCTGGAATTACAGTCGTAATGTGACATGCTCAAGAAAGGAGAGCCCGGTCAGCATGCCAAATACGAAAGTCGAACCAGAAAAAAGGAAGTCCCTAATAATTGAACAGGGGAAGAGAGGACGGAACCTCTGGTTAATGAACAGGTAACTGAGAATGAAGCCAAGGAGTTTTTGAAGTTCCTAAAACACAATGAGTATAGTGTTGTGGAATAGTTACACAAGCAGCCGGCACGTATATCGGTACTGACTTTGCTCATAAACTTAGAGGTACACCATAGCGCGCTAATGAAGGTGTTGAACAAAACTTATGTTGCTGATGACATTTCGGTAAACAAGCTAGACCATCTTGTTAGCAACATAAGCGCAGACAATTTCATCTCTTTAAGTGACAATGAAATACCGCTAGGGGGCATGAGATCCACCAAGGCTCTGCACATCACTACCCGATGCAAATGGTATACGCTACCGGGAGTATTAATTGACAATGGATCGGCACTGAATGTCTTACCCCTATCCACCTTGAACAGGTTGCCTATAGATAGTTCTCATATGAAAACATGTCAGAACATAGTGAGAGCATTCGATGGCACTGAAAGGAAAGTAATGAGAAGGATTGAGATACTCATTCTGATCGGACTAAATACGTACGAGGTAGACTTCCTTGTGATGGACATTAGGCCCTCTTATAATGGTTTATTGGGGAGGCCCTGGATTCACTCGGTTAGTGTAGTATCATCATTATTGCACCAAAAGCTAAATTTGGTGACAGAGGGTCGGCTGATAACTATAAATATAGAGGAGGACATTATCGCATCCGTTACTAATGATGCACCGTACATAGAAAATGATGCTAAGGCGATAGAGTGTTCCTTTCGGTCATTAGAGTTCGTGATTGCCACTTTCATCATTGAGGGAAGCAAAATCCCGGTGCCCAAAATCTCTGAAGCAACAAAGATGGGCCTACAACTGGCAATGGGAAAAGGGGCATCGCCTGAAAGAGGACTTGGGAAATACCTCTACAGACGAGTCAAAGTACCAGTCTTGACCAGTAAATGGGACCATTTTGGCTTAGGGTATAAGCCAGATGCCAAGCAGAGGAAAAATGAGCTAAAGGGGAGATAAGAGAGACGAAGGGCACGATTGGACGGGTTTGAGGTCAAATGGGATAAATGACTTTTCCCTATATATCCCATACTTTCGTGTTAGGAGGAGTTATCCATCCGGAACCAGGGAACACGAATAAAGAAACGGCTAAAGATATGATGAAGACCTTGAGCATCAATGCCGTATCTGAAGAGGGACTAAAAGAAGGAAACTTAGCAGGCATTCGCCCCTATGAGCTTGGAAGTGTTCTGAACAACTGGACTGCGGAAGAAATTTCCGTAGTTTTTAAAACTAACACAGAGTAATGTTCAAAACACACTTGTTGTTTTAAGTCTAGAAACAATAAGAACTATTTGTGAAATAGGCTCATGTTCAAACATCTTTATTTTCAATAAAAATGCATTTTTTTGTTTCATGCCGGGCAATTATTCTTTTATTCCTTTTCATTTCATTCATAATCATAACATATAAATAAGTTATTCTTAGATTCATTGGTTTTTTTGGGTAATCTTTCGTACCTACCATAGGTCCCTATATATCGATGTTATGAGCAACGCTGCTATGGACCCAGAATTTTCTTGTAAACGAGACATGTGCTTAGAGGGAACTCAGGATTTTACAGATGACGAAGATTGTAGTTTATCTCCAGATTTGTTAAGGATGAAAGAGTGGGAAAAGAAGTTGATTCTACCCCATAAAGAGACAATCGAGAGTGTGACTTTGGAAGAAGGGAAAGAGGTGAAAACTGGAACCTGTATAACCAAGGAAACAAGGCAGGATCTCGTTAAACTTCTGCTAGAGTTCAGAGATGTCTTCGTGTGGTCATATCAAGACATGCCTAAGTTGAGCGTCGATATTGCGGTACATCGTATCCCCATAAAAGAAGAATGCAAGCCAGTTCAACAGAAGCTCCGAAGGATGAAACCTGATGTTGTAGTAAAGATAAGAGAAGAGGTCAATAAGTAATTTGATGTCGGGTTCTTACAAGTGGTGAATTACTCAGAATGGGTAGCCAACGTTGTTCCTGTTCCTAAGAAAGATGGAAAAGTACGGATGTATGTAGACTACATAGGCTTAAATAAGGCCAGCCCAAAAGACAACTTCCCACTACCTCACATCGACACCTTGGTGGATAACACGACAGGTTATTCATTATTCTCCTTTATGGATGGTTTATCTGGATACAATCAAATAAATATGCATCTCGAAGACATAGAAAAGATCACATTCATAACCTTGTGGGGAACTTTTTGTTACAAGGTGATGCCATTCGGGTTAAAGAATACTGGAGTAACATACCAAAGAGCCATGGTAACCTTATTTCATGACATGATATACAAGGAGATCAAGGTCTATGTCGACGACATGATCGTGAAATCCCAAACGAAAAAGAAGCATGTACAGGTTTTGATAAAACTATTCTTGAGGTTGAGGAAATTTCAGTTAAAGCTCAACCCAACCAAATGTTCTTTTAGGGCTAGGTCAGGAAAACTGCTTAGTTTCGTGGTCAGTAAAAAGGGAATTGAGGTTGACCGAGATAAAGTCAGATCTGTACAAGAATTGCCTTCGCCGCACACTCAAAAGGAAGTCTGATGCTTTCTAGGAAGACTAAATTATATTGCCCGGTTCATTTCACAATTGACTAAGAAATGTAACCCCATATTTCATCTTCTTAAGAAACGCAACCCAGGAATTTGGGACGACGAATTCCAGAAGGCTTTTGACAGAATTAAACAATACTTGTCTAATACTCCAGTGCTAATGCCACCCAGTCCTGATAGACCATTGATTCTGTATTTGACAGTATTTGATAATTCAATGGGATGTGTACTCAGCCAATACGATAAGATAGGGAAGAAAGAAATACTACCTCAGTAAGAAATTTACTGAGTGTGAAATGAGATACTCGCCAATTGAGAAGTTATGCTGTGCCTTGGTCTGGATAACTCGGAGGTTGAGGCAGTACATGTTGTACCATACGACCTGGTTAATCTCGAAACTAGACCCTCTTAAGTACATGATGGAGTCAACCGCTCTGAATGGAAGAATGACCCGATGATAAAATTTACTCTCCAAATTTGACATAGTTTATGTGAACCAGAAAGCGGTGAAGGGGGTGAAATAATAGATTTTTTAGCTAGCAGAGCTCTAGACGATTATGAACCCCTGAACTTTGATTTTCCCAGTGAAGATATGATATTTGTAGCGGCGACTGAGGGAGATACCCTAGAAGATCGTCCTTGGAAGTTGAACTTCGATGGAGCATCAAATGCCATTGGTAATAGAGTTGGGGCAGTCCTGATATCCCCAAGCGGAGATCATTATCCATTCACTTGCAAGTTGGATTTTGATTGCACAAACAATATGGTAGAATACGAAGCATATATCATGGGAATTTGAGTAGCCATAGACCACAAAGTCAAGGTGTTAGAGGTATACGGAGATTCTGCATTGGTGATTTATCAGCTCAAATGAGAATGGGAAACGAGAGATCCCAAATTGATCATTTATCGAAAGTTAGTTTTGGAGTTAATTGAGGAGTTTGATAATATCACCTTCTTTTATATCCCGCATGATGAAAACCAGATGGCTAACGCCTTGGCCACATTAGCCTCTATAATTAGAGTAAATGAGCAGGAAGGTATGAAGCCTATCCAAATTAGTATCTGTGAGGCTCCGGCTTATTACTACAATATCGACGAAGAGGAGGAGAAAGATGATCATTGGTATCATGATATTCTACGATATGTGAAGAGCCGCGAATACCCTGATCAAGCAACTGAAAATGACAGGAGAACATTAAAAAGATTGGCCAATGACTATGTCTTAGACGGAGAGGTCCTGTATAAAAAGAGGAAGGACCAAGTGCTGTTAATATGCGTTCATACTGTTCAGGCTAAGAAAATCCTAGAAGAAGTCCATGAAGATATCTGCGGGACGCATACCAATAGGTTTACAATGGCCAGGCAAATCATGAGATTCGGGTATTACTGGTCCACAATGGAAGGAGATTGCATTCTTACGCCAAGAAGTGCCACAAGTGCCAGATCTATGGAAACAAAATCTATGTGCCTCATTCACCTCTTCATGTTATGAATTCTCCGTGGCCTTTCTTAATGTTGGGCATGGATGTATTGGGCCAATTTCGTCGAAGGCTTCTAATAGACATTGATTTATTTTCGTGGTCATCGATTACTTCACCAAATGGGTGAAGGCAGCTTTATATGCCAATGTCACGAAAACGGCAGTTAGCAGGTTTTTGAAGAGGGAGATCATATGTCGCTATGGTATGCCAAAAAGGATCATATCTGACAATGCGTTGAACCTGAACAATAGTGCGATAGTGGAAGTCTGCAGTCAGTTCAATATTAAACACCACAACTCGTCGCCCTATCACCCGAAAATGAATGGTGCAGTTGAAGCAGTGATAAACCGTAATATGAACATATTTTAATCCCACATTTAGCATACTTTTGGATGATTTAAGCCTTGAATTGTGTAATTTGGTGCTCTTAATCCTTTGTTTTCATGTTTTATACTCAGAAGAGCACCGGAGGATGAAAAGAACGAGAAACGGGCCCAAAATGGAGTAAATGAGTCATATCACAAAATCAACACGGCCTGGGCCCAAGACCACACTGCCGTGCCTCCTTAATAGTCTCGAACACGGCCTGGCCACCATTCACACGGGCGTGTGCCATAGGCGCGTCCCTGACGTGAGAAAGAAGAGTTTCATTCTAATTAAGGTACTTAGAGGTAAAGAAAGCCATTCCAAAAGACTATATAAACACCCTAGAGGCCAACCTTCAAGGAGATTCCAATGGGGAATCCAGCTAGGCCAAGGAGCAGAGCCAGAGAGGCTAGAATTATGGGATTCACTCGAAGAATAGCCAGTTGATTCATCTCAAGAATCCGGAGTTATACTCAAGACGGAGGATCTTTTCTTCAATTTCTTCAGGGGGTTTTAGGGTTTTTTTATGTTTTGTTTTATCTTTTCTTTTGAGATGTATTCTTTTATCATTATGAACTAAACCCTCAGATACCTGAGGGGGATGAAACCTAAGATGAATCTTGTTATCATTTGCTGAACTATATGATAAATACTTGATTTGTTCTTAACTATGTGTTCTTAATTCTTGTTTTGGTATTTCCGGGATATTGATTCAAGTATTGATGTGCTTAGGTGATGTAGCAAAAGTCCCTGCCTAAGAGTAGATCTAGCATAGTTAAGTGGAGTTGCTCATGCACTTAGAAATTGGGTGACGAAAATTTGCCGAATTACGGTCAAACCTAATATGGGAGTCCATAGATCGAGTTAATACAATTCTAGGGGTTTTAATTAGAAAGAGATTTCAATTAATCAACCTAGGGTTAGACATTAGTAGCCTCGAAAGAGGTATTAATATAAATTAGGGAAATCTACGGATCAAGTCAAGTGAATAAATCGTCTGGTTCAGAATTAAATAACAAGTGAAGTCTAGGTGGATTCTTCCTTGGATATTGTCTTAATCAATTGGTTTTTATCACAAGTTATTTTCCCCAATCCATTCTCTTTGTCTTTGCATCTTTAGCTTAGTTGTTAGTTAATTTAGATAAAAATTCCTTTAATTCTTAGGCTAAATAATAAAAAAGAAAGTTAGTATTAGTACTTTTGGTTCCTTTGGGTTCGACAATCCGGTCTTGCCACAGCTATACTACTGTTCGATAGGGGCACTTGCCTCAATCTTTGTCACAGTTAGTTCTAGACTCGATTATTCTTTATATAAATGTTTAAGACTTTGATGACACATGATTAGGCAGCTAATAAAAATATCAAGAAAATTGTGGGGAAAATGACTGTGACCTACAAGGATTGGCATGAAAAGTTATCGCTTGCCTTCTATGCCTATCGAACATCTGTTAGAACCTCCACCGGGGCAACACATTTCCTTATTGGTTTATGGGATGGAGGCAGTTTTGCCCATTGAAGTTGAAATTCCTTCTCTCCGGGTTTTATCAGAGTTGAAGTTGGATAAAGCGGAATGGATCCAATCTCAATATGACCAACTGAACCTAATTGAGGAAAAAAGGTTAAAAGCCATCCGTCATGGTCAAATGTACCAGAAATGAATGATGCGAGCTTACAACAAAAATTTTTACCCTAGAGTATTCCATGAGGGAGACTTGGTATTGAAAAAGATCTTCTCTACACAAAAAGACTTCAGAGGAAAGTGGATGCCTAATTGGAAGGGGCCTTATGTTGTAAAGAAGGCCTTTTTTGGAGGAGTATTGATACTAGCCGAGATGGACGGCAAAAGTCAGCCAAACCCAGTTAATGCGGACTCCGTCAAGAAGTACTTCGCTTAAGAAGGAAAATGGGCCAAGGCGAAAACCCGTAAAGGGCGTCTTGAGATAAAAAAAAATTGGAGAGGCCAAGGTGAAAACCTGCAAAGGGCACTTTGAGACCAAATGAGTGTTGAATTGAAAACCCGTAAAGGGTAATTCAAATTTTTGAGGAGAAATAGGGCATGCGCTAGCCATCCTATACCTGAATTAACAATGAGAGATAGGCTACATCTTCGGGGCATTGACGAAGTACCACAGATCTCCTAGACATATGTTGAACTCAGAATAGACTTCAAGAAGTTCGTACAGAGAAGCTCAGGCTGTGATATCTGGGGCACCAATTCCACCCTTACTCATTTTTGTACCTTAGCAAAATTTGTTTCCTTTGCTCAATCCATTCTTCACGGGTTTTGTCCCAAATAAATTTTAGTTTTATTCATCTTTATAATCTTTTTTCAAGCATTTCATATTGAAATAATGATTAATGAACTAATAACGCTTTCACAAAAGAAGCTTTGCATATTAAACTGAAAGTCTCTAAATAATACAAGAATCTAAAACATGACAATTATTTAGAACTCACCAAGCTTAAAGGGCTCGGAACACTTGAGATAAGGGTTTAAGCAGTGACGACATCTTCAGATTCTCTGTTGGAAGTATCAACTGAACAAGAAGACATACGTCAGGGATATCACCCTAACAAATAGAGAGCAATGATATCCCAAATGTTAAAAAAATTGGATCTCATGACATTTTGCATTCATTCATAATACATTGGTTAGGAGCATTTTTTCGATCATGACATCCTAATTGTTTGGCATAAGCATAGACCCCATGAAATCAATTCTACAGGTAGGTTCCCTAGAGGGCAATGTAGCAAAATTGATTAGAATTACAGATTTTGGTGAATCTTATCTCCATGTATCAGCAATGGAGCAGATCTAAGCCAATAGCCTTATCTCCCTGAGATAGTAAGGGAAAAGGCTAAAATTACAAGTCTTATCTCCATGTATCGGCAATGGAGTAGACTGAAGATTGTAGATCTTGTCTCCTCGAGTTAGCAGTGGGGCAGGTCGAAGTTGGCGAATCTTATCTCCATGTATCGGCAATAGAGCAGATTTAAGCCCCTAGCCTTATCTCCCTGAGCAGGAGCGGAGCAAGCTAATGATAGCAGATCTTATCTCCACTGAGCAGGAGTGGAGTAGATCGAAGATAGCAAATCTTATTTCCATATCGAAAATGGAGCAAATTTAAGCCACTAGCCTTATCTCCCTGAGCAGGAGCGGAGCAAGCTAATGATAGCAGATCTCCACTGAGCAAGAGTGGAGCAGATTGAAGACAACAAATCTTATTTCCATATCAGCAATGGAACAGATTTAAGCTACTAGCCTTACCTCCACTGAGCAGAAGTGGAGCAGGCTAAAGATAGCAGATCTTATCTCCCTAAGAAGTAGTGGAGCAGATCAAATTTCGACGAATCTTATTTCCATAAAGCAGCATTGAAGCGGATTAGAACGACAATTTCTATACCCCTAAGGAAGCATGGGTTAAAGCGAGGCTACTTGAAGGAAAAAAGCATCAAGAAATCCAGACTCGGCAAGGCTGGGCAAAATTGGCTCTTTTAAATTCTTTGCTCTATTCTCGTTACACGACAACGAGCAAAGAGGGGCAGTTGTTGGGCTTAAATTTCGCCCAGGCCCATAAGACCCACACCAAAGGCTGCCTGACGACCCAATTTAAACCTACCAGACCATTACAAACACTTAGCCCATAAACCTAGCCCAAATCACTAAAAACACAACCAAAATCCTAACTCACTTAACACTAACCCGCAACCATCAATGAAAAATAGAAAATCCTAGGTGCGCCGCACCTAGGTTTGCTGCCCATTCCTCCCTCATGCGTCGGACGCCACTACCCCGCGACGTGCGCTACTCCATAACGCCACGTCAGTGGCATATTCGCTTATGTACCTGCAAATATGCAAAAATAAGTTGTAAAGATCGGCTATAAAAGCCAATATACGGATTTTGTAAAGGGGTTTTTTTTTTCTAGATACTAAGGCAATATACGATTTGTTTTTTTCGAATACACAAGAGCAATAGCAAAGATCCTCAAGGTTCTGTCATTTTCTTTTATTTATATTTCTTCTTCTTTTCGAAACTAGATCGCATGTATATATTTAAAGATTTTTATATTTTTTTAAAATTGTATATAAGTATTAAAATACAAAAAAAAGGAGAAAAAAACTTACATTTTTTCGAATTTCGGCCACCGTGCGTGGCGGCCGGCGTCGGAGGCGGTGTCATGGCGGTCCGACGACCGGACGTTGGCCAGAGTTCGGGCCAGGGAGAGAATGTTTTGGAGAGTTTTTTTTGGTTTTTTTTAATAGAAGGAAAACTAATTTTTTTAAAGCAATTTTGGCTTTTATAGTGAACAGAAACGACGTCGTTTTGGGTAAGGGCCATCAGCGCCAAAACGGAGTCGTTTCGTGCCGACCAGCTTGACCCGACCCACCAGGAGGGGGGATCCGCGCGTTTTTATCAAATGGGCTATTTGCCCATCAAGCCCTTCCACATTTTTAGTTCTTTTTATCAAGTTTTTTTTTAATGTTACCCTTAAGTTTTGATCTGTTTCCGATTTGGTCCTGCTCACAACGCGGCGTTTTAGAGGGAGGGGATATTTTCCCCTTTAATCCCTCCATGTCATGCACTTTTTCAATTAAGTCCCTTGCCTTTTATTTTTTTAAAATTCGCCCCAAACTTTTATTTTAAGTTAAATTTCGCCCTTTCTTTTTATTTTTCTTTTGTATTTCTTTTATTTTCTTTTCATTATTCATTTTCTTTTTTTTTATTCTTATTATTACATATATTATTTTTACTATTATTAATACTACTACTACTATTATTAATTTGGTATTGCTACTATTATTTTTTTTATTTTTTTAGTTTGACTTTATTATTATTATACTCATTATTATTATTTTTATTATTACCATTATTTTTTTATCATTATTATAAGTATATTTATTAGTAGCATTATATTTATTATTATTATTAGTACTACTATTATTTTTATTTTTACTAGTACTATTATTACTATTTTTATTATTATTAATATTATTTTGTTATTTTAATTTTTTTCATTATTATTATTATTACTATTTATCATTATCTGTTACTATCATTTTTATTATTTTAATATTATTATTACTTTTTTTATAATTAACTTCATTATTATTACTATATTCATTAGTATTATTAGTATTATTTTATTATTATCATTTTATATATATATGTTATCCATATTAAATAGTTTTTTACTCTATATATATTATTGATTTCATGTTATTTTGTGTATATATTTTCTTCTAAATCTATTTATATACATATATTCTTAAATTCTATTATATATAATTTTTCTTTTAAAGTCTTTATTTTATTATATAGTTTTGTTTATTTCAAACATTTCTATATATTAGTTTTTTTCATTTCATGTACGTTGTTTATTTGTATTGATATGTATTATTTTTTTTTGTGTAGTATTAGTACCATGTATTTTTATTTCATGCTCAGTATTATGCTTGCGTGGTTCTTATTATTACATTATGGTTTAAACTCCAACGTTTTGGCTAATATTGGTCATTTCACTTTTATCCCAAACAAATCGAATAAATGCATTCTCGGTCAATTTCATAATCGCTTATTTAAGAGCTTTTGAAAACAAGACAATGTTTCGTGTTTGGAAGTTTCGAGAAATTGTGCCCTAACATGTTGGGTTTCAGTTTTCCGTTCGTCCAAATGACTAAATATTCTTTTAAGATTTTGACCGTGTTTTCTTAACTTCAACAATAAGGCAATATTTCATGTTTGGAAATTCGAGGAATCGTGCCCTAACGTGCTGGGTTTCGGTTTTTTCGTTTGGCCAAATAGCGGAATACCCTTTTAAAATTGCAATGCATGAATTTTGGAAATCATGAAATGATCTTAGTGTCAAGGGTGTGAAACATCGTATCCTAACGTGCTGAATATGATATTTCATTCTTTCGGAACAAGAGAATTTCGATATCCAATTCGAATCATCCAAACATTTTCTAAAGGATTCGTATTTTAAAATCTCTTCCAATTTTCGATATTAGGACATTAATCAATCAATAAGGTACCAATTTTGGGCATTGCGAGGGTGCTAATCCTTCCTCGTGCGTAATCGACTCCCGGACTTGTTTTCTTAAGATTCGTAGACCAAAATGTTTTATAAGGTGACCCAATCGCACTTCAAAAAAGATTGGTGGCAACTCCATTTTCCTTTTTAAAGTCGGTCTATTTTCCAAACAAAAAATAGTTTCGACAGGGATGAAAATAGGTTTTTAATTAAATAAATTTAATTTGGACTATCATATAGGACATCCAAGTTGATATTTAAAACCCATTTAGATTGCCACGTAAGACCGCCATTAGGGAGGTAATGGAGATTAACGGTAAAGTGACCACCTCGTAACAAAATGATAACGTAAGTGACTAAAATGTAACATTTCAACATAAGTGACTAAAATATAATTTGAAACAAATAAAAATGACTTTTTTTATAGTTTAGCCTATTTTTATTCAGAAAACCTGAAAAATGGGCTTTAGCCCGCGTAGTATAAATATATTGCTAACTCGAACTCTCTACTTCACAAGCACACTTCAAGAACATTCAGCGGGTTCTCGAAGTGTAATAACCAAAACAACTCAGCCGTTTCAACCACCGCATACACCGCCGTCCATGGCGACTCCGCCACCATTCTTGAACTCAAACAACCCCAATCCCTTAACTCAAGCCTCCTCACGCCTCCCGGAGGACACCGTGATCTACTCCATATACCCAGACAATCCCCTTTCCCAGGACGCCCTTCAATCGCTCCACCTCCAAATCCTCAACGCCGTTTCCCCTTTCACTACCTCTTACATTTGGCAGCACGAGCCTTTCACCCTCTCCATTGCCTTCCACCCTTTCCCTCACTTCAAAGGTCACCTCCGTTTCGGTGACAATTTAAACGACGAATGGTTCACTGTTTTCCTCCTCTTTCGAATTTCCGTCGCTTTCCCTTCTGTTTCCATCCAAGTTCACGATTCTGATGGCGAGTTTCTTTTGATTGAAGCGGCTTACCATCTCCCTCGTTGGCTAAACCCCGAGAACTCTCAAAATCGCGCGTTTATCCGACGCGGGAAGCTCCATATCATCCCCCAAAGCGCCCTCCCTAACCCGACTCTAACCGAATCCCTAAATTTCTTAATAGAAAATGAACAAGCAGCGGTGGCGCCGGATTCCGTGCAATCCGTCATCCAGAATCGAATCGCTGGATATCCGGAGAAGGCGAAACTGAATACCCATTCCGTGAGAGTTCGGGTCCCGGTTTCGGTAGCACGCGTGTTTAGACACGCTCCGTCTTTGATTTCGTTAGCGGTGGAAGGGTTCTACGACCGGGACATGGATTCGATGAAACACGCGGCGAAGATGGAACGGTTTTTGAAGGGAGGGAAAGGAGGAGAAGAGGAGATGGTTACAGTGGCAGTTAAGATGTCGAGGGCAATGTACGCGCAGCTGATGCAGCAGAGGTTTCAGGCGCCAAAGTGTTATCCTATGCCGCCGAAGAAGGGTGACTTGGAGGCGGAGCTGGGGATGAAGATAGCTTGTGGGTTGGAGATGATGTATCAAGAAAAGAAGAAAGAAGGGGAAGAAGGGAAAGGGAGTGGCTGGAAAAAGTACAAAGAGAGTTTGGAGAAGAGTGGGTATTTCAAGGGCTTGATTCCTGGGTCTAATGAGTATAAAAGGTTAATGGGGAATGCTGAAGAGTATTACAAGAACAGTTCCTTGTTTTCCAAGACCCGGTATGTCATTTAGTTTCTTACCTTAATCGAATTGAATTTGATGTTTATTAGTTCTTTTATTGAGCCTGAGCTTGTGGTTATTGTTGCAGTGAAATGTTGAATGCTCCTGTGAGACAAGTAGATGAGATTCTTTCATTACCATATTCAGTTGATGAATTTAAGAACGAGGATGCTCCACCTTCAGATGACGATTCTTGGCTTTACAGTGGAGAAGATGACTTGAACTCTGCTCTACAGGATAGACAAAAGGAGATGGAACTTTACGAGCTTAAACGTAAAAAGAAGAAGTCGAAAGAGCAAAAGGATACTGGTGCGTCATCAAGCTTGAAAGGCGAAGATTTTGATCTTAGTGTGCTTGTGAAAACCATGCAAGGCTTTATCCATAAGATATCAAGCTATGAGGGAGCGGAGGTTCCTAATGACAGGTTGGTGGAGCTTATAGTCAAAGCTAATTCTGCTATGATTTGTTCCTAATTTGATTTTTAAATGTAGGGATATGTTATGATCCACTGCTAATTCTGTCAAGTTAAAATAACATTTTACCTCCTTATGCAGGGATCCTAAAGAAGTGGAACTTGATGTGGAGCGCTTTATGAAGGATGTGGAGTCGGTGATGAAATACCAAGGTGATGAAAATGTGACTCGTGATATGGATGATGACGGAGGTTCTTCGGACATGGATTTTGGTATGAACCTTTTTCACTGACAAGTGACAGTTCATATTTTTATAGGATTTGCCTAATTGCAATTTTTTGAGCAGACAATGTTAGCTAGTCATAGAAACGTATACGAGCTAACTAGATATCTCACACAGAAAAACCATTATATCTCTAGTGCAAACAGGATACATACATGATTGCTTTCTTCATGATCTTTGTGGAACATATATGTATGGTAAACTTTATTTTTTGCCTGAAACTTCATGGATTATTTGTAATTCAGATATGGTAAATTTCTTGTCTACCAAAACACCTTAATATCTCAATATATGTCTAAATCTATATGATTTAACACCTGAGAGACATATTTCTCTACGTGTTTCTAGGATATTATTTTTGGGAATGAGTGAAATTTTGCTGACGGTTTCTCTTTTGTAGTTCATAGTTTAAGGCATTTTTTTCTGCAAATTTAATGCCCTCTCATTCGACCGTTTCACCTCTTCCCTTAAAACACAATTGTCAAAAAGGAAGTTGCCTCTTTTATTTGTCGGTAGCGCAACAAAACTGCCCCTTTCCCTATTGCATGTACGTTACAATACTAAGCAGGTGCATTAGCATATGATCAGGGAATGAAATGTCCCTATCTAAATAATGTAGGGGCTGATTCAAATTTATTAATGAAAGCTGCAGATGAGTCTGAGGATGGAAGTGACATTTCTGATCATGAGGATGGAGAGGATTCGTTCATGCATTCTTATTCCGATGTTATGAACAATGAACTGAAGAGTACTACCCTCAAGAAGAGCTTCGTTCATGCAAACGAGCAGACCTCCGTTAAAAACGAGGTATGTTTTTGTCTTTTGCATAGGGATACTCTAGTGGACTTTACGTGATATGCCAATATTTTATAATCCCTGTCATGCATTCTGCTGATCGAGAATCTAATTGAATTTCTGGCATTTGCTATCCTGCCTTGCTTTAGATAGGGCATGAAACATGTAGAACATTGTAAATCTAGACTAGCTCATGTCCTAAGTTAGCCACCAATGTATTTCGGTCTTTGTTTATGTGATTCTACCAATGGTTGTTAATGCGTGAAGATAACTTTGCAGGGAACATCGAATGCAACAGAGGATATGGATGAAGAGTTTAGTCCAGTGGATGTGGATGTCAACCTTGTTAAAAACCTTCTCGACTCCTTTGCTTGTCAACAAGGACTTCCTGGTCCAACTTCCAATTTGCTTGGGCTGATGGGTGTTAATCTTCCTAAGGATGACAATAAGGGCAAATGAGTTTGTACCAGGGAAATAATAGGAATTCACTGTAATTTACGTGTAGCTGCTGCATCCTTCTTGTAACTTAAGATAGCAAATTGCTTTGAGAATCAATCTAATACTATCTAGAATCAATAGAAAACTTATGCCACTAAAAAGTAGTCATAACCGTACCGTGGACGGTATCGTTATACATGTGAGATATGTATATAAAAAATATTTACAAATATCAAAATAAATCTCAAATATAAAATAGTCATAAAAAAAAAGAAATTTTGATAAAAAAAGATTTAAAAAATGTTGGTGACATGATATGTAAATTTTAAAATACAAAAAATACTTATGCCACTCAACTGGTACGACCAGTATTGAACGGAATATACATGCAACGTTTCGGTCGGTATGGGTGGTACAGGAATGACACCGAGTACCATGATTTCAGGTCTTACAATTACGGTCTTCATATCTTGTCTTATAATTGGACAAAAGTTCCACTGCTCTGCATATTACTTGAATCTGGGATTTTGTGTTACTGCTTTCTGAACTGAGGATTATAAGGAGACCTGGGAGTCTTTTCATTTGCATGATTAATAATATTTTGCGCTCATCTCTATGTTTTATTCTTTCAAAACATGGACCCGCACCCAGCATTAGAGATTCTGTAATCACCAACCACCACTGGTAACTCCAACTCCAAGGAATCCAAATTTTATTGTAAGGGTACTTGTTTAATAAAAAATCTAGAAACAGGTTCATGTCTGATCGAATGGCACTCATCGAATCAGTGGTGAACACGTTCATTTTACCAATAATCGTTATTGCCTTTTACGTTGTCTCTTCTCTGTTCCAATTCTGTCTCTTTTGGGTTCGTTAAGCAAAGAACAATACAGAAGAAGTGGTGCCAACAGCCATTGATCTCATGAAGAAAGAGCTTCCTTTGGAAGAAGACTCTTTGGTTCTTTCTCAAGATGTTAAGATTGGTCTTATTCTTGTTGATGTTATTAATGGCTTCTGCACTGTTGGAGCTGGAAATCTGGTAAAACTAAAATTTTTAGATTTTGCATGTTTTTTTAAGGAACTGTATTAATTATTTTGGAGAAATGGCAATCTGGGTTATTCTGTTCTTTTTTTCTTGCTTATGCAGGCTTCAATGAAACCTGATAAACAGATATCTGATATGGTTGAAGAATCTGCAAGGCTAGCCAGGCTATTATGTGAGAGAAAATGGGCTGTTTTTGCTTTCCTTGATTCCCGGCTTCCCGATATTCTTGAGCCTTCGTTTCCTCCTCATTGCATTGCTGGAACTGATGAAACCAGATTGGTTCCTGGTACTTGATATGACTATACTTACGATTCTTATTTATTCATTTGTTCCTTTCCATTATATGAAGTCAATGACATGTATGTTTGTGTATTCTAGCTCTCCAATGGCTGGAAAATGAGCCTAATGCTACAATTAGATGCAAAGATTGCATTGATGGTTTCATTGGTTCAATTCAGGAAGATGATTCCAATTTGTTTATAGATTGAGTTAAGAATAATCAGATCAAAACTGTAAATATTTTTTTCCAATGATCACAAACAGAGTTCAGTTTCCGATTGTTCTTTGTATTGTTATATATGGAAAGACTACACATAATTCTTGATTGGATTTTCGGTTCAGTCTTACTTGCCTTTTCTGGACCGATATGTGTACTGGATTTCGTATCTTCTGCTTTGAATTGTAGGATTCTGACCCCACTTGAGGATGTTATTGCGTACTCTGGTGCTTGTGCAACTTTCGATCTTCCGGTTCATGTGGCCAGAAATATCGGTGGTGCTTTGGTTCATTCCCAGGTACTTCAAATCATAGATGCATATACATATGCAAAGAAGTATGAAAACCTGATATTGAAGAAAACATATAGTGGGGGAATAGTTAAAGCAACTTACATGGATTGCAGATTCACATACATATACATAGATATGCCTCGTAGTCGTTAACTGTCACCTTCAGCATTTTCACGTAGAGTAAGGTAGAGAATTATAATGTGACGCAAACAGATAGAGTTCCGTAAGAACCTTAAAAATGCAGAGGCGATGCCTAGATGGAGACATGATAATCGTGACGTCGTATTACTATGAAGATGTTTTAAAGTTCCTAGTCTAAAATGAATTCAAATGATTTGCTCTGAGGTCTTTCATCAACCACAATGATTTTTCTCATTTAAACATCTGAATGACCGTAAAAGAAAACTGTGTCTGCTTGTTTGTTTATCGATAGAAACTCTTCGAGAATTTTGTTCTTTGGCAGGATCTGATGCATCACATAGGTCCATACATGGCCAAAGGTAGGGGAGCAAGGATTGTATCTGAGGTCTCAGTAGCTGCTTTATAAGACCCCATGTTCATATGGCATGTAAGATTGCCAGAATTGTGTATTATATGTGAATTTAAACTCGTATACGAGCTGTTTTACGGCCCGTCACGTAGGCCATTATACACTGCAAAAAACAAGCACGAGCTGTTTTGTACTTGATAGGTCCTTATGATAAGAGGGAAATGCAGCAAAAAATAAGAATAGAAAGAAACAACTATTCCATTCATGGTGATTATAATTACAGGTTACAAGCCAACAGAAAACATGCCTCTTCCAGTTCCTAATGAAAACGAGAAAAAGGAAGAAGTGTTGACCTCTGTGAGAGTGTCAATGGAAGCAAAGAAGAGCAACTTTGAAGGTAACACACACAACGAAATGTTTTACCTACTGCTACTATATCCCGAATTTATACTTCCAATACATTGCAGGGTGTACACAAGAAAATATGGATGTCTTTTGCTTCTTCGGTTTGACACCGAAGATAAATGATCTCAAAGGAATTCTACTACGACTCTCCGAGTGGGGTAGTTGGCCGCTTCGATTGGCCTTGGATCTTGAAAGTTCCCAGTCATCTATCAAAATTTCCAGGGTCCTCTCGATTTCGAGCTGCAGGGTTCTTGCATTATCTAAACCGGCTTCCAGTTCCTTACCAACTTTGTTATTCTCTTGTTTCATGTTCAAAATCTCGCCTTGGAACTTTGCTGCTTGGTAACTCGTGAACCTGATCTCATCGTCTGCTGCACTTGCTTTTAATGCCTGTGTTATCTCTTCTTCAATGTCACACAAAGACAAAAACCGGCTTTTCAATTCATCTTTCAGTAATAAGCTTCTCTCGACCCAACTGTTCAGTTCTGTCTGAACTTCTCCTAGGTGTTTGTACAATGGTCGCACATCTGATATTAGCAGAGATTTCCCAGTGCTATTTCCATCTTGCTTTTGTCGTTCATCGAGTTTTGATATCTCAGCCTGTAAATCTTTCACTCCGGTATTGAACTTAGGTAACTCTTGGAATACAGTGCTGAATCTGTACCAGAACTCCAAGTTCTCATTCAGCAGTTCATCGATGTTTATTCGGAAATTTTCTTCAATTTCTGAAATAGGTTGAGGCTGATCGCTCAGCATCACCCCAATGTCTTCATTTTTTTCCTTTCTGGATGGCGAGTTCAATGAGGTTTCAGTCACTATCTGCATATCAGAACTTGGTCTAGGTTCCGCATATTGATCGGTATTGTTGTTGTCATTGGTACCTGTTCGACAAAGGCTTAGTTGCCGACGTAATGATTGGATCTCTTCATCTTTTGTGGCATTGCTGCTTTTCAGCTCCTTTAGCTGCAACGTTATCTCGAACAGGCTATTCTGGTTATTCGTCTCTACTTCCACGAGCTGCTGCTTGGTATCCTTGTGGTTCCTAAGCATTGTACTGTTTTCCATCAATAGGTTCTTCTCTCTGTTTTCCATACCTTTCATGAACAACTGCTTCCAATCCGGTTCGCCTTCGGGTTCTCTTTTGTGCCCTTTCGATTCAGCTATGGAACGAGTGTCTACTAACATCGAAGAAGCTCGCGAATCAACTTTGTTCTCTGTTATTCGGTCTTCGGATTTCTTCGAATCAACTTTGTTCTCTGTTATTCCACGGCTAACACCACCTTCATTTGTAAAAGCAAGGGAGTCTTCTTTTTGTACTGAACCAACAGCAGCCATCTCTGTTTTCGCACTCCGAATTTCGCAGCCATCACTTGCATACAGATTCCGACTCTCCTTTTCTTCAGACCCTAATTCGGATTTCACGTCGGCTGATGCATCAGCAACCTCAATCTCCTTGCCTGCGTTCACTTTTGACGATTCGATCTCATCTGGCTTCACATTACACAGTCTCCCTGAAAGGTGATTGATATTACAATGTGCTTCGATAAAATGAGTTCGGAGATCATTGTTTCGATCTTCAACAGTCCAGTTCAAGTCCTGAATCCGATGCAACTTCTCCTCCATTTCCTTTAACTTGTTCATCAAATGATTTCTTCCATCAATCAATGTGCATTTATCAACTTCCAAAGCTCGAATCTGGGCTTGAAGCTCATCGGTCTCTGCACTAAGTCTCTCGATAAGAGCCGATTGCGAGGAGACTGCCGTTTCTAAGTTTATCACCTTGTTCACAAGTTCATCAATCTTGTCCTCCATGTCTGGTACACTCAATGATTCACCGATGCCAACTTCAAACTTCTCCTTCAGCTTCTCCATTAAGGACTCCATGTCCTCTCTCTTTTTGGTACTGTCGCACGCTTTATCTTCCCTGGCCGATGGCTTTTCCGAGCCGAACTCGTTCTTTAAAGCGACCAACTTCTCCCTGGCATCCTTGATCCTTTTCTGCTCCACTCCGGCTTCCACGACTGATCTCTCTTGTTTCTCCTGCAGTTGAACCAACGTTTCTTCGCACGATTTTAAAGCCGTTGCAGCCATCACATTTCGAGCCTCATCATCTTCGATAACCCTACCTACACCGAATTCGTCTTCCAAGCTGCAAATTGTTTCTTGCATCTGTTTGATCTCATTATCTATTTCCCAGTACTTGGCCAATCCACTTTCGTAACTACTCTTTGCAAACTCTTTTTCGGTTTGCATTGCCAGGATTCGTTTACAGAGCCTATCGATCTCTTCGATCCCCTTGGTCTTCGTCAACCGGGATTTAGCAACTGCATTGGTAATAGCCTTCATTGATTTCTTACGCTGCATATCCTTAGTAGCTGATGTTATTAAGCTCTTCAAATCTTTGACAGGTAGCTTCGGAACCATGGGGATACTGCCTTTCGAGGTCTCCGTAGCCTTGTTCAAGAAACTCAGGGAGTCATATTCGTCTTCGTCGTCCATAGCAAACTGGACTCGATCCGGAAAAACGGAAGCGATGGTGTTGTTGGCATTTTGCAGCTCAGTCGATATGTGATCGTATCGTTCAGCTAAGGCACGGTAAGCCCTGTACGATTCTTCGACAAAATGAATCAATTCTGGCCTCTTTTTGTAGTACATTTCAGCTCTTTTGGCAAATGAATCTCCATCTTCTTCTATGAGTTTAAGCACTGATGTCACCTTCTCCTCCATATCTGCAAATTCCATTGTATTTTCTTACAGTTTTTACAGCATACATACATACATACATACATACATACATACATACATACATACGTATGTTCATACCCAAATTTCATTTTTTTTTTAAAAACCCCAGAAATTAATATGCAGTAAGCATGAAATTGAATATAAAAACATAGAAAATACCTTCAAGATTATGTTCCAACCATTTTGACTGCTTTGTTCTGATATGGCTAGCCCACCACCATGAATATGCATTGCTAGCAGCTCTCTGCAGCATCTTTGTAACATATAAAACACTTGCTTTTTATTTTATTTTATTTCTGAATTATTTGATTTATAATATATACTTCTAGTGGAAAAAACAATAAATTTTATTACAAACATAAGTTGTTTAAGCTAACTAGACCTATATACGGGTCTAGTTATAAAAAAATTTGTTTTACTTTAAACTCGAACTAATTCAATTTGATTAATTGATTATTAGTATTTTTATATTTTTGTTTATTAAAATGATAATTTGAACTGATTTAGTTTTTAAAAAAAAATCAATTTCAGGTTTACCAAATACTTAGAATATAAAGCTAAGAAAGAAATCTCAAGTTATGAAGCAAAGTCAGGTATTTAAATGTTATTTTTAGAAAAAAAAATTCAGCATTTGTAGTTAACTGGGGTGGTTGGATTTTAACCAAATATTTAAGTTAGATTAACCACTTCAAATAAAAACCAATTTGAAGATGTTTTAGAATTATATTAAACATTCGTTCGTTGCATTCCATCAAATCGAATTAAAAAAATTTTGAGTTAATTGAGTTGATGAGTCTTATTTTATTATTCTAATTTGATTTGAAATTTTTTTGAATTGAGTCGAGTGAAACGAAATTCGAATTGAATCGAATGAAATCATTTGTGTTAAATTAAAGAATTAAATATATCAAATTAAAATCTTGTTACAGTATAACTAATTTTATGTTAGAACATATAAATTTGAAATAATAGATATTTGAAAACTTTTTCAAAGCAAAAAAAAAATTATTAATTAACTTATTTAGCTCCCAAAATTATTATTTTAGAAAACTTTTAACCTTTTTTTATATATTCTTTAGAACTTTTTTAAATTTATTATAATTGTTTTTAAAAAAATATAAATTTTGAAACTTTTATAAATATTTTAAATATTTTAAATTTCTTTTTTTTTAATTTTTTGTTGAGAGAAATCAATTTGTTTATTTTCAAAATTGACAGAGATCAAAAGATTATTTATACAAACATGTTATTCGAATTGTAAAATTCAACTCGATTCGAACTCAAATAACTCAAATCGATTAACTCGAAATTCAAAGATTTTTTTCGATTTTTTCAAATCGAATCGAGTTTTACTCACCCTTAATATTTACTAGTTTTGGCTCTTTGTAATTAGCCTAATTTATCAAAAAAAAATTATGTAAAACATGTTGAAATTGTATTTTCTTTGAAATTTTAATGATAAACTAAAAAAAAAAAAAATAAGTGTTGAAAAATGAATTTAAATTATAAAATTATTTGATATATTATTTAAAATTAATTATGAAATATAATTAAATTATTTGATAAATATAGATTTTAAATTATAAAAAAAATTTAGATTTTATCTTTAAATTTTAAAGATTTCATCTTATTATAAATAAAAATCAACTTTTAAATGTAAAATTTTTATAGAATAATATAATTAAATAATAAATAGCTCTTATCTAGTTGTTATTTTTCACACTTTTTTTATAGAAAAAATTTATCAAATTGATTTTATTTTAAATTGGAAGTGATTCGATTGGTTTGGTGGGTGGCATAAAATCAAGATAAAAATTAGTAGTTTAATATGACGATTTAGTTTATAATTTTTTAACATTATTACAATTCTTGAATATTTTTTTATTTTTATTGAATTAATACGTATCATTAAATTATTAGTAAATTTACGCTTTAGTTACTTAATTTTAAAAAATTACAAAATAGTCACTAAATTATTTAAAATTTTCATTCAAGTCGCCAAACTATTAAATCGATGTTGTATGACATTCTCTGTTTACGCCACTTGCATCAATCGAGAGCTTGTCTTTCTCTTCTCTTTTGTAGCTCTGTCTTTTTAACGAAACAACTTTACATGTCACCAATCAGTGAGTTTTTTACATAAATAAATTTAAAAAAATTTATATACTGAAATAGGTTGTCAGCTGGAATATTTACGAAAATGGTATTTTTTTTAGTCGCGCCTATCTGACAGGCGCAACTCTTTTTTTTATATATTAAAATATTTTTTTGTTTTTTAAAATAAAATATTATTTTTTATTAAAAATATTTAATTTTATATACAAATAAAAATACGGCCAACAGATCAAAATACGGGTAAAAAATACTCAAAAAACAGTCGCGCTGTCAGGATAATCGCCCTAACGGTAGGCGTGAATGCTCGTGCCTCTCGCGTGCTGCCTGCACAATGACACACCCCCAAACAAAAAATATTCCATAGAAAATTAATTAGACCCCATGTTTTATTTGGTTTGATTAGGTTTTTTAGGTTCTAATTTTTCAAGCATAATTTGATTCAGTTTTATTATTTTTATGTTAATTTTAAGTTTTTACTTTTTTGACAAAATAAATTGGCTTTGAGTTTTGGATAGTTTCAACCTTTTTCTATAAATATTTTAAAAGCAATTAAATTTTCAAATAAATAAGAAATATAAAAAAAATTTGAAATTGTTTTTTATTATTTGAAATATAAAATATTTATTTTTACATAAAAATAAAACTTAATTGGAGTCATTCAAATAACTTCAATCACCCAAAAATCAGTTTGGAATTAATTTTCAATATTTTTTTGAGTCCTATATAAGATTGTAGCCTAACCTACTAAGGAGTCATTTTCTTACCAGACATTAATGGCGTTAGCAGGCAAACATAAGATTAGTTGAACAAATTTGGACAAATAATTCGGGGGGCGGGGGATGCAGCAGCAGATGGCGTGAGGAGGGGGGTGTGCGACTAGGCGGGCAATGCGGGGGCACGAGCATTCGCGCCTACCTGACAGGCGCGACCTATTTCAGATATTTTTTACTCGTATTTTGACCTGTTGACCGTATTTTTACCTGTATATATATTTAAATATTTTTTAATAAAAATAAAAATTAATATTTTATTTAAAAAAATAAAAAAATATTTTAATATAAAAAAAAAGAGTTGCGCCTGTCAGATAGGCATGACTAAAAAAAACATTCCATTTTCGTAAATAATCCAGCTACAAACTATTTCAATATATAATTGTTTTTTTTTAAATTTATTTATGTAAAAAACCCCGAATCCGCGAATCAAAATCCAAACAATTTTCTCATTTGATATTCGACATTAACTGTTAAATTAACTTAGATATGAGGTATATTCTGCTATTTATTGATGAGTACTGATCTATTATATTTGATCGTGAATCGTTATTTAAAATTCACTAATCAAACTTTTTTTATTAAAAAGAAGCTTAACAGCCCAATAACAATTCAATGACTTACATGAAAACATTCAAGTAATTCAATTATAAATTTTTAAATTAGATCTTGATAATTAAATCGACAACAAGTAATTTCACCGATTTGATGCGGTTCTTACGACATTGCAAAATGACGACAGGCTTAGATGGCAATGGTATATGGCGAGTGATATAGAGAATCATGCAAACTCGGGGAATTTTAACTGTTTGAGACTTAAGAAATCAACAATGTACGAACTAAGAATTTTGGTCCCCAATCTCATTGAACATAGTATTTACAAAATTGATATGATGATAGATATACTTTGTTTGGGGGTTAAAGATCAAAATTATACACAGTAGCAGTGTGCTGGAAGCAAGTATTCTTCATTTCATGCATATTCACATTAATATTATTTACAGAAAAAAGAACAACAAAAGTTCTCCGCCGTGTTTTTCCAATTCCGCGGAGATCATTTCGATACCCCACGTAAGGAAAAGGAAGGATGATGAACCAGAAGCTGATACAGATCCTCATCTCTACTGGAACCGGCCACTCTTTTATATATGTACACATTATTCACCGATACTACAATAGGAAACTTCGCCTACGGACTAGTGCGACTTGGTCAGTTCAGTAGTTCGGGAAGGAAGATAACCATTGCTGCACCGAGTTGCTTCCCTCTGCATGTTTTAAGCCAAATTGCAGAGAAAAAGTTTGTATAAAATTAAAAACCTTAGGTCCATGTCAAAAGGCAACGAAAAGTACCATGTATTAACATCGATTAAAAGCTCAGAAGCACCCACAAGAACTCCGATATGATGGAATCCGTGAGAGTTAATTCAAAGCCTCAATCAATGCTATAGATTGATAATGTACGAAGCAGCAAATACATATAAGACTAAGGTCTTGACATTAATTGATACCTAAAACTATAAAAAGTTCACTAAGGTAGAAGAAGCTAGCACCCAATACATAATGGCAACAAAACTGATCCTGTAAAGTTCACCGAGACATTTGGACATGTTCATCAATGATTTACCGACCAAATTATCTTGGAATGGCATTACATGTGACTGGAAATCTCACCTTAACATATGCAAACAAAGAGGACAATATCCACCATGAAATAAGAAGGGAAAAAGGATATAACAGTTTCTGCGAAATACTTTTCATATATTTAAAGGTACTTTAACCCTAGAGGTTGATCTCTACCGTTTCCAGTCAAGTTCAAAGCAACATTGTCAACAAGTGCAAGTGTAAGGCCCTTGTACTATGAGCCGAATTGTATTTTTACCCATCTACTAAAGAAAATGAACAAATTAGTCCTTATATGTTAGATCAAAAAGAAAATTGATCTTTATAGATTAGCATGAGGCACACTTGACACAACACATGTAACTATCTAGTTATTTCATTAATCATAACAGTTTTTGATGATAGAAATGAATAATTTTTTCTTTACAAAAAGGATTACTTTGCTCTTTTTTCTAATTTACAAGGTCCAATTTTCTTTTTTTGAGCAATACAACGCCTCCATGGTATTTTTATCGAAACACTTGTGCTGCAACAAATTATGTGCAGTGACCATTCAAGCAGCTATACAAGCTCCATAAACACTTGTTCCATTATGTTCCCTAGTAAAATGGGTTTTAACATGTAGGCTTCAAAGTCTATGGTGCAGATAAAGATGCCACAAAAATAAGATAAATTTTTATTAGTTCCACCACTAAGGTGATTTTAAGTGTCAATCCACATTCAAACAAACTAAATATCAGAAATGAAAAAGATCCATATAGGAAAAACAAAGCTTTTACCAGAAGAGAACCCAGTTGGGAGGTTCTTGATGGCACTCAAGAGCTGGTTATTGGGGCTTTCAACAAGTTCTTTGCAACCGGGTCTATAACATGGAACCAACACAGCAAACCCATCATCATCATCTTCACCATGAAAACCAGGACCATGTGGTTCTTCCCACCCAATGGACCATTCTGGACCATCTGATTCATATCCAGATAAATGCACACCATCTGATGGAACCATCACAAGGTCATATTCTTTATCAACCGCTCTCCTTTCTTCATTACCTTGCCAATTTGGTTTTCCTTTAGTTGAGGCTATTTTTGTTGGGAATTTAACAGTTTCATGCTCTCGTAAACCTAAACCCCAATCAGAAGAATTTAAGGAAGATCCATTTGAAACAAGCTGTTTCTCCTTATTTCCACTATTACCCCAAAACCACCATGGAAAACCAGGGAAGGAAACTGCCATGTTGAACAACTTAGAACTCCATTGTTTTGCAGTTAGACACTCAATTAGAAAATGGTCAATTGAGTTTCAAAAATTAGAACAAAATTTTGGAAAGATATTAAATGAATCCAACAATTTTTTCAATCATAATTAAAGTCAAAAGCTTGTAAATTAAGCTCAAACAAATTGTCTCTCTCTTCAGATTCTTCCTTTTTTGAAAAAAGGGGAAAAAAAGAGAGAAACTTATCCAATCAAACGAGTCTTTTTCTAATATCACTGTTCCCCGGGGCTTAAAGTCCACCGTTTATGACCCTTTTTTTCTTAGCTCAAAAATTGCAAAATTTTCTACTTCAAAAAAAGAAAACCCATTTTTTAAATTAATTAAACAGCTAAAAAGCTCAAAAAAATTTATAATCGGAAAAAATCCGATTTTGATTCAAAAAATGACCTTCTGGTAAAAATCGGGATAACCCACGATCGGAAAAGGAGCAACCGTTGATTTTCAGCCGCTATTACCGACGAAACAAGCGGTCGGAGAAAAGAAATTCACCGGAAAAAAAACAACAAAAAAATCGAAGCTTTTAAAAAAAAAAAGCACGTTGAATTCACTGATAAAAAAGGGGTAAAATTCAACAAATCGGAGACGAAGAGAGAAAGTCTTTTAATCAATGAAAAAAAACCTTCAAAGGGAAAATCGAAAACCCTAAAATTTTAAGATCTCTCACTCATCTCCATATTTTTTTTTATGATTTTTGCTTTACTTTCTCTCTCAAGATTTTCTCTTTCAACTGTGACGATGATGAACTGATTGCCTTCGTCTTCTTCTAAAATTTATAGAGCCAATTCTTTTAACGTAAAATAAATCCGACGGTCGAGATGCAACGGCGTAAGTTAGTGGATTAAACAGTTTTTTTGTAAAATATATATTTTAGTAATTGGGTAAAACTATGTTTTTAACCGTTGAATTTGCGAAAAGTGGAGGATCATACACCGTCCATATTTGCTTACGTGGGTATGATAAGATCCAATCATTGCGTGCTAGCAAACACAGAGTATTTAAGCTTCTAACACGTGTAAACAGCTCAGCCTTGGGGTTTATTTAATACTAAGTGAAGGTTTTATTTTGTATTTAGTCCCTTCATTCATTGAAGATTTAAGATTTAGTATCTTTACTTTAATGACAAGAATTGATAGTATCTCTATTTTTTATTTAATAATTGAAGTCCAATCGGATCATGTTGCATTTTTAAAATGATTTTTTCCTCATATGATCAATTTAAATTCACATGGAAACAATGTAAATAAATAATATTGTCAGCTTTCACTCTACTTTTATAAAATAGTGCTTAAAAACCTTCCATTACAACTCTAAATTTATAACTGAAAACCTCATTACAACTCTAGATTTATAACTGAAAACCTTACAGTTTCCACATTTTTATTTGCTTACATGAATAACTTTTTTAATTTTAAAAATGCCCCTTAATCCGATTTAATGGAAATTATCAGTCAAACTTCAATTATTAAAGATAAACTGTTGGCATCAAAGTATGAGGATAAATTTTATATATAATAAGAGTACAGGGACTAAAAACAGTATTAGGCCAAAAGATAAGTTCTTTTGTAAGTCAATTAACAATTAATAAATATGAATTGATATTACTATTTTTGAGGCTTCAAATTATGAATAGTATAACAAACTAATTTTGTGTAGGTAACTTTTTTTAAAGGGTAATAAAGTAGTTGATGAGTTAGCATTAATGATATTTTCAAGATCAGATAGTAGATATTTTTTTATTTAATTATTGGATTAAGTCATATTACCATTATATAATGATTATTCTGGAGTGATTTGGTTACGAATGGTTTAAGTTATGATTTAATATTTCTTTTTATATAAAAAAACAACAATAACTATGTTTTGGTAAAATGATAAAATTAAATTCTTAAAAAATTATTTTTAACCAAAATTGAATTCGAATTTGGTAAATTTACATTCTAATAAATAATCTTACCTAAAAATAGCTCAAAATATTAAAGCAAAAAGGAAAAAAAAAAGACATGCAAAAGTACAATTTTTTATCAAGAATAATACTTTTTTATCTTATTTAGTTAAAATAAAAAGTTTGAACTTTATAGTTTATACTACTTTTTCAACAAAAAAAATAAAAATAAGTGTTTTTTTTTCAGTCATTTTCATATTGTATGATTCAAAGGAAAAAAAAAAAAATCCCTGGTTGTTGCCTTTAAACAAGTGAAGCAAACACCAATTCTTGATATATATATATATATATATATATCACAAAATGTAAAGAAAATAATTGTAAATTCATCAATTTCTTTTTCCTCTTTGTCTTGTTGTTGCTATGTCAACTTGTGCACGTTACAAATTTATGAAAAATGATAATTTTTTCATGCTATTGATTCTCGGGCAATATACCAGAAAATGCCTAAAATTTTCGAAAATTACCGAAAAGGGCCAGGTTGAAAAAAATTTAAGGAAAATGGCCATTTCCCCCAAAAACACGTCCACGTCAGCGCGTTTTTAGGGGATACGGACCAAAAGCTCGCCCTATAGGACGCGTTTTTGTCCACCTCAGCAAAAACGCGTCCACGTAGGCGTGTTTTAAAAAAAAAACTATTCTCGAATATTTTAAAAATTTACGAGAATAAACCTTTATAAAGGCTCAAAGTGAGAACACCATTTTTTTTAAGGTGTCATCAATTAATAAGAAAATATAACTTACAAAGGAAATCTTTATATAGACACAAAGTCTCATTTCCCTTGTTTTCTTGAGTAAAGTGGGATATGAGATATGTGTATTTATAGACTCATGAATAGTTTTGCAGCTTGTTCCTAAACAATGTGGGATTCCTTTATCTTTTAACTAACAACATGAGGTGACATGCTACACTATATTTGATTTTTTTTTACAAAACAATTTCTCTTTTTTTTTTTAAAATTTATTTAACATTTTCTTATATTATAAAAAACAAGAAACAAAACAACTCAAATATATTTTATAAATATATTTCATTTTTCTTATATTATAAAAGACGCTTTCTTTTATGTTTGTTGTTAATGATATATATTTTATTTTTCCTTGTAATGATCCCATTCTCCCACACTGCTAAACAGTTCTACAAATATGATATGTTTTTCGCTATTTCCTTAACATATAAAATTTTATGTTTAGTTTTGTACTATATATCTTTACTAATATTAATTTTTTAATAAATTTGGTATTATCACAAACTAAATTAGATATTTTTATAGGGTTATATTTTTATAGGGTTATCATTTTATATAGAATAATAGTAAAAATATATACATGTTAGGTTTTCAACCTACGTCTTTATAATTTGTAATATTTATATTTTACTATTCAACTAATTAAACCTCATTTAGTATTTATATCCATTTTTTTTTAAAATATATTTGTTAAATAATTTTAATTGTCACCCACATCATGAGTGTGCTATAATTTAATATAAATAAAGTGTTTTATCGAATTGGTATCACGAGATAACCATCATTAACTCGATTAAAAAAAAGAGTCAAAATAATATATTAGTAGTTATATAAATCACTTATTTTTTTAAATATAATAAAAATTCACAAATTATAAAATTCGAATATGGGTATTTTGAAAAGCATAAGGTCTCAATCATGCAAATAAACTTTATTACTAGTAACAAACTCACTAAGAAACTTCATTAGTAGCATAGATATCAACTTTTTTTTTTACAAAAAAAATATATGTGAAAGTATCATAAATTAAAATTATTTTTATTTCTTTCCCCTAAATAATGGAGGTGATATATCACTAATAATATATTTTCATTTCATTATATTTTTCATATTTCATCTATCTTGTATCGAACACGAAAAAGAAAAAAGTAATTTCTTTTATTTTCTTTTTGTTTTTTTGTTAATTATAAAAAGTGAAATGTCTCTTAAATTGGGTTGATGGAAAAACAAAAGCAGTATCAATAAAGCTTCCTAAGCAAATAAATAAATAAAAATTGGAGAATTCTATAATAAAAAAATTGTATTGCAATTTCTTTTTAAAAGTAAAAATTAGGAGGAAAAAGGGTTACACAAAATTCTAACCCTTAAGTCTCATGCAGATCAATTTGTTGATGGAACAAACGGGTTTGAATCCATATATAACAAGAATTCATACAAATTTATATGTTAATAATTATTTTTTAAATTATATTAGATTATGTAACTAAATTAGTAATTTATTGAAAACTTTTTTTAAATTTATGCTTTTTTAGCCTTTAAATTTACCTCTTTTTGTCAAATCACGAATAAAAAATTAATATTTTTAAACTTTACTGATGTTACACACATGTAGATGACACATCAACATTTAATTAATTTTTTAAAATTTAAAAATTCAAAAATATAAAAGTAATATTAAAAATAATAAAAATATTTTAATTATACCTTTTTAATTATATTAGAATGTATGATATCTACTTATGAGTGGGGAATATATCTAAAATTAACATCACCACCAAAGATTAAACTCTTATTTGAGTTGTTTTGTTTCTTGTTTTTATAATATAAGAAAATGTTAAATAAATTAAAAAAAAAGAAATTGTTTTGTAAAAAAAAATCAAATATAGTGTAGCATGTCACCTCATGTTGTTAGTTAAAAGAGGAAGGAATCCCACATTGTTTAGGAACAAGCTGCAAAACTATTCATGAGTCTATAAATACACATATCTCATATCCCACTTTACTCAAGAAAACAAGGGAAATGAGACTTTGTGTCTATATAAAGATTTCCTTTGTAAGTTATATTTTCTTATTAATTGATGACACCTTAAAAAAATGGTGTTCTCACTTTGAGCCTTTATAAAGGTTTATTCTTGTAAATTTTTAAAATATTCGAGAATAGTTTTTTTTTTAAATACACGGGCTAAAGTGCGCCACATAGGACGCGCTTTGTCCACCTCAGCAAAAGCGCGCCCATGTGGACGCGTTTTTGTTGAGGTGGACAAAAACGCGTCCTACAGGGTGCGCTTTTGGTCCGTATCCCCAAAAACGCGTTGACGTGAATGCGTTTTTGGGGGAAATGGCCCTTTTCAGTAAATTTTTTTCAACCCGGCTCTTTTCGGTAATTTTCGAAAATTTTAGGCATTTTCTGGTATATTGCCCATTGATTCTCAGTATAATATCAGTGTATTTTAACGTTGTTTATCTGTCTTTTTGAAAAATACTTTTTTTAAAAAAAGTGTTTTTCTCTTAAATTATTTATTATATAAACTCTTGTTTAACTTAAAAAGTATTTAAAAAATCATTTTTCTTCTGCTTAAAAAGTTGAAAATTTTAACTTTCTCTAGGCCAAAAGTGATTTTAGTTAATTAATTACCTTTTTGTCCTCATCATTTTTCACAGTAACAATTTCTTCTTCATTTCTTCTTCAGTTCTTCTCTCTGGTTCTTTTTTATTTTCCTTCCATTTTCTTTAAGATCTTCCATTTAATTATAATATTTAAATATTTAAAATAAAGTTTATATATTCTAATTAAAATTTATAAATAATTAATATTAATTACTTAGAAATATTATATATTCTAATTAAATTTTATAAATAATCAATATTAATTACTTAGAAATATTTAAAATTAATATTTCTTATATTAAAATATTATCAATAAGTTATAATAAACTATTTTTATATTATTGCTAAAATATCATAATATTAACTAATTTGAATATTATTTAAATGTATATTTGTTACTTTATAATATTATCTCTAAAATGAACATTTTATTTCTGAAAAATACTTTTTAACAGCAATGCTAAACACTCAAATTTTAAATTAAACTTTTCAAAAGTACTCCTTAAAAGCACTTTTCCTTAAAAGCACTTTTCAAAAACAACGCTAAACTAGCTTTAAGTAACTAAGAAAATATAAGAAAATATTAAATTGATTAACGATTTTTAAATTTAGGTATCAGTTAGGTCAAACAAATTTAAATACTACTTACCAAATTCAGGTACCTTCATATATATATATATTAACTATTGATTTACATTTTTTTTTCTTAAAAAAGTTTTTTTAAAATTTTGTTTTTACTACCATCTACTTTTATTAAAAAAATTTTGATTATATTATTCATGTGATTTTTCAAAAACACGTTAATATATTGTATTTTAAAATAGTGAATTTATTAAGGACCAAACGGGTCAAATTCTTGACATGTGAAGTATTGTCACAGTGAGGGATTTTTTCTCATCTCTATTGAGAACTTGGGTGCTTGAAGAGGTGACATTTTCATAGAATAAAAGGTGAACCATATGTGTTACACATGTTAGAATCAAACATGTGCCCTAGCTCGCAACACATTAGGTATTATCCATAGTGGAGATTTTGTCTCCTATCTCTATTGAGATCGCTTGAGTACGTAAAGAGGTAGCTTGAAGAAACAAGTTCAAAGAGTGAAAATACTTCATCAACAGAGGTGTAGCTAGAGGGGACAAGTAAATGTCTTGGCGTCCTCAGTTAAAAGAAATGATAATAGCTTTGAATCCTCTTAATTGAAAATGAATTAATTTGAATCCTATTAAAATGAAAATTTTAACTTTTTCTCTAAAATTATTATAATTTTATTTGGGTCCCTCTAATACCAATTTTTTTGCTTCACCCCTGCTCGTAAAGTGCTTAAATAAGGCAAACCATTTGCATTGCACATGGTTGTCCTCACCTCATGCCTAAAACATTAAGACATGTGGAAATGTTACCACCTAGCTCTTTTTGTGTTTAAAATCGAATAATGGAGTCGAACCCTCAACACATTAAGTATTATATTTGGTGGGGGATTTTATATCTCATCTTTATTGAAAGCTCGAGTGCATAAACAAGTAACATGAAAAGATGATAAGCTTACGTGCAAAAAAACATATTGTAGGCTACCTAATAAAATAAACCATATATGTTTCACATAGTTAATCTCCAATACTCACCTTAAAACGTATTGGATACTTTTAAATGAAAATACTACCACTTAAAACATGTTACCCAAAACTTCATTAGTATAATACAAATTTATCACACCAAACAAATAATTTGATCCTTCTACCTATCACTATAATCCAATTCCACAAGTTTTTTTGAACAATCTCATTATAGTTTCTGATCATATCTGTTCTTTTTTAACACAATGTCTAGAACTAACAATAGTCCCTTCTCAACCCATAAATAGGAGGATAATGCGCTTCAGCGCATTTAAACCTTCATCCTCCTAAATTGACAATAATATCCATGCCAATCGAACTAAGACTCAATTGGCTATTATTATTACTTACTTTATTTTATATATATATATATATTTCAATAGGATGATTGATTTAGGTGAAAAAGAAAAAGAAAAGTAAGAGAAAGTGGAGAGAAATGAGGGGAATAGAAAAATGGACGAGTTGAAATTTATGCAAAAAAATATTTGAAGGTGTAAAAAAAAAGTCATTGAGCAAGGAATCTGCTTTCGTTTTTTCCTCTTTTTAATTTCCTTAATATTCTTACCAATTCCCTATTTAAAAATAATATAAAAAAATAACTTTATCTTCATCTTCGAATAAGCTTTTTACTAGGAAAAGTTGTCACTACACACAGCAATCTTGCCCAAGAATTTTCCTTTGCAATAATAATTATTTAAGGTTTAGTTTCATATTTTGTTGTTAGCTTTTTGAAAATTAAAAAAATATATATATATTATGAAAAATGCTAAGAACATAAATTCTTTGAAAAAGGAAAGACAATTGTCTTATTAAATGTTTTTTTAATGTAATTATGTGACCATTATCTCCTATGTTTGAACCCATAGTTTTGCCATAAGATATTTGTCTTTTAGTTTTTTTTTATTTTATAAAATTGAGGTGAAAGAGACCCCCCAAAGTTTAAAGCGATGAAATTGATGATAAGGCTTTATTGGGTTCTTTAATTTAGTGCCATTGGCTCTTTGGTGAAGGGGGGGGGGGGATTTTCCTTGTATTCTCACTCATATTATTATTTATTTAATCTCCCTTTTGTTATTGTATATAAATATAATAAAAATTATCATGTTGAAATCCCACAAAATTTATGTTATTTTACCAATTTTAGTCCTTTTGTCTTGTCCATGAACATTAATTACAATAAAAAATGTTCATCTTATATAGTTCATTCGAGTTTTAGTCTTTTAAGACAATTAAAAAAATCTAATTTAAAGACAATTCTCTATTATATGTGAATATTAACTCTTTAATTATACTGAATTCAAAAAAGTATTCATAAAAAGTGGGATTTTTAAAATATTTTTATGTAATTTATACTATGAATAAGTGGAATTAAGTGGTATGAATGTAATTGATAAATTTTTATAATCTCAAATTTGATTAGTGAATTCTTATTCATTTTAATTAGAGTTTTTTAATTGTTTTGTTTTAAAATTTTATATAAAAAGATAATAAAAAAACCATCATTTTATTAATGTTTATTATTTTTTTGAAAATCTATTCTTAATTAAACTAGTGTGGCAGTATCAATTGGGGTTTTCAATTGTAATCAATTCTCTAATTTTGCATTTCAACTTATATAATTGAATTGTTAGACCACTGGATATTATTTCAACCGGTCAATTTAATTCCATTGTTATGAGTTAATGTGACAAGTAAAGACACTAACCGAGCCATTTCCATTTCCCACATGGACGAAGCATTAGCACATGAAACCACCTAAGTTAAACGGCGTATAGACAAAAGACAAATATGTACATACACATGTGGTAATCTATAACGAGATACATTGTCCATCATATATTTGATGAAATGATCACATAAAAATCAACCAAACAAGCAACAAGCAAACCATTTCGTTTTCAAACACCAAAGCATGTGGTTTAACACTATTCCTACATCATGTGTGCACATGGACAAAATCCAGCCTTACCCCCCCCCTATGGTCTTATCCAAATGATTTGTTGCGAGTGATGTAGTATTTCGTTGATCTCTGTTCATGAAAATGAAATATATTTCGTGATTAAAATTTTTTTTTAGAGAATAAATACAACGAAAATAATTAGTCATCGTTGTCGATGGTGATTACCTTTGCTTCGATAAAAAAATAAATTCCATTACTAGCTCCTACACTTTGTAAAAATTGTGGATTTGGTCTATTTACTTTAATTTGTTCAATTTTAGTCATTTTACTTTTCAAAATTTGAAATTTAGTTCAAACCCAAATAGTAGTAATTAAATTAGTTTGGTTAGATTCAATTACTAGCTTATGTCGTGTGCTCGATTGTAGATTCAATCCATATTCTCTAACTAAATCATTCTAAGTTCTTATACTTTTTGAATTTAGAATTGTCAATCTTGAACGTAAACGAAAATTGTTAATCCATTAACTTATTTTTTTAGTTAATAATATGTGAAAATAACCAACTGACATTGTATTACACGTATAATGATAAGTTTGCCATATCAAATTTTGAAGATAACAAGACTCAACTTAATGAACTTAACCGTTATCGTTTGGTGAGAACCAGAATTTTAAAATTCATACAACACAGAGACTAAACTGACTAAATTAAAGTGCAAGAATTGAATCCACAAGTTTCATAAAATACAAAAATTAATAACAAAATTTAATAAATATATATATATTAAACTCGAAATTTTATCACTTGAATTAACAAATATCAAAGTGAGGATAAATTTTGGTTTGGATTGTACCTAATAATTTTTACTTGACTTGGGTGTTGTTGAGGTCTGATTTAAACGTACAAGGCTGGGGGTCGAGTCATCTAAACTTGTCTTTATTATATAGTTGAACCCTGGAGGGGTCCCTCGCCAAAACTTGCGGTCTCCCCTTCCACTTCTTGTCTTCATCAACACAAGATGTACCATATGGGAATTTCAGAAGCATGCGATTCTAAGCTGTGCTCTCATTATTGATGGGAGATTCAGTCGAACATTTCAAGTGGTGACTTTATATTTCATACACTTAATTTAATCACGTCAAATCATAAAATAAATAAATTATTTATTTTAATTTTTTTATAAATTATTTGATTAAGTTAATATCACTTATTAATTAAGTATCAATTTAATTAAAAAATAAAATATTTTCACTTTACACGATAAATTATATTATTTTGAATATATATATACACACACACATAATAAGACTTTCATGCCTTTTTAACTTTTTACATTTATATTTTTCCCTCAACCAAAATCCATTTTTTTATACAATATTAAATGTAGGGAATAGGGGTAACACGGTTCGAACTCGTGTTAAATGGGTGTCTAACAAGAACTTTAATCATCACTCCATACAAGTCAAAGACAACCAAAACTTATTTATTATTTTTTATATTTTTTATAAATATATTTATTACATAATTTTATTTTCCATCCATGTTGTGGATACGCCATTATCTATTGTTACATAATCCACTTAACATGCAATGTAGACTTCTATATATTATTTATGCACACATAGTAATTTTGTTTCAATTTAAAGGTTGAGGTATTTATCCAGGCTTAAATAACTGTTTGAAATTGAGGAGAATTTAGATAAAATATTAGGTTCAAAAATGAGTTTAGGTGAAAATTAAGCACATTTAAAATACAGATTTGATCAAGAATCGAATATTTAAAGTCCTAGTTTGATCAGATTTGACCCCTTTTTTAAGTTTATAACATGTTTATTTATTTATTTTATATATCATTTAATTTATATTATATGAAAATTAAATATATTATACTAACTATTAAGAATATGTAAAATTGTTTATGTTAAAATTTAATAAAAAAATAATATATATACATATAATGGTAATAAAATATATACCATTAGTAAATATTAAACAAAAATAATTAAAATTTAAAAAAATAATCTGGGAAAACCTAAATAAGTTTAGATTAATTGTTTATAAATATGAACGAGATTAATAAAATTTAAAGCCTATATTTAAAGTCGAATTTAGTGAACTATGTATGATATTGATACAATGTATAAGCATGATGAAGCCTGGCTCAGGAGCTATTGCGAAGTAAGAGCAAATTTATTTTTTAAAAGTAAAAATATTTTAATTTTAAATCTATTGATTATTTTTTAATAATTTTTGAAAGTGATGGTGTAAAACAACTAAATGGTTTTGGCCCAAAAGAAAACAGTTAAAATGCTTCCAGCCCAATTGGGCTTGACTTCCATTACCTAACGGCAACTCATTAGAAATTCTCCATTGGGACCCCATCCCAATGGAAAGAGATAAAACGGAAAATGAGTCCATGCTAACGCCGTCAAATCTCCTGCATAATTTTTTGAAAATTCCCACTACCCCGCTCTGCTCTCTCTTAACGGCCTTTTTTTTTTTTTTTTTTTGCGAACTCTCTCGTTTTTCTATTTTTGTTCTCTTCCTTTCATAATCTTCCGACGGTGAATCTATAAGCACAAAATCAGGTACTTTTCTGTATCTTTCTTCTCCTTCTCGTTATTTTACTGTTTTTTTCTGAGAAAACTGATATTTAGTCATGTTTTTTTTGTCTGTTGGCGGTTAATCACTAATTTTTGCATTGCAAATTTAAGAAAATTTTTCTTAATTTTGTATTATGTGCCTTTTGGAATTTAGTTATTTAATGCTAAAAGATTTGTGTTTTTTTACAAAACGGATGTGATTTGGACCATATTTTCAGAAAAAAATATGGCAATGGAGACGGTCTACGAAGAGTTAGATGAAGTAAGAGTTGAGAACGAGAAGCTAAAGGCAGATTTGAAAAGCAAATCCGAGTTATGTGAACATTTGAAGAAAATCCAGAATGAGCTGTTAACAAATATCCAAGAAGCGAGTTCAAAAATTGAGAAGCAGGCGGAACGAATTCTCGAAAAAGAAGAAGAAATCTCGGTGGCGAAGCGAGCGAATGAAGATCTTAAACACAGTCTGTATGACAAAGAAATGATTGTCAAGCATTTGAATGGTGCAAATGATAAGCTAAGAGTTGAGCGCGATGAGAAGAATCAGAAATGGGAGCAGGAAAATGGACTGATGGTATTGGCTTTAGATGAAGCAAATGAGAAGAATGTAGATCTAGAGAAGAGAATTAATGTGCTAAGGGCAGAGATTAAAGGTATAAAAGCTCACCTCTCGGTGTCACAGAATAAGTGTTTGGAAGCAAAGAAAAAGACCGAAAACACGAAGGAGATGAGAGAAAGAGATGATTTGTTGGATGAGGTAGAAAAAGGCAGGAGGAAGGTTGAATATGAGTTAAAATGGAAGAAGGAACAGTTCAAATACCTAGAAGAAGCTCATGAAAAGCTTTTAGACCAGTTCAAGGTGAGTAAGCATGAGTGGGAGCAAGAAAAATCTGCATTGCTTGATGAGGTTTCTTTGCTGAAAACAAGATTGGATTCTCAGATCTGGATTACGGAAGATCTTGAAAACCGTTTGAAAATGTGCAACCAAGTTTTGGCTCATGAAGAAACTCGAAGAAAGTACCTGGAAGCTGAAATTTCAGAGCTCAAAATGCGGTTTGGAAATATTTTTTCTGAATTCCAGGACGCAAAGTCACGACTAGACTGCTTGAATTTGCAAAGGGAAAACGAAGTTGCAACTCAGAGACATTTATTGGGCACCAAGGAATCGTTAATGGAAGAAGATTTTAATAGCTCATTGAATTCCTTTTCCACAGAGCTAGAAATTGAAGAGAAAAGATTAATTATTGAGGAGTTGGAGGATGACATTCCTAGTATCCAGGAGAAAATGTTATTGCAAGAAAAGTCCCTCTCTGGTTCTAACAAGCTAGTATTGACTGTTGAAGCTGAACTTAAAGCAAAGAATATAGAAATGAAGAATTTAATTGATCAGATGGAGGCAAGGCTGAGAAAATCAGAGGATTTGGTTAATGATCTCAAGAGTGAAAAGACGAATTTGCTTGAAGATATCATGAAGTTGTCAATGGATAGGGAAATTTTTATTGGATTCATTGGGGGCATAGGTGACAGGATCACTGAGTTCTTCAGGGAAGAAGCACAGCTAATGGGATTCTTGGAAAGGATAGTGCAGGCTTTTGACAATATCCATTCAGATTTTAAAGGCAGTGATGAACTCTTTGACTCACTAAAAGCGAACAAGACTAGTCTTCTTCTTGTGAAAAAAGAAGAAGAGCACAAAACAAGAGAAGTAGAAGCAGTTAGCTCTGCAAATCAGAATATACAAGAGAAACTGCTATCACAAGAAAAGTTCCTGTCTGATTCAAAACAGCTAGCATTGATTGTTGAAGATGAAATGGAAGCAAAGCAACTGGAAATGAAGAACTTGATTGCTTTGATTGATGAGCTTAAGAGTGAAAAGATAAATTTGCTTGAAGACATCATGAAGTTGACAACGGATAGGGAAATTTTATTTGGATTCATTGAGGGTCTATGCGATAGGATCAGCAAGTTCTCCGCTGAAGATGCAGAAATGGTGAGATTCTTGGGAAGGATAGTGCATTCACTTGACAGTGACGAACTCTTTGATTCTCTAAAAGAGAACAAGAATAGTCTTCTTTTTTCTCCAGCAACCAATAAACAACATTTGGTTATTGAAGAAAGATCACCATTAACACAGCTCAACTAACTGCAGTTTAAGTAAGAAGGTATTGCTTTTCTTTTCCATTTCTTCCTATTCACTATGTTTTCTGGAACAATCCACTTGTGACAGATTCATGCATGAATTATTATAGCATTTGTACAAGACTAACAATTTACCACATATGATTCAGGTTTTTAGCGATAATTCTGAAATTCCTCCGATACTTGATGATTTTGCCCACCTTGGTCCTTCCGAAACTTGGCAAAAATTTTCAATTTGATCACTGAGCTTGGATTTCATGCCTCGTCATCACTTATAAATTTATTTAAAATTTATTTTTAAAAAGTCACATCATCACAACTTAACAAAATGCAAACTCAAGATCAAATTGGAAATTAGAAAAAGTTGTCACATTCCAAAATTAATGTGGACAAAAAAATTCCAAGTATCAAATTGGGAAATTTTATCAAATTTAGGGACTAAAATTGCTTTATCCCTAAAACTTTGGCATTTTAAGAATCTTGGAATAAATTTTCGCATGTTCCTCCATTGATTTAATAGTGTCTTCAATCCCTACACTATTCGAATTTTTAAAGTTCTGTTCCTCTACTTTTAACATCAGAAATTTTGTCTTCCACTTATCTTATTTATGAATTAGAGCCCTGTTAATAACATTTTAAATATATAATTGTCGAAACCATTTTTTTTTTAAAAAACGGGCTGACTTTAAAAAAGAAAATGAAGTCGCCACCAATCTTTTTTGAAGTGTGATTGGGTCACCTTATAAAACATTTGGTCTACAAGTTTTAAGAAAACAGGTCCGGGAGTCGGTTACGCACGAGGAATGATTAGCACCCTCGTAACGCCCAAAATTGGTACCTTATTGATTGATTAATGTCCTAATATCGAAAACCGGAAGAGATTTTAAAATATGAATCCTTTAGAAAATGTTCGGATAATTCGAGTCGGATATCGAAATTCTCCTGTTCCAAAAGAATGAAATATCACATCCAGCACGTTAGGATACGATTTAGTTATTCGAACGAACGAAAAACCGAAACCCAGCACGTTAGGGCACAATTTTTCGAACTTCCAAACACGAAACATTACCTTATTTTCAAAAGCTCTCAAATAAGCGATTATGAAATTGACCGAGAATGCATTTGTTCAATTTGTTCGGGATAAAAGTGAAATGACCAATATTGGCCAAAACGTTGGAGTTTAAACCATAACGTAATAATAAGAACCACACAAGCATAATATCGAGCGCGAAATAAAAATACATGGTACTAACACTACCCGAGAAAATAACACATATCAATCCAAACAAACAACGAACATAAAATGCAAAAAAAAAAAAAAAACTTATTATAAATATATATATAAAATAATAGTGGTATGATAAAATAATAATAATACTAAGGAATATAATAATGATTATAAAATTAATTATAAATAAAAAAATAAATAGTGGTAGTAATACAACAACAATTATAATAGTAAAGTACTAGTAATACTAAATTAGTAATAATAATAATAACCATGGTAATATAAATAATGAAAATGATAATAAAAGTATTGGTAAAAATAAAAATGGTATTAATAATAAAATAATAGTAATAACATTAAAATTAATAGTGATAAATAAAAAAATAATAACGAAAATAAATAGTAATATCGAAAGTAATAATAATACTAGTAATAAAAATAACGATAATAATAAATATAAGAAATATGATTATAGTAATAATAATATTATATATAAAAAATAATAATAGTAATAATAAAATAATAATAATACAAAGGACTGTAGTAATAATAGGAAAGTTAATTAAAGATAAAAAAAACTATAGTAGTAATAATATTAAAATAATAGTAATAAAAAAAATAGTAGTAGTAGTAAAAATAAAGATATATTAATAATAATCAAAATAATAATAGTATTAATAATAAGAATTAAAAAATAAAATTAATAATGAAAATAATAATAAATAAAAGAAATAAAAAAAAGGACGAAATTCAACTAAAAATAAAATTTTGGGGCGAATATTAAAGAAAATAAAAGAGAAAGGGACCTATTTGAATGCGCAATAACATGGAGGGACTAAAGAGAAAAATATCCCCTTCCCTCCAAAATGCTGCATCTCATAAGGAACCTAATTGAAATCAAAATAAAACTTCAGGGCCAAAATTGAAAATAATAGAAAACCCAATTAAAAAGAAATAAAATGCGTAGGGGCCAAAAGGGTAAATAACCCAAAATTCTCAAAAACACGCGGATCCCTTCCTGTCGGGTCAAAGGGACGAAATGACGCCGTTTTAGGCGTTTAAGGCCAGATCCAAAACGGCGCCGTTTTAGGTGCCTATATAAACAATTTTTTTTTTTAAATTTCTCATTCTTCTCTTCTTTTAAAAAAAATTTCTGAGTTCTCTCAACTCTCCTGGTCCGACCAAGACTTCCGGCGAACCACGGCCACACTGGCCGCCGTTGGCACAGCCACCGGCCACTGTACACGGTGGCCGGAATTCCAAAAGGTAAAATTTCCTCTCTCTTTTTTGTATTTTTATACGTGTATATATATAGTTTTAAAAAATAAAAAAATAGAAAATCTTTGTATATACAAATTGTCGAAAAGAAAAGGAAAAAGAAAAATGTAAAACCTTCGCTCTTTCTATTCTCTGTATTCATGAAAAAAACGTAATGTGTTCCTGTATCTGAAAAAAAATCCCCCTTTTACAATAGTTTGTTTGGGTTTTTGTACCCGAAAAATGAAAATAAAAAATACAACGTTTTTTTTACTTTTCTATTCCTTGATTTGTTGGCTTTTGTTTTGCTTCGCAGGTGAGGACGTCGTGGAGGAGCGCACGATGTAGAGACGTACGGGTGTGTGGCGTACGGTGGTTGCGGCGTTGAAGAGGGGGCTAAGGTTTCTGCCAAAAAGTTTAGGTTGTTGGGCTATGAGCTAGGTCTAGGTTTGGGCCAAATTTTAGGCTAGTTTGTAAAATGGACTGTTTTAATTTTTGGACTTTTTGTTTTGTTTGGTTTATTTTGGGCCCGGGCCAGAAATTGGGCTCTACAATAATCATTAAGTTAAAATTTTTATTTAATGTACATACATACTATCAATAAATCATATTAATACATATTGTCGAAACCATTTTTTGGTTTTTAAAAAAACAGGGATCGACTTTAAAAACGAAAGTGGAGTCGCCACCAATCTTTTTCGAGGTGTGATCAGATCACCTTGAAATTGATCATTTTAATAAAACTTTGATTTATTAAAACAAATTTTGGTCTACGAAACTCGAGAAAACGGGTTTGGGAGTCGGTTACGTACGAGGAAGGGTTAGCACCCTCGTAGCGCCCAAAATTGGTACCTAATTGATTATTTAATGTCTTAATGCCAAAAATTGGAGAAGATTCTAGATTACGATCCGTTTGCTTAAAAAAACTTAAATAAATTAAAAAGGATGCTGAGACCCGCTTATTTTGAAGGAACAAAATATCATGCCCAGTGAGTTAGGATACAATATTTCGAATCCTCGAAATTAAACTTGTCTTTTGACCTTTAAAACCCATACATTTAAAATTTAAGAAGGATATTCGGTTATTCAGGTCAAATGAAAAAATCGGAACCCAGTAAGTTAGTGCCCAATTTCTCAAAATTTCAAATATAAAATATTGCCTTTATTTTTAGAAATTCTTATCTCGAGATAACAAACGTCATGTCTAGTGAGTTAGAACACAACGTCTAGAATTCTCGAGAATAAGCCTTTGTTTGAAATTTTTATATATTTTAGTTTAAAAAGGAAAAGGGGTACTTGGTTGCTAAGATTTAGCGAGAAAAATTGGAACCCAGTGAGATAGGGCACGATTTTCTCAAAACTTCCGAACACGAGCATTGCTTTATTTTGAACCTTTGAACAAAAATGATTTTGAAACATAAACAGTGTTAAAATATGACTGTTTAAGCGAATAAAATGCGATGGAATGATAACATACAACGCGGAGTAATTATTTACAAGTGAAATGCTACACTATTGAATTGCAAATGGCAAATAAATAGAAAATAAGAATTACAATACACATAACAGTAATAATCATCGAACATGAAGTTAATAATAGTCAAAATAATTTAAAATAAAATGTATACAAGTATAATATATGTAAAATATATTTGAAATAAACAAAAGTGATTTTAAACAAGTTTTAATACAAGAAGGTTTTAAAGGATTAAAAGGAAAATATAAAAATATGAATAGATTTAAAAACATACGTACATGAAATTATGAGGAATTAATAATGTATTAAAATAAGTATCATAAAAATATTGAATCAAAGAGTATATAAAAAAAACTGTGCATAAAATCTAAATGAATCAATTTAAAAATGTATTTTACAAATAAAAAATATAAAAATAGATGAAATAATTTAAAATAATATACTAAAACGATTTCAAGAAGAAATAAATAACAAGTAAATTAAAATTGTAATAACCAATTTTGGCCCGGGGCCCATTAAGAAACCAGTACCAAAACAGTAAAAACAAAATAAACCAATAAAACAAAAGCCATTAAAAAACAATAATAATAAACCAATAAAAGTCCAGTCCATTTACAAAAAGGGGTCCATTAAACCCAAACTTAAAACCCAAACCCGAATGGCCCATTTTACAAGTAACTCAAACCCATTTACAACCTAACCTATTGACCCATTTTACATAAGCCCGAAATGGCCTAAAATCTTGAAATTTTCGGAACCCTAAGGGTTCCTTCCTGCAGCCACCGATGCCCCGACTTTTCACCTGCTCCACGCGCACCCCTCGGGCTCCTCGCGCCACTCCTGATTCCCACGCACGCGTCTCTCCACCGGCGCGCCGCATGCTCCTCGACACCAAAGACTCGCGACATCGTCGCCAACCATCATCGCGCCGACCGGACGATCGCCCACACGCCCTCGCTCATATACCCGCGCGAACAAAAAAAAACCAAAGCAGAGCAGAACACGAAGATAGAAAAATAGAAACCCATACCTTGGATGGAGGGATAAAAACCGAAAACTCGGTGAAATATGGGGGGTTCTTTTTTTTTACTTTCTTTTTCATATAATCAGGGATCGAGAGGAGAACTCAGGATCGGAAATACGGGAAGCGAAATAGAGGGAAATAGATAAGAATCTTTGTAAATCGGTTATAACCAAAACAAAGGCGAATCTTGTACCTTTAGTATTGGAGAAAGTATTGAAAATCAATGAAATCAAATATGGATCGAGGAATTAAAAAGGCAAAGAGAATATGGAAGGTTGAGAGCATTTTTCGTTATCATTTATTGTTATTTTCTTTATTTATTATTTTGCTTTACGGATCGAAAGGAAGCGGAGGACATACCTGTGGGAGTAAATCACCGAAACCTTCTCCTACTTCGTCGAAATCGGGGCTTCAAGGGATGGTTCCGGCGTTGAATGGCCTCAGTGCCCGAACTGGTGTCTCGAATCGGACCTCGGCGCGTCACTAATCACAGTCCCTGACGGGACGATGGCTTTTAAGCGAGGACTCCTTGCGGCGGCTGAGAGCAAGGGCTCGAAATAGAGGCTAAGGCCCACCTCTGTGCCTCGTCGGCCACCGAAAGTGATGGCGGTGCGACAGAACGCCAGAGAAACCCGAACGTCGGGCGAAAAGAGGAGGAAGGAGAGGGCCGCCTCTTGGATTTCCCTGTTTGAGAGAACCAAAGGGCATTTGCGGCTGCTGAGGCTAAAGAGAATGAAGGCTAAAGTTTTTTTTTTTTAAAAAACCAATTTAGGGTTTTTTCTAATGTTTAATAAACGGCGCCGTTCGCTAAAGCAGAATCTGCATATTATCCCTTAAAAGGGATAATTTCGCATCCAGTCCCCCCGCGTTCGATGCTTATTGATCGCATCCCTTTTCGTATTCTTTTTGGTTTTAAAATTTGACCCCATAATTTCAATCGCACTTCAACGTGATCCCTGCCCGCTTTTTCTTAGTTTATTGCAATTTTGGTCCTCATCGTTTTAATCTGATTCCAATTTAGTTTCCAACTTGTTTAAAAGGTTTATATATTCATTTGTCTTTTATTTTATTTTGTTATTTGTTATTATTACTATTATTATTATTTATTTCGATCTTTTTATATATCATTCTTACTAAATTATATATCGTATATTTTATTTTTTGACACCATCTTAAAATTGTTTTTTTGCGTATATTACGCACCTTTTATCTATGCACTCTTGACCCAAAATCACTTTATTAATTCCTTTCGATTATTTCATATGTCATTATTTCTAAAATCGTTTGATTCATTGATCTTTTATTATTAATGATGGATATTTAAATCGCGTAAATTATGTGACCATCACTTGCATGTATTATGGTGTTTATGAGTATTTCTATATCTTTGGCATTATCATTGTCATTATTATTTGTGTTATTATCCCACCGTCCTCATTTTTATTCATGCATGTCAATATTTTAGATTATTGATTTCAATGTCATGTATTACGTGTATTATGTTGTCATTACGCTAAATTCGTGTTACATTGCTGTTTTCCCGTGGTATAATCCCATCCATGTTTCGAATAATGCTTTTAAAACATAACCTAACTTTTTATCAATTTTATCCAAAAAACCAAAATTTTTAAAATAAGGCAATATTCTATGTTTGGAAATTTGAGAGATCGTGCCCTACGTGTTGGATTTCGGTTCTCTCGCTTGGCCAAACAAGCGAATAACCTTTTGTTATTTTGATACATGAGTCTCGTGAGCTAAGAGATGGTCATAGATCCGAAGATTAAAATTATCGTGTCCTATGTATTGGATGTGATATTTTATTCGGAACAAGAAAATCTTGATGTTCAATTAGAGAAAATCCAAAATATTTCCAAAAGAGATCGATTATTTTAAATTTTCGAACTTTCGACATTGGGGCATTAATTAATCAATTTGGTACCAATTTTGGGCGTTGCGAGGGCGCTAATCCTTCCTCGTACGTAACCGACTCCCGAACCTATTTTCTCAAATTTTCGTAGACCAAAAACATCGTTTTAGTAAATTAAAATGTTTTTATTAAAACAAAGGTGATCCGATCACACCTAATAAAAGATCGGTGGCGACTCCCTATTTTTAGTCAATTCCCGTTTTGTCAAAAAAATGGTTAAGACAGTTTGGCGACTCCACTGGGGACTGCTGAGAGTCAGGCCGTAAATTGATTGATTTTTGGCCCTTTGATTGAAAATTTGGAAAATTGTTTTGAAAAATCATGTTTCTCCTTGATGCATTTGCTTGTGCTATAGTGTCGAGTCTCGTGAAATACTTTGGCATTACATTGCATGACCATTGCGGTCACACCCTTAAGTGGGAGTGAGAAGCTACTCTTTCGTGAGGTTTTTACCTCTGTACAAGATAGTGGATCACTTTCGGGATACATCCGTACCTATGTCTTCGTGAGATTTTTATCTCCGTGCAAACCATAGGGAAATGTATTCCTCGAATCGAACTCGGTCCATATGAGCCTATAATGGGTGAGGATCGAGGAATCTGCTGGTTCAGGTACCCTTGCTTTAGAACCAAACCACATATAGAGAAACTAAGAGCCCGTTATAGGTAAAACCTTGTAAACCCTAGTTGCTACCTTAAATAGAAGTTTGATTATTTCCTGTTTATTTTAAGTTCTTTTTGTACCTGATACTTTCCTGTTGTGTTTTGCTTTTATTGCATGGCATTTCATCATAAAAAGGTGTTGATCCACATTCGGTTACTAGATAGAAAAGCTTAACATGGAAAAGGGATTTTTCGATAGAGTGGAGGATAATGCGGCCGTCCAAGCGTGGTCCTAGAGGGTACAGCAAGAAAAAGGAGATAGCCTGGCAGTAGGACATGAATCAGAGTTATGGGATTTCACCCGTATTAGTGTGGCTCAAAACGACCTGCGAGAATTGAAGGAAATATGGGACTCATGGGGGAATAAGGACAAACAACTGTTCTACCATAATTACAGTGATTTGCATTATCTGCTTGATATCAAGGTAGACGAGTACCTACTCCGAGCCATTACCCAGTTTTGGAATCCCGCCTACAGTTGCTTCACTTTCAGAATGGTGGATTTGGTGCCTACCATAGAGGAATACACAGCTTTGTTCCGATGCCCGAGACTTCAAACTGATAAGGCATATTCAAGGTTCGCCAATGTGCCGACATTCGCAAAAAGGCTAATGAACATCACAGGAATGAGCGAGCAATGGATTACGGCCCAGATCAAACAAAAAGGGGATTGTAAATGCATTCCTTGGAAACACCTGAGGGACTTTATCTTGGCGCATCCGGATAAGAAAAAGAGGGTCGACATCTTCGCTCTAAGCATCTATGGTTTGGTCATCTTCCCCAAGGCGTTAGGGCATATAGAGGATGCAGTCTCGGATTTGTTTGATAAACTTGATAAAGGAGTCACACCCGTCCCCGCAATTTTAGCCGAAACCTTCAGATCCTTGAATGCTTGCTGAAGAGCGGGCGAAGGGAGGTTCGTAGGATGCGCACAACTATTGTTATCTTGGTTTCACTGCCATTTTTGGAAGATAGAAAAGGTCTCATACAAAGTCTTTTTCGAGAACTATTCTCCTCTAGAAGAATTAGCCAGTACACTAAGGCGGGACGATCTATCCGGAGAGAAATGGATAGCAATTCTCCAAAATCTGCAAGTTAAAGATGTAGAATGGAAGGCTCCGTGGATGATCACCGACGAGATCTTGTATCGATGCGGAGGTTTCGACTGGGTTCCTTTACTCAGAATATGGGGAGCTGTCGGGTATGCCCCGTTACTAGTGATGAGACAGTATAAATCGAGGCAGTTCATACCTGCAACGTATGGATTAGCCCAATGTGAATTTTCATACAAGGATGACCACTATAAGAAGAGAGTCCGCGAAATATCAGATGCATGGACCCAAACCCGGAAAATGAAGAGACTCACCATAGGGCCAATGGTGAAACCTGATTACGATCGATGGTGGGGCCAAAGAATCAACGATAACGTTCCAAAGCCAATCCAAGGGAACGCTCGACCAATAGAAGAGCAGCTGCAAGTAATCCCATCTGAATTAGAGATTATCAAGCAAGATTTTGAGAGAAAGAGCCGGGAATTGGGTAAGAGAATAGAACAGCTAGAAGAGGAAAAGATGCAGTTGGGGTTAGATGTCGACGTCCACAAGTTTGAGGCCGAGAAACTGAAGAAAGGAAAGAATAAAGCCGAAGAGGATTTGGATAGCATAAAAACAGACTACAAGAAGCTACGCATGTCCATCAGAACTGCTGGTTTGGGCAAAACGTCAGAGCAATGGCGACAGGAAATTAAAGAAGAAAGGTCCAGAGCCGATCAGTGGGAAAGGAAATTCCAAGATGCTCAAGTACGGGAGGACACTTTGGAAAAAAGCCTGTTGGAAAGCCAAAGTGAACAAGAGAAGTTACGCGACCAAGTAGCGGAATTAGAGAGGTCACTGCATCTGCACCATAGTCACGACTCAGTAGCGGAATTAAGGGCCAGTCAGATCAAGATCAAGGAGATGAGAGGAAAGATAAGGGAGCTCGAGACCACATTACAAGATAGTAAAATTCGGGTTGAGCTCCTTGAAGCAAACAATGAGTATTGGAAGGAGCAGCTCCACTATTCTCAAGAACAGATTAGAAACAGAGACTATGTAATGGGCGAGGCCGTGACTCAAATTCGAGAGGTGGCCGATCATTTGCAAACTTTGGCGACTCGGGCTGATGCGCTAAGTCTGATGTACGAGTCAAGATCGGAGCGAGGCTAAGGTTTAGCTTGGCTTCTTAAGAAAGTTAAGGACTTAGGCATTAGGGCAAAGTCGTATATGTAATCGTCCATTCTATGAAAGGAAATTTATTTTCTAGTGAAGTTTATCTAATGGAATTGAATTGAATCAACACCTTTTCGCATTCATACATGCATTTGCATTACATCGCATACTTTAGCATCACGTCACCATAATCATTCACTAAGGCTAAAATCGTATAATCTACAGTTACGTCACCACGAATCTGGAATCACGTCATCCCTATAGGACACGTCTAAGAACTAGAGCTATGGACGCCGAACAGTTAGCCAGGTCGCAGCAAGAAGCAAGGGACCTGATGATGAGATCTCGCGAGGAATCACTAGAGCATAAGGATCAAATGGCTAAAATAATGGAGATGTTGACAGCTCTAACCAAAGGAAAAGGAATCACACAGAGTCCTGATGTTACAGAACCCCACCCAAGAGTCAATCAGGATCCGCTCTATCTTCCAGGATTCACACCACCCCATGCTCATGCAACGCAAAGAGGATATCCTCAAGAGAACCTGGTAGGCCTAGAGCAATGACCCATACCACCGACTCATTTGGGGCAGGGTGTTTACATATCGAACTCTGGAGATAATTCTGCTAATCCGATTGTTTCGGATTTGGACGATCTGATAGAAATAGCTAGGTTAAAGAGGGACGATCATGATGCTGAGAAAAAGTATAGGATCTTGGAAGAAAGACTCAAGGTGGTAGAGGGTACTGGAGTCTTCTCTGCACTAGACGCCAAAGAACTCAGTCTGGTGCCCGATCTGGTTCTGCCTCCAAAGTTTAAAACGCCAGATTTTGAAAAGTATGAGGGAACGAGATGTCCGAAGGCATATCTTATCATGTCCTGTCGAAAGATGGCTGGACACCTGAATGAGGACAAGCTGTTAATACACTGTTTCCAGTAAAACTTGATCGGATCGGCCCTCCGGTGGTATGATCAACTTAGCACAGAAAGGATCCGGTCATGGAAGGACCTAGCAACTGCATTCTGCGAACAATATAAGCATGTTTCTGATGTGGCTCCCGATCGGCTGACGCTACAAATGTTGGAAAAGAAGCCAACGGAGACCTTCAGACAATATGCTCATTGATGGAAGGACCTCTCAGTCCAAGTCGAGCCCCCACTAACTAAAAGTGAGATAACGGTCCTTTTTATCAATACCTTGAAAGTGCCATTCTACGACAAACTGGTGGGAAATGCCACAAAAGACTTCGCCGACATCGTAATATCTGGCGAACTCATTGAAAATGGCATCAAGAGCGGAAGGATGGAAGGCCCTAAAAGTTCGAAAAGGCCAGCACCTGTAAAGAAAAAAGATCCTGAAACCCATATGGTGGGAACCGGGAGCTACTACACTCCTAATCCGTATCCGACCCAACCACGACCTTAGTTTCGCCCACCACCGAACTTCTATTTTCCTTCACAAAACCCTTACTATCAAGCACCTCCCCCTTACCCCGTCTATGCCGCCGATAACCAAAGACCATTCACTATATTCTCGCCAAATACCACACCTGCCCAAAGTCAGCCCAAAAGCGAACCAAGACCAATAAAACCCAATCCTGAAAGACTTCAGTTTACCCCTATCCCTGTGTCGTATGGAGAGTTATGCCCGAAATTACTAGAAAAACAACTGATATCCCCGCACTACATGCCACCCTTGAAACCTCCATACCCAAAATGGTATGATCCTAACGCCCGTTGTATGTACCATGCCAGAAACCAAGGGCATTCTACGGAAAATTGTCTAGCATTCAAGAAAAGGGTTCAAGGTCTTATTGATGCGGGCATTTTACGATTTGATGGTATTAGTAATATGGCAGGAAATCTACTCCCCAGCCATACCGAATGGAATGTGAGTGCGGTGACACTGCAAGACAGACAGCGAGCCAAAAGTGGTGTCTCCGAGATAAAGACACCTCTAAGCAAAGTATGGGAAATAATGACTGAGAAGGGCCTGTTCGAGAAAAGTTCCAAGAAGGAAGGAGGGGGTCAGAATTTTTGTGTCTTCCATAGCATAGAAGGGCACAACATCCAGTCTTGTGGGAAATTCAAAGAGTTACTTCAGAACATGATTAATAGCAAGGAGGTCCAGATCTTCGATAAAACAGACGAGGCCGAGGAAAAGAAGTATGCGCCTCCGATGATCAACCACCAGCCATCCCTTACAGCACCGATCGACCTCTGGTGATTTATTATGAGGTCAAGAAGAAGGAGGCCGAACCAAAGATGATAATCAAAGTACCGACTCCTTTTTCTTACAAGGATGACAAAGCAGTACCATGAAAATACGGTGTCAACATCATCACACCCGAGGCTGCAACTGGAAACGTCAGCGAGGTGGGGCATTTTACCCGCAGTAGGAGGTGCTATTCCCCTGAGATGGTTGAGACAAAGAAGAAAGCCGTTGGAACGAGTCAAAAGGGAAGGCACCAATACACGAGGCCGAGGGTGAGGTTGAAATACAATCTGAACAAGAAGCCAAGAGGTCCGTGAATGAGGATGAAGCGTAGGAATTCTTAAAATTTATTAAGCACAGCGAATATAATATCGTGGAGCAACTAAACAAACAACCGCAAGAATCTCAAGATTATTATCCTCATTCTTTGAACTCGAGCCACATCGAAATGCTTTCTTGAAAGTGTTAAATCAAGCATATGTGCCAAGCGACGCATGCCGTTGAGAAACTTGATAGGTGGGTGAACAATTTAAATGCGAGATAATTTCATCTCCTTGGTGATGATGAAATACCACCAAACGGTAGGGGCTCTATTAAAGCATTGCACATTACGACCGGTTGCAAAGGCTATATAATACCGCATGTGCTTATTGACAATGGTTCGGGGCTCAATGTCATGCCGTTGGCTACACTGTCCAGGATGCCAGTCGACATGTCTTACCTGAGACCTTGTCATTCCGCGGTAAGGGCATTTGATGGAACACGGCGGGAAGTCATGAGAAAGATCGAGATTCCTCTGGAGGTGGGCCCGTGCTCATATAATGTTGAGTTCTAGGTCATGGACATCGCACCTTCATATAATTGCCTTTTAGGAAGGCCCTGGATCCATTCCGCTGGAGCAATCCCTTCATCTCTTCATTAGAAAATAAAGTTTATTATGGATAACCACTTGATCACGGTCGCTGGTGAAGAAGACATCGTCGCATCACTCTCTACCGACGCGCCCTACATCGAGGCAAACAAAGATGCACCAGAATGCTCATTCCGTTCCTTCGAATTTATCAATGCTACATTTGTCGCCGAAGGAGACAGGGCTCCCACACCCAAATTGTCAAGAAACACCAAGATGGGAATCAAGTTGACTGTAGGAAAAGGCGCCGGGGCAGGGAAAGGTTTAGGAAGACACCAACAAGGGATAGCTAGAGCGCTAAACCCGGTACACCACAAGGCTCAATACGGCTTAGGGTTCAAACCTGATGGACGACAAAGAAGGAAACAGTTGCAGAAAGATCAGGGAAAGAGGATTGCAAGAGCCTCAGGTCGGGAAGTAGAATGGGAGCCCATGACGTACCCGCCCTTATCGAAAACTTTTACGTCCGCAGGAATGGTGTACCCAGAGGGAGATGTTTCACGGAACATGCTGCTATTAGTTGAAAAGGATTTTCAGAACTTCAGCATAAACGTCATTGACAAAGCGGGTATACGATGGAAAGCATTTCACAAATACGCCCTGGTCCTCCTGGATTTGTTTTGAACAATTGGACCGCTGAGGACCTCCTTGTAATTTCTAGGGCCCCTCCAAAGTAATCCTCAATGACAACTTCCTGTATACCCCTAAGTTGTAGGGGAATCTGTTATAAGAGTTTGTGTTGGCTGTTTAGCATTTAAATGAACAATCAATGAAGATGCATTTTGTCATTGTCTCTCATTCTCATTGGCCTCATATTTATTCCCTCTTCTCATAGCCTGTCTTTATATATATTTCATGTCATGCCATAGAATCACATTTGTAGGTTCTAATACCTCGATGTTCCTCTATAGTTTCTTTTCCATTTACCTTTCAGGTGCTCAGATATCGACGACATGAACAATCTCGTTACTGAGCCTGAAGTCGACTTTGAGCAAGCTATTTGTTTAGGAGAATCTAAAGCTGACGAGAATGCTGAAGATTATGTCTCAACCCCTGACTTGCTAAGGATGATAGAACAGGAAGATAAACAGATACTCCCCCACCAAGAATCTGTTGAGACGGTGAACCTGAGAAATGAAGAAAAGAGGCAAGAAGTGAAAATATGGACCTCCATCTCAGAGCACACCAAGCATGAATTGATCACCCTGCTTCACGAATACAAAGATGTATTTGCATGGTCATATCAGGACATGCCAGGATTGAGCGAAGATATAGTGGCCCATAGGCTCCCACCTGAAGCGAGAATGCAAGCTCTATCAGCAGGCTAAGACGAATGAGACCGAAATGCTCTTAAAGATAAAAGAAGAAGTCAAAAAACAATCCGATGCCGGTTTCTTACAAGTCTCTAAATATCCGGAGTGGGTAGCTAATATAGTCCCAGTACCAAAGAAGGACGGTAAGGTGCGAATGTGTGTGGACTATCGCGATCTGAACCGAGCAAGCCCTAAGGATAATTTTCCCTGCCGCACATCGACACATTGGTGGATAACACGGCGAAACATTCATTTTTTTTTCATGGATGGGTTTTCGGGTTATAACCAAATAAAGATGGCCACTGAGGATATGGAAAAAACTACATTCGTGACGATGGGGGAACCTTCTGCTACAAGGTGATGCCGTTCAGCTTAAAAAATGCTGGGGCAACATATCAGAGGGCAATGGTGATGCTGTTTCATGACATGATGCACAAAGAAATAGAAGTTTATGTCGACGATATGATTGCCAAATCTCGGGGAGAAAGAGAGCATGTGGGGAACCTCAGGAAATTGTTTGAAAGACTGAGAAAGTTTCAGCCAAAGCTTAATCCAGCTAAGTGCACATTTGGAGCAACCTCGGGGAAGTTACTGGGCTTCATCGTCAGCAAGAGAGGTATCGAAGTTGATCCAGACAAGATAAAGGCCATACAAGAATTACCACCTCCACGGACACAAAAGGAAGTCAGAGGGTTTCTAGGGAGATTAAACTATATCGCTCGGTTTATTGCTCAGCTTACCAACCAATGCGACCCAATTTTTCGACTCCTGCGAAAACGCAATTCTGGGGAATGGAACGAAGAATGCCAAGCTACTTTCGACAAGATAAAATAATATTTGTCTAACCCCCCGGTGCTAGTACCGCCAACTCCTAGGAGGCCGCTAATATTGTATCTGAATGTGTTCAAAAATTCATTGGGTTGTGTGCTAGGGCAATATGATGAGTCAGGAAGAAGAGAGAAGGCGATCTATTACCTCAGCAAGAAGTTCACAGAGTATGAAGCAAAATATCCGTCAATTGAAAAATTCTGTTATGCTCTAGTCTGGGCAGCTCGAAGGCTTAGACAATATATGTTGTATCATACGACGTGGCTAATCTCAAAGCTAGACCCAATAAAGTACATGATAGAAACACCTGCACTCTCAGGAAGAATGGCACGATGGCAGATCCTGCTATCGGAGTATGACATCGTTTATGTGAACCAAAAGTCGATAAAAGGGAGCGCGATAGCAGACTTCCTAGCAGCCCGAACTACAGAGAAATACGAGCCATTAAGATTTGACTTCCCGGATGAAGACTTGATGTGTATCACAGAAAAAGAATATGAATCGTCAAAAGAGGAGTCATGGAAGATGAGTTTTGATGGGGCATCAAATGTATTAGGGCATGGGATTGGAGCAATCTTAGTGTCACCGGAAGGGAATCACTATCCATTCACTGCCAAATTAAATTTCTTCTGCACCAATAACATAGCAGAATATGAGGCGTGCGTCATGGGACTTCGCGCAGCTATCGAACGAGACATCAAAGTCCTAAAGGTATCTGGAGATTCAGCATTGGTGATTTACCAAATCCGTGGAGATTGGGAAGTAAGAGACTCAAAGATGGTCAAATATCACGATCTTGTCGTGGATTTGGTCAAAGAATTCCAGGAAGTGACCTTTAATTACCTCCCACAAGAAGAAAACCAATTGGCTGACGCTCTGGCCACTTTGGCTTCGATGTTCAAAGCAAATTGAGAAGCGAAAATAATGCCACTCCAGATGAGCATATACGAAGCCCCGGCGCATTGTTTTAGCATTGAAAAAGAGACGGACGGACTGCCATGGTTCCACGATATCTTAGAATATGTCAAGAATCAAAGATATCCTGAGCAAGCAAATGAGAATGACAAAAGAACAATCAGAAAAATGGCAGCGGGATTTGTTCTTGATGGAGACATCCTATACAAAAGAGGAAAGGATCAAGTGCTTCTGAGGTGCGTGGATAATATTAAAGCCAGAAAGATACTTGAAGAGGTCCATGAAGGAATTTGTGGAACGCATGCTAATGGTTTCACTATGGCCAGGAAAATAATGAGACTCGGTTATTATCGGTCGACGATGGAAAGCGATCGCATCGATTCACGCACGAAAGTGTCACAAATGTCAAATCTACTGGCGATAAAATTCATGCAGCACCTTCGCCCCTTCATGTCATGACTTCTCCATGGCCTTTTTCTATGTGGGGCATAGATGCTATAGGGCCAATTTCCCCAAAAGCTTCTAATGGGCATCGATTCATTTTTGTGGTCATAGATTATTTCACGAAGTGGGTAGAAGCCGCTTCGTTCGCTAATGTGACAAAGACCATAGTTTGCAAGTTCTTAAAAAGGGAGATCATATGTCGATACGGTTTGCCTGAGAAAATCATCTGAAGAACAAGATGATGAAGGAAGTGTGTGAACAATTTCAAATAAAGTATCACAATTCCTCACCCTATCGCCCGAAGATGAATGGAGCGGTAGAAGCGGCTAACAAAAACATTAAAAGGATTATTGGAAAGATGACTGAGACATATAAAGATTGGCACGAGAAACTCTCGTTTGCCCTATATGCATATCGCACATGTGTTCGGACCTCTACAGGGGCAACTCCTTTCTCCCTAGTCTATGGGATGGAAGTTGTGCTACCCGTCGAGGTCGAGATCCCCTCTTTGCGAGTCTTAATGGAGTCAAAACTAGAAGAATCAGAATGGGTGCAAGCTCGATATGACCAACTAAATTTGATCGAAGAAAAACGCTTGAAAGCAATCTGTCATGGGCAGATGTACCAGAAGAGAATGATCACGGCCCATGACAAGAAGATACGGCCAAGGGAATTTCGCGAAGGAGAACTCGTGTTGAGAAAGATTCTCCCAATACAAAAAGACATTCGAGGAAAATGGGCACCGAATTGGGAAGGACCTTATGTCGTAAAGAAGGCTTTCTCTGGTGGAGCTTTGATTTTCACAGAGATGGATGGGAAAGAGGTATCGAATCCAGTAAACTCAGATGTCGTGAAGAAGTACTATGCCTAAAAAAAAAGATGAGAAAAGAAAAAAGAAAAGATCAAGATGAAAACCTAAAAGGGCGTCCTGATTTAAAAAAAAAAATCAGGATGAAAACCCGAAAAGGGCGTCTTGATAAACAAAATTGGGATAAAAACCTGAAAAGGCGTCCTAACGAAGGGGGTTCGCACATAAAGAGCAAGGGCGATTCGAACAAGGAGTCAGGGGGCCAGATTATAATATTTGAAGCGGACTCGGAAGCTCAGGATCTTCTACGTAAGAAGCTTCACTCGAAGAGATTCAGGATAAAGGAACATGGAGAAGTTCATGCGTTGGATATCTAGAGCATTTGTGACACTTGGATCTACTTTCTTTTTATGTTTTCCTTATCGAATCATTCTTGTCAATTTTCTTTGCTTGTTGATTCGAAATAAATACGAACGTAAGGCATTTCCTTCATACCTAATTGGCTATTCTCATGCATCTCGTGTTTGGTTCATTTAAATGGTAAATAGTGAAATTACATACTCTAAACAAAAGGAACGTTGAGCATTACCTGGATGAGAACCTGGTTAGTACAAGAGCCTCAAAGCAAGGACAAAAGTTCAACAAGAGGGCAAAATGGGTGATATACGGGAAGTGCAGACTATTCGTAAAACTTGAGGACGAAACCTGAAAGAAAAGTCAAGAATCGAAGCAATGAATACAAGTCATCATGAAAGTCGTAACGAAAAGAGATACATGACAAATAAACCAAGAGCGCATGGCATAATCGTTTAGGCATAAAAGCATTTAAGACAAACACATGCATATCATGATAACATCACGCGTGACACATACAGGTATACCAGTAAAGCAAGAAGTTTTAACGATAACTGCGCCTAACCAAGGAGAAAGAAGATATCCGAGTTCCACCAGATACGCTTTCAATTACTGTTGTTCAAAAATCAACTCATAATACGAGAGGTGAGTTGGGCCTCGAGACACGCTGAGGTATTTAATTTCTGTCTTTCAATTTCTTTTCAAAAATCAACTCGTAACACGAGAGGTGAGTTGGGCCTCGGAACATGCCAAGGTATTTAATTTCTGTCTTTAAATTTCTGTTCAAAAAAATCAACTCATAACACGAGAGGTGAGTTGGGCCTCGGGGCACGCCGAGGTATTTAATTTCTGTCGTTAAATTTCTGCTCAAAAATCAACTCGTAACACGAGAGGTGAGTTGGGCCTCGGGACACGCCGAAGTATTTAATTTCTGTCTTTAAATTTCTACTCAAAAATCAACTCATAATACGAGAGGTGAGTTGGGCCCCGGGACACGCCGAGGTATTTATTTTCTGTCTTTCAATTTCTATTTAAAAATCAACTCATAACATAAGCGTTGAGTTGAGCCTCAGGTCACATGCCGAGATATTTTAAAATTCTGTCTTTAAATTTCTTAAAAAAAAAAAAGGAGAAGGGAAGAAGAAGAAGAAGAAAAAGGGAAAGTCAACTCAAATTGCAGATTCATTTTCTCAAAGTCCCAGTGGAGTGGTTGATAGATTGAAGCTACAAATCTCTTCGTGTCGTGAAGTCATGTCGGGGCAAGTTAAAAGAGAACAAGATTGAGGAAAAGCGAATTGAAGCTACGGGTCATGTCACGCGGAAGCAGTGGTGGAGTGGATCAAAGCAACAGGGTTTGAAGATGTTTGAGGAAGAAAAGCACCCGAAGAATCTATACTTGGCCGAGACCGGGCAAAATTGGTTCTTCTTTCGTCTTTGCTCTATTCTCGTTTCACGACAATGAGCAAAGAGGGGCAGTTGTAATAACCAATTTTGGCCCGGAGCCCATTAAGAAACCAGTACCAAAACAGTAAAAACAAAATAAACCAATAAAACAAAAGCCATTAAAAAAAATAATAAACCAATAAAAGTCCAGTCCATTTACAAAAAGGGGTCCATTAAACCCAAACTTAAAACCCAAACCCGAATGGCCCATTTTATAAGTAACTCAAACCCATTTACAATCTAACCCATTGACCCATTTTATATAAGCCCGAAATGGCCTAAAATCTTGAAATTTTAGGAACCCCAAGGGTTCCTTCCTGCAGCCACCGATGCCCCGACTTTTCACCTGCTCCACGCGCGCCCCTCGGGCTCCTCGCGCCACTCCAGATTCCCACGCACGCGTCTCTCCACCAGCGCCTGCCCGCATGCTCCTGACACCAGCACTCGCACACTATCGCCAACCACTGTCGCACCTCGACCAGACGACCGTCCACACGCCCTCGCCCATACCCTGCAACGAACAAAAAAAAAACCAAAGCAGAGTAGAACACGAAGATAGAAAAATAGAAACTCATACCTTGGATGGAGGGATAAAAACCGAAAACTCGATGAAATATAGGGGGTTCTTTTTTTTTACTTTCTTTTTCATATAATCAGGGATCGAGAGGAGAACTCAGGATCGAAAATACGAGAAGCGAAATAGAGGGAAATAGATAAGAATCTTTGTAAATCGGTTATAACCAAAACCGAAGCGAATCTTGTACCTTTAGTATTGGAGAAAGCATTGAAAATCAACAGAAATCAAATACAGATCAGGAATTAAAAAGGCAAAGAGAATATGAAGGTTGAGAGCATTTTCTGTTATCATTTAATGTTATTTTCTTTATTTATTATTTTGCTTTACGGATCGAAAGGAAGCGGAGGACATACCTGTGGGAGTAAATCACCGAAACCTTCCCCTACTTCGTCGAAATCGGGGCTTCAGGGGATGGTTCCGGTGTTGAATGGCCTCAGTGCCCGAACTGGTGTCTCGAATTGGACCTCGGCGCGTCACTAATCACAGTCCCTGACGGGACGATGGCTTTTAAGCGAGGACTCTTTGCGGCGGCTGAGAGCAAGGGCTCGAAATAGAGGCTAAGGCCCACCTCTGTGCCTCGTCGGCCACCGAAAGCGATGGCGGTGCGACAGAACGCCAGAGAAACCCAAACATCGGGCGAAAAGAGGAGGAAGGAGAAGGCCGCCTCTTGGATTTCCCTGTTTGAGAGAACCAAAGGGGATGTGCGGCTGCTGAGGCTAAAGAGAATGAAGGCTAAAGTTTTTTTTAAAAAAAACCAATTTAGGGTTTTTTCTAATGTTTAATAAACGGCGCCGTTCGCTAAAGCAAAATCTGCATATTATCCCTTAAAAGGGATAATTTCGCATCCAGTCCCCCCGCGTTCGATGCTTATTGATCGCATCCTTTTCGTATTCTTTTTGGTTTTAAAATTTGACCCCATAATTTCAATCGCACTTCAACGTGATCCCTGCCTGCTTTTTCTTGGTTTATTGCAATTTTGGTCCTCATCGTTTTAATCTGATTCCAATTTAGTTTCCAACTTGTTTAAAAGATTTATATATTCATTTGTCTTTTATTTTATTTTGTTATTTGTAATTATTACTATTATTATTATTTATTTCGATCTTTTTATATATCATTCTTACTAAATTATATATCGTATATTTTATTTTTTGACACCATCTTAAAATTGTTTTTTTGCGTATATTACGTACCTTTTATCTATGCATTCTTGACCCAAAATCACTTTATTAATTTCTTTCGATTATTTCATATGTCATTATTTCTAAAATCGTTTGATTCATTGATCTTTTATTATTAATGATGGATATTTAAATCGCGTAAATTATGTGACCATCACTTGCATGTATTATGGTGTTTATGAGTATTTCTATATCTTTGGCATTATCATTGTCATTATTATTTGTGTTATTATCCCACCGTCCTCATTTTTATTCATGCATGTCAATATTTTAGATTATTGATTTCAATGTCATGTATTACGTGTATTATGTTGTCATTACGCTAAATTCGTGTTACATTGCCGTTTTCCCATGGTATAATCCCATCCAAGTTTCGAATAATGCTTTTAAAACATAACCTAACTTTTTATCAATTTTATCCAAAAAACCAAAATTTTCAAAATAAGGCAATATTCTATGTTTGGAAATTTGAGAGATCGTGCCTTACGTGTTGGGTTTCGGTTCTCTCGCTTGGCCAAACAAGCGAATAACCTTTTGTTATTTTGATACATGAGTCTCGTGAGCTAAGAGATGATCATAGATCCAAAGATTAAAATTATCGTGCCCTATGTACTGGATGTGATATTTTATTCGGAACAAGAAAATCTTGATGTTCAATTCGAGAAAATCCAAAATATTTCCAAAAGAGATCGATTATTTTAAATTTTCGAACTTTCGACATTGGGACATTAATTAATCAGTTTGGTACCAATTTTGGGCGTTGCGATCCTTCCTCGTACGTAACCGACTCCCGAACCTATTTTCTCAAATTTTCGTAGACCAAAAACATCGTTTTAGTAAATCAAAATGTTTTTATTAAAACAAAGGTGATCCGATCACACCTAATAAAAGATCGGTGGTGACTCCCTATTTTTAGTCGATTCCCGTTTTGTCAAAAAAATGGTTAAGACAAAAATAATAAAAGGATTACATAAATTAAAATATTATAGGTTCAATTGAAATAAATTCAAAATCCAACAAACAATTTAAAAACTAATAAAGTCAATAAATTAAACCTAAGGACCAGAATGATAGACGCCCTGATGAATAGGGACTAAAAGTGCAAATATTCAAGTCTACTAAACGCAACGTTTAAAAGTGGACGACATTAGAATGATGTACAAAGTTCAGGTGAAAATTTAAAGATTTAAAGAACGTCTAAATGACCTAATGAGATTGCGACGAAACAGGGAAGGATTGAATGTGAAATATTCCCTCAGAGACCGAAACACGCGGATCTTGGCCGCATTCGAGTCGGGTCATTGGGTATTGGCCAATACGGCACCGTTTTGGAACCACTGAATCAGGCTCCAAACGGTGCCATTTCAGACTAACTATAAGAACAAAAATAAACCCTAGATTACCTATACTCAGCCATTCTGAAAACGAAAAAGTAAAAAACAAAAAAACGAAAAGCCTTCATTCCCCTTCTCAGCCGCCGCCAGGGATTTTCCCTCAAACACTATTACTCCACCAGAAATGGTGGTTAGCGACGCACAGAGGTCTGACTTAGTACCAAGGTTCAAGCAATAACACCATGTCAATGCCGAAATCCTCTCCAGAAGCCCTGATTTCGACGAAGGAGGAGAAGATTCCAGCGATCTATTAACGAAGGTATATCTATCCCTTTCTTTTTATTTATTGCCTCATGCTAATAAAACAAGAAAAAGAAAATCAGAAAATAGCCTAGATCGAAGAAAAGAAAATTTCAATTACCTTCCAAAAACTAGTTTCCAGTTGCATTTCTGTATATTCTATCTGCGTAAAAAAAAGGTGTTCGTAAAAAAAAAATGTTACAATGTTTCTTCTGACTTTTATAGCCGAATGTTGAAAATAAAAATTGAAAAATAAAAATACAGCAGTTTTTCTTTTTTTATTTTTCTTGCTGTTGTTTGTTTGTCTTCTTTCTTTGTGCAGGTACGGGCGCAGACGTGGCGTACGAAGGCTCGCTGGAGGTACGGAGGCTGCGGAGGCGTGCGTGGTGGCACACGTAGAGGCACGCGCGCAGCGCTGTTAGGGTTAGGGGCTAGGGTTTTCTGAAGGTTTTTAGATTCTGGGCTTATATTTGGGTAGTGTAAATTGGGCTTAATGTTTCGGGCTCGGGTTTAGGCCTGCTGTTTTTTGTAATGGACTGATAGACTGTTTTGGGTTTTGGTTTTTATTATTTATTTATTTTGTTTTAATTTTGGTTATGGTATGGGCCCGGGCAGATTGGGCTGATTACAGCTGCCCCTCTTTGCTCATTGTCGTGTAACGGGAATGGAGCAAAAGACTTTAAAAGAGCCAAATTTGCCCGGTCTCGCCGAGTCCAGACTTCTTTCAGTGCTTTTCTCCTTCGAGTAGCTTCATTCCATCCCACTGCATCTTCAGGGGCATAAGAACTAGTGCTTCGATCTAATTCAAGGAAATTAGACTTGTAGCTTCAATCTGCTCTGCCGCAACTTTAGGGAGATGAGATTTGCTATCTTCAGTCTACTCTACTTCAACTTTAGGGAGATAAGACTTGTATGGTAAATTTAATCTGACCTACTGCAACTTCAGAGGTGTAGGATTCGTCGTTTTAATCCGCTCCACTGCAACTTCAGGGAGATAGGATTAACTGTCTTCAGTCTGCTCCACTGCAACTTCAGGGAGATAAGACTTGTTTTGATCCGCTCTACTACAACTTTAGAAAGATAAGATTTGTAATACATAACTTCAATCTGTTCCACTGCAACTTCAGGGAAATAAGGTTTGCTGTCCTCAGTCTACTCCGCTGCAACTCCAGGGAGATGAGACTTTCTATGGTAAATCCAATCCGACCTACTGCAACTTCAGAGGTGTATGATTCGTCGTTTTAATCCGTTCCACTGTAACTTTAGGGAGATAGGATTAACTGTCTTCAGTCTGCTCCACCGCAACTTCAGGGAGATAAGATTTGTGACTTCAACCTGCTCCACTACAACTTCAGGGAGATAAGGTCTGTTTTGATCTACTCTACTGCAACTTCGGAGAGATAAGATCTGTAATCTATGACTTCAATCTGTTCCACTACAATTTCAGGGAAATAAGATTCGTCGTGGTGGATTTGATCCGACCTACTGTAACTTCAGAGGTATAGGACCTGTGGATTCGTCGATCTTGTTACACCATCCTCTAGGGAACATGACCTGTAGAATCGATTTATGAAATTATGCTTATGCATAATGATTAGGATGCCATGATCGGAATGAATCAAATGCTCCTAGCTAAATGTATTATGGATGACATTTGCATGAATGCAGAATGTTATGGGAATGATCCTTTGTAGAATGATTAGGATGCAATGATCAGATTGAATCGAATGCTCCTATGTAATAGCCCAAATTTCAGTGATGTCAAAAATAATGGTTCGAGATCACCAAATCTGACAAATGAACTCGTAGACTATATTATTTAATATTTACGAGCCAAATGTAGCTTTTAAAATATTTTTAAAATAGTAAATTGTGTTTTATAAAGATTTATTTGGTCAATAAATCGAGAAAAAGAGGTATCGAGATCTCGGTGTTATAAATCGAGTCATAAATATTTTTATGAATATTTACGGAATGTCAATAAGGTATTATTAAAATTCCGTTAGAAAATTTTGACGTTTGGGTGGTTAATTAAATAAAAAGGACTAAATTGAAAAGTGTATAAAAGTTGCTAGAAGGATTAAATAGCTTAATTGTCAAATGAGGAAGGACCTAAAGTGAAAATAAGCCCAAAGAAGATATTTTGGGCGGCAATAGCTGAGAAAAATCAGGAAATGGGTGAAATAAGGGCAAATTTGGAAAATTGCCAAAATTAGTTAAATAAGTATGGGACCAAATTGGAATATCTAGAATTCTCTTCATTTCTCTTCATTTTCTTCAGCTGAAAAACAGCCATGGGAGAGAGTTCAAGCTGGTTTTCATACTCAAGCTTCATGTAAGTTTAATTCTTGCTTTCTTCTTGAAATTTCTATGTTTATAGACTTTTACAATTGGTTTTTGATTCATTAGTTTTTGATTCTATGGCTAATTTTTAAAGTTGATGTGGATTAGTGCTAGAATAATATGATGAATAAATATTGAATTGAAGCTTTAATTTTGTTATATGATGATTTTATCAAGTGAAATTGATGGAAATTGGTTTTAGGACCTAATTGTGAAAGAGTTGAAATTAAGGCCTAGCATTAAAATTCTGATTTTCAAAGGTTATGAAGTAGTTTAAAATGATAGAGAAAAGTACTAAATGAGAAAATTAGCTCAATTGAGGGGTTAATTGAGCAAGGATTGAATTGTATGAAATGTGGAATTTGAGACAAAATAGAAATCAACATGTTATACTAAAACAGTTTTGGACAGCAGCAATTGTCTAACTTTGAAAAATCACCAAAAATTGTAGAAATTGAATTAGAAGTTGAGTGTGATATGGAATTAAAGCTTGTTGAGTCTATTTTCATATAAAAGAAACATAGCAAGCAAAGGAAGTCTACATATTGAGATATTTAAATTTTGGTAAGACTGGTTTAGAATAACTTCGTGATCCCCTGTTCTTACTTTAGAAATTCACTAAAAATTGTACAAAAATAATTATGAGTTATAATTTATATGTTTCTATTCCTTAGTGAGCCTATTTTCATTAGAAATAATTGGAAACACTATATGAAAATCGTACTATGAGATAATTTATTTTTAGTGAAGAGAGGTCAGAGCTGTCAGACTGTGTAACAGGGGAGAATTTAACTAATAAACTGTACTAATTGGCCAGACCAAAAACTCTGGAAAGATTATGATAATAAGATATATGAGTCTAGTTTCAAATAAAATTAATGGATCTTAATTTGGAGTTCTGTAGCTCAAGATAAAAATAACTTAGTGACTATGACACGGATGGACAGCTTGAATATTCACATAAGTAAATAGTGAAAATTATAGATAATGTTACTTACAAGTGTTTTATTTATACTAAGGATGTGGATGGAGAGGAGGAGGAAAAATAATATATGAACAACTTTTGTATAAATTGATCACATGCTCGATTATAAATTATAAATGTTGAATTAGAAATGATATAATGTTTTATTTGGAATGTTTGTTATGAAATTATGATTATCGTTATAATACAAAAATTGAACTTGTAAATTTATATGGCTAAATTTTAGTGATCATTTGTTAATTTTATGAACTTCATGATGTGTTATTTCATATGTAATGATGATAAAATCATGAATAATGTAAAAGTATGAAAATTGAATAAATGATCAAATTGAGCACTTTAGTTCAGTGACAAGTAAAAAATGATAAGTGATAGCTTCGGCTACACTTATCTGATCAAGGAAAAGTAAAAGTGATAAGTGATAACTTCGGTTACACTTATCTGATCAAGGAAAAGTGAAAGCGATAAGTGATAGCTTCGGTTACACTTATCTGATCAAGGACAAGTGAAAGTGAAAAGTGGTAGCTCGCTGCACCGATCGATGAAAATGGTAGCTCGGCACACGATCGGTGAAAAGTGGTAGCTCGGCTACGATCGATGAAAAGTGGTAGCCGGCCACCGATCAGCGAAAAGTGGTAGCTCCGGCTACCTGATCAGTGAATAGTGCTAGCTTCGGCTACAAGTGACAAGTGATTTCTGTGTAAGACCATATCTGGGATATGGCATCGGTGTGATATGTGTTTAAGATGTAAGATCATGGCTGAACTATGGCATTCTAGTGAAAAGACCATAGCTATATTATGGCATCAGTGATTATCAGTGAAATTCAGTGCATACCGGTGCAGACCAATTCCGTAAGACGTTCACTGATTTGACAAAGTTTGGTAAGTGTTACATAGAATTATATGATATAAGAAAATACGAGTTGATGACTTGTATATGTTATTTGAGTTCATAATGTGGAAAGTAAATGCATGTGGGAATTTGAGATGATGATATCGGTACATGGAATCTATTGGTGGATACGTACATCCAAATTTAAATGATAGATTTTAGTGAACATTGAAATTGGACTCAATAAGTGATTTGTCAATGTAAATTGTGATTGGCAGGAAGAGTTAGTGAGTTGTGTGTCTATGAATTGTTACACGTATTTGTCTGAAATACGAGGAAATGGTGGTGCTTGATACATGGAAATATGAGATTGTGATACATCCTATAAAAATATGGAATATGTTTGATAAATGTATTTATTCATAATTATAGAACTGTACACCTCAAGTGTACTATTTGTGTAAAGATAATTATTTCAAATTATCTGTAAGTGTTCTGTACTTTTTGGTAATGCCTCGTACCCTGTTCCGGCGTCAAATACGGGTAAGTGGTGTTACATCCTAACTATCTGTGTTTTGCACGAATGCAGAATTTTATGATAATGATCCTTTTTTAAACGCTTTGGATTGACATTTGCTCATTGTTCTTCCAGGTTGTATCCCTGACGTAATATCATGTCTATTTGTCTGATCGATATTTTTGACAGAAAGTCTGAAGAAATGACCACTGTTTAGAATTTCCTTCTCAAATATTTCCAACCCTTAGCCTTGGTGAGTTCTAAATAAAAGTCCTGCTTCAGGTTCTCATATTATTTAGAAGTTTTCAAAGTGACATGCAAAACTCCTTTTGCGAAAGTATTATCAGTCCATTAATCATTACTTCAATACAAAATGCTTGAAAATAATCATAAATGATGGACAAAATGGAATTTTTCAGAAACGAAATCTGAAAAGAATAAGTTAATTGAAAGAAACAAACATTGCTGGAATACAAAATGATTAGGGGACAAGATAGGTGCCCCGGATATCGTAGCCTGAGCTTCTTTGTACGGACTTTTTGAAGACCATTTTAAGCTCAATATGTGTTTAGGAGGTCGAGAGTACTCTTTTGACGATCCAAGACGTAACATCTCTCCTCTTTCTTAATTCAGAAATGGCAAGATTACCGCATGCCCCATCGTTGATTGCAATTGGAGCCACCCTTTTCGGGTTTTTGACTCAAAACCCATTTGGTCTTAAGGTGCCCTTTGCGAGTTTTCGCCTTTGCCTCTCCGTTTTTCTTTTTTTTTTCTTTTTTTTTTAGAGAATGTCTCAAAGCGCCTTTTGTGGGTTTTCACTTTGGCCTCTTTTCCTCTTTAAGTATAGTACTTCTTGACTGAATTCGAATTTATAGAATTGGGTAAGTTTTTCCCATCCATCTCAGCCAAGATCAGTGCTCCTCTGGAGAAAGTCATTTTCACTACATAAGGTCCTTCCCAATTTGGCATCTATTTCCCTTTGAAATCTTTTTGCATGGGGAGGATCTTTTTCAAAACCAAGACTCCCTCGTGAAATTCTCTTGGGCAAATCTTTTTGTCATAAGCCCGCATCATTCTTTTTTGGTACATCTGACCATGACGGATAGCCTTTAGCCTTTTTTCCTCAATCAAGTTCAACTGGTCGTATCGAGACTGGATCCATTCGGCTTCATCTAACTTTAGCTTTGACAAGACTCGAAGAGAAGTAATTTCAACTTCGATGGGTAACACTGCCTCCATTCTATAAACCAATGAGAAAAGGGTTGCCCCGGTAGAGGTCCTGACTGATGTTCGATAAGAATAGAGAGCAAATGGTAGTTTCTCATGCCAATCTTTATAGGTTTCAACCATTTTCCCCACAATTATCTTAATGTTTTTGTTGGCTGCTTCCACTGCACCATTCATTTTTGGACGATACGGTGACGAATTGTGATGTCTGATTTTGAATTGACTACAGGCCTCCAAGATCGTGCTGTTGTTCAAATTTAATGCATTGTCGGATATGATCCTCTCAGGTATTCCGTATCGACATATTATTTCCTTTTTTAGGAATTTGTTGACTGCCGATTTAGTTATACTGGCATATGAGGCAGCCTCTACCCACTTGGTGAAATAGTCGATGACTACAAAGATGAACCGATGCCCATTGGAAGTTTTTGGAGAGATCGGCCCGATGACATCTATGCCCCACATAGAGAAAGGCCATGGGGAAGTCAAACATGCATAGGCGAAGAAGGCACATGAATTTTGTCTCCATAGATATGGCATTTGTGACATGTTTTAGCATAATTGATGCAGTCTCCTTCCATGGTAGACATATAGTATCCGAATCTCATAATTTGTCTAGCCATTGTGAAACCATTGGTATGTATTCCATAAACACCCTCGTGGACTTCTTCCAGAATTTTCTTAGCTTCAACAGCATCCACACATCTCAACAGTACCTGATCCTTCCTTCTTTTATACAGAATCTCCTCGTCTAAGACATAGTCACAGGCTAGTCTTCTCAACGTCCTCTTATCATTCTCGATCGCTCGTTCAGGATATTCACGATTTCTCACGTATCACAATATATCTTGGTACCAGGGGTGATCATCCCTTTCTTCTTCCTTCACATTGTAACAATGAGCTAGGGCCTCGTAAATACTCATTTGAATGGGTTTTACATCCTCTTGTTTGTTCACTTTAATCATGGAAGCCAAAGTAGCCAAAGCATCAACCATTTGGTTTTCGTCTCGCGGGAGATAATTGAAAGTAATGTCATCAAACACTTTAATTAACCCCAAAACTATCCTTTAATAATTGATCAATTTGGGGTCTCTTGTCTCTCATTTACCTTTCAGTTGGTAGATCACCAATGCAGAATCTCCATATACTTTCAGCACTTTGATTTCGCGCTCCATGGCTACCCGGAGTCCCATGATACACGATTCATATTCTGCCATATTATTTGTACAATCGAAATCCAATTTGCAAGTGAAGGGATAATGATCTCCATTTGAGGACACTAACACTGCCCCAATTCCATTACCGACAGCATTTGATACTCTGTCAAAATTTAGCTTCTAAAGATGATCATTTAGGGTGTCTTCCTTCACAGCCGCTACATACATTAGGTCCTCGTTGGGGAAATCGAAATTCAATGGCTCATAATCCTCTAAAGCTCTGCTAGCTAGAAAATCTGCTGTTGCGCTCTCTTTCACAGCTTTTTGATTCATATAGACGATGTCAAATTCAGAAAGTAGGATTTGCCATCTGGCTATCCTTCCATTTAAAGCAATTGACTCCATCATATACTTTAGAGGATCCAATTTCGATATCAACCAAGTCGTATGGTACAACAGGTATTGTCTCAACCTTCGAGTTGTCCAAATCAAAGCACAACACAATTTCTCAACTGGTGAGTATCTCATCTCACACTCAGTGAATTTTTTACTAAGGTAATATATTGCTTTTTCTCTTCGTCCTGACTCGTCATGTTTACCCAGCACACATCTAATGGAGTTGTTAAATACTATCAAATACAATATTAATAGCCTATCTGGGCGTAGAGGAGACAATACTGTAGGACTTGACAAATACTATTTGACCCTATCAAAAGCATTCTGACATTCATCATCCCACACGCCTGGATTGCGTTTCTTCAAAAGACGAAATATGGGATCACATTTTTCAGTCAATTGTGAAATGAAACGAGCAATGTAATTTAACCTTCCCAAGAAACCTCGGACTTCTTTTTAAATATGCGGTCTGAGGCAATTCTTGTATAGCTCGGACCTTGTCAGAGTCAATCTCGATTCCCTTCTTGCTGACTATGAAGCCCAGCAATTTTCTAGATCTAACTCCAAATGTACATTTTATTGGATTGAGTTTTAATTGGAATTTTCTCAACCTCAGGAACAGTTTCCTCAAAACTCGGATGTGTTCCTCTTCTGTTCTAGACTTCACAATCATATCATCAACATAAACTTCAATTTCTTTATGCATCATATCATGGAACAAAGTTACCATGGCCCTCTGGTATGTAGCTCTTGAGTTTTTCAACCCAAACGGCATCACTTTATAATAGAATTTACCCCATAATGTAATGAAGGTAGTTTTTCTCATGTCTTGATGATGCATCTTTATCTGATTGTACCCCGAGAACCCATCCATAAATAAAAACAACGAATAGCCTACCATATTATCTACTAGAGTATCAATGTGGGGTAACGGAAAATTATCCTTTGGGCTAGCCTTATTTAGGTCTCTATAATCTACACACATTCGCACTTTCCCATCTTTCTTAGAGACAGGACGATGTTGGCTACCCATTCTGAATATTTGATCTTTTGCAAGAATCCGGTATCAAATTGCTTTTTGACTTTCTCCTTTATTTTTAGCACAATATTCACCTCATCCTTCAGAGCTTCTACTGAACTGGCTTGCAATCCTCTTTTATGGGAAGGTGGTGTCCTACGATGTCGGTGCTTAAACCGGACATATCTTGATATGACCATGCGAAGACATCTTTGAATTCCTATAGCAACTCAACGAGATCCCGCTTCGTTTCTTTAGCAATGCGTGTTCCAATACTTACTACTTTCCCTTTCTCCAGCATCACAGTTTCCACTCTCTCCTTATGAGGTAGGATTTGTTTCTCTTCCTGTTCTACCATTCTTAACAAGTTCGGAGATAAGCCACAATCTATGTCATCTTCAAAGTCCTGGAATCCCTCTAAACACGTGTCTTGCTCGAAAGGGGATTCTGATTCAGTAGCAGCATCACTCATGTCGTTGATATCTGGGAATCTGTTGTAGGTACAAAGGAATATATAAAAAACGAATAAATTTAAGAATAATTATTTGTATGGCATGACCATGCATGAAGAATAAAAGAATATTTGGAATAAAGAATGATTATCTGTATAATAAAGAATATTAGAAATAATAAAGAATATTTGCTCAAAAAATTCAGAAGCATTTTCATTGAATTAAAGATTTTGGGAAATAAGTCTATTTCACAAAAGATGATTATTACTCCTAGGCCTAGACCAATAAATGTTCTGAGACATTATTCTGAAATAGTTCTAAACACTATAAGAATCTCTTCTGCAGTCCAATTATTTAGAACACTCTCAGGTTCATAAGGGCGGATATCTGACAAGCTCTCCCCTTCAATTGCCTCATCGGATATATCATTAATGTAGACATTGCCCAACATTGCTATAATATCTTCTTCTTTTAGCGCCTTCTGCTCAGCATGAATGACCCTTCCCGACACAAAAGTTTTGGATATGTGTGGAATTATCATGGGTTCCCACTTGATTTCTTCACCACTCAAACAAGTCCTTCTTTCTTGCCTTTTTCCAACTCATTCTTTCTTTGTTTTGCATCTTGCCTGAATCCTAAGCCAAAGCGATCTTGCTTTTCTTTCAATATCGGAGCCACAACTCTCCCCTGAAGATATTTTCCAAGCCCTTTTTCCGGCAAAGCTCCTTTTCCTACTGTCATCTGCAATCTCATTCTCGTGGTTTTAGAGATTTTTGGTACCAGAATTCTGTTTCCTTCCGTAATGAAGGTTGCATTTACGAACTCTAAGAATCGAAAAGAGCACTCAATTGCCTTGTCATCCATCTCCAGATATGGTGCATCACTGGTTACAGCTGCGATAATATTCTCTTCGACATTTATTGTCACTAGCCGACCCTCTGATACTAACTTCAGTTTTTGATGCAATGATGAAGGTACCGCTCCTGCTGAGTGGATCCAAGGTCTTCCCAACAAGCAGTTGTAGGAGGGTTTGATATCCATTACCAGGAAGTCCACCTCATATGTTGTCGGACCAATTAGCAACGGTATTTCAATCCTCCCCATAACTTTTCTTTGCGTGTCGTCGAATGCCCTAACTATGTTCTGGCATTCTTTTATGTGGGAACTATCCACAGGTAATTTGTTTAATATGGATAAGGGTAATACGTTTAACGCCGACCCGTTGTGTATCAAAACCCCTGGCAGTGTGTACCCTTTGCATCTAGTAGTAATATGCAAAGCCTTAGTAGATCCTTTGCCGTATGGCAGAATTTTATCATCATTGAAGTAAATGAAGTTATCAACACTTATATTGTTGACTAGCCGGTCCAGCTTACTAACTGAGATATCATTGGCCACATATGTCTCATTTAAGACCTTCATTAGTGCATTTCTGTGTACCTCCGAACTCTGAAGCAAAGCTAACACAGATATGCGCGCTGGTTGTTTGTGCAGCTGTTCTACAACACAGTATTTATTGTGTTTCAAAAATTTTAGGAACTCCCTAACTTCCTCCTCTCTCACTGGCTCATTGACGGGCGACTCGGGCTCAACTAATTTTTTTCTCTTGCTCCACCATTGGGGCTTTCCCTTTTACCAAATTGTAGCGTCTCCCAATACGAGTATGAGAACTTACATATTGATCCTCCTTTAAAGTACTAGCTGGATTCTCTTTTTCTTGGATCGTCACATTACAATCATAGTTTCAAGGGACTCTCTTGCTATCCCTATATGGAAAAACTGTTGGCTTTTGAATTATGACTCGTAGTGCTACCTGTGTTCCAGTTTCATTGACTCTTGGCTTTGAGATGATTACTTCTAGGCGGTTTCCCTTTTAGACCCGTTCCATTGATCCTTCCTCTGAAGCATAAACCTCCCGTTCTTCTGATCCCTCAATCTCCTCGTAAAATTCCATCTCTTTATTATCCATCAAATTTTGCACTATGGCTCTGAACTCAGTGCATTCTTAGATTCCATGTCCCTCTCTATTGTAGAACTTGCAATGGTTCATCTTTCCTTCGGACTTCTCTTCCGAATTCAATGAGATTAGTCTTCTCTCTACCATCTTCTTCCAAACTTGTCTCAATAGGGTTTGACTTCTGCAACCTCATATTTGACTTTCCTACCCTCACCTTCATTTATTTCGTTTACTCCTTGATCAGTATGATTAGGTAAGGGGTTTCCCGTTATATTTGGTATGGATGGGTCGTCAAACTTTACAATCCCCATTTTTATTAGCTTTTCGACTATTTTCTTGAACGTGGTGCAATTTTCAATTGAATGCCCCATGATTCTAGCATGATATTCACATTGGGCGTTTGTGTTATACCACTTGAGAAATAGGGGTTACAGCAGTGTTAAGTAGAAAGGGGACACCACATGTGCATCGAAGAGGTTCTGGTACAGCTCTCTATACGTCATGGGTATAGGTGTGAACTGTATTCTTTTGTTGTTCACCCTTGTGATGGATTCCTGTCTCGGGGGACCCTGATGATTAGTGGTTGTTGCTTTTGGCTGACTCACCGTGATTGCTCTCGAATGACCCTTGTTATACGTATTCGTGTTATTCACCTCATTCTCTCTCCTTCTTGGGGCTGATCTCTTAGTACCTTCCCCGGCTTCAATCTTCCTACATCTTATCGTATTTTCTATCATCTCCCCAGACATTACGATATCAAAAAAGCTTTTAGTAGTGCTTCCCAACATGTGATTGATAAATGGAGCTTTCAAATTACTGATGAAGAGCATGGTCGACTCTTTCTCTAAGAGTGGTGGTTGGACTTGCGTCGCCACCTCTCTCTATCGCTGGGCATACTGCCTGAAGTTCTCGTTTGTCTTCTTCTCCATGTTCTGGAGTGTAATCCTGTTGGGTGCTATGTCTGTCACGTGGTTGTATTGTTTTATGAATATTTGAGCCAAATCTCTCCATGAACCAATTCTGACACGACTCAACTGGTTATACCATTTGGCTGCTGCTCCCACCAAGCTATCCTAGAAGCAATGGATCAACAGTTGGTCATTATTAATATACCCCGTCATTCTTCTACAAAACATAGTAATATGAGCTTCAGGTGCAACTTGTCCCATTATACTTTTCAAATTCAGGCATTTTAAATTTGTATGGGAGCACCAAGTCTAGGACCAAGCTTAAATCTTTGGCATCGATCTCATAACAGCCATCAGCACTTTCTATCGCTTTAAATTTCTCCTCCAACCATTTACATCTATCTTCTAGCTGCTTTGGTAATTCTACTTTTGTCCTCTCTCCCTCCGCTATATTATCCAAATCAGGGACATTAGCATTGATTGGATTATCTCCTGAACCTAAGCCAGTTTGAAGATTCATTGTAGCACTAGCTTGGAATTGTTGAGGCTTGATCATGACAGATGGCTTTTCTAAAGTTACTTCAGGTTGTGTTGGCACATGTAGTGGAGTAAAACCAGGGGGACATTGAGGATACTCAGTATTCTCCTCAACATTAACCATGGGGCTCTTTTCTTTATCCATAAGCCCATTTAACAGCTACGTTATCTGAGTCATTTGAGTCATCTATTCCTCTGCGATTCCATCATTTTGTCCATCATATCTTGCTAGATCTTAACCAGCTGCTGTTGCATTTGTACTTGCATCTGTTCTTGTATCTCTTTCTGCATTTGTTCTAACCTTTCTATTCTTTTATCTATTGCTTTAGTTTTCCTTCTTGTACCGTAATGATGCGTGTTTGGTTGATTTTGGTCAGTTTCCAGATTACTGAAATAATTACTAATCAATTAGAATCTTTTAGTGAACTTTAATGCATATGATGCAATGCAGACGCATAAAATGCAAAAGACGTTGATTCTGATTCAATTCCATTTAAAAAACTTTATTAGAAAACAAAGCTCTTTACATAAAACGGATTACAAATACGGCTTTGCCCTAATGCTCAGAGTTTTAACTTTCCTAAGCAATGAAGCTAGTTCCTGACCCCTGTCTGATTCCAGCTCGTACTTCATACTTAGCGTGTCGGCCTGAACTGCCAAAGTTTACAGATGGTCAGCTACCTCCCGGATTTAAGCCACGACTTCACCCATAATGTAATCTCGATCCCTAACTTGACTTTGAGAGTGATGAAGTTGTTCCTTCCAACGCTCCTCATTTATTTCAAGAAACTCTACCCGAAGCTCACAACTTTGTAAAACAGACTCTAGCTCTTCTATTCTTCCTTTCATTTCTTCAATTTTGTTCAAACTGGTTCTTAGCTCAGCTGCGAAATTACGATTGCTATACTGGTAGAGTACTTTTTCAAGCTCTGCCACTCTGGCCTTTAATTCCCCTTTGTCGTTCTGGGCTTATGATAAACTCCTTTCTAGAGCCTCTCTCTGAGTTTGAGCCTCTTGGAATCTTCTCTTCCACTGATCAGCCTTGGTTTTTTCCGCTTGAATTTCCTATCGCCACTGCTCTGAAGTTTTCCCTAGTCCAACAGTCATCATCGATAGACGCATCTTCTTATAGTCTGTCTTTAAGCTATCCAGATCCTCTTCAACCCGATTTTTTCCTTTTCTTAACTTTTCAGCCTCTGCCTTTTGCACCTCCACATCTAATCTCAAGTGCATTTTTTCCTCTTCCAGTTGTTCAATCTTTTTTCCGAATTCAAAACTCTTCTTCTCAAAGTCCTGTCTTATGATCTCTAGCTCTAACGGGACAATTCGTAAGTATTCTTCCATTGATCGAGCACCTTCTAAACTCGACTCAAGAATATTATCATTAGTCCTATTGTTAAACCATTCACTATATTCAGGCGTCGTCTTAGAACAAACAGACAATCTCTTCATCCGGCGAGTCTGGTTCCAAACAATGGAAATCTCCTTGATCCTCCTCTTGTAATTATCTCCTTTATACGAGAACTCGCATTACGCTAGTACTAGCAAAGGAGCGTAACCAGTGGCTCCCCAAATTCCGAGCAAAAGGACCCAATCAAAACTCCCGCATTAGAACAAGATCTCATTGGGCACCAACCAAGGAGCTCTCCATTCAATATCCTCTTCCTGTAGATTTTGGAGAATTGCCATCCAATTCTCTTTTGACACGTCGTTTCTTCTTGGTATTGCTGCTATTTCTTTCAGTAGGGAATAATTATCAGTGAAGTCCCGATAAAAAATCTTATCCACCTTCCAGAAGTGGTTATGAAACCAAACCAACAATAATTGAGCGCACCCTACGAACCTACCCTCTCCGGATCTTCTACATGCATTCAATGACCTAAAAGTCTCGACCAAGATTGCAGGAACCGGCGTGACCCCTTTACTGAGTCGGTCGAAGAGATATGTGACAACTTCATCTACATACCCTAAAGCCCTAGGGAATACTCAATGCAAAGACATCCACTCTCCTCTTCACATCAGGGTGAGCTAGAATCAAATCCCTCAAATTCCTCCACGGGATGCACTTACACTCGCTCTTTTGCTTAATCCTGGCTGTAATCCACTGCTCACTCATTCCCGTAATGCTCATCAACTTCTTCCAAAAGGCTGGGACGTAAGTAGCTCTCGAATAAACTTTATCATCTTGAATCATCGGAAAATGCAGCAGAGCTGTGTATTCTTTCACGGTGGGTACCAAATCTACTCTTCCAAAGGTAAAACAACTATATGCGGGTTGCAGTACTGAGCGAGAGCTCGAAATAAATGCTCGTCTACTTTGATGTCAAGTAAGTACGGTAAATCCCCGTAATTGTGGTAGAACAGCATCTTAGTCTCATCGTTCCACTGATCCCATATCACTTTTAACTCTTGAAGATTATTTTACGTAACACTAATACTAGTGTAGTCCCATAATTATGACACATGCCCCGCAGCTAGACTATCCCCCTTCTCTAATTGTGTTATTTCTGACCAAGTTTAGACAGTCGCGTTATCTCCTACTTTATCAAGAAATTTATTTTCCATGGCCAGCTCTCTAATTTAGCAATCGGACCCGAATCGACACCTTTTAAATATGGAAATGTATGCAAAATAACAAGGATAAAACACAAAAAGTCAGTACGATAAATAGAAACAAAATTTAAAGTAAAAAAGAACACACACACAAAAAAAACAAGCACCTATCTGGGTGACCTGATAAGGTTTAGTGTAGCTCTTCCTAGGGTGGGCCCTTAGGGCTTTCTATATGTAGTTCGGTTCTAAAGTTGAGGTACTTGAACCAGCAGATTCCTCGATCCTCACCCATTACAGGCTCATACGGACCGAGTTCGATTCAGGAAGACACATTTCCCTATGGCTGCACGGAGATGAAAATCTCACGAAGACATAGGTACAGATGTATCCCGGAAGCGATTCATCTGTACGGAGGTGAAAACCTCACGAAGGAGTAGCTTCTCACTCCCACTTTTTTAAGCTGTGACCCAACGGTCATGCAATATGATGCAAAAGTATTCTACCAGACTCGAACCACAACAATTAAATGAGATGATGCAAGCGAATGCAATAAAAGGATCGTAATTTTCAAATCAAATTTTCAACTTTCGGCAATAAGACAGAAAACAATCAATTTTACGGCTCGACTTTCTCGCATCCCTAGTAGAGTCGCCAAGCTGTCGAAACCATTTTTTGGTTTTGAAAAAAACAGGGATCGACTTTAAAAATGAAAGTGGAGTCGCCACCAATCTTTTTCGAAGTGTGATCGGATCACCTTGAAATTGATCATTTTAATAAAACTTTGATTTATTAAAACAAATTTTGGTCTACGAAACTCGAGAAAATGGGTTCGGGAGTCGGTTACGTACGAGGAAGGGTTAGCACCCTCGTAGCGCCCAAATAAATGCCAAAAATTTGAAAAGATTCTAGATTACGATCCATTTGCTTAAAAAAACTTGAATAAATTAAAAAGGATGCTGAGACCCGCTCATTTCGAAGGAACAAAATATCATGCCCAATAAGTTAGGATACAATATTTCGAATCCTTGAAATTAAACTTGTCTTTTGACCTTTAAAACCCATACATTTAAAATTTAAGAAGGATATTCAGTTATTCGGGTCAAATGAAAAAATCGGAACCCAATAAGTTAGAGCCCAATTTCTCAAAATTCCAAATACAAAATATTGCCTTTATTTTTAGAAATTCTTATCTCGAGATAACAAACGTCATGTTCAGTGAGTTAGAACACAACGTCTCGAATTCTCGAGAATAAGCCTTTATTTGAAATTTTTATATATTTTGGTTTAAAAAGGAAAAAGGGGTACTTGGTTGGTAAGATTTAGCGAGAAAAATCGGAACCCAGTGAGTTAGGGCACGATTTTCTCGAAAAATTCCGAACACGAGCATTACTTTATTTTGAACCTTTGAACAAAAATGATTTTGAAACATAAACTGTGTTAAAATATGACTGTTTAAGTGAATAAAATACGGTGGAATGATAACATCCAACGCGGAGTAATTATTTACAAGTGAAATGCTACACTATCAAATCACAAATGGCAAATAAATATAAAATAAGAATTACAATACACATAATAGTAATAATTACCAAACATGAAGTTAATGATAGGCAAAATAATTTAAAATAAAATGCATATAAGTATAATATATGTAAAATATATTTGAAATAAACAAAAGTGATTTTAAACAAGTTTTAATACAAGAAGATTTTAAAGGATTAAAAGGAAAATATAAAAATATGAATAGATTTAAAAACATACGTACATGAAATTATGAGGAATTAATAATGTATTAAAATAAGTATCATAAAAATATTGAATCAAAGAGTATATAAAAAAAACTGTGCATAAAATCTAAATGAATCAATTTAAAAATGTATTTTACAAATAAAAAAATTATAAAAATAGATGAAATAATTTAAAATAATATACTAAAACGATTTCAAGAAGAAATAAATAACAAGTAAATTAAAATAATAAAAGGATTACATAAATTAAAATATGATAGGTTCAATTGAAACAAATTCAAAATCCAACAAACAATTTAAAAACTAATAAAGTTAATAAATTAAACCTAATGACCAGAATGAAAGACACCCTAATGAATAGGGACTAAAAGTGCGAATATTCAAATCCACTAAACGCAACATTTAAAAGTGGACGATATTGGAATAATGTACAAAGTTCAGGTGAAAAATTAAAGATTTAAAGAACGCCCATATGACCTAATCAGATTGCGACGAAACAGGGAAGGATTGAATGTGAAATATTCCTTCAGAGACTGAAACACGCGGATCTTGGCCACATTCGGGTCAGGTCATTGGGTATTGGCCAATACGGCACCGTTTTGGAACCACTGAATCAGGCTCCAAACGGTGTCGTTTCAGACTAACTATAAGAACAAAAGTAAACCCTAGATTACCAATACTCAGCCATTCTGAAAAGAAAAAAAGTAAAAAACAAAAAAATGAACAGCCTTCATTCCCCTTCTCAGCCGCCGCCAGGGATTTTCCCTCAAACACTATTACTCCACCAGAAATGGTGGTTAGCGACACGCAGAGGTCCGACTTAGAACCAAGGTTCAAGCAATAAGACCATTTCAACGCCGAAATCCTCTCCAGAAACCCCGATTTCGAAGAAGGAGGAGAAAATTCCAGCGATCTATTAATGAAGGTATATCTCTCCCTTTCTTTTTATTTATTGCCTCATGCTAATAAAACAAAAAAAAGAAAATCAGAAAATAGCCCAGATCGAAGAAAAGAAAATTTCAATCACCTTCCAAAAACTAGTTTCCAGTTATATTTCTGTATATTCTGTCTGCGTAAAAAAAAGGTGTTCATAAAAAAAAACGTTACAATGTTTCTTCTAACTTTTATAGTCGAATGTTGAAAAATAAAAATACAGCAGTTTTTCTTTTTCTTTTTTGTTTTTCTTGCTGTTGTTTGTTTGTCTTCTTTCTTTGTGCAGGTACGGGCGCGGATGTGGCGTACGAAGGCTCGCTGGAGGTACGGAGGCCGTGAAGGCGTGCGTGGTGGCGCGCTCGAAGGCGTGCATGGTGGCGCGCATAGAGTCACGCGCGCGACGCTGTTAGGGTTAGGGGCTAGGGTTTTCTGAAGGTTTTTAGATTCTGAGCTTATATTTGGGTAGTGTAAATTAGGCTTAATGTTTCGGGCTCGGGTTTAGGCCTGCTGTTTTTTGTAATGGACTGATGGACTGTTTTGATTTTTGGTGTTTTATTATTTATTTATTTTGTTTTAATTTTGATTATTGTATGGTCCCTGGCAGATTGGGTTGATTATACATATCATTAATAAACCAACTGAACTATTTTTAAAAAATTGATAAATTACCCTCAGCAATTTTAAATCATTAAAAAGTCACATATTTAAATTTAACAAATAATTAGATATTAATTTTTTAAATCAAACAAGTAGAAATATTAAATTCTTGAAGCCAAAAGTAGAAGGATTAAAGTTCAAATGTCTTAAAAATATAGAGACTTAGGGCAGAATTAGACCATCTCGATCGCTTGAAATTACTAAAACGCAACTTTCCACCGCCGTTTTGATGCCCATACGTTGCGTAAAATTTTGAAACTAAAAAAATACAATGATTGATTGATTTTATCTCTTCTCCAAAAGGGATGGAAAACAAACGAGCCGCCACAGAAGCCCGCGTGGCAATCCACGTGGATAAATATTAACCACTTTAATAAAAATAACAATATAATAATGTAATAATAAAATTCCGCGCGTGCAAATTATTTTCCAGTCTCGAAATTTCTGTGAACAGCTTTTTTGTTTTTCTGTTTTTTCGAGGCCTGAAATTCTCCGTTCCGTCGTAGTTTCTTTCTCTTCAAGGTATGTATCATTTCAATTTCCATAGCCTTTCGATTTATGTTCGTTTCAATTCTCCACTTGGAATCTTTTTTTTTTTGAAATTTTTTCTCAAAAAGAAAATCGTGTTAATTCGGCGGCTACGATACTTTCCCTGTGAGTAGAAATTTGGTTTTTCTTAATTATTTATTGGTTTATTTTCATCGGAATAAGTTTTACTGTTGAACCCTTTTTTGCTTGATTGTATGTAATATCGGATTCTCATAATTTTGGAAACTTGAAAATTTCGAAATAAAACTCTTTCTAGGTTTCAGCCTTTCAGGCCAAATTTTGTTGTTGTTATTAGTTATGTTCTTATCTTTTCTGTTGCGGCATCAAATTTTTAATTCTTTTTTCTCTGGCAGGTTTCTTTAGTTTTGGGATTTTGGATAAGTGTTTCGCTTTATTAATATCCAATTTTGAGTTTTAAGATTAGCTGTTGTTGGAATAAAGTATGATCTTATGCTACTAGTGACGCCCTGCAAGCTATTGACTTCACTCCCACAATGTATCTTTCTGGTTCTTTGCAATTGTCCCATGATTTGGGACTTTGCAGGAACCAGGGATGTAATAAAAAGTTTAAGGTACACGATTTGTTCCTTCACTTCTAAGAGAAGATTTTGTTTTCTATTTGGCATTTTGTTCTATATATTGGTGTTTTTCTCACTTTTTCTTTTTCCAGGGTGTATTGGGAAGGCAGCGGTTGAATTTATTGAGCGACACCCTCTCATCTAGCACTTCGGTATAACTTCAAGTTTTAAGACATCTTCTTTGTTTAGGATAGTATTTCTCTACTGTTAAAATATGCTTCAAGTCCTTTTACTCTTCATATATTTAGAATTTAGTCTCCTACTTTTATTTCAAAGAATTTAGCCCAGGTTTGTTACCCGTCATCTTTTTTTACATGGCTATTGAGTATTTTTTTTTTAATTTCAAAATGTTACACCAGCGAATTTAACAGAAAAAAATTAATCTAATTAACAATTGGACCTAAATTTTGAAATATGAAAGTATAGAGACTAAATTCTTGGAAATAAAAGTAGAGGGATTAAATTTCAATTTTGTGAAGAGTGCAGGGATTTGGAGTATATTTTAACCTTTCTCTGGTATTACTTAACTGTGATTATGTATGGACATTGGATAGTCCAAACTAAAAAAACATATCACCTTGATAAGTGCATGCTTATTTACAATATCATGCCAGGGTTTTTTGCTTTAATTTTCTTAGCATTATTGTCTTCCCATTTGTGGTTTGTCTGGAATTTGATTAAGCCAAGTTTATTATGAATGCATTACTTTTGCACATGGACATCATATGATAGCTTTTTCTTGTCAATATCATTGTCTTAAACTGCACAGAAACTGTCTCACGAAGTGTTGTTTGTATGCTATTTTTCATCCATACTAACAGATAATAGATCTATTTTCAATCTCCCAATCACTCAACATTTATTGTTGCAGTATTGTACCATGTCACCAGAATACCCTGGACCTAAAGGCTAGATTTATGTTCTTTTAAATTTTCATGTAAATATTACTCATCCCTATAGACTCTAATAAGCTGAAATCTTTTGCTTTGTCTATATTAGTGATTTGCAATTGTATGACTACTGAGCTATGAACTGCTTTGTGGCCCTTCAGAAGGTGGCCTGGAGTTAATTCTTTCAATTTAATAGCATTAGCAACAATTTAATGTTCTTTATGATGTTCGAGGAATCTTTATTCTTCGTTTTATCTTTCTTGCCATAGTTCCAGCAGCATGATTCTTGGAGAATTCGGCTCTCCAACAGTTTGTACAGGCCAATACATTCAGTTCCATACAGAAACAATGCCTTTAGGTGTCATGCTTTTCAAGTACCAGGCAAAGTATTTGAACTTCCTGTGGTAAAAGCTGCCTCTATTGCATTGACAAGGTTCTTTTTTCCCTTCTTTCGTGATCTGCTTGCCGTATTTGTTATACTGAACTTCAGGATTGTTAGAGTGGTTATCTTTTCGGTACAGATAAATTTGTTCTCTTATTAGTTCAGCATACATAGTATTAATTTTTATTTGGGTTTAAGTTCTGACATGTGTCTCAAACTATTAGCTAAGAGTACTTTATGTTTTTCTTCTTTAGCTAATTTATTTATTTTTCCTGGGGCCTCATGTTCATATTAGGAACATATTGTCCTTAAAACAGTACTGCTGCTTTTGGGTGTTGTCACTATTTTTATTAACTGTATGATTTTTATGCATTTAAGATTAAGCCCTTTGTATCATGCAGGTCATATAATATTTTACAAGATAGTCCTCTTGTATTTAAGTTGGCTCCAGCAGTTGGCATTATTATTTTTGCCGTATGTGGTGTTGTGCCACTTATGCAACATAGTAGAAGCTTACTTCTTCATGTAAGTTCACATCTCTAGGTTCCTCTTTATTCTGTTATTTACCATGGTTCAATACATGTGAGTTGGATCAATGCATTAACTAATGTTTTATGAGTACCTGCAGAGGAGTGATAATAACTGGAAGAAGAGCAGAACACATTACGTTACAACTTCTTATATTCAACCTTTGCTGCTGTGGACTGGTGCAATCCTCATATGCAGGTCTCAAAATCATGTCTCGTTTAAGTGCAAAAGGATCTCTATATTTTTCTGTTATAAAATGCAAAATCTAGTCTCCAACTGTTCAATTTGCATGCATGTTATTGCTGAAATTCTTGCAGAACACTGGATCCATTGGTTCTCCCTACAGAAGCCAGCCAATTGGTTAAGCAACGGCTTTTGAATTTTGTACAATCATTGTCGACTGTGCTGGCCTTTGCATATTGCTTATCAAGGTAAGCATACATTCTCCTCTTTATTTCCTAAATAAAATGCTTGATGAGGATGTTCACTGGCTTATAATATGATGTAATATAAACAGGCTAGCATTGCATTGTTGCTGGTGAGCTTATCAGCAATTTTATTACTGAAATCTGGTCCCAGCTTGTTCACTTTAAATGTGGTATCCAAATACTCTAATGAAAAGCGTAATAATTTATTAGAAGCTAGAAGACATGTAGCACATATCTATGGCTAGTATGAACAGGAAATGTATTGTATTTATAATATTTCAGAACATTTTTCTTCTGAAACTGATTTCTTTATGTTAATAATTTTTCCTCATTGTTATGCTCCATGACTGTTGTTTCCATGGTACTAAACATGGTTAAAATACTTTTATGCAGCACGATTCAACAAACGCAGAAATTCTTGATGGAGACGAGTGAGATCAGCGATACGAGAAATGTTGGTTTGATTGCTCTATCGTAAAGCAATGCTATTAATTACTAATAGTCATGTGATTGCTATTGTTTATTACTAAAGCCAGAAGCGCATATGAATTGTCACTCTAATGAAAGAGGCTGAGAGACCTGTAACACAAATCAGTGATTGGTTCTCTTTCATTAAATTTCATTTACATGCTTTTCTTGTTGTTATTCAAACAGCCAGATTTGCAGTTGTGATCCTTTTTACTAATTCTTAAACTTACCTTGTGTTTCTGGCAGATGGGTTTCCAGTTTGCAGGGAAAGCTCTATATTCTGCAGTTTGGGTTGCTGCTGTGTCATTGTTCATGGAGTTGTTGGGCTTCTCTACTCAGAGGTGGCTCACTGCTGGAGGTCTAGGGACAGTTTTGCTGACTCTTGCTGGCCGTGAGGTACACCTAAAGATCATTTGCATACTGGTTCATTTCAATCTATAGCTTTCCTATGATGCACATTCTCTGTTGCATTACTTGGTGGCAGTGGACGATGCTTTCTATAAGTAAAAATACTTCATGTTAACTGCAGTTATCTCTGGCCAAAAAAAAAGTTGCAGTTCATCAAGAATATATCGATCATATAGGACATATATATAGGGTTCTATGAATTTTTGAAAATCTTGTTATGTTATAGGCAAGAACATATTATAGGATTTAATTGAATGAAAGAAGATGATTAGGCCTACAGGTTTGTTTAGAAAGGAAGCAATGATTTATGGTTGCAATTGAAGCTTGGAGGTTTCTTTGGTGTTGACTTTGGTTAAGGTTTGATAGATTTGAGAGACTATCTAGGGCTGGTTGTAAATCTGAAAATGCTAGAAACAGGTATAGGAGGAAGAAGATAAATATAACAGTTCACAACTACAGTTAACAATTGCTTCATACAATCAAAAGGTAATATAAGCTGATCATGCATCAATAACATCCTTGAATGAGTTGGGACACTGGAAATTTTGATCTCTTAATAAGAAGGGAACCCTAGAAGAAACCCTAAGGGAACATAAAGTTGATGCTTATTTCTCCTAAATCAAATCCTAAACTTTTCTTGTTCTATCTGGACTTTTCTTGAACCCTTTTTTATCTGAACCCCGTATGCTTCTCAGAGTTTGACAGTTTGTTATTTGTTGTAGATATTCACAAATTTTCTCTCAAGTGCAATGATTCATGCGACTCGACCTTTTGTCGTGAATGAATGGATTCAAACAAAGATAGAGGGATATGAAGTTTCTGGTACTGTTGAGGTTTGTATTTGAGCCCTGTTTCTGTTTTAGAGTAAAAGGTGGAGCTGTGTTTGTATTAGACTTCAAATGGTTTCTAATGATGTGATTCCCTTAGTAAACTGGGACAACAACTTTCTTCATCTGCGGGTTTTCTTATATGGGTCTTGATTTTTTTACATATACAGCATGTTGGTTGGTGGTCACCAACAATAATAAGAGGGGAGGATCGTGAAGCAGTTCACATTCCAAACCACAAATTTACAGTAAATGTTGTGAGAAATCTCAGTCAGAAAACTCATTGGCGCATTAAAACTCACCTGGCCATCAGTCACTTGGATGTCCATAAGATTAATGTAAGGAGTTCTCCAAAACTGTCAAAAGCTCTATTTCAGATTTGCATAATTAAATTGTCATTTTCAAATTTTTAAAATTCCTTTTGGATCCCTTTTGTTTGTGCAGAATATTGTTGCCGACATGCGCAAGGTATTGGCTAAGAATCCGCAGGTTGAGCAGCAGAGATTGCACAGAAGAGTATTTCTGGAGAATGTCAGCCCTGAAAATCAGGCTCTTTTGGTTCGTGTTCAACGTCTGGCCTTCTTATGAAATCATTCTTCTTCGTATGACTACTTGCGTTGTTTTTCAGTCGTATCTTTGATAGAGTTTCTATAATCAATGATAAGAAGGAACAGTAAAAGAATTTGCCTCATCCTATTTTTTTGTGCGTGTCTGCGCTTGTCTGTTGTAAGTTATCTAATATTTGCCAATTTATTTTTCCTCCTTTCTTGTTTGACAGATATTGGTGTCCTGTTTTGTGAAGACTTCCCACCTTGAAGAATACCTATGTGTCAAGGTAAGAGGATATCTCTATTAAGATATATGCCTTTCAATGATGAATGTGACCTCTGCAAGTCGATTTCAGGGTGTTTAGTGCATAAATGACAAACTGTAGTAAAGCGTGCTAAGAAAAGTTACTTGTAACTTGGTAGAAGTGAAATGAATCTATACCATTTTCACCGTTCACATGAACTTATCTTATGAAAATGAAGCGACAAACTGTAGTAAAGCATGCTAAGAAAAGTTACTTGTAACTTGGTAATGTTCAATTTATATTCCCTGTTTGTGAAAGTGGTTTCCATTAAGTTTGATACTGGATATGTAACTAGATTTTATGGTCGATGATGCAGGAAGCTATACTTTTAGATCTCCTTAGAGTCATCAGTCATCACCGTGCCCGACTTGCCACACCAATTCGAACTGTGCAGAAAGTAGTTGGTGATTCCGAGTTGGAAAATGTACCATTTGCAGACTCAATCTATAACCATGGTGGAGTGTCATCTAACAGGCCTCTGTTACTGATCGAACCCGCTTACAAGATCAATGGTGAGGATAGAACAAAAGGCCGGTCTGCACAACCAGCCGCAGAACAAGACAGTAAAACCACAGTACGGCCTGCTGCAGACAACAAGGCCGGAGCAACACCAAAGCCTGATTCTAAATCCAAAGCAGATGCCAAGGTTGTAGAAAGCCCAAATTCTGAAACCAAAGCCTCTAATGCTTCTTTTGAATCAACATCACATCCCAAGACAAATGACAAAGTTAAACCACCATCAAAATCAACCCAGAAGACGAGTTCTAATGCTGCAGAAACATCTAGTCCCGACCAAAAGGTTCTGGATAACAAAAGGGTTTCTGACAAGCAACAGAAAGTTGCTAGGCCTTCTGTTTCCACAACGGAAAGTGGGATTGACAAAGCAGGTGGATTACGAGAACCGTTTCAATCAAAACCGGAAGGCGAGAAGTTGCCAGTCTCTGCCTTAGAGGAAAACATAGTTCTCGGTGTTGCATTAGAGGGCTCGAAGAGAACACTACCTATCGATGAAGAGATGACTCCGCGCGCATCAGAAGCAAAAGAGTTGGCTTCCACAAGCCGAAATGGAACCGGATCAAGTGCTGAAGACAAGAAAGGCGGTCAGATCCGGCCCACATCTGGTAACCCCGATGATCAGTGATATATTGAAAGCTAACCACTAATCCCCAGAGCTCACAACTTGCATTTGATGGACACTTGACACTTCCACTGAGGCTTTCTTTCATTAAGCTGCCCCCATACATGTATATCTTCACTCTTTTATTATTACTCTTAAAATGTATTAAAATGTAGCATGTTTTATCTTGAAAGCTATGGTTAAATGTCATTTGTTCCAAGTTATTTATGTAAAAATTTATGTAACTTAATGCATATAATATGATTAGAATTGTTAAATTGGGCTTGCAAATCGTTTAAGTTGAGCATTATTAAGCTTGAATTAGTTCAAATTATAGGTCAAGTTGTTTGAGCTTGATTCCTTATTTATTGAATATTAAGCTTGAATTAGTTTGAACTATAAGTCAAGTTGTTTGAGCTTGATTCCGTATTTATTGAGTTAATTTTTTCGAATTAAACTTAAAATTTAAGAGTATTAATGTTTCATTTACACTTTTGAGGCAGCCAAATTGAATCTGGCTTAAATTTTAGGGTCCATCTGATCCACGTAGTCAAGATTGCAAATTTGGATATACGTAGGTATTCAATCTATTTTCTGTGGGATGCAAATATTCAGAATTATATTTTAAGAGTATTTTTCATTTGGAATTCAGATATCAAATCCATCCAACTGATAATAATACATAATTCAGTCTTGATTAAACATATTCAAAATTTTAGATAAATTTAGGGATCCAAAATTAGATAAATAGAAAAATCCAGATAATGATCTACTTCGATACGAATCACTTGATACCCAATAATTCTGAATTGGATTCAGTAAAAGCTTGGATGGATGATGATGTTTTTTAGCATTGAATTCAAGTAACCTGCAAGTACAAGTACTTCATTTACACTCAACAAACTTCCTTTCTTCAGCATGCACGATTTCTTCCATTGTATGACAACAAGACCATCTTTAGATTTACACTAAATTACTTCTATATCAAAACCAAATATATTATTTCAAAAAAAGAAATCAAATATAATGTCGCAAACTACAAAGTAAACACTCAAAATCTCTTCCACAATACATCAATGTTTCTCGTAATAATCGACACGAAAATGAGTTGTACAGACGGCTTCACCGGCAGACCTATGCAACGAACAAAACTGAGATGATTTCTACGTTGCATACCCCCACTCTGCGGTCCATACTCAATACAATCCACAAAAGTTTAATGCTAAACAACACCATTCTCGATACCACAGTTGACTCGATACGCTACACGATACCGGCTAAGAACAGTAGGATGTTATACTTTTTATTGATGAGAGGAATGGGATTACTTCTTATTTATGATACCAATAATACAAGCCACAATTAATAGTTGCAGTAATGAAATCAATAAAATATAGTAAGCGTAAACTTGGCATACCTATAAAATGAGGTTTAGGGATTTAAGCTTGGCACATACAATCCGGAGCTGGATATGTATATATGGATTGTTTCGGTTTCCTTAACCGGAGTTGACCTTGTCTGTTTTGATGACCTTCCACCACTGCTTGACGGAATTCCAACCAAGTAATGTTTTTGTTAAGGAAGAGTTGCCCTAACAATGGCATGTTTGGTCTTATGGTCTTCATGTTCTTGAAAGTTCGGTGTCCGACCTGTTTGTATCATTGGAACCGTATATTATAAGTATGTCCGGGTTTAGATATACTATCATGTAGACTGCACTAAAACCGGTAATACTCACCAACGCATTGTGCATATTCCCAGGAGACGCCGAGACAAAGATATCACTATGCATACCAACATAGTAATCAACTGCTGCTAACAACGAAGCTTTTCCTTTTATAAGGACCCTTTCCTCTGAAGAGGCAAGGCTCTTTTTGTTTTCCATCTTCGGGAATAGCTCTCGTAAGGTGGAAATCCTAGCTTCCCCGCCATATACCTGAAATATACGGCGATGAATACATCGTCGAGAAACAATATATTTGGAAAAGTTTGCAAAACCAAAATTCCTAAGACAAAGAACCTTGTGGGAAGCAAGATAAAGACGGGTACTATTATCAAAACCCAAAGCCGCTAGCAACAGTCCAATTTCTTCAGGAGTCAACGGACAACGACCTTGACTTCTCAACTCTTCATCGGTAAACTGAGAATTGAGAACCCTCCCTCCCCAAATCCTTTGTCGGTACTTGGCCAAAGCCAATTTTTCAGCTTTACCCCCACCGAAATCACAGGCCGAATGAGCCGCCATATCCTGCATTAAAACAATGATCAAACTAAATCCTATATATATAAACAATGTCATAGTCAAAATACAAGGACCTTAATCTATGGTATCAGCAGGATATATACCTTATCAAACCGAAGGTGTACCACTACAAATTTCTGTGGCATTTGTTTGACATTTCGATCAGTGGTCCCAGTGAGATCATCGGTAATAAGTGGTTGACTTTCAGTAGGAGGGTACCTTAGGCGATGGACAAGGGCATCTCCAAGTGCTCGAATGTGCGGAACAAAAACAAGTGCTTTAAAGTTGACTTTACAACGTAGCTTCTGGATTTCACTCGGCAAGTTGTTGAAAGACAAACGGTGAGAAAACGGAGAAATTGCAGCAATCCCATTGCTGTTAAAAAAACAGAACATGAGGGAGAATTATGATATGTCCGGAAACTGTCGAAAGCGACTAAAATGTCTGTTTGAATCAAATGGCTCGAGTTGCTAACTAACCTCTGAAGTACAGGCAAGACATTCTCGAGGTACCAGTTTGCAGATGCATGAACAGGTGCTCGTTTAATTCGGGTTGGTCGAATAGCGGTGGCATAATACTCTCTTGTGCTCCAAGAGAAATCATCAGGTAGTTCTTTGACAATCGATATGTCATCCTTCAATACATTAATAAAGTGATCCACATCAAATATATCCATGAATGAGCTGCAGGGAAAATATTTTACTTAAACCGGGGGGAAAACTAGAAAATTTCCACTTAGAATAAGAACTTGAAAGGATGATTCCCTTCCATATAAAAGTACCTTGAATCTTGCCAAACCGGATTTACTTCGAGATACGGGATCACAAGTGTTGCATTCAATATTTTGGCAACGGCAACTGCATCACATATCTAGAAACAAAAAGGAAATGTTTAGTAAAACTAGAATCATCGAATGTTTCATAATTGTAAAGTACTTGAAATGAGGACCTACCCCCATTCTTTGCTGGTTAAGTCCTCCATCAAGAAAGACCTGAAGATATCCTTCAGATTTCTGGGGCAACACTGCTCAAAGTAATCAAAGACCAAAAATCCAAGAAAATGTAAGTATCATTAACACCGCAAACTCAAGTCTCGTAACACAGAATACCAACAATAAAAAACAAACCAAAACTCGAAAATCTCATCGTTTGTCACTCACATGGGGCGTTTACGGATCCACCAAGACATGGTCTCCACCCTTGGTCAGCCAAAGGAGCCCAAAGATCAGTCGGTTCTCCATCAGACTGAATACAAACACAAAAGTAAATCAAACATCAAAATCACCAGTCAACATACAGTCATAAAAGGAAAATCACAACATATGCATATACGCAGGCACGCGAACATACTCACACTTTCACGTTGTAAGGCACTCGTGAGTAACCGTAAATGTCGAGGTTTTGGAACATTCCACTCCTGCAACAATCATCAAAGGGCAGCACAATCAATTAATTTCCTTTCATAACCAAAGCAATAATTCAACAAACCAGATAAATTTAAAGTTCCATTTCCTCCCCAAAGCGAAAATTACGAACACTATCACTATATTATCAATAAACTAATGGGAGAACTCTGCATAAAGAGCTGGTAAAACTATTAACTTTTATATATATATACACATACACACATATATAGATATATATAAATTTGTGAATTTTGTGGGAGAAGATGCTTAATTTAACTGAAAAAAACTTGCAAAGGCTAAAGAAAAATTTACAAGAAATGAAGAAAAGCTGAATTGGTGGCCATTATTTTTCAAATTTTTTTCCAGTTCAAGCAAATTAACTAATATTTTACCTACCAAGACAAAAAAAAATTCTAGTTTTGGCATAATTTTCATTAAAGCAATATAATTTCCAGACACATTTGAACCATTGTCGGCAAAATAAACTCAAAACAAACCCTTAACTTTACATTTTTAATGAACTGCAAACTTTGTATTTCTCATTTCCATGAAATTTTCCACGAAGAAACTGAGAACCAGGAACCCATTTTTCCATACAAAAAAGAAAATTCTACTAAGCTATATACACATATACATATATATGTATAGAGGAACGTACCAAGAATGTTGAAGGGGAAGCATGGCTGAATGAAGCAAAAAAACAAGGGAAAAGAACTGGGAAAAGCAACAGAAACAACCCAACAATGGCTTCTTGTCTTCTAACAGGCTTATACTGAAACCTCATCATTTTTTCCATTAAAAGCTGAAAAAAAAAAAAACCCAGATCTCCAAGATGATCACTTTCCCTCAGTTTTTTTTTTTTTGGGATTTATTCTTTGTTGATATAGCTTGCTTGATAGTGATAACACCACTAAAACAAGCAACACAAACAAAATCTATTCAACAACCAATAAAAAGCTCAAATCAAAGCACCCCCAACATCACATGAATTCTCTTTTCTTTTTCTGTTCTTTTTTTCTTTTTCTCTCTTAACTTTCTTTCATTTTCTGGACACCTGTATAGCTTTGATTATGGAAAACTGTGTCCATTATAAAGGGTCCCTTTCAGAAAAAACAAACAATAGATTAAAAAAAAGAAAAGCTTAAAGCTTTTTATGCTTGTGCATGAAAAAAAAAGGTAAATTTATTTTTTGGACATGACTAATGATAAATTTAGAATCTTTAAAACCTTTTTTTTCATAATTTTTTTTGGTTTAATGGGTTGTGAAAAAAACTAAACAGTAAGGTAAGGTGACGGGTTTTTTTTGTTAAAGTTTTTAGATTAAAGTTTTCATTTTTTTTATTTAAAACTGTGATTATAAAAATTAGACCACCGACACTGCAATTTGAAAACTGTTGAAGCCTTTAAGGTTTATGTATGATTATGGATGGAAGCTGTGATATCATGAAATGGGGGCCCCAATGTTTCTTAGTAAATATTTTTTTTTAGTTTTGTCTAAAATGGTTGAATTCGTCTCTTAGTTTATGAACTATGTGTAAATTGTCGTTTTAGTCCTTATACTTTAATTTGGTCAATTTTAATACTTATGTTTTTAGAGATTAAAATTTTGGTCTGAACCAAATGGTAGCTATCAAATTCAATAATCTAAATTCTGTTATTTTTAAAATTTAATGCGATAAATATATTATGTCTATAATATCATGTCAACTTATTTTTTTTGCATGTTACAAATTTTTTTTATAGATTTTAAGATTTAAATTTGAAATTTAAAAAATATAGTGACTAAAAATGATTTAGTTGGATAACATATATGGGCCGATGAGCTAAACATGTTTAGCCTTTTAAGTTTTATAAAATTATAAGGTAGTGTATGATAAAATTGTACTTTAGCCCTTCAAAGAATAAAAGTTTTTTTTTTAAATTTAATCCTTTTAGCTTTAAGTTAATAAAATGGTAAAAATACATTTTAGCTTTTATAAAAATATGTAACTTAAATTTAGCCCCTCAAAAAGATTTTTGGCTTCACCCCTAAGAATATAGACTAAATCTACAACTTTACACATAATACAAGACAAATAGTAAAAATTAATCAAACAGGTTTAACTGCTATTATTTAATCAGGACTAAAATTTCAAAATTCAAAATGTATACGAACTATAATTGATTAACTTGAAAAGTATAATGACCAAAATGATCAAATTAAAATATACGTACTAAATTCATAATCTACACAAAATACAGGGTCTAATAATAGAATTTGATCTTCTAAAATCCAAGGAAAAAAAAGGTCATTAATTTAAGGTTCCAAATAGGGTGAAATTTAGTCCAACTTTTTCATTACAGCTTGATGTAAGGATTTCTGTTTTTTTTTTTTTTGGGGGGGGGTGTTTAATGGTCATAACTCATAAATATGGAGCTTTATTTAATTAATATTTTTATATTTTTTAAAATTATGATTAATAATTAAAAAGAAAAACTTTGTTGATAAAAAGTGCCACATTCACTCCCTTTCTCTATTAATTAATTCATTTAGGAATATTAGTTTTTAATAGCATAAATTATTAATACGCAAAAAATAATATCAAGCGAAAAATAAAAAAATATATTTAAAAAAATATTGTAATTGCAACTTTTACTTTAATTATAATTATTTTAACTAAAATTTTTCAATAATAAATGTAATTAAATTATAAGTATTTTTAAATATGTAATAATTATCACAATATTTGTTAAATTATAATTATTGTTAAATTTATAGTTATAACAAATTTTATTTTATGTAGACTCTTTTTAGTTAATAATTTTTAACTGTCAATTTAATAATATGATATAAAATAAAAAAATATTCTCATCAATTCAAATAAAAAATTCAGACTCATACTATTATATATATATAAGCATATTTTAAACATCATAATCATAGAATGATATTATTTTATATATATTCTTTTTTCATGCTTTTAAATGGAACTTTATTTGGTATCTTTCTTATCCTATCAAAATCATGAGATTTTTTAATTATAAAATAGAATTGAGTTACGTATCCAATTAACAGAGCCAACTCATATTATTAAAATTCTATATTTTAAACATTTAAAAAATGAAAGATTATATATTTGTAGGACCCAATTTTTTTTTTATTTTCATACTTTTAAAAAAGAAAATACAGGCAATAAATTTAGGGAATTTATTAAAATTTAGATTTTAAATCCAACACCCTAATGGTATGAGTAAATATCCAATACTTTGCTTTGATTGAACACTGAAAAAAAGGCAGAGAATTAAACGCATCCCATTCCTACAGCTGGAAATTCGTTTTCCATGGTGGAAATCCAATTCCACAACAACATGACTTCTTAGCAAGGTAAAGGTATTCTGTTTCCTTCTTATGTGACCCAATTTATATTCCACTTCACCAAACCAAATTTGTGCTTAATTTCTTTCATATACATTTTCTTTTTCTTCATCTTTATATATTCATTTTACATAAATAAAATACAATTACTTTCTTTATAAATATGTAATTTCTTAATTTATATCATTTTAATCTTGTTGAGTGTTTTTCCTTATTTCTCTTGGATGCTGGTATTTACCAATTTATATGATATAGGTAATGATCATTGATTTGACGTGCTAAGTAAATTTCATGCACATCAACGCGTATTTTACCTTAAACTTAACACGTGTTTATATGTCTCATGCGTGATTTCGAATGAAAATATAAATACTTAGTCTTTTTTGAATTCGGTCTACGAGATCAATGCACGAGATGAATGGAAACGGACCCATATGACTTGAATCCATTCAAGTTTTAGTCCAATATCATAATAAATCTAAAAAGGAAAATCCCACATTTTAATATCTCAAAATTGTTAAAAACATTGAATAATGCATTAATGGGTAGTATAATAGGAAAAGGACAAAAGGATAAGATTTCAATAGCACTATGAAAAAGGATTTCCATAAAAATAAAAAACCAAGGCCTAAACAACAAGCGCAACTTGTGCAACTTGAACCTAAGCTACACCTAAGACAGTAAATATTCTTAATCATCATGTCATCACATGAAATTCAAATTTCATAAGTTAATACACTTATTTATATATAAAACAACTGAATTTAAGATTTAATCCATTTGTTTCTTCTTCTTCTTCTTTTTTTGTTTAAAATAATAATAATAATAATAATAATAATAATAATAATAATAATAATAATAATAATAAAACAACCAAATTCAGCCAACAATTGATGTTTATTTGTTTACACAAATAGAAAGGATGATATTGGAAAAAAAATTATATATGCAAATCTAAAGAGAGTTTGCTAAAACTAGCCACCTAGCCTAGTTTACACTCAATTCCCTATCCTCTATTATTAGAGTTTAGAACTAAACCCATTAATTGTTTTGCTATAATAATTTTAGGCTAATTGAATACATTTAACATTTTAATCCCCTAATAATTCTCTATTAATTCAATTCAAATCATTCTACTCTTTACATCTTTGAAATTTAGTTTTTCTACTTTTATAGTTAGGAATTTAATATTTCTACCTTTCGGATTTAAAAACACAAGTCCAAATATTAGCACTGTTAAAATTTTTTTATTAAATTTGAGTTCATTAACAATGTCTAATCACCCTACACCAATAAAAACCCTTATTAACTCAATTGACACGGATGATATTCTAGACTCTTAAAGATTGTAAATTCGAGCGGGTTCATGTACAATGTACATAGTTATCGATTGAGTGTTTTTTTTATTATTATATTTCAATGTGTCAAATCAACAAAATTACCATAATGATTTTGATAATTTAACATAACTATTGAAGTTTTAAAATTTTAAAATTTTAAAAATTAAATTTTAAATGTAAATAAAATATAAATATTTAAAATAAACTAAACGTTGATCCAAACTTACGTAAAAATAGATTTTACGAGAACAATAAAAACTTTGGAAAATCCTAGTAGGCCTAATTGTAGGAAAGATATTTGAAAGCCCAGGATTGTGAACCTTGAATTGAAAAATTAGTGGGGGATTGAGGCAGGTCCATGGTAGGTATAAGTACATATAGTAGCGGCACCGGCAATAAGCCAGTTTGTGACCGTGTGGGCCAAATTATTCTCTGTTCATTGCGGCTGGATTTTTGTGAATCTGGAAATTGTAGGCACAACAAACTCCATCAATTATTGCGAGATAGACTTGAATCTATGCCGACATGCTGCCATTTTCACTCTTTTAGATACAACACCATTGCTACCCTAAGAAACTATGGGTTTTATTTTCTTGGAAATTGTGGTTTTTGGGTCTATACATGTTTCAAAAAAAATTACCACCCAAATCAATATTACAATCTATAATCGGATAGAATAGGATTTACATTGGATGACATTTTCATCAAATTAAATATTCGTTAGCACCTTAAATGTAATTTTTAAGTAATATCACTCGCACTAATTAAAAGTTATTATTCTCATTCTCTTTTATAATTCAATTTTTGCATGAAATACTTTAAACGACACGAATCTACGAACCAAAATTCAAATAGCTTTCTTCTTTGATCTCTGACACTAACCGTCAAAATGACTTGGATCTAAAGTATATTCTTTTACTCGTCGATGGGTATTAATATCCCGTATCAGTTGTTGAATCATTATTTAGAATTCACTAGCTGAACTTTTTTCTAAAAAATAAATTAACAACCGAGTGGCTTAAATAAAAACTTTTAAATAATTCAATGACTCAAATAAATTTTTTTGAATAATTTAATAACTTATATGAAAACTTTCAAATAAACCAATGATATTTTTAAACTTTTTAAATTATTTCTATTTAGGGTAATCTAAAAATAACATATCGAAGTTCCTTTCATCCTTTTTAATTTTTACCGAAACTAAATTTATATAATTTGGATACAAATTATACCCAATAATGTAACATATGCGCATGGTTAATTTGTAGGTATGATTAACTTGTACATTATTACAACATCACTGCACTCAATACTTATTAATATAATTTTCATAAATTTTAATCCCGTTGGTAATTGATATTATGTCCGGGTCGGGCCAAAAACAGTTTAAATTCCTTTCATTGTAAACGGGTCGGGCTGTAACCCGAAAAAGATTTTGCTGAACATTAAGAACTTGCTGGCCTATACCTTCATATGTGTGGATGAAGATTGATCCGGCCCAACGGTTTACATGTTTGCCAATCCCCTTTTTATTTGTTTGCATTTTGCTAACATTTTAAATTATTATATATAATAAATTTCAACATTCTTTATTTTAACATTTTTTTTAATTTTTTATATAAAAAATAAATTTATTAAAACACTTTCAAATTAATATAATTTACTTTGTAAAATAAAATATTTTCATTATTATCGAATTAAATTGATACCAGTTTAATAAAATGGTTAATATAACATATAGAAATATTTAATAAAAAATCAAAATCATTGAAGTTTGCAAAAAGAAAAAGAAAAAAGGGGTTGTCCTAAGATGCAAATGCAGAAGTGGACGTTCCAAAAGTAATCATTATACTGATTTAAAGATGTGATAAAGAAAAAGAATTTGGTAAAAAGAAATTAGGTCTTAATGTAATTGAAGTTAAAAAAATAAATTAAAGTGGTTTCGGTGATCATTTTTAATTTGATTCTTGCTGGTTTTTACCACCATTAGTTGTTTTATTCATAAAACTTGGTTGCTTTTATGAGTTTTTATTTTTATATATATAATATAACCTCAAACTCACATATTCATGTATGGGTAGAATATAATCGAGTCAAATTTAAATATTGTCAAGCTTGAACTTGAACTCGACTTAAAATTTGAAGTTTGATATTCGATTCGAGTTTGATCGAACATCTATTTCTAAGTTCAAGCTCGGCTTGAGATATAATCGAACTACTGGAGCCCGAGCTCGATTAAGCTTGTTTACCAATTTTTGTATTTAAGTTCAAACTCGAGCTCAACTTAATAATTAAACTTAATGTTAATATATATATTAAAGGCAATAATGTAATTTACTAATACAAAAATATGAAAAAACTCAGTAACGTAATTTACCAATTTTTTTAATTTTTTTATATTTTTCATTTTGAGTTTATTTTTATTTTTTTCGAAATATCTGAATAATTTTTAAGTTATTTGCTGATATTACATATAAAATAAATAATGTTAAACCAACATGAAGTACATATAGATTGCTTTGTGGGTTGTCACGTTAATATCATTAAAAAATAAATGTTGTAGTTGGTATTTTCATTTTAAAAATATGATTTGACTCATTTCGAAAGACTAATAATTAAATTTAAATAAAAAAATATCATAATTACCAAACTGATAAAAAATATAAATGTTAAGACTAAATTTATGATTATGCCAAAAATATTAATTAAATGTCTCTTTTTTATTTTTATTTTTACCAAACTCTTAACATCCAAAAACCACATTAAATATCAATTAAATCTAAAATCCAACCCCATTGAAAAAACCCAATATTCATATTCTATGTTCACAATTCAATCTCGAAATCAATCTAAGTACATGCTTGTAAGCATGTTTATATATATATATATATATATGCTAAGAAAAAAAGATGAAAAACACAAACATTATCGAGCCTTGCAAAGTGTGATGGATATACTTCATTTCCCTTAAAAAAGGTAGATGAGGACTAAAAAGAAAGTTGAAAGTTCCCATAGTTCTTTGTCCTTTATAAAATAAAATAAAAAGGTACCTTAATAATACCTACATGATAGAGCAGTGTATCATGTGAATTTATGAAGTTAAAATTTATATCCAAACATTATCCTTTTAAAGGTGATGAATCCAATTTTGCCCAAGTTGATGATCCCTATCCTTTTGTATCTTCAAAAATATTAGCATGTAACACGAATACTAAGACGCTACATCAGATTATTAGAGTAATCTAATAAAATTTTTAAATAATTTTAAAACATTGAAATACATTTTATATAACAGAAAATACCATACATAGTTATATTGAAAATAGTAATAAAAGTAGTTATAAAAAATATGTGGAGCTCCAATATCATCGTATATCAAAATAGTTAAAATAACAAAAATGATAAATGTGTTACAGACCTATAAAAAAAATACAAGTAAGGCGTTAGGAATACAATGCCCACTAATAGATAAGGTACTGTACTCTGAATACGTGATGCTAGGAGCCTCTCGTCGAAGATGTTCCTCGGACATGAACAAAAGTCTACAAATCTAAACATTAAGACAATTCGAAGGCTGAGCTTTACAGGCTCAGTGGCACACAACAATTCTACCATACTTCAAGTAATTCATAAATATAATGATGCAAATCAAATGTATACATAGAAACATGACATGAGTATCGAATAATTAAATCATGAGTTATTAAATCTACATAACCAAATCGCTTGTATATCAAACTTGTCAAACTTGTTGGATTGCACATACTGCTCAAATAATTGGGTATCCGGATAGTCCCGCACCACTCATGGCCGCTAGTCAAATGTAACACCCGAAATCCGGCCTAGAAGTTTGGACCGAATCTCGGATGCTACATTGATCACCGAAGTGGACATAGGTAAATTTTTACAAAATAGGTTGTCATGTCAAACCGAAATATTTAATCTTTTAAAATACAAACAGTAAAATTACAGTTGAGATAATATAAATCAGTGGAGTAAAAATAAAAACTTAAAACAGAATTTGTACCACATTTTTATAAAATCTTACAGTTCAAAAACTGAAATATCAATTAGAAACTGAAAATACAAACTGATAATTTAATCTACTCTGAGATTGTTTGAGACTTTCGAATATCGAGCCGAGCGTCAGAATTCAGAAGAGTACCTGAAAGGAGAACACTAAGAGGAGGTGAGCTACTCGAGCTTAGTGTGAGTTCGAAACAAAACAGAGACAGAAATAAAGTATCCAAATTAGAAGCGCAATAGAATTTCAAACACACACAGAACCAGAAAGCATACCTGGAACTAATATCCAAACAGAGCTTAACAATCAGAGCACATTAAGTTCACACAGAAGTCTCAGCACAAATGCTAATCAGACAAACAGATTACAAACAACTAGTCTTTTAGTCAGAACTTACAAATAGATGCGGGTGAAATGCAGTCAAATAAAAACCCATCCATCCAGCCAAACACACCTCTCTATCCCCCGATCACACCACGTAAGAGTTGTTTGAGCTCATCCAACCAAACACATCATATATGACCAAGTAGGCCAATCCAACTCTACACACCATATAAAGTAATCCCGGGTTGCCCGGCAACAATGACTTGTCAAAATGCAGTTGAACTACCAGATCAGATAATGGTATGTAGCATAGCTAATGTACATGCAGTACAGTGCGATGCGGTAACCCGCTATACTAGTAATTTGTAGTTAAACTACCAGATCATGTAATGGTACGTAGCATAGCTAACGTACATGTAGTACAGTGCGATGCTGTAAACTGCTATACCGGTAAATTATAGTTTAAACGCCAGATCAGATAAATATAAGCAGCAAAGTCGACGTGATATGTCTTTATCTGATGCGAGGCGGTAATTCGCGATCTGAGATAAATTGCAGTTTGAACTACCAGATCAGATCAGAATGAGACTCCCTTCTCTTCAAAATCCATCCAAAAATATTTTATGCAAGTGTATGTATGCATACAATCTCACAGAACAGAGACACAAAATTAGACAATCAGACAAAACAACTATGCACACACACACCTAACAGAACAGATTCAGATTCAAACATCTCACATGACAGTCACAGGTACACTCAGGCCGAAGCCCAGATCAGAATTCTTAACCACCCTGACTAAAGATCAGCGAAGGCAAAACACACAGACAAATGCTCAGATAAAAACACACAGAATCAAAATAGGTGACTTAGAGACACACGGTCTTGTGGGGGTTAAAACACCCGGGTGAAAAGAGGCACACGACTGTGTGGACCAAAGACATGGCCGTGGGGACCAGCCTTTTAACTCTTTGTCCATTTGCACTAAATTTGAGCTTAGGGCTGACACTGCCGTGTGTCCCAAAACACACGCCCGTGTGGAATACCTAAATCCCCAAATTAGCCACACGGCCGTGTGGCAGACCGTGTGGCATCAAATCACTCAAACCTTAATCCTTAAACTCGCACGCCCGTGTGCTCAAGGGATACGGCCATGTGAGAAACGATAAAATCCCCAAGTGGGCCACATGACCGTGTGGCACCAAAATTGGCTCAGAAACCCTAATTCCCAAGCGTACATGCCCATATGGAAACCCAGTGGCCACGAAACCACCCTAAATCAGCTTGAAAAAAATGAGTTTTTTAGTCACTACATCGACCCTCAACCGATGGCACTCAGAACCGCACTAACCAAAACGAATTCCATGCCATTCGACAGTATTACCATACTTAGACGATCAATTTCCAAAGGTCACCAAGATTGCCACATTCTAACAAAATTAATTTTGCAAATAACATAGGAAAGTTTCAGAACCTATTCCTGTCTCGTGGTCCAAGACGTTTAGACTCTGACTTGTTGACGAGGAAAGAAAGCTCTCCAAATATCACAAACAAAAACCGTTTTTGCAAAAAAGAAAAGAGCAAAAAGAATAACAAAGAGAGGGAGAGTGAGAGGAGAACGTGTAACCAAAAAAATAATAAATAATCCATAATAAATAAAAAAATAAAGTTAATAAAAATATTAACTTAAAACAAGGCAAAATAAATTGTATCCCCAAAAATGCACACCCAAATACTCAAATCCAGAACCTTGAGGCAAATTAACACACAACAATCCATCAGACCAGCAGACCCATTCTGACACTAAATCACACGACTAAACACTAAAGCACTCCTTTCTCTATGACCCTAACCACAAAACCCCAAAACTTCTAACCTTAAAATTCAGGGTGTTACATCAAATAATCTTGAGTGTCCATAGGGTTATCTCGAGCGCCACTCATGGCCGCTAGTTAGGTTAGAGCTAGAAGGTTTAGCGTAAACAAAGCATTAAACATATAATCACAAAAATACAACCATGACATTCGAGTCTCATACTTTGTAACACCTCAAACCTGGCCTAGACGTTATGGCTGGATCTGGCGATGTCACCTGGAATGGAAATTTGAAATCGAAATACCAAGTCAAAACTGTTCTCGCTTTATTATCTTCTATTTATCTCTCGTCAAATTTAAAATTATTTTCTCATTAATTTAATTCGTTTAAAACCTATTTTGTAGCGGAAGCTTTCAAAACCGTGATGTTTAAAGAAAATCGTTTACTTTTAGGGAAAATATCTCGCTTAATAAAATCGAGTTTCGTTGCAGCTCAACAGTTCGTGAAAAACAGTTAAAATCCCAAACAATGATAAACAGTCAAAAAATGTCCCAAATTACATCAAAATCCCCAGAAAAACAAATAGAAATTAAAACCATTAAAGAGATAAGAACCATTCAATAAACTTGTGGCCACCGCTGAGTCTCCCGCTGCACCGAACCGTCTAAGTTGGGGATTACCTATACAGATAAAATAGAAAGGGGTGAGTTTATGTAAACTCAGTGTGTAATCCCCACAAATCACATGCATACAGTCAGTCATATCAATCAGTCAAATGCAGTCTGGGCCTAAGCCCATTTCAGTTTCAATAGCAGTTCGGGCCTTAGCCCATTTCAGTTTCAGTAGCAATTTGGGCCTTAGCCCATTTCAGTTTCAGTAGCAGTTCGAGCCTTAGCCCATTTCAGTTTCAATAACAGATATGCATTAGGGCTTAAGCCCGCCACAGTAACAGTACCAGATATGCATTTATCAATAACAGAATCCTACCCAACCAGCCTCTACACACCATCTCCGTCCATCCCTACACTCCATGTGGGGTTTCAAATACTCATCCATCCCTACATTTCAAGTAGTACCGAATGCGGCACATAATCAGCAAAGTGCAGCTGAGCTGTCAGATAATATGCTTAAGAGCCTTTCATTACACTTTCTCCATATATTATCATCTCAACCCAATGCAATGCAAACATACAATAAATGACATGCTATTACATGATTAACAGTTCACATATAGTTTGGTATACATGCATATAAGCATCATACATTCAGCTTAACACACGACCTACCTGGCCATCACACGACCGTGTCTTGTACGCACGGCTTGACCTCGTCGATCACACGCCTGTGTTAGGGCACATGGCCTGCAACACAGGCAACCACACGCTTGTGTGGCGTCGACAGTGGGGTTTTTGGCTTTTGTCGAAACCCTATTTATTATGTAACCGGGTACACACCTGGTTTCAATTGATGCTAAAATGATTCTCGAGACTGTCGATACCTAAAAATGACCAAACCCCAGATTAATCGCTTAGACCGAAATTTATCGAATCAAAGCGATGAACAATCTCTATAAAACGACTAAACCCTTACCTTAAGACCAGCGAAAATATCTCAAATGTTTACGTACTAATTGAAAAGCCCCCAGCACTCCGATCTTCACCTAACATAGAGTTCAACGATAATCCATCATTAACTATCACAACTAGAGCCCAAACTATGGGAAAAGGTTGAAGAAGATCACTTACCAATTGACAAAAATCCACAAATACAATAGCGATGATTTTGCAAAAAGATAATCAAAAGGAAACTTCTGATAACTTCCTATCCCAATTCCCCTTATTTTTCTCCAGCAAACTCTCCACTACCCACACTATCAGAATTCCACTTCCATCCAAACTCTTAGAAACGAACCAAAAAGAGACTTCCCTACTTGCGCGGGAATTCAAACACAAGACCTGCAGCATACTAATACTCCATTTAACCAACAGACCAGTAGGCCCATTCTGACATGTACATACAAATAATTAAACTTAAGCCTACTGAGTGGGGTTTAGGCTTTATTCAGAAAAATACCAGAATTTAGTCAAAGACTTGGCTTGAACTTAGGACCTCACACTCACACCCAGAACACTTAACCACTGAATCAAATACACACTTGTGTCAAAAATTTACAAAAGTCAAAAAACAAATTTTTGGGGCGTTACATACTGTTTCAACTTGCTTATCATTCCAACTAAAATATTAACTAATGAGATGTGACAGTCTGCTACCTTGACATTCTGACTTTTTTCTCATTCGAAAATTAATAACTTTTAATATATAACTCCAAATCGAGCACCGTTTGTTTTAATCGAAACTAGACTTCTGTATGGTTATAGAGATATAAGGCTCACTTCCTATGTTATCTTGTGAAATTTTTGGTGATTTTTCAAAGTCATTTGCTAACTCATTTTATAAGAATTTCACGCTTGATTTTTATGACCTTTCAACACTCAAAAATTCATATATTTTAAAATATAAATCGAAATCAATCTCCATTTATTCTAAACAAAACTAGACTGACTCACGGTTACAACGATGTATAGATTACTTCTTAATTATTTTTACAAAATTTATGGTGAATTTTAAAACTTACTGTGCATGTAATAATTTGTTTCTAGCAGATTTCACAACTAAGTTTTTAGCTTCATTTTAAATCATCCAAACAAGATTTCCACCCAAAAACATATAACATGCATGCATTATCACACAAGCATCATATTTATGACTTATCAAGAAGTATAGGAGAGTTAGAGGGTACCACCTTGATGGAAAAACACCAACAAAGTTTCTTGCCTAGCTCTCCACCACTTTGCCTTTACCCTTAGCTTTAGAAGATTCACCACCCTCTTTAAGTAATAACCATGTAACACACAAGATTTCCCACAAAAAAAAAGAGTTGATAGGATTTAAAAATACATACTTTAAATAAATAAACAAATAAATAAATAAAATATGAGAAGATGGGTAGAGACTTCCTCAAACTCAAACCCTCCCAAACAGCCAAAAACCTCCACCTTCATCCTTGGTGAACACAGATATTTTTTTTCTTCCATGGAACTTTTAAAAAACAAAATAGATCAAGACCCTTACCTTCTTTGAGATTTGGAAGAAAAAAAATGGTGAGAACTCACTCAAATCTCTCTCCCTCTACATGACTTGCTAAGGAAAAATAGATAGAGAAAAGAAAAAAAATGAAGAAATGTAAAAAGGAAAAAAAACAATAGGGTGACTATAATATAGGAAAAATAGGAACAAATACACTTTATCCCATACCTCAATATACCAAACCATCTATTCCTATTAATTAGGAGAAGACTTTTATTCAAAAATGATAAAATCACCATATTAGCCATCGATCTTCCCCCTACTTCACACAAGCTTCCCAACATCCTTAATTTATTATAAAAATATCCAAAATTCACCCAAATTAATTCCAACAAAACCCAATCTTAAAATAAATTTATCCATCGCCAGCCCAGGTCAACACTCGAATGTTGACTCGAGAATTTGAGGCTGTTACATAGCCCGTTTTTGTAATATACTGTACAACTTGGTTTGGGTCGATTTCTATTATTAGTTCATGTATTATATGTAAATATCGTTCAAATTTTAATATTTTAGGTTTGATCTAAAATGACCGTTGTTAAAGTTGTTAAGTTAGATTATGATATTTCTAAAATATTATGATGTAAATGTATTATAGCATGTGTAATGCGCTTGCTATCTACGTACAATATATATAAAAGTCATGTTATTTTAGTTATTTGATTTAACAACTATTGTTTGAGTCATGACTGAAATTTTAAAATTCGAAAAGTGTAAAGACTAAAAATGATCAATTAGAGAATAATAAAACCTACAACCTATACATAATATAGGACTAATAACAGGATTTGATCTAACGAATTTGACTGTTTCATTTTGGGTCAAAATATATAAACTAAAATTGATTAAATTATAGTATAGAGACTAAATCTATAACTCATGCCTAATATGAGGACTAAATTATCCTACCCCCATCCGCTACACACCATCTCTATCCAACCCAACATACCAGTAAGTATATAATACTTGTCTAGCCCTACATACCTCACGGTGTCAGTACGACATGTTGCAGTGTTTACAGTCTCATAGACGGATCAGATATAATGATAGGTGATTTGACCACCAAATTAGTACAAAACACTTCCTTCAATTCATAACCCCTACCCATGTAGATGCAAAATACAAATGACCAATTTGTATGTATAACTTCTTATGCAGATACAATCATATAGTCCAATATAATAGAGAGTAAATAAAGCCAATTCATAATCACAATAAAGTAGATCATACAACTCAGTTAGGTGATACCTATCTTACTGATAGCTTACACTGGCCTCGTACAACAAATATGGCGTTAACAGAAATTGACGATTTAGGCTCACACGCCCGTGTGGTTCCACATGCATAAATTATTTTTCTTGTAACAATTTAATCATTTTTCTTGTAATTTTATGTTTTTGGAATCCCGGTATTAAATACTACCCGACCCATGTCAAAATTTTAGAAATTATTGAGTTTTTAGATGCTGTTGATGTTGAATAATTTTAGTATTAATGACTAAATTGATAAATTTTTAAATTAGAAATGAAAAAAGATTAAATTATAGAACAAATAATAAATTTTGTGTAATAGGGACTAAATTGTGAAAAATCCAAAATTTATGAATTTATGTGAAAATATGGAGTTGAATTTAGTCTAAAGTGGAATTTGCATGAAAATAAAGAATAATGTGAAGAATAAAAGTTAGTCTCGGTTTAAGGACTAAATTGGAAATTAGGCAATATTTGAGTAAAAAATTGAAATATTCAATATGAAATTGAATTGTGTTGTATTGATGATTTTTAATTGTTTTAGTTCCGTAGCTAACGTCGTACCGGAACCCTCGACTAAAAAGAAAAAAGATAAAATCGACGAGGAATAGCTCAAAATTTCTGATTTGTATTTCTATAATCCGAACTTAGTTATTAATTATTGTATTTTTTATTTAATGCATATGGTAAGTGTTGAGGTGAGTATTTGGCACTTTGTCATTAAATTGAATTTAAGTTAATTGAATGGATTGCATTGGTATATATATATTGAATATATTGATTATTTTAATTGAAATGAATATTGGTTGTATTTGATAAGTTAATTGGAACCCTGTTAATTGTATCGGGCTGAGTCGGATATAGATGACATGCCATAGGATTGGAAGAGTTCAGGGGTTTCTTCGACTTCGACTCGATGAGACACTGGGTGTCAAATTATTACTTCGAATATATTCGATGAGGCACTGGATGCCAATTTACTTCGATTTAGCCGATGAGACACTGGGTGTCAAATTATTGCTTCGAATTATCCGATGAGGCACTGGGTGCCAAACTGGTGTGTTTGGTTGGATCTGTGTATCCTTCTGAGTCCGAGTTGTGTTAATAGGGGTAATTAATTGAAATTGTATTATGATTGATGTTAGATGATATTGTATGTGAAATGAAGATGGGACAGTGAATTGAAATGTGGATTGAGACACATGAACTGTGTATTCATGAATTGGATATGGAATGAACAAAATTATTGTTTAAATGATATGAGTATTATATTGTGAAAAACTATTTATATAGCAAATATGAGAATTGAGATATTGTGAAACAAATGAAATGTGATATGATTGTTGTAATATTTAGATTGTATATTTGTGATTTCATATCTTTTGATATTCAGATTGTAGAAATACCACTGAGTTTTACTCAACGTACGATTTTGTTTTTCGTGCACAGGTTAGGTACTTAATTTTGATCGTCGATTCAGCATCCAACAACGATCCCGATCTCAAACGTGGTGATGTTTATCCTTTTGTGTCGGCATATACATAGGGTGTCTAAATATTAATCATTTTGTGGATTGATTGTAAATAAGTTTATAAGCTAGTATTGGTTGGTTATATACATATAAATATGTGTTTATATTTAAGGTTTATTTTGAGTCCACACGGCTAGCATACATGCGCGTGAGCAATTTCAAAAAGGCACACGATTTGGCACACGGGCTTGTGGCTTGGCTGTGTGACCCAAGTCAGAGAGTTACATGGGCATAGACACGGGCTGGGACATGGCCGTGTGTCCCTATTTCGAATACCTACACGGCTTGAGACACGGGCATGTCTTCTGACCATGTCAGTCACACAACTTGACCATACGGCTGTGTGAACCCTGCAGCTTTGAAAATTTTTAAAATTTTTCGAAAAATTCTCTGAGTTTCCGAATTAGTCTCGATTTGTTTCTAACACGTGTTTTGGACCTCGAGGGCTCGAATAAGGGACAATATATATGAGCTTGATTGATTTTGACTTGAATATTATATGATATGAAATGTTTTGAAATTATGTCTGTTTGATCTGTAATGCTTCGAAACCCTATTCCAGCGACGGATGTGGGTTAGAGGTATTACATTTAGTGGTATCAGAGTTTTACAGGTTTAGCCGATTCTCGGACTAAATCGAGCTCAGAATTGAGCCTAGAGGTACATGCCATAGTTGAGTCAATTTGAGTTAGGATTTGGATGCTAATATATATATTTGTTTTTGTTTTATAGTTGAAAATGTCGGATGATTATAATGATGATGTTGATCAAGAGATATATACCAGAGATGATGTCTCCAATGAGTTAGATGAAATCGAATAAGCAACATCGAGTGTTAATCCAGTTAGTACTTAACAACTTAATGTTGAACGAGGTAATATAGGGAAAATAGATGATTCACAATTACTTAGAGCTATTGTTGATGCTCTTTAGCGAGTGGCGAGAACTACATCCACTACGACATCTACCCCTACTATTCGTCGAGCTCCAATAAAAGAATTGGATAAATATGATACAACAAAATTCTTGGGGTTGAAAGGAGTTGATCCTTCCGCAACTGAAATTTGGATTGAATCTACTAAACGTATTTTGCAACAACTTGAATGCAACCCGCGAGAAAGTTTAATATGTGCTGTTTCTCTACTGCAAGGAGAAGTATATACCTGGTGGCAGTCAGTGACACGTCATGTACCCGTAGATCAGGTAAATTAGGAATTTTTCCAAAAGGAATTTCAAAATAAATATATAGGTGAATTGTATATCGAAAACAGAAAATAAGAGTTTTTGATGTTGAAACAAGGTGAAATGTCTGTGGTTGATTATGAACGAGAATTTTCGCGACTTAGTAGATATGCTTCTGAGTTTGTGCCAACAAAAATTGACAGTTATAAGTGATTTCTGCGTGGTTTACGTGATGAGTTACGAGTACAACTGGTATCATAGAAAATCACTAAGTTTGCAGATTTAGTTGAACGGGAAAAAAATGGTAAAGCAAGTTCTGGGTTTTGATAAAAAATTTGAAAACGCTCGTACTGTTTGGAAGCGTTCTGGAGCTGCTAGTTCAAATTCACAACCGAAGAGATCAAAAGAATTTCGTGGTGGTTGGAGATAAAATTTTAAGTCAAACAAAACTGATAGAAATCGCGATAGACAATCAATTATATTTACGAGTAGTGTGCGAGGTTGATTCAGGGATACTGATATTCCAAATTGTGATCACTTTGGGAAAAAGCATCGTGGCGAATGCTGGAAATTAACTCGAGGTTGTTTTCACTGTGGATCTATAGAACATTTTGTTAGAGATTGTCTAAAGAATGAAAATGTTACACCTGTTACTTCTCAGATATCTATGCCTGCTTCTAAAGGTTGCGGGTCGAGTCAAAGTGATTCATTTTCGAGAGGTGGTGCTAGAAAGGGAAATAATATTGTTACTCAACAGTTGGAGGCTAGAACGCCAGCTCGAGCTTATGTTGTGCGGACTCGTGAGGATGGTGATTCTAATAATATGGTGACAAGTATATTTTTATTACATTCAGAACATGTTTATGCTTTGCTAGATCTGGGATCTTCACATTCATATGTTAATACTAAATTAGTTGAGTCAAGAAGTTTAAAATCTGAAACGTCTAAAGTATTGATAATGGTGTCTAGTCCATTAGGAAAATTTGTGTTAGTGGATCAAGTGTGTAGGAGATGTCCGTTAATGATACAGAATATGACCTTCCCTGTTAATTTGTTGATAATGTCGTTTGGTGATTTTGATATAATTTTGGGTATAGATTGGCTTACGGAGCACGGGGTGATTCTAGTTGTTGTAAAAAGAAATTTGTTGTTCAGAGTGAAAACCATGAAAAGATTGAGGTGAATGGTATTCGAACAAGTGGTTCAACTCGTATCATTTCAACAATTCGAGTTAATAAACTTCTTCATCAAGGTTGTGAAGCTTTTCTAGCCTATGTTATCAATTTGAATTATGGTGATAGTCAGTGTAGTAAGATTTGAACTGTTTGTGAATTTCCTGATGTGTTTCTCGAGGAATTACCGGGATTACCACCAGATCGGGAGGTTGAGTTTGCAATTGAAGTGTTTCCTGGTACGGCTCCGATATCAATGCCCCCTATTGTATGTCACCTATGGAGTTAAAAGAATTAAAAGAACAATTGCAAGACTTATTGGATTCGTGATTTTATACGCCTTAGTGTATCGCCTTGGGGAGCTCCAATGCTTTTTATCAAAAAGAAAGATGGTTCGATGCGGCTTTGTATTGATTATCGGCAATTTAATAAGTTGACGATTAATAATCGATATCATCTACCTCGTATTGATGACTTATTTGATCAACTAAAATGAGCTTATGTCTTTTCAAAGATTGATTTGAGATTGGGTTACTATCAGTTGAAAATAAAATAAAGTGATGTGTCGAAAACAACATTTCAAACACGGTATGGTCGTTATGAATTTTTAGTGATGCCTTTTGGATTGACAAATGCTCCGGCAACATTTATGGATCTCATGAATAATATCTTTCAACTTTATTTGGATCATTTTATGGTAGTTTTTTTTTTATGATATTTTGGTCTATTCGATATCCGAATCCAAGCATGAGCAACACCTCAAAATTGTTTTACAAGTGTTACGAGAGAAACAGTTATACGGGAAGCTTAGTAAGTGCGAATTCTGGTTATCAGATGTTGTATTTTTGGGTCATGTTATATCAGCAAATGGAATTAGAGTTGATCCCAAAAAGATCAAGGCAATTGTTCAGTGGAAAGCATCGAGGAATGTGTCTGAGGTTCATAGTTTTCTTGGACTAACTGGTTATTACAAAAGATTTTGTAAATGGATTTTCAAAAATAGCCTTGCCGATGACAAAGTTGTTGCATAAGAATGTTTAGTTCATCTGGGATGATTAATGTCAATAAAGTTTTGAGAAATTGAAACAGATGTTGATTGAAGCGCCAGTTTTGACTTTACTAGAATTGGGAAAGGATTTTGTTGTTTATAGTGATACTTCCTTGAGCGGTCTATGTTGTGTTTTGATGCAAGATGGGAAAGTGATTACTTACGCGTCTCATTAGCTAAAAACGCATGAATGTAATTACTCGACACACGATTTAGAGCTAGCTGCTGTGGTTTTTGCTCTAAAAATCTGGATGCACTACTTGTACGGTGAAAAGTGTTATATTTATACTGATCATAAGAGTCTAAAATATCTTCTATCTCAAAAGGAGTTGGATTTGAGACAGTGTCGTTGGATAGAGCTTCTGAAAGATTTTGATTGTGTTATTGATTATCATCCTGGTAAAGTTAATGTTGTAGCTGATGCGTTGAGTAGAAAAGCAGCGATTGAATTATGAGCAATATTTGCTCAGCTCAGTATCAATGATGATAGAAGCTTATTGGCTGAATTAAAAATCAAACGGTAATGTTTGATCAGATCAAGTCAACGTAGTTAGAAGATGACAAGTTGGCGAAGAAAAGAGAAATGGTTTAGAATGGTACATTAGAAAATTTCAGCATTGATGATTGTGGTTGCTTGAGATTTCATAACCGAATCTGTGTTCTATATGTTTCTGAATTGAAAGAGTTGATACTTCGTGAAGCTCATGATAGTCCTTTTGCTTTACATCCTGGAGGAACGAAAATGTATCGTGATCTGAGAGAATCTTATTGGTGGCCAGGAATGAAAAGAGATGTGGTTGAATATGTGGCTAAATGTTTAACTTGTCAGCGAGTTAAGGCAGAACATCAGGTTTCTACCAGATTACTTCAGCCTATTACTATTCCTAAATGAAATAAGATTGTATCACGATGGATTTTGTAACGGGATTATCGTTATGGACAAGTAAGAAAAATGCTATTTGGGTGATTGTTGATCGACTTATGAAATCGGCTCATTTTATTGCAGTCAAGACTGATTGGTCACTTCAAAAGCTTACTGAAGTTTATATTCAATAAATTGTGATATTACACGTGTTCCTATGTCGATAATTTTTTATCGGGATCCACAGTTTACTTCGAGATTTTGGAAACAGTTGCATGAATCTCTTGGTACACAACTTAATTTTAGCATAACTTTTCACCCAAAGACTGATGGACAATCTCAGCGAGTTATTCAGATTTTGGAAGATATGCTTTGTGCTTGTGTTATTGATTTTGAATTAGGTTGGGAGCGTTACTTACCTTTGGCTGAATTTGTATACAATAATAATTTTCAATCAAGTATTCAAATGGCTTCGTATGAATCTTTATATGGTTGTAAGTGTCGATCACCTGTTTTTTGGATGGAACTAAGTGAAGAAAAATGATCGGGTCGGAATTAATTTAAGAAAAGAAAGACATTGTAAAGAAAATTCGAGATAGATTGAAGGTAGCTTTTGACAGACAGAAATCATATGCAGATTTGACACGTCGAGATATTGAATATTCTGTTGGTGATAAAGTATTTCTTAAAGTTTTGTCTTGGAAGAAAATTTTGAGATTTGACTGAAAAGGGAAACTGAGTCCTCTTTTTATTAAACTGCATAAGATCACGGAAAGAGTGAGACTAGTTGCGTATCGTTTAGCTTTGCCTACGGAACTGCAGAAAATTCATGATGTTTTTCACGTTTCAATGCTTAGAAGATATCGATCGGACCCATCTCATGTTATTTTGATAGAGGATATTGAAATTCAACCTGATTTATCACATGAAGAAGAACCAGTTGAGATTTTAGCACGTGAGGTGAAGGGGTTGCGTAATAAGCGTGTTCCGTTAGTGGAAGTATTATGGTGTATTCATGGTGTTGAGGAAGTGACTTGGGAACCGGAAGAGATAATGAGATCTCAGAGGGAGAATTGTAACGACCCGATAGTCACAGGTGTCGAAAAATGTGTTTTCGAGACTCTGTTTCTGTAAATTAGACTTGTAAATATTTATTAGAAATATTTACGAAGATAGTTATGTGGTTAATTAGGTTTTGGTTAGGTGAATTTGCATGAATTAAGAGTAATTAGGTAAAAGAACTAAACTGTATAAAGGTGGAAGTTGAATTATAGATTAAAGAAAACCTAAAAGGACTAAAGAAGTAATTATGCCATTGCTTATAAATGAGGCGACATAAGTATATTATTATAAAATTTAAAGTAAATATATATATTATAATATTATATAATATTAAAACTTAATGTTTAAGTACATATATTATATATTATATTACAATATAAAACAAAGAAATAAAAGAAATAGAAATAGAAAAAGAAACAAAGAACAAACGAAGTAGGAAGAAAAAGAAAGAAAGGAGAAAACTAGGGTTTCAAAGTTCTAAGTTCAATTGGTTAGTTAATTTAATCCTTTTTCTTGTAATTTTTTATATTTTTGGAATCCTGGTATTAAATACTACGCGACCTATGTCAAAATTTTAGAAATTATTGAGTTTTTAGATGTTAATGTTGAATAATTTTAGTATTAGGGACTAAATTGATAGATTTTTAAATTAGAAATGAAAAGGGATTAAATTGTAGAACAAATAGTAAATTTTGTGTAATAGAGACTAAATTGTGAAAAATTCAAAATTTAGAAATTTATGTAAAAATAGGGAGTTGGATTTAGTCTAAAGTGGAATTTGCATGAAAATAAAGAATTAAATGTGAAGAATAAAAGTTAGTCTCGGTTTAGGGGCTAAATTGGAAATTAGGCAATATTTGAGTAAAAAATTGAAATATTCAATATGAAATTGAATTGTGTTGTATTAATGATTTTTAATTGTTTTAATTCGGTAGCTAACATCGTACCGGAACCCTCGACTAAAAAGAGAAAAGATAAAGTTAATATTGTAAATAAGATTATAAGTTAATATTGGTTGGTTATATATATATAAATATGTGTTTATGTTTAAGGTTCATTTTGAGTCCACACAGCTAGCACACGGGCGTGCGAGGCCATTTCGAAAGGGCACACGGCCTAGCACACGGGCGTGTGGCTTGACCATGTAACCCAAGTCAGAGAGTTACACGGGTATAGACACGGGCTGGGACACGACCGTGTGTCCCTATTTCGAATACTCGCATGGCTTGAGGCACAGGTGTGTCTCCTGACTGTGTGAGTCACACGGCCTGACCACACGGCCGTGTGAACCCTGCAGCTTTAAAATTTTTTAATATTTTTTAAAAAATTCTCTGAGTTTCCGAATTAGTCCCGATTTATTTCTAACATGTATTTTGGGCCCCAAAGGAACGAATAAGGGACAATATATATGAGTTTGATTGATTTTGACTTGAATATGATATGATATGAAATGTTTTGAAATTATGTCTGTTTGATTGGTAATGCTTCGAAACCCTATTCTGGCGATGGATATGGGTTAAGGGTGTTACACATCGAATGTCCTGTTCTCAACGATAAAAAAACAAAAGAAAAGGGGTTTTGATACCCTACCTGCAAGTGACGACGACCCTGAAGCCAAACTCACTCTCAAAGCCTAGAAACCAAAATCCAAATACTCAATTAACGGGAATTCAAAGGGACACGCTAAATCGCAACAACAATCAACGTTGAAACCTTCAACGCAAAAACCTGAAACGAACAAAACTTACTTATCTAAAGTTCAACAGCACACACTTGAATTCTAGACAATGAGAGAATCGTTAGGCGTCTCTTGACCTTCCCCTACGCTTTTGTAACCACAAACAAACAAAGCAAAACAACAATCAACACCCTCATTTTGGGATTTAAAGAAACTCACAATTCATACTTAACGACTAAAGTCACTGCTATTGAATCTTACCTTTAAACACTGAAACAACCAACAGAGCGATACAATGCAACGATTAACTCAACAGAACATTATACGAAGAAAATTCAGGAACAATGCCAAAAAGAAGAAGAAAATTCAGGAACAATGCCAAAAGGAAGAAGAAAGAAGAAAAGAAAAGAGAAAAAAAAATAAAAGGAAGAAGGAAAGAGAGAAGTTAACATAAGAAATTCTTTTAAAATTCCTAAATCAGTATTATGGAGAAGTGCAAAAATAATATTCCTCAATGCACGCACAAAGATTCGAACATAAGACCACTAATACAAAGAAATGGTTAACTATTAAACTAATAGGCTCATTCTTGTAACCTTAATACATAGAATCTAACTTAAACGGTACGTGCAATTCTAAAAGTTCAATTAAAGAATAAGCAAAACCTCAAAAGATACAACTTGAACCTTAGACTTTTAGTGAGCAACTAGAGCACATTAACACAAAAACACACACATTTTTATTGACACAACCTAAAGAGAAAATTCAGGTTATTTTAGGGTGTTACATTTAGTATATTTGATCAATGTATCTTGATTGTTTACTTACACATTTTAGAGAAGTGTGAGCAGTAAATCTTGAAATTATAATTGAAAAAAGAGAGACTAAATCAAGTAAAATTAGTTTTCCAAGAGTCTTAATGTGATTTACCCATCAAGCAATGATTATTTTTAAGATGATCAAATTTTCTTATGTATAAAGAGATTTATTTATTTTATTGGTTTATATCAAGAAAACCTAACAATTTCATTTCATATTGAAGGCATGGAAGGCGGTTTTTTGAGAAGATAATGATTCACGTTTATTTAAGTTAAAAGTTCGGTTTTTTGAACTAGATTGAGAGAGCACTTACTTTGTTTGCAAATTTATTGCAATTAAATTAATTTGCGTCTTATACTTATTGATTTATAACAGATTATTCTCTATTTCCAAATTGGGTTTATATCTAATTTTCCTATTCAAACTATGTGATGTATTATGGTAGCAGAATTTTCTTGCCATCGAAATTAAAAGTTCTCACATATATATTTTATTGAAAATTACTATAAATTATGATAACTTTTGTAAAGTTTATAAACTGATAATGTAAAGAAAAGCAAAATTATAGGGAAAAAAAGTTATGAAAAAAAGCTTGAATTGAAAAAAAAATATTCTAATCACGACAAGTAATTAAAATAACTTTTCACATTTTAAACAAAAATAAATCTGAACAAATCCTGATGAAGAATTTGTGGGCATATGTATATATAAAACCTAAAGGCATAATGTCAAAAATAGCTCCTAATATTTGGTTGTTTAGTTACTACGTTAACAATTGATTTTAAAATTATTAAAAAATTAAAATTATTGAAATTATTATATTATTTTTTTGAAATATAAAATTATTAAATGCATATAATTTCCAATTTCCACAGTTTCTTCTTCCTCACTGTTTCTTTCCATCGTTCACCATCGTCGTCATCGTCTTCGATCTTCTTCCCCATTGTTTCCTCCTTCCACAGTTTCTTCTTCCCTGTTGTTTCTTTGAAAACCTCAAAATCCATCATTGAGCCTCGACCTTCCTTGTCTCCGATCATATTTTCTGTTCGTCAAATGACCTCCATTTTTCAACTGAATCTTTGATTCATTTTCATCACTACTATTGCCCCTTAACAGTTCATTCTCATCAGATGGCCTCCCACCAAACCCATTGCCCCTAATAAAACCACCATACCCATCTGCCATCGTCCTTTATCCCTAATATAACCCACTTTCCCATTGTTAAATCACCACGCCTAAAACCCCCGCAATACAATAACCCAGTATTTTCTCACCATTTCTCTTCACTTATTTAACTTCCCATCCAAGAGAATAACATTTTGGTCTCTGTTACGTACTAAATTTATGCAGTTTTATTTCTGTTGTTTTTATGTTGGTTATACGGAGAGTTTTAATCATTAGTGAAACGGTGCGTTTAATCTTTAGTTGTGCATTAGCGATTCACGTTGTTATATCTTGAGGAAGGGGGTGTAAAACGATTATGAGAAATTTTGAATCTGAATTACAACTTCTTCTTTTCTTCTCCTTTTCGCTCTCGAGCTTGTCTCTCTTCTTCCTGACTTTTCAGATTGGATCTGCATCAAAGGTATCAGAGCTGGTTCGTGTCCATGGCGAGTGAGGGTGTGTCGACCAGAATGCAGAAGAAGGTTGGACTATTGCAGGGAGAACTTAATCAACTCCAAGTAGAGTTTTCTCACTTGGATGCAAGAATTGATGCGCGCATGAAGGAGTTCCAGGAGGGAATCAAAGCTGAAATTCGTTCAGAGGTAAGATCTGAACTCCGATCTGAGTTGCATTCTCTGTTTGAACAATATTTCGGGCAGAATCCGCCTATTCCAGGTACTGCTGTGTTATCAAGTAAGGGAAAAGGTATTTTAGGCTCTCCTCCTGGGTTTCCAGTGAAAGATCATCTCCTAGTGTCTCCGATAACAGATCTCGGTACTTCAAGTCTGTCGTCTAGAGGTGGAACGATAGAGCTGGGCAATTCCTCTTTCCGAATGGACTGTCCATGTTTTGATGGTGATAACTTCAGAGGTTGGTGGTCAAAATTAGAGCAATATTTTGAGGCCGAGAGAGGGGAAGGCGTTAGACTGGCATCATTTCTTTGTGCACAGGAATGGCGGCTTACATCAGTTATCCTGGGAGGTGTATGCTAGAGGAATGAAGGAGCGTTTTGGATCTGACTCATTCCTGGATCCTATGACAGAGTTGGTTACTTTTAAACAACAAGCATCAGTTGAGCAATTTCATGATGGCTTTTTGAGTCTGTTGAATCAATTGAATTTACCTGAGTCGTATGCCTTAAGTATTTTCATTAGCAACTTGAAGCCAGAAATCGGTCAGTACCTCAGATTATTTACTCCTCAATCGTTGGTGGAGGGTTACAAATTGGCGAGGCAAGTTGAGAACATTGTATGTGGACCAGTGAAGAAGGGACTTGTTGCGGCTGGTGGAGTTGTTCCTTTTAAACCTCTGTTTCCGAATCCTAAACCAAAGACATGCAATGGGAAGTGCAACCTCGTGAGGGGAAAGTAGTGTGGGGGTACTAGTGCACAACGGACACCATCGAAATCGTTATCTCAAGCGGAGTTGGAGGAGAGGAGACGGAAGGACCTTTGCTTTTGGTGTGGGTCAAAGTATTCACCGGGTCATAAGTGCTCCAAATCGCAGGTATTCCAGCTTGTTATTGATCCTAGTTGGGAACAAGCTGCTGAGTTGAAAAGTCCTAGTTCTGAAGACTTGCAGGATTATTCCGAGCAATTGGAATCGGTGGACCATTTACGAAAGTCCGAGATTGTCATTGCACGCTCTCCAAGGTATGCGCAGGTCACCATACGATGCGGTTTTTTTGTCATTGATCGGATGGAGGTGGTTGTGTTGGTAGATTCGTAGCACGCACAATTTTATTGGACGTAAAGGTGGCTAAGAAGTTGCAATTGTGCGTGAATTCAACTAATACACTAAAGGTGTTGGTCGCGAATGGGGTTCATCTGTCTACACAAGGATTGTGCAAAGGAGTTTGTTGGGAATCACAAGGACATCGCTTCCATACTGACTTTTTACTCTTATCAGTGAAAGGGTTTGATTTAGTCCTTGGTATTCAATGGCTACTAACCCTTGGACCGATTGTGTGGGATTTCTCTGCCTTGACTATGCAGTTTCAACATGAGGAGCAGAATTGCCTATTACGGGGAATAGTACCTGGCTCATTTCACTTGGTTTCAAGCGGTCAGTTCTCTAAATGTTTTAGTCTGGTTGGTAACGGTCATTATCCGATGATTCTGACTTCTAAAGAGCAAGCTACAATCACCTTACAATCTGTTCAGGCGACAGATGATTTGCAACTTCTTTTGGATGAGTTTGAGGATGTCTTTCAAACCCCTATGGGTTTACCTCCATCACGTTTGCATGACCATAAAATTCCTTTAGTTGATGAATCCAAGATGGTCAAGGTCAAACCATATAGATATCCTACTCTTCAGAAAACTGAGATTGAAAAACTAATACAAGAGATGCTACAAGCAGGCATAATCCGTGATAGCAATAGCCCGTTTGCATCACCGGTGGTAATGGTTAAGAAAAAAGATGGTAGTTGGCGGCTATGTGTCGACTATCGCCAACTCAACCAATCCACCATCAAGGATCATTTTCCTATTCCCATCATCGAGGAGCTGCTAGACGAGTTGGGGCAAGCAAATTTTTTTTCCAAGTTGGACTTGCGCTCGGGATATCATCAAATTCGTATGTGGGAGCTGGATGTCCATAAAACTGCTTTTCGTACACATGAGGGTCATTATGAATTCTTGGTCATGCCATTCGGCTTGACCAACGCCCCTTCTAGTTTTCAATCTCTGATGAACTCTATTTTTCGGCCTTTCCTACGGAAGTCTGTTCTAGTTTTCTTTGATGACATCCTTGTCTACTACGAAGATTGGACAACTCACTTGGTGCATCTTGAGCAAAGGCTTCAAGCGCCACGAGCTAATCATTTGTTTGCTAAGCGCTCCAAGTGTAATTTTGGGGCTACGCAAGTTGAATACCTAGGGCACATTATCTCCAAAGGCATGGTCAGCATGGATCGGTCCAAAGTTGCATGTGTGATGGACTGGTCACCTCCAACTTCGGTTAAACAGTTGCGTGGATTCCTTGGGTTATCCGGCTATTATCGTCGTTTTATCAGAGACTATGAATCGATTGCCAAACCCCTTACTTCCTTATTAAAAAAAGATGTTCCATGGAGCTGGACAAAGGTAGAGCAAGTGGCATTTGACAGCCTCAAAAGTGCCGTTTGTCAGGCACCAGTTCTCATTCTTCCTAATTTTCAAGAGCCCTTTTGCATTGAGACTGATGCTAGTGGACTGGGTGTTGGGGCCATTCTTCAACAAAAGGGTCGACCCGTGGCGTTCTTTAGTAAAGCTTTGGGGGTTAAATATCAAGCTCTGTCAATCTATGATAAAGAGATGTTAGCAGTGTTATTAGCGGTTAAGAAATGGCATCCCTACTTAATCGGCCAGCATTTCTTCATTAAAACGGATCATCAAAGTCTCAAATTCCTTTCTGAACAACAGGCCATCACTCCTTATCAACAGAAATGGGTGGCGAAAATGTTGGGCTATGACTACTCTATCTTATACCGCAATGGGGCTCAAAATATTGTAGCTGATGCTTTGTCTAGGCGACCTTCGGATAATCAAGCACAACTTTGGCAGTGTGAGAGCACCACCGATACATCTTGGTATGATGTTTGGGCCCGGATTATAGCTTCTTATGATGAGGATGCGAAGCTCGCTCAACTCTGTCAGGATGTTCAAGCTAGACCTCAAATGCACCCGAAGTTTTCATGGCATGGTACATTCCTACGTCGATCAGGTAAGATCGTGGTGGGCAAGAATATTCCACTTCGGAAACACATTTTCAGCCTCTTTCACGATACGGCTGTAGGGGGACACTCGGGGGTGCATGCTACTCGCCATCGGATCTTCTCCTTACTCTACTGGAAGGGTCTTTCCAAAGACGTTAAGAATTGGGTTCGTGAATGTGTGACTTGTCAACGTTGTAAGGTGGATAATGCTGCTTATCCAGGATTGTTGCAACCCTTAGATATTCCCGATCGTGCATGGGCGACTATCGGCGATGGACTTTATCGAAGGCTTGCCGCTTTCTCAAGGGAAGTCTACCATTTTGGTGGTGGTGGACCGTCCGATTTAAATACGGTCATTTTCTTGCTTTAGCTCATCCATATACTTCGGCTACCGTGGCTCAAGAATTCTTGAACCATATTTACAAATTACATGGAGTTCCTGAGGCTATTGTTTCTGACCGTGACACAATTTTTTTGAACAACTTTTCGCAAGCATTATTTCGTTCTTTGGGTGCCAAACTCCATTTTTCCACTGCTTATCACCCTCAAACTGATGGGCAGACTGAGGTTCTTAACAGATGTTTAGAGAGCTATTTACGTTGTATGACTGGGGAGAAACCGTCTAATTGGGTAGCTTGCTTTCTCTCATTTGAATGGTGGTATAACACCACCTATCATTCAGCCATCCATTGTACCCCTTATACAGCTCTTTATGGTCAGGATCCACCCCTCCATTTGCCGTATCTTGCAGGTGCATCTCCGGTAGCTTCGGTTGATCGTTCTCTGCAACAAAGAGAAATTGTCCGTAAGCTTCTGAAATTTCATCTAACCCGTGCTCAGGACCGCATGAAGCAAATAGCTGACAAACATCGTTCAGAACGAGAATTTCAAGTCGGTGATCTTGTGTACTTGAAGTTACAGCCCTATCGACAACGATCTTTACGTAAGTTTAAGAACCGTAAGTCGTCTCCCGTTATTTTGGCCCTTTCCCTGTTGAAGCTCGGGTTGGGAAGGTGGCCTATCGTCTATCCTTGCCATCATCGGCTCGCATACATCCTACATTTCACGTTTCTCAATTGAAGAAACACGTGGGTTCTGCAGTTACCGCACCTACAATACCTCTAGTGGGCTCTGATGGTTCTCTCCTCAAAACTCCGGTTCGTATCCTGGAGCGGCGGCTTGTTAAACAGGGCAACCATGCGGCAGTTGAGGTTCTCGTGGAATGGGCAGATACGTTTCCGGAAGACTCTACCTGGGAAAATTTGGAGCTTCTTCAACGTCGATTTCCTACTTTTGATCCTTGAGGACAAGGATTTGTTTTTTGGGGAGGGGTATTTGTTACGCACTAAATTCATGCGGTTTTATTTTTCATTGTTTTTATGTTGGTTATATCTGAGAGTTTTAATCATTAGTGAAGCGGTGCGTTTAATCTTTAGTTGTCTCATTAGCGATTACGTTGTTATATACTGAGGGAAGGGGGTGTAAAACGATTATGAGAAATTTTGAATCTGAATTACAACTTCTTCTTTTCTTCTCCTTTTCGCTCTCGAGCTTGTCTCTCTTCTTCCTGACTTTTCAGATTGGATCTGCATCAGTCTCCGCTTCTATCGAGGTCTTTTGAACCAAATTGCTTATTCCCAACCATGAAGAAATCAAACTTCTTCTCTTTTTCTCTCGGTACTACAATTTTTGCTTGTACTTCCAATTTTCAATTTACAAGTGAGGTAAAGTCTTTTCACTTTATGATGCCCATGATTTCTCTCTGAAACTGAATTTATCTTCTTCTTTTGGAAACAAAATTGTCCAAGAAAATGATGACCAAGAATTCTTGATTTCAACGGTGATGTTCAATTTTCTTCTTTTTATTTTAGTGTGTTTGTATATATATATAGTTTTGATTCTTTGATTTGCATAATCTCAAATTGAACGTTTGATCTTTCCTCATCTCATGAACTCTTCAAATATTTTACATAAAATATCAAATTAAATTTTAAAGAAACTGTGGAAGGAAGAAACAATGGGGAAGAAGATTGGAGATGACAACGATGATAGTGAATGATGGAAAGAAACAGTGGGGAAGAAGAAATTGGGAAAATTGAAAATTATATGCATTTAATAAATTTAAAAATATTATATTTTAAAAAAATAATTTTAAAATTATTTGCTAATAAAATAGTATCACATCAACATTTAATTACATTTAGACTATCACACAACAATTAATATTGATTGTTAGTTAACTAATGGATTGACAAAAAAAAAAAGGGTTAAATGTTAAAGTGCTTCAAAAAAGAAAAAAAAAACCAAAGTGATCAAAAAACCAAATATTAAAAGACTATTTTTGAGATTATACAAAACCTAAAACTAAAAAAATTTCTCAAATTTCTAGAAGATAAAATAGATGAATGGCCTTAAATTTATACGCTAGATGGTGCACAGCAGAACATGTGTTCCACTGTTCCTTTCCACTTTTAACAAAAAATTCTAAAATTATTTAATCTATTTTTGTCTCTTTTATTAAAGTTTTTTTTTTTTTTTAATTTCCCTCCTTTCGGCCCTTTTGGCAAATGTTTAAAGTTGGTATTCAATATCCCTCTTTATTGACCCATCCCTCCCCCAAAAGAAGTCCCTCAATGACTATTTAAGATAAAATTAATATGCGATTTAAGACAATCATTACAATAATTAATTAATTATTAATAAAATTCTGACAGTGGCCCATTTCCACCACCATAAATACTCTTTTCTAAACAAATCCAAAACCCATAATCATTTTCTTTTCTTTCTTTCTTTTATTTATTATTAGTATTATTTTTAATTAAGACTGTTTTATTTACATAAAAGTATTTACGAATTTGATTTATTATAATGATTGGATCAAATTAAACCTTATAGTATTAAATAGAAAATCAAATATTATTAAGTTGAAATAAAATTAACATTTGTTGTTGAGAAAAATATAAAATTTGTTTTTAATTTATAATTTAACTTCAAACAAAATATTTCTTCAAATAGAATTATAATTTTTTAAATATAATTTTGTTAAACAATAAAAAAAACACTTTTAAAATATAAGTTTTGAGATATTATTTTATTAAATATAATTAAATTAATTAATTTTTGGTATTCTTCATATCCGTTTTACGGTCTATATTCGGAGTTTATAACCTATAAATAGGAGGATAATACGCTTTAATGCACTCGAATCCACGTCCTCATGCATTGACAACAATACTCATACTAATCGAGATAAGACTCAATCAGCAGCGTAATAAGTTAATAAATTAATATTGTTATGAAAAGGGATTAACCAATGTTTAATGAAAGGTAATGTTTTTCTAAAGGACAAGAATGGACAAGTGATTGGTTTGATTGATTTTTCAAACATAACTAATTTAATTAATCAACCTCTAATAACAATCAATGAATCTTATTTTTAGTCGATCTAATTGAATCGACTTAACTTCGATCCATTAAGTCGATTATGTAAAATTTTTATACTAAAAGACAAGTATAGTTTAAAGTATGAGATATATGTTACTTAAGATAGCAAAAATATAAAAAATATAAAAATAAAATTTAAAATTCCACGGATAAATGAATTAATCTTTTATTAGTTAATTAAAAAAATGAATACGAAACCCTAGTATAATAAACCTATATATTTTTCATTTATGTAGAGCTGAAGAGGAAAAAAAGGCGAAGGCAGTTCCCCAAAAAACCCGGATTTTAAGGAGCCGTTAGACGGGTCCCTCGGGAAACATAAAAGGGCAAATCTGTCAACCTGCACATTTCTCAAAGTAAAAAAGCACAGGTATTCTTCTGATTGACACATTAATTACAACACATCACCAAATAATACTAATATTTTTCTCTAATTATTTTTAATAAAATGCTAATTTTATCTTAAACACTATAATACAGGAAATTTAACAGTAATAAAAGTTGTAGATAACGACATTTTTATTCAAAATTTATTATTTAAATTAAAATTAAACACCTAAATGAGCTTATCGTTATAAATAAAATGTTGGATTATTTAATTAACTACAACTTTTAGGGCAAAAAACCAGAAAATACCAAAAAATAACAAAAATTACCGGAAAGTATAGGGTTGAAAATTAATGACCGGAAAGGGCAATTTCCCCCAAAATCGCGTCCCCGTCAAGTAGCGTTTTTGGAGTGTGACTCTAAAGCGCCCCTGGGAGCGCTTTAGGCCTTTTAAAAAAAAAACTATTCTCGAACATTTTAAAAATTTACGAGAATAAACCTTTATAAAGGCTCAAAGTGACAACACCATTTTTTTTAAGGTGTCATCAATTAATAAAAAAATATAACTTACAAAGAAAATCTTTATATAGACCTAAAGTCTCATTTTCCTTGTTTTCTTGAGTAAAGCGGGATATGAGATATGTGTATTTATAGACTCATGAATAGTTTTGCAGACTTGTTCCTAAACAATGTGGGATTCCTTCCTCTTTAACTAACAACATAAGAAAACAAGGAACAATGTGGGATGACATGTTGTTAGTTAAAAGAGGAAGGAATCCCACATTGTTTAGGAACAAGCTACAAAACAATTCATGAGTCTATAAATACACATACATATCCCACTTTACTCAAGAAAACAAGAAATGAGACTTTGGGTCTATATAAAGATTTCCTTTGTAAGTTATATTTTTTATTAATTGATGACACCTTAAAAAAATGGTGGTGTTGTCACTTTGAGCCTTTATAAAGGTTTATTCTCGTAAATTTTTAAAATATTCGAGAATAGTTTTTTTTTTAAAAAAAGGGGCTAAAGCGCGCCACATAGGAAGCGCTTTTGTTACCTTATGTAAAGCGCGCCCGTGGGCGCGTTTTTTTGACGACGTACAAAGCGCTCCCGGGGACGCGCTTTAGCCTCCTTTTTCCTCAAAACGCTTGACGGACGCTGCTTTTTGGGGAAATTGCCCTTTCGGTCAATATTTTTAAACCCTATCCTTTCCGGTAATTTTTGATTTTTTTTGGTATTTTTTGGATTTTTACCCCAACTTTTATCCTACTACCATATTTAGCCATTATAAAGAATTATCTAAATAATGTAAATATAAGAAATAAAAATTAGAAAATAAATATTTAGTTTCATCAAATAAAATAATTACATTCCATACTACTTACATTTTAAATATGAGATCAACTATTTAATTCAATTTGAGTTGATTTTAAAAAAAATTAAATCGTTAAAATTATTTAATTTAAAATTAAAAAAATTAAATCAAGAAGAAATTTACTATTCCCTAACTAAATCCTTATCTTTACTATATTTCCTAATGAAACCCTTAATTTCACATTAGAGAGTTGAGTTTAAGTTTATATTTTTAACTTGGATTCAATCGGTTTAATTCGTTTTACTATTTAAAAATAATATTTATTTATTTTTATGTTTAAATTTAAATATTTTCTAAATATTAAAATAAACTATTTGAATTGATGTAAACAAAATAAATTTGTGACTAAAATATTAAAACTAGCCTTTAACCCGACTTATATAAATGGTAAAAATATCATGGAAGTCCTTATACCATGAGTCAAAAAATAAGTAAATTAGTCATGTATGTTAGATCAAATCACAAATTAATCATTCCATTAAAAGCTAGTCTATATATGTCGACATAAGGTACACCTGGCACGTGAGTTGTAACTATCTAGTTATTCCATCAACGATACTAATTTTTAATGATTAAAATAAATAAAAAATTTAATTAAAAGAACTAATTTACACTTTAATAATTTATTTTTTAAATAAAAAAGGATAGAATATAATTTAACTAGTTTTACCATCCATACCTCTCTAATTCACATGGATGAACAGAATTAGTATTAACAGGAATGAAACAAGAAATTAAAACACACAAAACGAGGCAAAAGCTCCCCTTCTCTCTGTATCCACTAAATATTTAGATTCCTTTTTTTTCACTGTTTTAGTGTTTTTTTCTTTCATTTGTTTCTGTCATTTCATTCATCTCTCATTTCCCTTCTTCACAAATCTCTGCAACAACAAAAAAAAGTTTTCAATTTCATCATTGGGTTAGCAGCAATCTCTGCAAACTTTCTCATTGGCTATATCTTTCACTTGCTCCAAGAAATGGGTTTTCTTTACTAAAATGGTTTCATCAAGCTTAACCCAAAGTTGGGTTCTTTTTTGTTCTTGCTCCAAATGGATATTAATTTCATGAACTAGATTGTTTTGTTGTTGGTGAAAAGGGGGTAAAAATGGGTAGTGGAAGCTCAAAAGCTGATAAAAATGAAGCCTTGCGTTTATGTAAAGAGAGGAGGAGATTCATAAAGCAAGCTATTGATTCAAGGTATGCACTTGCGGCTGCTCATGTTTCTTATGTTCAATCTCTTAGAAATATTGGTATAGCTTTAAGAAGATTTGCTGAAGCTGAGGTTTTGATAGAGTCTTCTTTATTAACCTCAGCTACCGAGCTTGATAAAACCCCTTCACATTCTTCATACCCTTCACCATCTCCTTCTCATTTAGGAGCTGATGTTTCTGATTCACCATTGGAGAATGAAAGTCCCATTTCTCCGGTAACCACGAATTTGAGTTACATGAGAGCAGGGAATAGTGCTGCTTTGACTGTTAAGGTTGATCCTAATAATGGTGGTGGTTGTTTAGAGGATGAGTCATTGGCAATGGCAATGGCAATGCCACCGCCCCCACCTCCTCCTTTTGAGTCTGGTTCTTGGGATTTTTTTGATCCTGTTGATGATAGTGAGAGCTTTAGATTTATGGGGAATAATGGGGTTGATTTGGATTTTGAGGATTTGAGAGGGTGGGGAGAGTTTAGGAATAAAGGGTTTGATCATGGTGGTTTGGATGAAAACAATGAGTTGAATGAAGGGCCGGAATCAGAGAGAAAAGCTGTTGAAATGTCGAATAGTTCCGCAACTCGGAAGTATAGTCGTGGTAGATCAATGGAGGATGATACATTTTTGATTGGATTAGGGGGAGGAAATGGTGGTACTAGGCAGCTAAATGACAAGGAGGTGGATCATAATGTCAGTGGTCCAAGTGAAACTTTGATGGGCAAAAGTGGGCTCGAACAATCGAGTTCGAAGAAAGGAAAAGCAATGGCAGATAAAGATTTATCTACTGAAAGGGAAGATCCTTCTGAGTTTATAACCCATAGAGCTAAGGATTTTCTTTCAAGCATAAAGGATATCGAACATCGATTCTTCCGAGCATCAGAAGCAGGCAGGGAAGTCTCCCGGATGCTTGAGTCTAACAAAATCAGGGTTGGATATTCTGAAGCCGAAGGTAATCCTCATTTAACTTTCAAATTTGGATTCGAGTTCTTTTATTGTCTATTCAATGCTTGTGCCGCATACACTACTGATTCCTCGTCTGCGAACATCTTATGTTAAAATCAACTGTTGTAGGGGGATCCTCGGCATTGCTGGCAGCTTTGCAACCTGTTTGCTGCCGTGGAAAGACTGGTCTGGTTTCTCATGGTAAGCTCTCGCTTTACATGGCTCTTTATTACGTACAGTCAATCGAAGGACGGTCTTTCTTATTCAACTTGTGGAACTTTTACTTGTTTTTTTCATTTTACTGATTATGGCATTAACTTGTGCCGTGGAAATGTATCATTCTTTTCTCATGGCATGATCCTGTAGAGCCAGTGCAACATGTAACCAAAGTCATACATTGGAAGAGGTCAGCATCTTCAAGGTCTTCTTCATCAAGGAATCCACTAGCCACAGCCTCTAAAGACGATGCTGATGACAGTGGAAGTGATTTCGTTGAAGAGTTCTGCATGATTTCCGGTAGTCATTCATCCACCTTGGACAGACTTTATGCATGGGAAAGAAAACTCTATGATGAAGTGAAGGTACTTCTTATTCAAACCACTTTGACATATTTAATTTTGAATATCTTCTCGATATAATATTGTGCATATGCTTGAAATTTGGAGGCAATGTTGGTTTCGTGAATTTAACTTTTAAGTTCATTGACTGTTTTCATTGCCATAAGTTAATTGTCTTATTTGCAACTAATGAAGGAAATGTTTGTTAATTTCCGAAATAGTGTGTGGCTAATATGATTAGCTTCTATCTTTGAATGTGTATATTAGTTTCATTTTCTTCTATCTGCAAGTGCTATTACTCCTTGATGCTTCTTTCATTTAATTTCCGAGAATATCAGGTTCAAATTGTTTGTTATATGCTTTATATTTCAACATTTTCTTTCCTTGAGAAGTAGAAAGGGCCGTTTTCGTGTCATGGTAAGAAACATGCTTCTAGGTAATTTTTAAACTTGTCCAGGTGAGCAAACACATTAGCTCATGCCACAATAGAAATTAGCAAAGTTTAGGAGTATTAATTAAGTTTAATCGGTATATGTTAGTATTAGTAGCTTTGCTTTTAAGTGATCTGATATGTAGATTGCCCTTCAATCTTTTGACTTGCTTCTTTCCACCCGTTAGGCTAGCGAATCTATCAGGAAGGAGTATGATCGAAGATGTGATCAGCTCAGGCACCAGTTTGCTAAGGATATTAGCACCCAAGTGATTGATAAAACACGGGCAGTCGTTAAGGATCTACATTCCCGAATTAGAGTAGCACTTCATTCTGTTAATACTATATCAAAGAGGATCGAAAAAATGAGAGATGAAGAGTTGCAGCCACAACTTGTAGAGTTAACTCAAGGGTAAGCCCCTTTAAATCATAAGTACTTGAAAATCTCTGAGGTTTCTGAATCATTGATATCCATATCTTGACTACAATTATGCTCGAGTTTGTAGGTTTCTTAGGATGTGGAAGGCCATGCTTGAATGCCATCATTCACAGTACATCACCATCTCGCTGGCATACCATGCAAGGAACTCGACGGATGCGCCACAAGGAGATGCACGCAGGCAGATTATGGTGCAGCTTCAGCAAGAGATTGAGTGCTTTGGCGTAAGCTTTACAGACTGGGTTAATAGCCATGCATCTTATTTAGAAGCTCTGAATGGTTGGCTGCAAAACTGCATCATAGAACCTCAGGAACGTTCTAAGAACCGGTATCCATTCTCACCTCATCGATATCTGGGATTTGGACCACCGATATTCGTTCTGTGTCGTGAATGGTCAGCTGGAATAAAAGCCTTACGAGCCGAGGAACTTAGTGCTGCCATCAAAGCCTTCTTATCCGATATTTGTCACTTAATGGACCAACAACTAGAACAACAACAGAAGAAAGACAAATCAGTTGATGCAAACAACGGAGAATCAGAGAGCAAAGATGGTCTTAACTTGTTAGCGAACGGTGACACAACTGCTGACGTATCTTCAAACTTGTGCTGCATACAGGCAAGCTTGACTCGGGTTCTCGATAAACTAAACAAATTTTCTGAGGCCTCGGTGAAAATGTATGAGGATGTTAGACAAAAAAGTGATGCAGCTCGAATTGCATACCTCAAATTGCAGGCCAACTAGATTCAATGTAAAGCTATGTAATGATGAAAATATAAGCATTATTAATATTCAGGTTTCGGAAATAGATGGTTGTAAATTAGAGTTGCAAGTAAACCATGCAGGACTCAATAATCTGCATTATTAGTTTAAAACCAATTTTTTCCTTTGTTTCTTCTCCGTTTACCATTGGAGGTGCCTCATTTGACATTATTATCATGTTTCCATGCCTTGTTACCTATGATTTATTTATTAAGTCACTTGTTCTGCACACTGTACCTCTTCTGATGGATAGAAACTTGATGACTGAAAATTTAAAATTTGAGGAGGCATGAGCTACCTGATTGTCAACTCTACAATGCCTATGACTTGTATTGCTGGATTTCTTGCTACTCTTGCCATTTATGTTTATGCAACTCTTATCCTAAGTCTAAATAACATAACTTCTAGTCGTGCATGCCCTAGCAATCCTAATTGAAATGGGGCTATCCTCCTTTGTAAAATTAAGCTATTTTCCATGTCCATTTTATGGCACATACAAATTAATCTTTTCACGGTTCATACTTCAGAGCTGCAACTCTCAACAACCTCGTTTCTAAGGTTTGAACCAAGTTTTCTTTTTGGGAAGTAGGAGTCTAATCCCCTAAAATTGAAAATTTTAATATATGTTAAAATTATAATTTAACCCCAATAAAATTTTGTTTGAATACTAAAAGCCGTAAAAAGAATATAAGTATATATAATGATTAAATTGTATTTTAACTTCCATATTAATATATAATATAATCGGTCTCTTAAGAAAAATTTTAACTTTATTCCTATATTATTTTATCCAACACTTGTTGGTAGTTGATAAGAAACTATCAGTTGGAGTAGTTTGTCAAAATTTTAGCATTGAATAAAAGAAAAAAAGTCTTAGTTGCTTAGGGCTTAAAAGCTCGGTACAGCCATCGAATTGTAGATTGCATATTGGATTGCCTGTTGAGGTTTAGCCTTTTTCTTTTCTTGTAGCACACGACTGCTTTAATTGCGGTGGTTTTGCTCTACGTAGAGGCTGGTCCAGATTCCATAAGGACCTGTATGGTAAAGCTTTCTACCTCCAAATTCTATAGGGTTAAACTTTGAATATGAAAATTTTTCGATATCTGTGATTGCTTTTCGATGAAACAAAACAGTTGTTTAGAATTACACTACACAGTGAAGTGCTAAAAAAGTGGGCACTCTTTCACCATGAAAAGCAGCAAATACACTATACGCAAAAAGAGTTGCTTATGTATTAGATTTTTTTATGTTTGTGGAGTCTAGTTTAATAAAAAATGTTCATTATTTTTAATAATAATAACAAGTGATCCTGATTTATCACACAACGTGACAATTTTCCTCACCTTTGTACCTTGAAGACTTGATATATTGTGAATTCAACAAATAAAATCATAATATAAAGGTTTTACTGTCAAAATGCACTCATACAATATAACTCCTTACAGAAACAGATTAAGTGCTTAATTCTCTTAGTTCATTAATTTATACAAGTATCTCAATTATATAAACTTATTTCAAGACCTGCTTAAATATGAAGATCTATATCAATCCCACTGATACAACAATATAATAAGATAAATACATTATAATAATAAACAAATTAAATAAAGACTTTTGGCAGCCCAATAAATAGAGATTCAATCCAATCTAAAATCCACGAGCCAAGTGATTGATTGGGTAATCCGATTCAATCCAATCTCCAATTTATAATTCCCTAAGTGGTATAATCTTTCATAATAGACTAAATATCATCCATACATTTAGCATAACCCATATAAGCCGTTCAATAAAATTACCAACAATTTAAATATGGAAACGGTCTCAAGCAGGATCTTTCCAAACTAATTTCAAGATCAAGTCTTGACAACGCTTTAAGCAAACTACATTTAACCAAGATCAAGTCTCAACTACCCTCAAATTAAAGTTTTTCTATTTAATTTTAGTTTTTTTTTTCGTAACATTTCTATGCCAATAGTTTTCAATAAATTTTTTATGATAATTTTTAATAAAATTTGATGTTATAATTAATAATAATAAATAAAATAAATGCATAAAACATCATTGTTTATGTCATCAAAAATCATTTCAAGAATAGAGTCGGCAATATATTATTGAATTTTAAGGTCCAAAATTAAAAGAAAAGACAAAAAAAAAATTTGTTGAAGTCTCTTGAAATTATTGTTAAGTAACATCAATTAAATCAAATTTTGTCCATAATCAAAATATTTTTAGTTTAATTAAAGTTAAAAGTAGCAAGAAATTGGTATTGTTCACACAAGGGATGAGCCACTTGGAACAATTTTATCCCCAAAATATGTTTATATCACATTGGATTAAAAAATCTAAAATATTAATAAAAAATAAATCATGAATTTATTTTAATAATTTTCGACTTTTCAAAATTTTTTTAGTTTTTTATTTGATTTTTCATCTTTTTTATCTCTCAACTTACATTATTTGTCAAATCACCTACATGGCACCCATGTGTTCAACATGTTAGGAATTAATTAATTTTTAAAAAATTAAAAATATTTTTATAATTTTTAATAATTCATATTTTTTAATTTTTAAATTTTAAAAAATTAATTTATTATTGATGTCGCATTCAAGTGTATGCCATGTTAGCAAAGTTACAAATGTTAACTTTTTCATCCATTTTGAGGTGATTTAACAAACAAAGCAAGTTTAAGGGCTAAAAGAGGTGGAAAAAATTAAATTGATGGCTAAAATGATTTTTTTTGTAAAGTTGAAGGGCCAAATAATTCATATTAATTAATTATTATTATTATTAAGTGTTTTGCTAAGTTGGTGTCACCCCTCAACCGGTCACCATCTTAGTTAGAAAATTACGAAAATACCTTTTTGTAATTAAAATAAGTTATATTATTTGATGGTAATTTAACTTTTTCATTTAAGAAACCAATAAAAACATACATATGATAAGATTTAAACCCAAAATAATTGTGTTGATAAAACCTTTAATTTACCACTCAACTAAAGCTTTATTTTTATATTTTTATAATTTCGATTTTTATTATACATATTTTATACCTTCATCAATTGTGTTTCTCTCTCTCTATATATATACATATAAATGTATTTGATTGAGTTGTTGTCACAAGTTAATTTGACATCGACTCAAGATACCATAATAAGTATATTTACACTTATTTTTTCTTTTTACAATCGTACATATTTTAAGTGTTATTATTAATTAGTTTCAAACCATATATTTCATTATTTATGTATGTTATGTTTAAACAGACATTTGTCAAATACAAATACCAGATTGAACCTAAAAAATAACACATATATCACATTAGAAAAACTATCAAACTCGAATACTAAATAATATATTAATATTTTTTTAAACAATTAACCTCCTATTAAGAGCATTAAGACATTAACTCAAATACACACTTTGTTAACTAATTACAAGCAATACATATTTAATTTAAATTTAAAATATTAAAGATTAAAGATTTGTATTTCAATTAAATAAATTAATTTTAATTTAAATGTCACATCGATTTAATTATGGATTTATGAGTTAGCATCAGCTTGAAATAGACAAATTCACAATAATTTTGCTATTGCTTTCAACAAAACTTAATCCCTAAAGGTGAACAAATTTTAGAAGCAATAAACTAATTTAAAATCTTATCAAGCTATCTTGATATTATAAAATTATAAATTATGTGCCACATTGCTTTTCCAGCCAAGCATAGTTGCTTCATCATTTCACCCATTATTTTTAACACATAAGAGAGTTGACAATTTCTTAAAGTCAACTATTTCTTTTAAAAGAAATTACGGTAGTCAACCAATAAAGCAATTTGGTTATTAAACACATTTCTGGACTAGTGCCCATGAAATGGTTTGATGTATTATAAAATATTTCTGTAATTATTAAAAATTAATTAATATATTATTTAAGATTAATTTCATATTTTAAAATATTTAAATGATACTTGTTAGCAAAATTTTCCAATAAAATTGTTTGGAAAAATAAAGCTAGATGTTATCTCATATAGTTCATTATTTAATTTTGATTAATATTTGCTTACAACATACAATTATTACAAGCAACGAAAGTCAATTCTTGGGCTCCTTTAATTTTATCCTTATCTAAAAAACAAACTAAACCTTTATCAATTGAGTCTTAGTTTAATTGATATATTTATTTTTGTAATAATTTAAAAAATATAAATTTAAATGTGTTTAACTGCAAAATATCTTCCACTTTAAGGGTTAAAAAGTTACGAATAAATTAGGTATATATGTAATGTAATGTTTTTTTTAACACGTTGATCTATACACAAAAGTCAAAAAATATTTTTAGAGTTATAATTTAATTTTAAATTTTTGGATATCAAAGTGTAGTTTTATTATTGTATTAAATTATTATTCTTCTATTTGGAGTGTGTCTCGCATTTTTGGGTCAAATCAGAATCAAAGTAGGGGTGACGTAGCGACAAGGATTCATGCGACGTCGCAACGACATGAAGCCATCAAAAACACAAAGTAGAGGCGATGTCGCGACTAGGAGACTTTTGACGTTGCGACAACGCGACGGTTTCCCAATAAAAGCAGCTGCGTGTTAGACTTTCAGCAGGGTTACATTTCCCAATTAAACTCTGATTATATCAGAGATAATTTAGTATGATTAGATCTCTAATCTTAGCCTATAAAAAGGGCCTTTAGTAACCTTCGAAAAAACATAACTTTGAACAACATTAATAGAAAGTTTTAGAGAGCTTTAAGGGAATTTTTTTTGTTTTAGCTTGAGAGCTTTGTTTTTCAAGGTTAGGGCTTATTTTAGAATTTCTCCATCTTGTACTCTTTGACTATTTGTTCATTAGTGAAGTTTTTTTTTTTTTTTTTTGCCAGTGACTTTTTATCCTCTTCACCGGAGGAGTTTTTCCACGTAAATTTGTGTACCCAATTTTCTCTATTCCTTCTTTCTCGTTGTTTATACGGGTCGATCCCAACAAAATGATATCAGAGCTTAGTTAGGATTTCACAATCAACCCATTCAGAGATGACGACAATGAGATTCGATATCAATAAGTTCAATGGGATCACAAATTTCAATTTATGGCAAGTTCAGATGATGACAATTCTGAAGAAAGCTGTTACAAGGCAAAAATCAGAAAATTCGAATCAGTTGGAATGGGATAAACTTGATGAGAAGGATTTGCCTGCAATTCAATTGTGCCTCATGAACAATATGTTACAAGCGGTGCTTATGGAGAAAACGACATTCGCCTTGTGGAAGAAGTTAGAAGCCCTTTACATGAAAAAGTCTCTAGCAAATCGATTGGTATTGAAACGTCGCCTGTACATGCTCCGTTTGGCTGCTCCGTTTGGCTAAAGGTGCATCCATTAAGGCTCACATCTGTGAGTTTGTTACTTTCTTGAATGACTTGAAGAATGTCGAGGCTAATATAGATGAAGAATATTAGACTATGCTATTATTGTGCTCTTTTCCCTTTTCACATAAAGCTTTCAGGGAGACCCTAATTTATGGAAGAGATAAACTTTCGTTTGAGGATGTAAAGGTGTAACAGCCCGGTTTTAGTTAAATCGAAACGGTGGTTTTGAAACAAAAAATTCGAGGTCAGAAAATTATTTAAATATTATTTTTGGTGTTTATAGCATGTGATTATATATGTGTGAAAGTTTTGTGATTTAATTTTATCGATTGAATGCTTAATTTGATAAAAAGGACTAAATCGTGTAAAATGAAAAAGTGGCATTCTATATGTTAAATGTGTTTAATTGCTATGATTTATTAAGTGAAAGGTCCTTATGATGTTATTAGACCATTGATAGTGGAATTTGACGTAAATGGGCATTAAATGGATGTTTTTAATGGTTTTTAACTAAGGTTAATTTGGTAATTAAATAAAACAATGTATATTAATTAAAACAAAACCAAAATTAAGTTTCATTTCATATTTATTTGGCTGAATATGGTGAAGAAGAAAAAATTTAGTTCATTTTAGGGTTCGGTCAATTGGGAGCTTAATTGGTAAATGTTTTGAGCTCGATTTTTGATGATTTTTACGTTTTTGAGATCGTTGCTTTGTAATCTAGATAGCCCATGCCTTAATTTTTTGAAGTTTTCAATGTTTTTGTGAAGTTCCATTGATGGATGCTTGAGCTTTTGAATGTTTGATGATTAAAAATGAATATTTGTTGATAGTTACACAAGTATTGTAAAGTGATTTTTGATAAAAATGTCAAATAGGGATTTAATTGTGAAAATGTGAAAATATGTGGTTAAATGTGTGAATAAATGATAAATATGGGCTGATATGTGCACTAGGAAAATTTGGCTAGCATGTATTTGAATTAAATTATATGAATTTTGTGTATTTATGAAATAAAGACTAAATTGTAAAAATATGGAACTTTAGGGGCTAAAATGTAAAAAGGCCCAAATATGTGGGACTGAATTGAGTGATTTGATGAATAAATGAGTTAATTTTGAATGTATATAGATCAAGAACGAAATAACACAGATTTAGATCAGGGAAAATCAAAAGTTATCAAATAGTCGATCCAGTTTGTTTATCCCAAATACAAGGTAAGTTCATATGCAAATAAATGTCTTTAAATTGAATTTGTAAAATCTGTAGATTCAGATTAATTGTTTAGCTAATTAGGTTACAGGTATATAAGGAGATAAACTATTCTAAGGAAGGAAATAATCCCTAAAAAACTGTAATTATCCTAAGAATCAGTAACTATGATTAACTTCTATTTACATAAGATTTTCTCAATAATCTGTCCCTAATTCTAGGGATTCTAACACTCCCCCTCAAGCTGAAGTGTAGATATTTATCAAACCTAGCTTGCCAACATGTTGTTCAAACATGTTTTTGTTTAAACTTTTTGTCAACATATCTGCAATCTGTTGTCTGGTAGGTAGATAGGTAACACTCACTTCCCCTGAGTGTATTCTCTCTTTTATGAAGTGTCGGTCTATTTCGACATGTTTGGTATGATCATGATGCACAGGGTTGTGAGCTATACTGACAGCAGCTTGGTTGTCACAATACAACTGTATAGGCTTATTATAAGAAACCTTTAGTTCTCTCATCAGCCTTTGTATCCAAATTCCTTCACAAATACCTTGTGCAAGTGCTCGATACTCGACACGCGCTGCTGCGTGCCACAAAGCTATTTCTTACTCCTCCATGTCACTAGATTACCCCAAACATATTTGCAATAACCCATGGTTGATCGTCTGTCATTAATAGAGCACTGCTTGATCAAGATCGGTATACACTTCTACATTTCTGCTGTCATTTTTTCTTGATGTATAGGCCCTTACTGAGATTTCCCTTTAGGTACCTTAGTATCCGATATGCAAACTTCTAGGTGTTTTTCCCTTGGGGCATGCATATATTGACTTATGACGCTGACACTAAAAGCAATGTCAGGACGAGTGTGAGCCAAGTAGATAAGTCTCCCTACTAGGCGTTGATATCTCCCCCTGTCGACTTCTTTTCCATCTTCATTAGTACCCAGCTTGAGATTAAACTCCATAGGAGTTTCAGCTGGTTTACAACCCAACATTCCAACTTCTGATAGCAGATCCAGGACATATTTCCTTTGGGAGATAGAAATACCTTTTTGAGACCTTGCTATCTCCATGCCAAGAAAATACTTAAGATTTCCCAAATCTTTAAGTTCAAAAACTGTTCCAAGAAACTCTTTTAACCGTCCAATTTCACTTGTATCATCGCCTGTTACTATTATGTCATCCACATAGACAATTAGAATACAACATTTTCCTTGTGCCGAATGCTTGTAGAACATTGTGTGGTCTGCCTGTCCTTGAGTATACTTCCTGCTCGTCATAGCTTTTGAAAACCGATTAAACCACGCTCTTAGAGATTGTTTCAGCCCATACAAAGATTTTTTCAACTTACACACTTGGCCCTTTCTTTCTTCAAACCCAGGTGGGAAGTCCATGAAAACTTCTTCATTTAACTCCCCATTTAGAAAAGCATTTTTAACATCCAGCTGGGTCAATTGCCAATTAAGATTAACAGCAATGGACAAAAGAACTCTAATTGTGTTTAGTTTGGCAACCGGTGCAAACGTCTCATCATAATCCAGCCCATAAGTTTGAGTGAAGCCTTTAGCCACTAGACGAGCTTTGTATCGATCAATCTGGCCATCAGGCTTGAATTTGGTAGTAAAAACCCATTTGCAGCCTACTGTCTTCTTTCCTTTAGGCAGATCCAAAACTTCTCAGGTTCCATTATTTTTGAGAGCCTCCATTTCCTCCATCACGGCTTGTCTCTATTCTGTTGACTCAAATGCTTCTTCTATAGTTTTTGGAGTTTTAATAGAATCAACATTAGTCACAAAGGTTTGATAAGACTTAGATAAGTTACCATAGGATACAAACCGAGAGATAGGATGTTGAGTACAGCTCCTTGTCCCCTTTCTCATTGCAATTGGAAGATAGATGGATGGTGATGGTGGTGAGACTTTATTTTCAGAACAGTCCTCGATTGAAGATGTGAGTGGCACCGTTGTATCGATTTCGAGCTTTCTTCACATATCGATTCCAGGACGTCGATTCCGTGCGGAATAAACTCGCAGATTCGGGCACCTCATTGTTGCTACACCACATTATTCTTTGTTTTCCTTGTTCGTGGACTATTCGGTGCTAATTTCTTGCGGTATTGGAGAAGAAACAATGATATCAAAGGGCGGTAGGGTCGGGAGGTATAATAAGAAGGGTATTAAGGTTTTCATCTTCATTAAAACTCTCCCCCTGAAGATGATAAGGTTTAAAGAAAGGTTCGGTTTCAAAAAAGGTGACATCCCGAGAGACAAATATCCGGTGTAAGGTTGGTGAGTAGCATTTGTAGCCTTTCTGAGTAGGAGAATACCCAACAAATATACAGGGGTGAGCTCGAGGATCAAGTTTGGATTGGTTGGGTTGATGATTATGGACAAAGCCTTTGCACCCGAATATTTTAGTTGGAATAGTGGGAATATGAAATAGAGGAAATGATTTGTGAAGAGTGTTTAGAGGAGTTTGGAAATTAAGGACTTTTGATGGCATCCTATTTATTAGGTAGCAAGCAGTAAGAACAGCTTCGCCCCATAAATATTTAGGGACGTTCATTGTGAACATTAAGGCTCGAGCAATATCAAGAAGGTGTCGATTTTTTCTCTCGGATATCCCATTTTGTTGAGGAGTGTTTGGGCATGAACTTAGGTGTATAATTCCTTGGTCTGAAAGGTATGACTTTAGGATAGAATTAAAGTATTCTCTCCCATTATCAGTGTGGAGAGTTTGGATGGTAGAGTTGAATTGGGTTCGAACTATTGAGTGGAATTTTTGAAAAACTTTGGGAGTTTCAGATTTGTCTTTTAAAAGATAGACCCAACATACCCTAGTGTGATCATCAATAAAGGTAATAAACCACTTCTCACCAGTAATATTTTTCACTCGGCTAGCTCCCCATAAATCACTGTGTATTATTGAAAAGGGTTTGGATTATGTATATGGTTTGAAAGGATATGGAACACGGGTATGTTTGGACAATTCACAAATATCACATTGCAAGGAATTTATCTTTTATTTGAAATAACAAATGGAAGATGCTTTTTTAGGTACAAAAGATTTGGATGTCCTAACCTACGGTGCCATAACATAATAGTATCCTCTTTTGCAGTAGATAGAGCTAATTCCCCTTGTGTGCTGTCTTTATTCCACACATACAGTCCATCATCAACCTTAGCAATGCCAATCATCTTCCCCGATTTCTGTTCCTGTATTACACAACCAAATGCAGAAAATTCAGCAAGCATTTTCCCATCTTTAGTAAGTTTACTTATTGAAAGTAAATTACAGGATAATTTTGGAACATGTAGAACATTATCAAGGAAAAAATTCTCAGCTACTTTTACTTTCCCTACTCCAACCACAGGTGAGTATGAACCATCCGCAATCCTGATTCAGGAATTGTTATGACAGGTGGTGTAACACCCCAAACCCAGCCAAAAACATCATGATCGAATTTGGTTTGCTACTGAGAAAACATTTTGAAATCCCTTTAAAAATAATTTAAAGTTTTGTCGGAAACCCTTCATTTTTCAAGTCTCTTGTTAAAAACCATACTTAGTGTTGTAAAAAAAATATTTATTGAGTCGGGTTGTTTATAGATTTGAATGTGCTGATGGCACTTAAAACATTTTTATGTTTGATTTGAGAAAACATGTGAACCCGTTTTATCATCATTAAATAATTTAGACAAATTATTCCAAAACATAAAATATGAAAAATTTATCTAGGAGGCCTTATTACAACTTGATGAAAATAAATCCAACAATAAAAATAGAATAAACTAAAATTTAAAGTTCATTTAAATCATATGTCCACCGCATGGCCACCTCGAGTCCCTCCGGCTCCACATCCAAATCTACGTGTCACTGAAAAGTAAAGGAGAAGGTGAGTCACCAAGACTCGAGATGTAACCCTTCCCCGGTTTAATGCCACAACATACACAATTTATAACAATTAACATGCACCAAGTCATGCACCCAACCTAGCCATCCAAACGCCTTTCTACCCCGTGTGGTACCAAACCACGGTGGTGGTGCCAAACCACCGGTGACTTAAAGTCACAATTGTGATACCAAATCACTGGAGGTGCCAAACCTCTGGTGTCCGAAGACACAAATCGAATGATGGGGCCAACCCATCGTGCGATACCAAATCACTGGCGTCAATCCCATAATATCAACTGTGGGGCCAACCCACTGTGGTGCTAAGCCACTGGGACGGGACGCCATGAGGTGCCAAACCTCTGGTGACCGTAGTCACAATGTGGTACCAAACCACTGGTGTCCGTCGACACGAATATCAACTCCCCCTCCACTCGTATATCCCACATCAATCCATGATATACAATAGATTTCATGCCAACATACATTTAAAACACATATACCAAATATGCCATCCTTCCCAAAAGCATCAAATAGTAATCAACAAGGACTTACCTGAATCCTTCCTTAAATCCAAATCTACATAAATCAGATTTAGCACACAACATGTATTTTAGTGCAGTTATTAATTATAAAGTGTGTATGTACACACCTGTCACCAACGATAGCCCTAAATCCTCAAAAAGACAATCGGCCACACAAGATTCCCTTGCCCTATATTCGGCCAAACATAAGGTTAGTGATATGGGCTATTCGGCCAAACCTAAACAACATAATCATGCTAATCAACCTCTAAGGGTATAATCGTAATTTTACCTACTAAGGGTATTTTCGTAATTTACCCACCAAGGGTATTTTCGTAAATTCACACCTGCAATGGCCTTTTCGAAGGCCTAATGTCGCCACTAGCGACTCAGCTACCATTTCCGGTCGTACCGGATGATTGGGCCTAAAACCGATTTCTACCCATCCGCCCATATGCTCGTGTGGCCCACCTAGCACAAATCTAGCCACGTATATAAGTTCCACCTAGTCTAGTTCAACATATACTAACCAATCATACAATTTACTTATATGGGCCCACTGGCCCATTGGGCCCACTTCGGCCCATCGAGGCCCAAGCAGCCCCAACCCACGAGAATACTACTGATGGCCTCAACTATCGCGTCGAAGCCCCACACATGCGCTCGCACGCTCGTGTGGCTACTAATGCCGTGTAACCGGCATTTTGGCATTTTGCATTCTACAACCTAGAGAGAGAGTTACTTTGATAGGACTCTAGGGCTAATCCGCGCTCCGACCACTCTTGTGCCCAAACGCCCTCTAAGATGTGTTTACTCTCCTCCTAAGATACTCCTTATATAGCTAGCTCTTCACCTTCATTCTTTGTGTCTTTCCGATGTGGGATCCCTTCGTCAGTAGAGTTTAAATTCAACTGAAACTCTTGCCATCCAATCCACAAAATAAATACTCCCTTGCTTTTCATGAGATTCGAACCTAGGCTCCCTTGCAACATAATCCCCGCCGCTAGCCACTTTACCACAAGCTCCTCTTGTGTCTTAAACCATGCGCAACTAAATATAAACTATGGTCCAAATTCTAAGGTCCAAGCAAAAAGAAAACCAAAATGCAAAAGCCAAGACTTGAACCTTGGACCTCCTTCCTTCCTTGTGGCGTCACTCCCTTGTCCCCTAAGTGGCGTCACTTTGCCACTACACCACACACTTCACTTGTGTCATTTTCCTCCATATTTTATTCTTAAGGCCTATCTGCCAACTTCCAGGGTTTTTTTCACCTAAAACCAAAATTTCCCCAAAGCCAATATTTGATCCCGGGTCTTCATAGAAGCTCTCTAACCTTCCAAAATCACTTATCCAATAGGTCTAACTTGCATTTAAGCCGATCTCTTATTCTCTAAAAATTTAAACGCTACTACGCCTAAGGCCCATTGGGCTCAATTCTCCTAGGCCCAATTTTGGGATGTTACAAATCTACCCTCCTTAAAGAAATTTCGTCCTCGAAATTTCTAACTAACTAACAATCGCACATCCTAACCTACCACACTACGCTCTTGCTGCGCACTCTGATCTTAATAAAACTAATATACTTCTAACTAGAATTTAAAACTCCTACCCATACTCAAAAACACCTAGCAATTAAAACAGATGAATATTTCATACGCTCCCAACTCTATGTCTAATGTCTTGACTTATCTGATTTAGAAGTTTTATGCATTAGTAATTATTCCACTGTCTTTAAAAGCACAGTCTTATGAATGTTTCTTACTAAAGGAGTTTTTGTTTTTGCGAGTTCACAAAGTCCTATAGGTTTCAGTCTCTAGGGTAGTCTACTATCACTATTCATTCATATCATACATCATTAGAATCATATGCAAACATCGGTGCCATGCCGTCTAAAACCAAAACCATTTTCGATAAGGCCTACCAAAATATTTTGGGCCTTGAGCCCCACAGCCGAGTTTTGAACTGGGCTCTGATACCAATTTTGTAACACCCCAAACCTGGCCCAAACACTACGACCGAATTTGGTTTGCTACAGAGAAAACATTTTGAAATCCCTTTAAAAATAATTTAAAGTTTTGTCGGAAACCCTTCATTTTTCAAGTCTCTTGTTAAAAACCATACTTAGTGTTGTAAAAAAAATATTTATTGAGTCGGGTTGTTTATAGATTTCGAATGTGCCTGATGGCACTTAAAACATTTTTGCGTTTGATTTGAGAAAACATGTGAACCCGTTTTATCATCATTAAATAATTTAGACAAATTATTCCAAAACATAAAATATGAAAAATTTATCTAGGAGGCCTTATTACAACTTGATGAAAATAAATCCAACAATAAAAATAGAATAAACTAAAATTTAAAGTTCATTTAAATCATATGTCCACTGCATGGCCACCTCGAGTCCCTCCGGCTCCACATCCAAATCTACGTGTCACCTGAAAAAGTAAAGGAGAAGGTGAGTCACCAAGACTCAGTATGTAACCCTTCCCCCGGTTTAATGCCACAACATACACAATTTATAACAATTAACATGCACCAAGTCATGCACCCAACCTAGCCATCCAAACACCTTTCTCTACCCCGTGTGGTACCAAACCACTGGTGGTGCCAAACCACTGGTGACTTAAAGTCACAATTGTGATACCAAATCACTGGAGGTGCCAAACCTCTGGTGTCCGAAGACACAAATCGAATGATGGGGCCAACCCATCGTGCGATACCAAATCACTGGCGTCAATCCCATAATATCAACTGTGGGGCCAACCCACGTGGTGCTAAGCCATGGGGACGGACGCCATGAGGTGCCAAACCTCCGAGGTGCCAAACCTCCGTGACCGTAGTCACAATGTGGTACCAAACCACCGGTGTCCGTCGACACAAATATCAACTCCCTCCACTCGTATATCCCACATCAATCCATGATATACAATAGATTTCATGCCAACATACATTTAAAACACATATACCAAATATGCCATCCTTCCCAAAAGCATCAAATAGTAATCAACAAGGACTTACTGAATCCTTCCTTAAATCCAAATCTACATAAATCGATTTAGCACACAACATGTATTTTAGTGCAGCTTATTAATTATAAAGTGTGTATGTACACACCACACCAACGATAGCCCTAAATCCTCAAAGAGACAATCGGCCACACAAGATTCCCTTGCCCTATATTCGGCCAAACATAAGGTTAGTGATATGGGCTATTCGGCCAAACCTAAACAACATAATCATGCTAATCAACCTCTAAGGGTATAATCGTAATTTTACCTACTAAGGGTATTTTCGTAATTTACCCACCAAGGGTATTTTCGTAAATTCACACTGCAATGGCCTTCCGAAGGCCTAATGTCGCCACTAGCGACTCAACCTACCATTTCCCGGTCATTGGGATGATTGGGCCTAAAACCCGATTTTCGACCATCCAGGGCCCACATGCTCGTGTGGCCCACCTAGCACAAATCTAGCCACGTATATAAGTTCCACCTAGTCTAGTTCAACATATACTAACCAATCATACAATTTACTTATATGGGCCCACTGGCCCATTGGGCCCACTTCGGCCCCTCGAGGCCCAAGCAGCCCCAACCCACGAGAATACTCACCGATGGCCTCAACTATATCGCGGCCGAAGCCCCACACATGCGCCGCACGCTCGTGTGGCTACTAATGCCGTGTAACCTGCATTTTGGCATTTTGCTAGTTTCTACAACTAGAGTAGAGAGAGTTACGCACCTGATAGGACTCTAGGGCTAATCCGCGCTCCGACCACTCTTGTGCCCAAACGCCCTCTAAGATGTGTTTACTCTCCTCCTAAGATACTCCTTATATAGCTAGCTCTTCACCTTCATTCTTTGTGTCTTTCCGATGTGGGATCCTTCACAAGAGAGTTTAAATTCAACTGAAACTCTTGCCATCCAATCCACAAAATAAATACTCCCTTGCTTTTCATGAGATTCGAACCTAGGCTCCCTTGCAACATAATCCCCGCCGCTAGCCACTTTACCACAAGCTCCTCTTGTGTCTTAAACCATGCGCAACTAAATATAAACTATGGTCCAAATTCTAAGGTCCAAGCAAAAAGAAAACCAAAATGCAAAAGCCAAGACTTGAACCTTGGACCTCCTTCCTTCCTTGTGGCGTCACTCACTTGTCCCCTAAGTGGCGTCACTTTGCCACTACACCACACACTTCACTTGTGTCATTTTCCTCCATATTTTATTCTTAAGGCCTATCTGCCAACTTCCAGGGTTTTTTTCACCTAAAACCAAAATTTCCCCAAAGCCAATATTTGATCCCGGGTCTTCATAGAAGCCCTCTAACCTTCCAAAATCACTTATCCAATAGGTCTAACTTGCATTTAAGCCGATCTCTTATTCTCTAAAAATTTAAACGCTACTACGCCTAAGGCCCATTAGGCTCAATTCTCCTAGGCCCAATTTTGGGATGTTACAGGTGGTGTAAGTTTGGAATAGAGTGAGGTTACCTGTCATATGGTCCGAAGCACCCGAATCTAGTATCCATGAAGATTGGTTATTAGATTCAAGAGCAATATTGAGAGCAGTACCTTGAGTGGCTAAATTCCCATGACTGGTAGAGGTACTCAGAAATTTCTGGAGATTTTCGAGTTGCGTCTTGGTTAGGCCCACATCCAGCACTTCATCAGCAGTATTGGAAGATAACAAAGCAATTTTCTTGTCTTTCTGTTTTTTATCTGGATAGCCATGGAGTTTAAAACATTTTTCCTTTGTGTGACCAACACGATTGCAGTGATTACACCATGGTCTGTTAGATCCGGACTCATTCCCAGCACGAGTTTTTTGTGTTTGAGGACCTTTGGACACAAGAGCAGCAGATTCAGCAGGCTGGTCAATCGAGATTTTGGGTTCCCCCATCATGATAAGACGACGTTTCTCTTCTCTCCTCACTTCTGCACAGGCTTCACTAATGGTTGGGAGAGGTGATCTGCCCAAAATTCTGCCACGAACCTCGTCTAACTCATGCCTCAGCCCAGCTAGAAACTCATAGAGACGCTCGTTGTTGAGGTAAGTCATAAACCTAGTGTGTTCTATGCCTTCCCCCCAATTAGCTTCATAGTACATGTCTAACTCCTGCCACAATATTTTCAGATTGTTGTAGTAGTGAGTTACCTCAAGTGTCCCTTGTCGAATGTCTTTCAACTTGAGTTTGATCTCAAAAATTTGAGAAGCATTTTCAAGATCAGAATAGTTCTCTTTGACTGCATCCCACATGTCTTTCGCAGTCTTAAAGAAAAGGTAAGTTCGGCTTATATGGCCTTCCATAGAATTGATCAGCCATGCCATAACAATTGAGTTATTGAGTTCCCAAGCAAAGCATAGGTAGTGGTCTCCGCTACATTAGGACGTGGGAGGTCTCTATTGATATATCCTAACTTACCACGACCACGAATCACCATTAGGGATGATTGAGACCATTGTAGGAAGTTTTTTCCATCTAATCGATGACTAGTGATTATTAGTGAAGAATTGAGGTCACTTTGATTGATCCTCGATTGTGATTTGAGATATTTGTGAGATCTCGATTTGGACATGGTGTCATTGTTAAGATCACCCATGGAAAAAAATAGGAGAGGAAATTTTAGGAAGATGGCTGAGAAATCGGAGGATTTTTTAGGAAGATAGACAAGAGAATCGAATAATTCCTAAGGCTCCGATACCATGTAAAATCTATAGATTCAGATTAATTGTTTAGCTAATTAGGTTACAGGTATATAAGGAGATAAACTATTCTAAGGAAGGAAATAATCCCTAAAAAACTGTAATTATCCTAAGAATCAGTAACTATGATTAACTTCTATTTACATAAGATTTTCTCAATAATCTGTCCCTAATTCTAGGGATTCTAACAGAATTATATATGTTTAATTGTCATTGAACTGCTATGAATGTTGAATGATCAAATACGAGTAAGAATCGATAGGATTAATATCCGAAAATCCCGTACGAATCTTAGGAATAGTATAGGATACGAATGTCATTACATTAGGATTACCAAGATGTGATTACATGTAAGACCATGTCTAGGACATTGGCATCATTATATGATTTCTTATAAGACCTTATTTGGGATAGTGGCATTGATATGTGATAACATGTAAGACCATATCCGAGATATGGCATTGTATGAGTTATATGTGATTTCCGAGTATCCTTAACGATTCTAAATGGTTCAACGGGCAAAGTCAAGTCGAGAAAGAATGTGTGAATGGGTTAAGTGACTCAAGTATGTACGAGATTCATACAAGTATTGAAAAGGGAAGTATTTTATGAATTCTCTTATGAATTTGAATATGTGTTCAATGGGAAAGGTTTGTGAGCTTTTATATACTTATTCATGATTAGCCTATTAATGAAAATAATATTGATTCATGTAGTAATTTCATTTGTATATGGCTTACTAAGCTTTTAAAGCTTACTTGATGTGTTCTTTCCCTATTTTATAGATAATCAAAGGTAGCTCGGACTCAGGGATCCTCAGGAACATCGTTACACTATCGATCAACTTGTTGGTACTTTTGATATTATGTATATATGGTATATGACATGTATAGGCTAGTATTAAGATGTTATGTTTTGAGTTATGATATTAGCCATGAGATTTGGTGTAACAGCCCAATTTCAATAGTTTCGGAACAGTGATTCGAGATTTCTAAATCTGACGAAAAAGTTTGAAAACTTTGTTAATCGATAATTATAAGTTAAGTGTGATTTTAGAAATATTTTAAAATTAGTGAATTTTGTGAACTAAAAGAATTAATTAGAAAAATTGGGCCAAAAACGAGGTATTGAGACCTCGAATTCATAAAGTGAGCCATAAATATTTCTAAAAATATTTATGGAGTGTCGTTAAGTTATTATTAAAGTTTAGTTGAGAAATTTTAACGTTTGGATATGTAATTAAATGACAAGGACTAAATTGAAAAAGGTGTAAAAGTTGAATTATAGATTAAAAGAAATTATGAAGGACCAAAATGGCAATTATACCATTTTGTAAAGTTGAGGCGGTTTAAGTATGAAAATCTGAGATTTTTTTTAAAGTATATTATTATATTATTATATAATTATATATATACAAACAAAAACAAAAGGAAAAAGGGGGGAGAAACAGAAAAGAACCAGGGAGTAAGACCAAACAGAGAAGAAATAGGGGAGAAAGAAAGAAAAAGGAAAAATATAAAGTTTGAAGCTTGGAAGATGATAGGTAAGTCAATTTAGCCCTTTTTACTTAATTTTGATGTTTTAGAAGCTTTAAAGTAAGGTTTTGATGAAACTAAGTTGATATTTTGAGAGTTTTTAGGTTTTCAAGTGTAGTTGATGTTGAAGAAAAAGATGAATCAGGGATTAAATTGAATGAAATTTAAGTTATAATTAGTAAGAGGATTAAAATATAAAGTATGCTATAAGCTGTGTTAGAGGGAATAATTTGGAAGAAATTAGAAATTAAAGTTTTAATATGAATATTAGATAGTCAAGTTGAATATGGAAGGAATTTAAGAAGAAACAAAGTATGAATTAAGTTAAGAAAATAAATAAACTTAATTAGGATTAAATTGTAAAATGAGTTATAAGAAAACAGTTTTGGGACAGCAGCAGTAAGGTAACTTTGAAAAATCACCAAACATGGTAGAAATGGAATTAGAAGTTGAGTGAGATATGAAATTAAAGCTCATTGAGTCTATTTTCATAATAAAGAAACAAAGAAAAAAAAGAAATTCTGTATTTTGAGATATTTAGATTTTGGTAAGACTGGTTCAGAGTGATTTCGAGATCCCCTATTCTGACTTGGACAAATCATCAAAAATTGTATAAAAATAATTTGGGAACATAATTTATATGATTAGATTCCTTAATGAGTCTAGTTTTATAAGAAATAAAATATAACATCATCTGAATTCTATATAAAAAGATAATTAATTTTTAGTGAAGAAGGGTCGGAACTGCCAGACAGCAGAACAGGGGTGAATTTAAAGAATAAACTGTACTAATTGGCTAAATCAAAAATTATGAAAATTTTATGGTAAGAAGATATGTGAGTCTAGTTTCAGGAAAAATTAACAGCTCTTCATTTGGAGTTCTGTAGCTCTGGAAATAAATAATTTAGTGACTATAACTCAAATGGACAGTTTTGAATATACTTATGAGTAATTAATGAAATTATTGATAATGTTACTTATAGCATGTTATATACATTAAGGATGTGGAATGGAGAGGAGGAGGAGGAAAATATGTATGAATATTTAGGTAGTATGGCTAATTTGAAATGTTTTAGGCTCAGGGACTAAATTGAATAAAAGTAAAACTTTGTGATTAATTTTGTAAAAATGTGGAAATGATCAATTTGCATGAAGTGGATTATTTTATTATTTAAAATTACAAAATTGAATGAAATTATTAATTTAGATTAAGGTCGACTGAAAAATCAATGAAAATAGAAAATTTCCAAAGTGCCCCTGAATTTTGATATTTTTGCAAATCTAATCAGGTAAGTTCGTGTAACTTAATTATATGATATAAGGAAATATAAGTTGATGGTACGTGAAATATTGATATGATGAATTAACTGTTTTATGTTTATGAAGAAACGGCAAGTGAATTATATTTATCATGACATGTAAATATGTGATTATCTTTAATATGATAATATAAGGTAATTAAGTATGATGAAACGAGTAATAAATTCAAGTAAGACATGTCGATAAAAATAAATATATTTAAGGGACAATATGTTTGATTTTGATTGATTTCAAATATAAATGCTAGATGAAATAAAATGTCTGATAAATAAATTTGTAATTCTGGTAATGGGGTGTTACATTTGGCTCATAAATGATGTAAATATGGGTGTGTATTTGGCCATTTGAGTTGGCTAAATTTATGAATTTGGTAAGTGATATGTGATGTATATATGGCCTTGTGTTTTGGCATGTTTGGTATGGTTGAAGATGAAATGGCATGTTGTGGCTTGATTTTAAAATGATGATTTGGTATGTTTTATGACATGAATTCGTTGATAAGATGATGAGAAAAATGCATAGAGAAGATAGGTGAAATTGTTGTAATGGCTTATTATTTTAGTATGTTTTGGATTATGATTTGCGTAGTGAATGGATGGATTTTAAATTGCATGACTTGTATATGAAATAGCATGTTTTGGTTGCCTATAAATGTGTTGAAATGGTATTATTTTGGATGTTTAGGTGAGCATCAGAAAGGGTGGCAAATTTGCCTTGCAAATGGCCTATTCTTGTCCATACGGGCAAAGACACAGGCATGTGTTTCAGCCATGTGTGCACATGGTCATGATACACGACCATGTGTCCCCTGGTGTTGTAATTAATTTGAAGTCAGTATGTTCCATACGGCCTCACACATTGGCGTGTGACTGGCTGTGTGGCACAAGTCAGTATACCCCCTAAATGGCACATGGCCTAGCACACGGGCGTGTGTGGCCATTTCGAAGGGGACACGGGATAGACACACGAGTATGTGGTCAGCCGTGTGACCTATGTCAGTATGTATGCCCTGTTTTCACTCGGCCAGGTCAGTATGTATGCATTTAGGTAAGTATGTGACCCAAGTCAGTATGTATGCCAAGTCAGTATGTATGCCCTGTTTTCACAAGGCCTGTTCACACGGGCATGCGAACCTTGTATGTATGAAAATTTTATAAGTTTCCTTAAGGTTTCAAATGTTAGCGGTTTAGTCCCGAACCTTTTTCAAGAATGTTTTGAGGTCTCCTAGAGCCTTATAAGGGACAATGCGATTATGTTTGGTTAATGTTTATGTGATAATGGATTTTTGTTTGATAAATGTATATTGTATGTTGTGATCTGATCGGTAATGCCTCGTAACCCAATTCTAGCGACGGATACGGGTTAGGGGTGTTACAAAAGGGAAACTTGGTAAGCAAAGATAAACTCGACAGTGAATTAGGTTCGAATAGCAAGTCAAATGGACATGCATCGATTTTAGTTGCAAGAGGCAAACAACAGTCTAAGGATTCAGGTCAAAGCAGGTCTAGGTCGAAATCAAAGTCGAGGAATCGAGAAAAGACTTGTGGTTACTGCAAGAAGTTAGGTCACTTTAAGACAGTGTTATAAACTGAAAAATTAATATAAGATGGCTGCTGCGAGTAATGAGAAAGGAAAGCAAAAGGTCGAGGTAGTTGATGCTAGTGTGGCCGAGGACAAGGGTGATAATTTTTTGTTGGTGTCTACGACAGAAAGGTCTAAACTTGTTCTCCATTCATACCATATGGGGAATAATTCATCCTGTAAGATAATCAGTTTTGGTACCGTTCAGATCAAAATGCACGATAGGATCATCAGGACACTATTAAATGTCAAGCATGTGTCTGATTTAAAAAAAGATCTCATCTCTCTATGTATTTTAGACTTGAAAAATTGTAGGATCGTCATCGAGTCAAACGACATTAAGTTATCTCGTAGAGCTCTCGTTTTGATGAAATGTCAGAAAATCAACAATCTATATATCCTATAGAGCTCAACAGTGACTGATGCAACAATAATTACTGAGGTAGAGATGAAACAGTCGCCATGAGGAGTCTCGTGATGTTGTGACGAATTTTATCTTTTACAGAGTCGGAGTCAACTCGGTTGTGGCATATGTGACTTGGGTATATGAGCGAGAAAGGTATGATTGTTTTGGATAAGAGAGGTTTTGTTCCGGGAGCAGGGGTTGGAAAATTAGATTTTTGCAAACACTGTGTTTATGGAAAACCAATACGTGTTAGTTTTAGTTCTGCTGAGCACATGACGAAGAACACTTTTGAGTACATTCACTCCGATTTATGGGGTCTAGCTCTTGTCACCTCAAAAAGAGCCAGTAGATACCTTTTTACCTTTATTGATGATGACTCTAAGTAGGTCTAGATCTATTACATGAAGCACAATAATGAAGTTTTTGGGATCTTTAAGCAGTGGAAGACCTTACTAGAGAAGCAGACTAGGAGAGGTTTAGACATACTAAACATATTACGCCCAATGGCGTTCATAGTTCTTCGACGAACTCTATCTGTCAACTTAACACGACTCATGGGCTGACACTATCCGTTTGTTTATCCATAACTTAATACAATGCACACGTTTTACACATGACCTATATTTGTGCCAAATTTAGACTCAGGATTCAAAATCAGAATCATATCAATTAGTTGTATTCATATGCATATGCTCCACCCGTAACTCCTCATATCATTTCTGTGTAGCTGAACACGTTTTCTCGTGATATGCCAGTCCAGCTTGCAATATAGCTGCCCTACCGGAGGCTTCACAAACATATCTCCTTCTCCTTTATCACATATCACGTTTCACATATAAATGATACTGGCTTGCACAGAAATGAGGGTATTTTATCTCGAAACATGAAATGACCATACTCACACTGACAACGTTGGTTTAACGCCACCATAACCAGATACCACACATTTCATCATTGAGAGGGAACGCTTATCTTACATAATTTATATAGGAAAATGATTTTATAACACAATAGAGTAAGAAGGAACTCACTAAAAAGTCTGCTACACTAATCTACTCAGCAGGTCCTTTGCCCTGTTGCTTGGACCTTTGTTAGCTTCTTGAGCTAAAAAAGAGAGACAATTATATCTATCAGATCATTAAACTACTAGAATTTAACATGCATACATGAATCGATAGCATGCAGCCTAGAATCAGGAAGTTTTCTTCCTCACGAATAGTTCTAAATTCTATGCATGCATTACTGTAAACATGTAAATTCCTTCGATAAAAACCTAAGGGTTTACCAGAAATTATTGATAAATTGGTACTAAAAATGATGTCAGTTAGATACTGGAAAGTCCTCACTAACGATTCCAACTTAGAAATTTCTAAATGTTTAGCGAAAATGCAATGAAGAAGAAGAAGCATAAGCAAAAACATAAAAACATGCTAGGTAGATATCCTTATATAATAGAGACATCCAGAAACAAAACTTAGTGAAAAGTGAAAGGATTCCACGATCGCTCTAGGATTTTGAGAAGAAATTAATTAAGAATCTAGTCATCTACAGTACCCTAGTTTAGTTCTAACTAGGTCTCAACTAAACTCCAACATTACTAACTGAGCCATCGTAATATATACTAAACGCGGAAACAAAACTAACAAGCTGCGAACTAACGAGTTTGCCTAAAAACATCTAAGGTTGGCGGATAACTTAAGAGAAGAGTTCGCCAAACCCTAGAGTTTGCCAAATGAGGAATACCACAGAATACGCTTACCCAGTCAAACACAAATATTTCACTAAATATTTCACTAACTTACTCATTTTTTACCCTTAACTTAATCGACTTACACAACAAACGGTAACTTAATATAGTCTCCGCCAGACGAGTTGTTACACCGATCTTCAAGATATGTTGCTATAAAATGTTTGAATATCACAAATAGGCTTGCGCATGTCCCTAATGTTAGTAAAAATTGAAGGTCAAGGATTTTATTTTCAAAATTTGCTAACACAAAATATAACAAGTTTTTAGCTGAGCAATGTCAAATACTAATAAGCACTGCTTCTTGAAACTACTCAAAAAAATTGCCTAACATCAATTAGTTGTAACTTTTAAAGTAAAAATTTATTACATTTGAAAACATAATAGAAAGCACTATTGTATGTCATTTTATAATTAGACTCACTTTTGCTACTTCAACAGTAATCCAGTCTTATACTGCATTCTTTTTTAATACATGATTTTTATATTCAAATAAAAATAAAAATAGGAAGATATTCCAATTTTATATTTATTAATTATTTATAAAATTAAAGTATAAATGATGTTCAAACAGCTTTCTTGTGTAAATTAAAAAAAAACAGCAAAAATGTGGTTGCATAGACCAAAACAATTCAACGTGGGTGGTCATGGAAATCAAATTGTCATGCATAAAAAATTCCCCAAAAAGAAACATAAAATAATAATTTTTGGAAAAATTATTAGCCCCAAAGGCAGATGAGGTTATGAACTGCAAAGGGCACATTACTATGTCCCCTCAAAAGCCAATAAGCCAACTTTTCTTTTGCCCAATATAAATATATAGGGTTTTTTTTAAAATTATAATATTGTGAAAATATATTTAGTACAATAACTTCTAATAAAATTTAGGGTAAATTTACCAGTAGTCACTCAAGTATTGCTAATTTTCTTTTTTTCATCCAATTAAGAAAAGTTATAAAACGATTACTCAATTATTCTCTTTTTTTTTTTCTTTTTGGGTAACCAGCCATTAAATTACATACAGAAAATTAACTTGGAAACTTTTAAAATTAACATAATAGTAACTTTAACCCTAAAAATTTATACGTTATCTCAATTTAATATTGATTCTAAAAAATTAACCCTCAACATTTACACATTGTATAATTCGGTCTTTTTTGTACTTTTGCTTTTCTTTGTGACCTTTTCACCTAAAAAGTTGAAAAAATTTTATAATCTAAGTTTGATAAAAAAAATATCAAAATAGAAACACCCAAAAATCCAATATAATAATTTTCATCTTTTCTCATTGTTTTAACTTTAATCTTCTTTGGCAAAACTACAAAAAATATTAAATTATACAATGTATAAATGTTGAGGGTTGAATTTTTTAGAATCAAGATTAAATTGATACAATATTAAAAGTTGCTATTATGCCAATTTTAACAACTTCCAAGTTAATTTTTCATTAGTAATTTAATGGTTGGATACCCAAAAAAAAAAAATTTGAATAACTGAGTAATTATTTTGTAATTTTTTATAGTTAAACAATTAAAAAAATACTAATAATTAGATGACTAATAATATAATTTACTCTAATTTTTAAATTTTTTTAAATAATTTTTTTTAAAAAGACAAATTAACACCTATAAATATTGAGTTTCCTTACTATTAATATATTTACTTAGGGATTTATTATCCAATAATTTAACAATAAAAAGGGAACCTTCTTTCCAAATAAAATATACTAAATTATTTTTAAAAAAAAAAACTAGATTACCTCGTATAAGATTCATTGTCATTAAAAAAAAAAAGGAAAAAGAAAGAAAAGGTTCATTAACATTCTAGTAAATAAATCCATTTCACTAACTTCCAAATAGCTAGGAAAGAAAATATATATTAAATATATTTTATTTGGGAGGAAGGGTTATTTTTTTAAAATAAAGCAAGTGTATCAGAAGAAGTTAATGTTAGCTGCTGTGGTTTGAGTACTTGAGTGTCTAGTAAGAAAGAAGGTTTGGTTTAAAGGTGAAAACAAAAATGGAAAATGCTTGATTTGTGAAAGATATTTTTATAAAAATCCTTTAACTGGAGGATAACGCTCTTCAGAATACTTTAATTCATATTTTTTTATATTAATAATAATGTTAATATTAACTGTATTAAGACTTAATCGACAAAATACATTATTAATACTTAAAAAGAGAATATATATTATCAAAATTTTTAAAAAGTATTTAATAATAATATGAATGTGAATATTTAAAGTTGAGATCAGACTTGTTCGCAAGTCATTCCGATCAAAGTTACAACTTGGGGTTCTTTTTAGCTTGAATTTAAATTCAGTCGAACTGAATTTATCTAAACTCAAATTTAACGAAATATTAAAGATTCTTTAGATATTATTACAAATTGAATAAAGATTGGATTTTGTAAAAAGGGAAAAAAAAAAAAAAACTTGATGATTAAGATTTGGTAGCATTATTGTAAAATAAGTGAAGCAATTGGGATTTCAAATTCATGATTAATTCTCAAAACCTAAAGGACATGAATGGAACATGACACGTTTAATTTGAGCTTTAGGAAAAATAATGGAAGGAGAGATTTGAAAATGAAGATACTTTGCGTGGCTTGAAAGTGATGTCCACGTAGGAACCGACGTGTATGCGCGTCAAAGTAAGTCCCGTGCCACTACCTCCTTACGCATACCCACGACCATCTATAACACTATCAAAATTTTTTAGGGTAAATTTTTAAATTGGGCTCAACTTTTTAGAATTGTTCAGTTAAGGGTTATTTTTTTTTTAAATAAAATATTTTCGAAAAGTATTTAAAAATTATATATCAGATTTTAAATAATAGTTTTTTTAGTGTTTTGTAAAAAAACTTTTATTAATAACACCATTTTAGAAAAATGGATGTTTATGCAAGTAATCTTTAAATTAGTATATGATAGAATCTAATATAAATTTAATGGTTTGGAATTGGAATATTGTGGAATTTGGGATCCTTCTCGCTTCTATCCTACGCAATCTTTGATTTGACCCCACCCTTTCCTTTTCTTCCATTTCTCATAGTTTTGACTTTGTTTTCCCATTTAACCATGGTTACTGGTTTTATATTCAATGGGAATGAAATTTAGAATATATTTTAGATTTAGGGTGGGTATGGATAGATGATTGGATGCGTTGCAGTGTGTTTGATTTATTTTTTCTTTCGCGTTATAGTATCTCTGTCACTGTTGTTTTTACACTAATTACTAGTAAATGCACTGACAAGAAAAAAAAATCAACAAGTATTGAGTATAGGATATATTACATTTTCAATAAGAAAATACAACTTTAAACATTAGAAACAACATTATTTGGAAGAGCAGCCATCAATACCTATTATGTACTATAAAACATATATGAAGAATATCAGAAAAAGTTACGTGAAAAAACAAGAATAAAAATTACCCATTTTTAGATTAGCATAGATTAAATTGCCCAAAAATTTTAACATTGCTTTATATACCGACGATAGAATTATTTTAATTCTACAAGTGAGGTTGAAAAATTACCACATGTCCTTAATTGATATTTAAAAAAAAAAAGAAAACTAAATAAAGGAGATATATGATAGTTTTTTTTTTTTTAATTCAGCTTGTGCAGTCAAATAATTCCATTTATGGTGTATCAAATAATATATTTATATAATTTAATATGTTTATATTAACTATATGTTATGTGTTAACTATTATAATCAATGAAGTTACTATTAAGAAAAAATGGTTATATTCATTTTTTATTTTTATTGTTTTTAATAATTATTATTTTAAATAATATTAATAATTATTAGCTCTTGGGTTTTGTCATCTGTGGCTACTTGATTAAATTTAATCTGCTTTAATTAATCATTAATAATATTAATATAACTGTTATTACTTTAATTATAGTTTGGATTTCACAAGTAGTTATCAAATACAAGGGTTAAAATTTAGATTATCCCTTTAATCATTAATAAAAAAAATTCAACTTTTTCATCATTTCATTTTCTCCTCAAAACTGTTGTATCCACATTGGTTTTATTCCAATATTTTGTTTTTATTAATAATTATTTCCACTTGGTTTCTTTCTTTTCTTGTTCATATTTCAACTTTAGTTTCTGGGATTTGTAGTTTTTTTGTTTGTTATATTTTTGCTGTAACATATAAATCATTTATTTAAACATATTCAAGTTTTGTTACATTGATTTTCCAATTAAAGTTCTATATACAAAATCGAGGTAAATATAATTTTTTAATTTCTCACAATTTTAATATTGAATAAATTAGTTAATTTCTAAAAATATTAAAGTAAAATAATTTTTTTAATTTAGAAAACGAGAAATTAAGGATAATTAATCACAATATTAATATTTTCTGTCAATTAAACATATTTTTATTAGAATAATAACAAATTTGCTAAATCAATACCAAATTGACATAATGTGTAAATTTGGGAGTTAAGTTTATTATTATACCAATACAAATATATACAATTGATGAAAATTTAATATTGCGATTAATTGTCCTTAATTGTTCACTTTTGATTTTGACAAAAATTAAATTGCTCTATTCTTTTTTAAAATAAAAACCAATTTACTCAGTATCGAAATTAAAAGAGATTATAAAATTTTCTTTTACAAAAATAGACAGAAAAATTTAAACCCAAAACTTTTTTTTTAATAAATAAATTATGAGTACAATAAGTAAAAATAATATACATATGAGTAACTATTACTAAAATAAACAAATATATACATAATAAAGATTTAAATCAAATAAAATTTAAACTAAAAATTCACATATAATTTACACAAATCTAATTAGCATAACTCTAACATTTGAGCCTGTATTATAGAGACTGTTATAGTAAGAGTTAAATTATATTTTGTCTCATTTACTCATGAAATATGTAAATTATTTTTATACGCTAGATTCAAGAGTAAACTGATAATTTTGTTAAAAAAGCTCATCAATTTCTACCGTTAAAAACTAGCTTCTAAATGTCAATATGAGGTCAACATGATATGTCATGTATAATTGTTTGATTATTCTGTTAGTCACACTAATTTTTAATAGTAAAAATTGATAAAATTTTTAATAAAAAATTATTTACTCTTTGATTTAAAATATAAAAATTAATTTATTTACTTTCTAAATAAAATCAATAAAATATAATTTGATTCTTAATATTTGTACACAGTAGTTGCAGACTAATTATCTTCATCGAAGATGGTTCCAAAAAAACATAAAATCACAGCCAAAGTATTCATGATAACACTGATTGAAGTGGCAACGTGGCAAGGAAAGAATGCCAGGTCAACAAAATCCTTCCCCAATCAAAACTTCACACGTGTAAAGTCACCGTTAAGAAACCGACACTTCTCGGTTAACCCTTCAAAGTAAAAATGGCAGCAAAATTGGCGATGAGGTACCCTCCATCGTCACCCCCTTCCCATCGAATGAAAAAAGCATCTTTGAAGTTGACAAGAACGGAAGGTGATAAATTTAAATTTAAATTATCTTATAATTAAACTAATAATTAACAAAAATAATAATTTAATGTAAAGAAAATTAATAGAGAAGCACATGGGGGGCTAGAAGGTTATATAAGTAGTGATAAGCTTTACCGCTTGAAATCCAAGAGTGTAAAACAGCAAGGTGAGACCACAAAAAAAAAAAGAGAGAGAGGAAAGATTATTCAGATTTTGTTGCTGTGTCCAATCATTCAGTTTTTTTTTTTTCTTAATTCCCCCTTTTTTTTCTTTAATTCCCAGCTTCTCTGAATCCCTTTCTGTCTTTCAAGCTGAGAAAAAAAAGGAAAAAAAATCTGTTCTTTTTGAAAGCCAGGTGATTCAGAATAGAGATCCAGGTTTGGGTTTTTCTTTTAAATTATAAAGTTTTAATATTTACTTTGATCAGCTAAGAGGGTTTGTTTTTGGTCCCTCAAAGTTGGGTTTTGCCTGTTCTTTTGGTTTTGATTAAGAAACAGGTCTTTTTTTTTTTGGATATGGCAGCTGTTATAGATATGTATAATAGTAGCAGAAACTCAGTTTTTTATGATCCTTTAAGAGAAGAGTTAATGAAAGCACTTGAACCTTTTATGAAAAGTGCTTCTTCTTCTTCTTCTTCTCCCTCACAGCCCAATTTGTACCCTGAATATTGCTTCCCATTGAACAGTAGTACCCACTTGTTTTCAAACCATGGGTTCTCTAACTATGACAAGAACATGTTGGGTTTTGAGCAAACAGGTAGTTCACTTGGGCTTAACCAGCTCACCCCTTCTCAAATCCTTCAAATTCAATCCCAAGTATTACATCAACAACAGCAGCAACAGGTTGCTTCCATGGCGGCTGTTGCAACACCACCACCAACAACCTTTGAGAACCCAAGGGTGGGCTTTCTTTCACCAAAGCCTGTTCCTATGAAACATGTCTCTTCCACCCCACCAAAAGCTGCGAAGCTTTATAGGGGTGTGAGACAGAGGCATTGGGGCAAATGGGTGGCTGAAATTAGACTCCCTAAGAACCGAACACGACTTTGGCTTGGCACTTTCGACACAGCTGAAGAAGCAGCCTTGGCTTACGACAAGGCTGCTTATAAGCTTAGAGGAGAGTTCGCTAGGCTGAATTTTCCCCACCTTAAGCACCAAGGAGCTCATGTTTTTGGCGAGTTTGGTGACTACAAACCCCTCCATGCCTCGGTTGATGCTAAGCTCCAGGCTATCTGTCAAAGCTTACAAGCACAAGGCAATCCAGTGAAGACGAAGACCCTCCCCAAGGCCGCTGAGTTTCATTACCCCATCAAAACCGAGGAGTTTGATCATAAACAAGACAACTCATCATCATCATCATCATCATCATCAGTTGATGAATCATCATTAGCAGGATCATTATCTTCACCAGAATCTGATATCACTTTCTTTGATTTCTCTGATTCCAAATGGGAAGACAATGAAATTGAAAACTTCAGTTTAGATAAGTTCCCATCACTGGAAATCGATTGGGAAGCCATTTGAGTCCCTAAAAACACAACTATCATGTAATTTTCTTGTATTTTCTTAGGTCTAAGCATCTTTTACCTTTGTCATGTAGGCTTTTTTTTTTTTTTTTTTTTTCCCCTTAGTGTCTCTAGTGGTCTGTCTACAATGGGATTTTTGACATTTGTAGAAGATCAATGGAGGTTTTTAAATTAGGGGTATCAGTTTAGAATTTGTATCATGTTAAAAAATATATATGTTGTTAGCGCAAGAGGTATCTCCTTTCTAAAGACACTGGTCTTGCTGATACTGTTTTTTGATTATCCTAGCAATGGCCGTTGGAGTGCTTCAACTGTTTATGTTTGGTTCCATTATTGTTAAAAAAAACTAGTAAATATTCCTACAATTTATTTGAGTATATTTTAATTTAATTTTAATAAATCAAATTTATTAAATAAATATAAAAAAGAATATGACAGAAAGTTGTTTTAGAAAAAAATAAATATGTAAAAACAAAACATTAATTTTAAGTTTTGAATTATTTGCATAAAAACTTGTATATAAAATAGATAACAAAGAAAAAATTATGTCATAAAACTTAATAAAATTTTAATTATTTGCATAAAAACTAGTTTTATACGGCGCGACATCATAACTGAATTATAAATTTTTGAGAGATTTTATAATTTTAAATGATTAAAGTTTAATTTCATCATTTATAAAAAAAAAAATGAATTGTAATTTTTAATATATATTATATTAATATTTGTTATTATCTATATTTTGTTTAAATTTATAATCACTAATATCATCAACTTAGTATTTATAGAAATAGATAAAAACATCACTAATTATTAAAGAAAATACCAGTATATTATTATTATTATTATTATTATTATTATTATTATTATTTCTTTTCAAACCAAATATAATTTTTAATCAATTTTTAAAGAAAATCTACTTATATGGTTTGCATGTGTTGATGTTTGATTCGGTTCTTCACATGTTAATTTTACTTTTGGCCCTTTATAAGGCTTTTTAATATTTTCTGTTAAAACATCACTCCTTGTCTCTTGAACAGTGTTCATGAAACATAATTTTGATGTAATCTATGAAATTTCATGTTTTATTAAAGCATAACAAATCAATCCAATTTGGTTCCCTCTCATTGTGGGTTCTAAATAGGGGCAATTTTTCATGTTAAACCTCTATAGACTTTTGTGCTTGGCATTGAATCTCTATTTTTGGTTTCAAACATGTCTAGTTTTGTTGGAAGGTATGAGTTTTATATTATTTTCTCGCACAAATTTTCAAATGTATAATTAAGAAAATTCTTGGGTTTCGAACAGATTACAAATGTTATAATTCGAACTAGATCTACTTAAAAGTCAAACTATCTGTCAAATTCTAAAATTTGACTTGATATTTAAGAGGTTTTAAAGTGTAATATTATATCCAAAAAATGAGTTTGGACAAAAAAAATTAACTCTATTTAAAATATGAGTTAAGCTTGGACTCCAACATTTAAAGCCTGAACTTGACTTGGTCTTTTTCCTATTTATATAATATATTATATTATTTTCATATATTATGTTTGTCACGCCTCGAAAAATAGGGTTAGCTGAAATAATTAACCAAGAAAATGTATATGGTTGAATGATTAAGTGTTTAGGGCCTTATCCTTGAAGTTCTAGGTTCAAGCTACCTTCTTCCTATTTCTGTCCTTTTAATTTTAGCAATATAGGATAAAAGCCACATTAAAATATATACGATTAGGAGTAAAGCTTAAGTAAGAAATAAGCTTAGGCCTAATGGTTAAGAACTAGCTTCCCCCTTCATTTGACCTAAGTTTGAGTCCTTCTTCTTTTAATTTCATAAATATTCGACAAAAATGCCTTAACACATATATACGATTAAGTGTCTAAAATAAACTAGAAATGAGCAACAAGCTCAATGGTTTAGCGTTAGTATTCCAAGCTACAGGTTCGAGTCTCCTTCCTCTTATATTTTCTTATTTTTAGCAATCTAATTACCACACCCCGAAACGTATATACAATTCAATACTGGAATTAAGCTAGAAATAGGTGTAAGGCCCAAAGGTTAAGTGTTAGCATATTTCCCCCATTGACCTGAGTTTGAGTCGTCCATCTCCCTCCCCCCTTCATTTTAATTTCAAGTTTGGCAAAATGCGGGAAAACTGCATGTGCAGCCCCTAACATTTACAAACCTTAGGAATTTAACCAATTCTTTCCTAATTAGAGTTCATATCTTGCCTTTCTCAAAATTTCAATAGAATTAGAATTCTACCATCTTTTTCTCTTTTTTTCCTAATTAGATTTTCATATTACCCTTTTCAAGTTCTAATAGATATTGCTCTCCATCTTTTTATTTATTCTCTTTTTATTTTATTTCTCTTTTCTTTACACCACATTTTCATCCTAATTGTTGATAATTATTTTGCTTTCCAGAATCAAATCATCCCTTATTCAATCATTCTTTCTATCGAGTTTGAAATTGTCGTTGATACCATCCCTATTCTTTCCAAGAACTGGTAAGTACATCTCGTTTCCAAAGTTTAGATCCCGAATTTTCGTAATATTACTATCCAACGCTAATTTTGCGATTGATTAAACTATCTCTTACGGTTCTTGCCAAAATTTATTGTTAATCTTGTTAAATCTTGATACCTAATGTTAATTCATGCGAATTTTTCATTGAATGACCGAATTTAGGTACGTCAGACCAGAATCGAGAGTAAGGAACATCAATTGGACTCCCGGTGAAAGGTATATGTTCTTTTACAAACGACTCAGTGGTGATTGTGTGTAGGATTAGAGTCACATAGTCTCTCATACGACCATGTGCCATGGAAACCCTAGGCTAGTTAATGAGCCATATGACTAAAAACCTTCCACACGGCCGTGTAACCCTTCCACATGGCCTATAGCAACCTACATGGCCTGACCACACAACCTGTGCCCCCTATTTTATAGTTTTGCCCAAAAATTTATTATATGTTCACTTTAGTCCTTGTATATGCCATGAATTGTTTTTAGAGTTTTTTTTGCTCAATTAAATCCCTAATTTTGTGCTATTCTGGAATTTATGCTTTAGAGATTAAAGTGTTATGATTATATCATATGTGAAGTGTATATTACATGCTATTGTCATTGTGAAATAGATAAACTATTAGTGTTAATATTGTCACCACCCTATTGAATACCTGTTAAAGCATGTTTACTGCTTGTGTTGAACTGAATATACATTAAGCATGTTAATTGTTAGTGATGAGTCGAATAAATGTTAAGCATGATTACTGCTAATGTTGATTTATTCTATTATAAAGCATGTCATACTACATTGTATGGGGGTGGGACGATATGTACAAAAGAAAAGTGACAGTTTAATAATCTGCAAACAGTGTGGTGATAGTTTTTTTACCTGTAAATATGTTGTGCACCTACAACAAGTGACAATAACTGCAAATATGTGGCTCAATTAGAAACCAAGTGTAACACCCCAAAAATGTAAAATTTTCTCTTTAGGTGGTGTCAATAAAAATGTGAGTGTTTCTGTGGTAATGTGCTCTGGTTGCTCACCGAAGGTCTGAGGTTTGAGTCGTATCTTTTGAGGTTTTGCGTATTCTTTAGTTGAAGTTTTAGACTTGTATGTATCGTTTAATTTAGATTCTGTGCATTGAGGTTCCAAGAATGAACTTGCTGGTTTAATGGTTAAACATCTGTTTGTGTCAGTGGTCCTGTGTTCGAATCTCTATGTGTGCATTGAAGAATATTATTTTTGCACTTCTCCATAATACTGATTTTAGGAATTTAAATGAATTTCTTACGTTAACTCCTTATTTCCTTCTTCTTTTTATTTATTTTATTTTATTTATTTTCTTTTCTTCTTCTTTTTTCCTTTTGGCATTGTTCCTTAATTTTGCTTCGTATAACGTTCTACTGAGTTAATCATTGAATCATATCACTCTGTTAGTTGTTTCGGTGCTTAAAGGTAAGATTTAATCATAGTAACTTTAGTCGTTATGTATGATTTGTGAATTTCTTGAAATTCCAAAGTGAGAATGTTGATTGTTGTTTTGCTTTGTTTGTTCGTGGTTACGGAAGCGTAGGGGAAGGTCAAGAGACGCTTAACACTTCTCTCATTGCCTAGAATTCGAGTGTGCATTGTTGAACTTCTGGTAAGAAAGTTTTGTTCGTTTCATGTTTTTATGTTGAAGGTTCCGACGTTGATTGTTGTTGCGATTTAGCATGTCTCTTTAAATTTCTGTTAATTGAGTAATTGGATTTTGGTTTTTAGGCTTTGAGAGTCGATTTTTGCTTCAGGGTCGTTATTACTTGCAAGTAGGGTATCGAAACCCCTTTTTCTCTATGTTTTTATCGTTGAAAATGAGACAGTTGACGGTATATGAGCTGTCACACGGGCGTGTGAGCAGGCTGTGTGTGACACACAGTCGTGTGATGGACTTTGTAATTGATTGATTTTGAATTTGAGACATACGGGTGAGCTACACGGACGCGTGGCCAACCGTGTGTGAGACATGAAGGTGCAGTGGTCACACAGGCTAATACACGAGCGTGTGCTCAGACCATGTAACTCATTGGTTGGTAAATAGGGAGGCACATGCAAGAGAAGCGGGAATGTACCGAACCGTGTAAGAGACACGGGCTAGTACACGAGTGTGTGCCCAAACCGTGTGACTCATTAACTTGATGAATATGGGCACACGGACAACTACACGACCGTGTGTCAAGCCGTGTAGAGTCACACGAGCAACCATATAGGCGTGTAAGCCTAAATCACCAATTTTTGTTAACGCCATAAGTGTTGTAAGAGGCGAGTGTAAACTAAGGTATCACCAAACTGAGCTGTATGATCTACTTTACTGAGATTATAAATTGGCTCTAATTAGCCTCTGTTATACTGGATTGTATGTTTGTATCTGCATAAGAAGTTATACGTACAAATTGGTCATTTGTACTCTGCATCTGCATGAGGCAAGGGTTATAAATTGAAGAAAGTGTTCTGTACTGATTTAGTGGTCAAATCACTTGTCATTATATCTGATCTGGCAGTGAGACTGTGAACACTGCAAGACACCATGAGGTGTGTAGGGCTAGACGGGTATTATATACTTACTGGTGTGTTAGGTTGGGCGGAGATGGTGTGTAGCGGATGGGAGGTAGGATAACTGTATCTCTAACTGTATTTGTATCTGAATCTATTTTTGTAAATGATCTGTCGTCTGAATCTCAAGAATACATGAGTTAATTTATGCACATTGAGTATTAATATTATACATCTGGTTGTAACGTACTAACTAGACTGATACGGGCACGCCCGGGACACCTATCGAATTTTCAAGTCGACGAAGCTCGACTCCAAATTTTTAATTTTCATGCTTCAAATAAAATCGAGTCTTTGAATTTCGTGAAAATTAAATTGCTGAATTTTAATTAAATGAATTAAACATCTTAATTTATTTAATTGATTTTCTATAGCAAATTAATTTTTGCGGTATACATATCTTGTTTTCCTTGAAAAGGAATCTTTCATGCCTGTAAAACTTATCAAAAGCACCACTCTCACAAGCATTATAGACATTGCCAAAATCAGCATCGTTAGCATACAATTCCTTAATATGGTGGAAACCAAGTATTTTAGAATCAAGAAAGGTTAATAAAGTGTACCTTCGTGATAATGCATCCGCAACTACATTTTCCTTACCTTTCTTATACTTAATTACGTACGGAAACGATTCTAAATACTCAATCCATTTTGCATGTCATTTGTTGAGCTTGTGCTGACCTTTAATGTACTTGAGTGCTTCATGATCTGAATGAATAACAAACTCTTTCGGCCTCAAGTAATGTTGCCACGTTTCAAGCGATCTTATTAGAGCGTACATCTCTTTGTCATACGGGGTAATTGAGTGCAGCTCCATTCAATTTCTCATTGAAAGCACGCCACCGGTCTTCCATTACGAGTTAGAACACTCCGATCCCTACACCGATGCATCACACTCAATTTCAAAAGTTTTATTAAAGTCAGGAAGGGATAACAATGGAGCTTTAACAAGAAATTCTTTAATGGCATTAAAAGACCGTTCTTGCTTATCGGACCAATGGAAAGCCGAATTCTTTTTGATCACGCTTGTTAAAGGAGCGGCTATCGTCGTTTGAAGTTAGGCACGAATCGGCGGTAAAAACTAGCCAACCCATGGAAACTTCGTATTTGGCTAACCGTTGTAGATCGGGGCCATTCTTGGATTGCTCTAACCTTCTCTTAGTCCACTTCTATTCCATTTGCGCTACGACGTATCCTAAGAAAATAACCTTGTCGAGACAAAAAGAACATTTCTCGAGATTGGCGTACAATACCTCTTTTTCGCAGATGTTTCTAGGATCGCACGTAAATGTTGGAGGTGATCCTCTAAAGATTTCTTTGTACACTAATATGTCATCAAAATAAACAACACATGATTTGCCAATGAAAGCTCAGAAACATGATTCATAAGTCTCATAAAAAAAGTACTCGGGCGTTTGTAAGTCGAATGGCATTACCAACCATTCATACAAACCTAACTTTGTTTTGAAAGCCGTTTTCCACTCATCGCCTTCTCGCATCCTAATTTGGTGATAACCACTTTTGAGGTCAATCTTTGTAAAGATTCGAGCCCCACTTAACTCGTCGAGCATGTCATCAGTCGGGTATCGGGTGTCGGTATTTGATGGTAATCTTGTTGATGGCGCGACGATCGACACACATTCGCCACGAACCATCTTTCTTTGGTACTAGTAACACCTGCACGTGCATGGACTAAGGCTTTCTCGGATATATCCCTTTTCTAGCGATTCGGTTGATTTACTTTTGGAGTTCTTTTGTTTCTTGGGATTGCTCCGATGCGCGCAGTCGATTAGGCGAGAAAGCCCCGCACCAAGTCAATTTGGTGTTCTATGCCTCGAATGGGCGGTAAACCACTTGGTAACTCCTCTGGAAATATGTCCTTGAATTCCTGAATCAGAGACAACACAGAAAAAGGAAGATTCTTGGGTAAGTCGTTAGTATTCAAAAATGATTCCTTGTATAGTAAGACATACATCGGTTGTCTCACACACAAAGCCTTTCGAATATCTCTTGCTTTTGCAAAACACTCATTTTTCATTTTTTCTTCCTTCGTTTCTTCTTCTTTTGTTCACACTCTCTCGTTTTATCACTTATTTTCTTGTCCTCTTTTTTTAAAATTCTTTTCTTTTTCTTTCATTTTTTCGCTCATTTTCTTTTGATTTTTCCATTGATGTCTTCATTTTCAACCGATCCTCATAAATTTGCTTGGGTGTTAACTGAGCTAGTGTTACGTTCGGCCCAAGTACTTTAAAAGTGTACCAATTAGTGTAGCCGTCATGAATTGCTCGCTTGTCAAATTGCCAAGGTCGTCCAAGCGTTAGATGTCCCGCTAGCATCGGAACCACATCACACAAAACCTCATCTTGATACTTCCCTATTGAAAAGGAAACCAAAACTTGTTTTGTGACCTTAAGTTCTCCCGTCGTTAAGCCATTGTAGCTTATACGGATGGGGATGTTTTGTGGTAGTCAATCCAAGTTTCTCCACCAATATGGTGCTAGCCACATTAGTACAACTTCCTCCGTCAATAATGACGCAACAAATCTTTCCTTGTATTTGGCAACGCGCGTATGGAAGATGTTTTCACGTTGTTGTTCATTTTCGACACCTTGTAAGCTAAGGCTCCTTTTACCACCAAGATCTCTCCACTTTTCGCTTGTTCTATTTCTTCCTCATCTTGGGATGTCTCATCGGCATCGTCTTCCTCTTCACTTTCGGATTCGATCTCACCATTATCTCGGACAAACATAGTGTTTCGATTTGGACATTGACTTGCAATATGTCCTCGTCCCAAACATTTGAAACACCTAATGTCTCGGGATCGATTTCTAAGAGTTTCCATTTTGCCTTTGCTTGTTTCACCGATAGGCTTGTTAGACTTGGGTACGCCACCGATTTCTTTGGCTCGGCTCGGTATGTCCTTTTGTTGGTCACTTGCCCCCACTTCGATGTTGAGGCTTGATTGGGGTTTGCTCTAGGCGTAGCTTTTCGTTTCAGCTGTTTTTCTACCTTTATAGCCATATGAACCATTTCGATGATATCGATGTAATGATGTAATTCTACAATATTTGCGATATTTTGATTGAGGGCCGCTAAAACGTGCCATGGTGGCTTCTCGTTCTTCTTCCACATTGGCTCGGATCATGGCCACTTCCATCTCCTTGTAGTAATCTTCTCACGCCGGTGACCCTCAGGTTAGGCTTTGCAATTTTGATGCAACTCGCGGTGATAGTAGGTTGGGATGAACCTTTTCCGCATTAGTGCCTTCATTTCGCCCATGTGGATATTGGCGTTCACCATCCCGTCTTCGACTCGTCGTTAGTTGATCCCACCAAATAGGCGTAATCGTAAGAAAACTCGATGGCAAAGCAAGTTTTACCTTCTTATTTTCTCGAATAATTGTGACAATCGAAAATTAATTCCACCTTTTTTCCCACTCAAGGTAGGCTTAGGATCGGACCGCCCTTGGAAAGCGAGAATTGCCATTTTAATGTTCTTTAAATCGTCATCGGTCAAATCTCGATCCTTCGCCACGCACTCATGGATCTCTTCTCCGTTCATCGTGTTCGAAAGCCGGGTTCTTTGTCGGCTTCACTTGGTTCGTAGACGCCGTTGTTACGTAACCAAGGTTGTTCTAAATCCCCTTCTCGGAATTGGAGGGTATTGGCTCGAGGTCTTCGTTCATCTCTTTGATCTAATCGTCACATTGATTGATCCGAACATACATGTGATTTCTTGCATTACTATTTGCAAATCCCGATTTCTCCTTCAGGATCATTTCTCCATGGTTGCAATCCTCCCCACCTCCGTGGCGTCGGATGCTTCGTCACTTATTGTTCGACATTGAGCTCCTAGACATGTTTTTAAACAAAATTATCGAATCCTCATTACAATCCTTACTTGTTCACTCACAAAGAAAATTATCAACACTCACACTCGTGTTTTTTTAACTCAATTCAAAGCGGCTTTTTTTTTTAATGTATTCACTCTTGCCTTTTACCGCTCAAATTCACTCTTCTAGATTCTAGAAGGTTGTCTTTGACTCACTAGCAACTCATAGGGCGTTTCAAGCTAATTGAGCATGAAGCTGGAAAGCAGTTTAATGTAGAAAAGCCAAGAGATGACCAAGATATGTTAGAGGAGGTAACAACCATGTAAGTCAACTATAGTTGATTTCTAACATCTTATAGAGCTAACTAATTATCTGAGACAAGGGGGCTCGTCTCAGTATACTTTGTAAAACACTGGGAATATAAGCAAGCAAATGTCGTTCGTCTTCTTAGAAAAGAACTTGACAATCTAAGCAGACAAAGGTAGGAAGAAGTTTTTTTTTTTTAAACTCGAATTTTTTTTTGAAACTTACTCGGAAAAACTCAAGACGATCAAAACGTGCCTAATTTAATTGGCTCTGATACCAGATGATACAAAACATATTCCCGGTTTAAAAACATGATTTTGATTATTAAATCCAAGATGTGACAACGGTTTAGAAAAATCAAACATGTTAAACCAATAGGAATTGTGCAAACTCAAAATCGAGCAATCAAAATTCTTGACGAATTTCAAAACTGATTTACAAAAGCTCAAAGATTTCATTTTAGATAATGAACAAATCTCGTAATATCCACAATCAAACAAATTGAGATTAAAAGAGAATTCATCATCATACTTACTTGAGTCTTGCACTTGTCGAATGGATGTTACTCCACCTTCACTCTTTGCTTCACAATGGTTATTATGGGATAAACCCGTCTTACCATCGTTTAAAACATCACAATGAATGTTATTAGACAAACTTGCCTTACCATCATTTAAAATATCACCAAGAATCGAGAGATGGCAAATGATGGTATTATCCATATTTTTACATTCATTAGAAAAATTTGGTGGTGTTGCAATTGTTTCAACACACTTACCTTTCGACTCGGGAGGTTTAGCTTCACCTTCAACTTTACCTCTTTCAATCAAAGAAAAACGTCGCTCTTTCGGGAGGTATTGAAGTTGTAGGTTCTTGTGCGATATTTCTGAAACCTGAAATGAAGAAGCAGAAGAAGAACAAACTTCAAATGAGTTAGTTAAATCAACACTCACTTCTACTTGCTCATCTCGTTTTCTTGTTTCAAATACGTATCCATTCAACCTATCACCTATCCTTATTTATTTTTGAAGATATTATTTTTCCAACAAAATTATCCCTTTGTTAGTTGAACGAGAAACTGTCTAATTTACGATCGGGCAACATTAACGATTTGTCTCCTAACTCGGGACGGCCCGTTATCATAGACTGAATGAATTTTAGGAACCTTCCAGAACTGATCGGCCGACAGATGCGGGACTCGATCACCTAATAGTTCTTCTCTATATATATATGTGCATGTGAATGTCTTTAAGTTGTTATTGTATTCTGACTTTAAGATTTCAGATTGAATTGTGTAGAATGGTTAATGATTTTAAGAACTTATCTATGTGTCTATTAAACCGGTTTTAAGTGCATCTATTTTTGGTTAGTTCATTTGACGTCTTGAACTTGGTCTTTTCGTCAAGGCCGAGTTTAGGGTGTTACACCAAGCGACAATTTGTCTACAAATGTTTTCACCTAAAAATACTGATGGCTTACTCGAAATTTTTAGAAACCTAGTGACAATTTTTATCTACAATTATGTTGTGGATAGTGTATCCATAATAAGTGGTAGTTTATATGCAAATCAACGGTGGTTTATCCACAACCTGAAATTAAAAGGTTGGATGAGTTTTGGGGAACTCATAGCGGGGTGTATAGCGGTGGGGTAGGGCCTTTCCTGATTAACTGAAATTACATTGCCAATCATAATCATGTGCATACAACTGTGAATTATTAAATATTATAGTGATGTGTTATTCTGATAAACCAATTGATAAACCAATACTGTGAATTGTGAATTGCTATACAAATGTTTTTATTCTAAAAATTATTATCTTGTATGCTATGGTCATTGTTTCACACTGATTTCCTTGTGATTGGACGCACATTGAGCTTCTTAAATTCACCCTCTTATTTTTCATCTTTACAAATAACCTACTAGATTAGAACGTGGGTGCGACATTCAAAAGGCTCAAAATATTTTTTTTCTAAAAGTATTTTAGACATATTTTTTTATAATTATGTTATTTTGGAATTGTATTATTTTATTTAAACTATGGCATGAGACTTAAGATTAGGGTTTATTTAGCATGCATGATATTTAATTTGAACTTAAAATATTGAACATGGACTTAGAAGTAATTATACTCAAAATAATTCTAACTTTTCTTAATTAAAATTAAAGCTGAATATCACTTTTCCTCTACTAGATTATAAATAAATTGTGGAACAATAAATAAATTGAAAATTAACTTAAGTTTTCAAAAGTAGTCACCGTTACAAGGAAAAATACTTAATCGGTTTTGTTAACTCATGAGTTTTCTGAAAATAGGCTAAGTTTTCTTCTAAAATAAGCAAGTGTTTTAAAATGACTGTTTTATAAACTTCGATAGCCTATTGGGCCATTTCGATGGCCAATGTAATATTTCGAATCGGGGCCTAAAGTCTGGGCCGAGTTTGGGGTGTTACAATTGTCATACCATGTGGAAGAAGCCTCATAGCAATCTCAAAGATAGTCTGATGGGACAGTAAACACGTAATTTTTTGTGATGCCTTCGTGGCGTGTTCTGTAATGCCTTTATGGCATATTTGATGAAGTCTGTGCGGCTTATTATGTGTTGTTTAGGTTATATAATCAGTGGCGAAGTCTGGTCGAATGTTTTGATGTCGTGATCTGGGTAAACTTCGAGACTTCTCTATTAACTAATGTGATGATAGAGAATTGGTAAATTTAATGGTATATTTGCATGGTTAGTCTTATAGTAGAATTTGAATATGATCAAGTAAAACCCAACAATTACAAAACCCATTAAACCAATTAACCCAAAACACCAAACCCAAATTAAAGTCCAATCCTAAACAGCCCGTTTAAGCACAAGAAATAATAACCAAATAAACAAAACAAAAGATCCAATAATTAATAAAGTCCAAAGTCCATTACAAAAAACGAAGCCCAATTACAATGTCCATTTACAGAAAAGTCTCAAAACCCAATTAACCCAAAATACCAGACCCCAGTTTAATACAAATAAAGGCCCAAAATTAAACCCAAATGATCCCAACCAACCCAACAACCCGAATGGCCCACTATACAAAATCCAATAACAAAACCAATTGAAACCCAGATACCTAGCCCGTAACATCTTCAGAAATAAAATAATAAAAAAATAAAAAAAACCCAAACCCTAGGTCTGTCTGGCCACTCTTGTTGGCCACCGCCGCATGCCTCTGACCGGCCACTACGCAGCTCCCCACACGCACCTCGCCCATCACCTGCAAAAAGCACGCACCAACACAGGAAACAAGACAAAAAAAAGACAAAGAAAGGCAAATAGAAAAGAGAACAGGAGCACAAACTAATACCTATGTAAGTCGGCTATAAAAGACCGACATAAAACCCTGTATTGCTTCTTTGAGTTTTTTAAGAACTAAAGAAATTTATCAGCAATCAAAAAGCAATAAAAAGTATTAAGGTTGATTCCGACTTGATTTTCTTTTTTTATTATCGCCCTTTTTATTTTCTTCATATATATCTTATAAATTTTTATAAACTGAATAAATAAAAGAGGAAAAAAGCTTTACCTAAACCCCGGGGCTGACCTTTCCCCGTCGACAGAGCCGAACCCGAGGGCAAGAAAGGGGGGATTTTCTTTTTCCTTTCGGGCTAGCGGGACACCAAGGCTGGCCTCCCAATAACGGCCCTGAACGGGGTCTTAAAACTCATCCTCGCGCGCCGTCAGCCTCCAGGAGCGGTGGTGGCGTGACGAACGCCGGTGGAAGACCAATCGGTCAAACAGCATTTGAGAGGGTTAAAGGCTGCTGCCCCTTTCTTTCTTTTTTTGTTTTTTGAAAAAGGAAAAGTCTGAAATAAAAGAAGATAAGCTTGGGTTTTAAAACCTACTGAATGAAACGGCACCGTTTGCTATGGGGGAACCTGGCATATCCCTTGAAAGGGATAATTGAGCGCTTGGCCCCTCCTTGCTGCGTCGTTAGTCTATCAAGTCCCTCGTCGCATTCTTTTTGTTTTAAAAAAAAAACTCTTACCTATTATTCCTATTACGTTTCAATCTGGTCCTCCCTTTTTATACTTTTGATCCTCATTGTTTTATTCTGATTTCAATCTAGTCTATCTAGTTTTCAACCTATTTTTTTTTTAAAAAAGAGGGGGTTCACTTATTTATCTTTCTTCAAAATATTATTATTGAGTTTTTATATTATTTTTTATTAAACATTAAATATACTGTTTACTTTAAATTCTTGACATCATTTTAAAAGTATTATTTGCTTTTTTTTACTATGCATTCTTTACTTAAAATCATTTTGTCAATTATTTTAAATTGTTTCATGTATTATTTATTTTAAAATTGTTCAATCCATCATTTTGTGACTGTTCATGTTGATATTTAAATAATGTAAGCTATGTGTTTATCATTTTTGCGTGTATCATGATCAGCTTGTTTGTATTTTCATATCATTGATATTATCATCAGCATTATTACTGTTTATATTACTGTTCCATTATTGTTACCGTTATTATTAGTCGTGCATGTTAATATTTTAGATTAATGATTCCAATGTCATGTATTTTGTGTATTGTGTCATCGTTACGCCAAATTCATGTCACATTATCATTATTCATCGAGCACGACCCTCGTTCACGCTTTAAACGATGTTTCTTTAAAATATGATCTAAATTCTTTATAATTTTCATCCAAAAATAAAAGTTTCCAAATAAGGCAATATTCTATGTTTGGAAACCCGAGAGCTCGTGCCCTATGTGTTGGGTTTCGGTTTCCCGCTTGGCCAAACACACGAATATCCTTTTGATATTTTAACGCATAAATCTCGGGAATTATGAGATGATCTTGGATTTGAGGATTAAAATCATCGTGTCCTATGTACTGGATGTGATATTTTGTTCCTTCGGAACAAGAAAATCTTGATATTCAATTCGAGAAAGCTAAAATATCTCCAAAGAAGGTCGATTTTCTTTTTATTTTGAAACTTTCAAACTTTCGACATTATGACATTAATTAATCAATTTGGTACCAATTTTGGGCGTGACGAGGGTGCTAACCCTTCCTCGCACGTAACCGACTCTCGAACCCATTTTCTCAGATTTTCATAGACCAAAAAAAAAACACTGTTTTAATAAATCAAAATGTTTTATTAAAACAAAGGTGATCCGGTCACACCTAATAAAAGATCGGTGGCGACTCCCATTTTTTCGTTTTCAAAACGCCAAGTCAATTCCAGTTTTGTCAAAAATGGTTATGACAAGTCTCTGTTAGTGTTATTTGAAGTGTGAATCCGCCATATTAGTCTGTCAGTATAGAAAATTGGTGTATTCATAGTTATGAAAGGTCTAAGTGTTCGTTGGGCCTGAGTTTGTCTACGCTATTCAAGGAAGTAATATGATTTATTTGGTAACCGCCAAATCTGAATGATTTTCACGTCATGTACAGAGGCCATCTAGAATCTAAGTTGTTTTGTCAAGTTGGGTGTTCTCGTGATTTGTAACGTAGTTGTCTGAAATTCTTTTAAATGATTTAGAACGTTTCATTATCAGTATAAGTTATGATTTTGGGTTGATTTGAGATATGATCTGATTATTATTCTGATAATTACCAGAATTAGTATGATAATTTGCCAAAGGTAAGGTAAGTATGGAGTTCTTCTTGAAAGATCAATTAGTTTAATTATCCACCAAAATTAGTGTCAGTGAGTAACCATCTTGGGGGAAAATTATTCTATATCTATTTGAAGGAGATCTCATTGGTGATAGGTTCTGTATGTATATTCTTTTGGAGAGATACATTTGTCGAGAAGAAAATGAGTTCCGTATTGATTAATGGAATATGGAATCAATCCTAAGGATGATTTGTGAATAGATTAGTCAAGTAAGGAAGTTGATTAATATGTGTATGTCGAATAGGAAAGTATCCATCAAGGACAAAGATAAAATCCAAAGTCTTCAAGATGAGAAGTTCAATTGGCAAGGTTTTAATGTAAATTGGGTTAAAACTCACTAAGTTTGCGTGAACTTACAAATGTTTGTTCTTGTCTCAAGTTTTGCTGTAAGATTAAGTACGCCTGAAGGGACAAAGCTAGGAATGCGCCAGTGTAGCAACAAGTTGGGATATTATGCACACATAAGACGTCATAGGTGTATGGCGTATAGTACCCTACGCCATAAAGAGTCAGTTTTTAATAAAATTTTATATTGTAACATTGTACACTGTTTAGTATTGGAATGCAATTCTTTCATATCCTCTTTTATACTAAAGAACAATTCAAAAGAAATAAGAAGTATGTTTAAAAAGGGTTATACGCCAATTGTTTTAAAATTTTGCTAAGTGTGTATAGATTGTAACATCTGATATCCGGATCCATTGATTCGGGTTGAATAGAGGTATTACAACAATGTCATTTATGTCATATAAAATTTAAATAATATAATAATATAAAGAATTCTATAATGAAAATTTACATTTGAAACTTTAATTAAAAAAACTAAATATAAAATTAAAAATAGCATTTGTTTTGTAAAAAAATTAAAAAAATAAGATGAGTGAACTTGAGACAATTTTAGGTTAATTATTTATAAATATCAGTTAAATTTAATAAAATTTAAAACTTATATTTCGAGACTAGAAAAGTATATATAAATTGTGATACAATCATACATAAACTTGACAAAATGTTATCTTTTAAAAATCGTTTGGGCTTGATTTAAAAAGAAATATTTTACATTATCTGTCATTGTAGAAATTATATAATTTTTGTGATTTTCTGAAAGTGTGATTAAGACATTAATTTAAGTTTACACTACTTTTTATTTTAATTTTCTTAAAGCAAGGATCAACAAGTTTGGATTTGAGACAACTTGGAAATGCGGGTTAATTGGTGAATTAAGCCATAAATCAAATCATTAGAAATTTACTATCAGTGATATTTTAATTTATAAGTTGGAGTTTTATTTTAGGTAAATTATATGTAATTTTTTTAATTTTGATTTAATTCTTCTCTTAAATTAAAGGTGTTTATGAATCGAGTCAGGTCAAGGCTTGATTTCAAAATATTTTTCAAGTTTAGGCCCGTTTCTGGGCCAACACGTCTACCCAAAAGTTCATTTTATTATTTAAAATTAATAAATTATATATTTAGTTGTTATTTTATGTATTTTATAATTAAATTTTAATTATAAAATAATTTTTCATTATTACCCGATCCAAAGTGTAAAAATCCTTGTCTAAGCGCGGTTTTAGTCGGGTTGGGTCGGCTACCCAACCCTTGAACAAGTCTACTTTAAATTTATTTAGGTAAATTTATACAGACTTAGGTTTGGATATATTCTGATTATCAATCTGGTCGTGCTTTGTAATAATTAATTATTATGATAATTATTCAAATATATACTAGATTATGATACACCCACAATGTATGTGAAAAATAAAATTATCTAAACAAATAAATTTGTAAAAATAAATGAGGCTTTGGTTGAATGATAAAATATAGATGTAAAAATACTAAATAGACGGAGGTTCAATTCTTAATAGGTATATATATTGTAAAAATATAAATGTAAAAATACTAAATAGGCGGAGGTTCAATTCTTAATAGGAATCCTATTAAGAATTGAACCTCCGTCTATTGAGTATTTTTACATTTATATTTTATCATTCAACCAAAACGTCATTTATTTTTACAAATTTATTTGTTTCGATATATATATATTTCTATTGACATAATGAAAAATCTAACTCTTATATACCTTTTTGTTAATTTGACCCTTATTCTTTTTAGTTTTAGCTAAATTTAGCCCTCAACATTTTAAAAAGAGACGAATTTGACCATCAACCTTTTACAAAAAGTCAAATTGTAGTTTTTTTTAGTAAAAATGCTGACTAAAATATTAAATTTTTATACATGACAATCCATATGATAATCCATATATACTTCATGTTATTTTTTTGAATTTATATGAACTTTTTATAATTATAATTTATAATTTTTAAATTATTTATTGACATGACATATAAGAATAATGTCATCTCAGCATGAAGTATAAGTGAATTATCATATAGGTTGCCACACCAACATCGTTAAAAAATTAATGTTTTAGTCAATATATTCTTGAAAAAAATGCAATTTGACTTTTTTTTTTTTGAAAGGTTAATGATCAAATTTAGCTAAAAATTAATAAGGGACAAATTGACAAAAGATGTAAATGTTGAGAGCTGGATTTATCAAAAAGATATAAAATGACAAAAACACCCTCAACATAATAAACTTTTCTTTATAAAGTGAGGATATTTTTACCTTTTCCTTATTGACTTGACACATGATTAACCCGTAATATTAACTTAATTAGAAATTTTATAATAAGAATAAATTATTTGTGGTTCTACATGTAAATTATTTACACAAACGTGAAATAAAAGTCTCACAATGTTTGGGGATCATTTAGAACTCACAATTGGTGGAACTGCACCAAAATTCAACACTGAAAAAGGATCATAGGAAATTCATAGTGAAACCAAAATGTAGGATTATACTGCCTTTGACTGCACTACCAATAATTTCTGGCTTTTCCATATTTCCATTCTCATAATGAATCGACTGAAAACAATGTCCAACTTTTTTTTATATATATATATAAAAATATAAAAAAAATATTTGGATTTCAATAAAATTAAAATTCAAGGGTTGACCAATGGGATGCAAATAATTGAAGGTTTCTAATTTAATCTTTTTTTTTTTTATGTGAAGAAGTTTCAATTATGTAATCTACATCAATGTTGAATTTTGCGTGATGCCTTTTCACTAATTGAATTGCATGCCTCCATGTTCTTTTCAAATGTCTAATTGAATTGAATAAATACTCAATAATTGAAATATTAATCTATTGATTAACACCTTAATCCATCATAATACAACTCATGACTAAATTTCAAAATTTTCAATTGCAATAAAATACTAATATGTGTGGAGTGAAATGATAAAGGAGGAATTCGGGTTTGAATCTTTGAGATAATATTGTTGGGAGTGGCAGTTACGAACCCTAAAAAGATTAAATGGACCTTAATTTAAAAAAAAAATGTAGCAAAATGTTTGATGTTAAGGGAGGATCTACTTACACCAGTATCCTTTCGTATATTTTTGTATGAATAATATTTTACCGATCCAACCATTGAATTTATTAATATAATTGTTCTTGTCATACATATAAATTTCTAAACCGATCTGATATATTTATCATATCGATTTAAAATATTGTATATATTAATATTTATTAAACGGTTAAAAGTTTTCTACATAAAATAAATTGTTTAAATTTATATCAAATTTAATATGCATGAATGGTTAGAATATAACAATTGAATCATTAAAATATTAATCGTAAAAAAAAAATATAGAGGAAATCTATATTATTATATATAAACCCGTCTTAATTTGCTACCCATTTTCCATCATTAATAACGGGTTAATTTCAATTCTGGTCCATCTACATTTTAATTATATGAAAATGGTCAAAATTTCAATCCGATCCCTATATTATGCTTAAAATTGAGATTTGATCTTTATACTTTAATTTTTGACATAATTTGGTATATCAGCGTTTATAATACCATTAGTTAGTCTAAATATTTTATTATGATTAAAATATTAACATAAATTTAAAGAATTGTTAACATCATCAATTTTTTCTAAACAAAATTACAAGTGTAATCTAAACAAAAATAATGATGTCAAGTGTCCCTTAAATTTATATTTAAAAATCTAAATAAAAATAAATAGACACATGTAATCATTTTAATCCTGCTTATGATTTTTTTTTTTCTTTTCATCGACAGTGTACTCATATATTAAACATTATGCTATTATTTTCATATTTTGGATTCAAAATTAGCATACTTATGATGTTATCTTTAGATACTTGAGTCTGAAGATCAGATTTTGAACAAAGATGTTATAGATTTGAGTTGGTTCATCTTGACTTAAATTACTATTTAATGGTTTAAGTCATTGGATTAGCTTGAGCTAATAAACTCGGGTTGAACTTTGGTAAGAGAGAAGAGTCTAAAGATAGGAATCTCAATGCCACCACCCTATAAAAAATATCAGTCTTCCTAATATTCTTATTCTTAGCTCTAAGGAATACAAGAACAAAGTTCACACTACAACAAAACAAATGGAATTATTAGAAAGAAACTCACTTTCAAAAGCTCTTCTCCAACCATTTGGATTCCCTTTATAAAGCTTTATGAACAATACCTTCCCAAACCCCAAACCCCAAACCCTCCCTTTTTTTCCCCTTCTTTTTATCTTTTTCACAATAAAAATGGTATATAAATATATGAATGATATCTTTTGCTTTTGAAATAGTTCATAACTTTCCCTTAGATTCTATCTAAAGCATCTTATATAAGATGGGCAAAAAAGTAGTGTGAATGGAATGGAAGTTGCATCCTCCCAAAGTCATTCAACAATTCCTTAAGATGGTGAAGAAAAAGTTGTATTATAGCCAAAGTTCAATTAATGTTTCATTTTTCCCCACCTCACGCGATTTTAAAGGATTCTTTAAAAACTTTATGATAAGTTAAATTTATAATTTCATATCACTTTATTAGATTAAAAGAATGTAAAATTATCGATGAGAATCTTAAAATATAATTACGTTTGATTTAGTTATATGATATTACTATCGATGCCGAGATTCAGTAAAATGGCCACATGTTTGTTAAGTTAACTTACGTAACTTTGGTAATCTGACCATTCTTAATGACTTCCATCTATTTTCTGTAAAATCAATACAAATAATTCAGGAATTTAATATAGTTTAATGGATTGATCATTTCTCTATTTTTTAATATATTTTTTCAACTAGCATTTCAATCATATTTATTTACTTATTGTAAGTAAGCTTTGTTGTTTATTATTATTAGTTTGAAGAAACTCAACGTTTATTTATTATATTATATTTTATAGATTACATTATCTTTTTAATTAATTAGTATTAATGAATAAATATTTATTTGGTACATTAGCAATGGAAAGTTTTAACTCCATAAGCGGGTGAAGATTTTGTAACGTGTCTTTAAATTGTATTTAAAATTTTTTAAATTAAATAAATAAGGCATGCAAGGGTGAAGCCAAAAATATTTTTTTGGATGGATTTTAGTTGTATATTTATGAGAGCTAAAATGCAATTTCACAATTTTAATGGTTTATATCTTTATAATTTTTTAAAGGACTAAACCAAAATCTTATCTTTCTTAGGGGGTCAAAGTACAATTTCACCATGTTCTAATTTATAATTTTATAAAATTTATAAAGCAAAAACTAATTTTTCATTTTAAGGGGGTCAAAGTTGTTGCCAACCCTTCTCTGGCGCTGCCCCTAAAGATATTGTGGCAAATTATCAACCCTGCTTGTGGAATAGAAACTTTCCACCCCCTATGTATCAAATAATTACCGTTGGACTATGTTTAGATTGGGAGTGAAGGGGAAAAAGGAAAGGAAAATTTTTTCTAGGGTTAATAAATTCATATTACTATAATTGCTTTTTCATTATTTACTTATAAACTAGTTTAAAAATTTTAACATTTTACTTATTATTATTATTATTTTTAAAAATTCTTTATTTTCAAAGCTAAGTTTCACTCTCATCATAATTTAATAAATTTTTTCTTTTTATCTTTGTTTATAATTAAAAATAATTTAGTAAAATGTATATTTAAATAATTTTATATTCCGTTAACCAAATATCGAAATATTATATTTTAATCTAATAAACCAGAATAACATAAAAATGTTAATTATCTAAATAAAAGCAATCAAACATTCCCCATCAAAATACCTCTAAACTATACTCAAACCAATTAAGAAAAGTGGGGCTGGTTTTTTTAGCACCATGGATTGTAATGAATGCTTTTATCAAAATTCCACAAGTATCTAAAGTGAAGAGAGACCAAACATTACATGATACCCAAAAAGCAAAAAAAGAAAAAGAAAAAAAAGACCATGGAAATGATCTGTGGAATGATGTCCTGCAAAGGAAACAAAACATAAAGTGATGGGCTTTTTACATGTGATGCAGAGCTAAATTTGTTGTGTTTGAAGTTGAAATCATCAACCAACCCAACCACCTATTTTGTCTTTACTATGTGGGAGTTGGTGTGGTTGGAGAAAATAAATTAGTTGGGTCACTTTTGCTATTACTAGGATTGTTCATTTTGCCAAGTAATTGGTTTGTGTTATAGATCAATGATTGGTTATGATATACATGTAACACTAATTCCTAATCATTATTATTTATTTATTAAAGTGTTTTTATCTCTTCATTTGTATAAATATTTTAGAGTCAATTACACCCAACGTCATTAAATTATTAGTAAGTTTATGTTTTAATCACTCAACTTTAAAAAGCTGTAAAATAGTCATTGAACGATTTGAAAGTTTTCATTCAAGTCATTGGACTATTAAAATCGTTGTTGTATGGCCTTCTTTGTTCGCACCTCCTACACCAGTCGAAAGCTCTCGTTCTACTTCTCCTTCTCCTTCTATTTTATAATTTAGTTTTTTTTTTTATGAAACAATTTTGAACGTCACGAACTTGCGAACCAAGATCCAAATAGTTTTTTTCTCTGACCTTCGACATTGATAGTCAGGTTGACTTAATATCTAAGGTATGTTCTACTCGTCGACAGGTATTGACCCAGTGTATTAATCGTCAAATCGTCGCTTGGAGCTTACTAACCGGACTTTAAAGAAAAAAAAAAAGAAAAGCTTAACAACCTAGTGACTTAAATAAAAACTTTTGAACAGTTCAGTAACTTAAATGAAATCCTCAAATAGTTCAATGACCATTTTGTAACTTTTTGAAGTTGAATGACCAAAAGATAAACTTACTAATAATATAATGGCCTTATGTACAATTTATCCAATATTTTATACTTAAAAGTTGATGGAGTAAATATGTAAAAAGGAATTAGAATAGGTTAGTAACAATTAGAATTTTATTGCATAAAAAAATGTTTTCTAATTGGTTACGGATACACGTAAAAATTATTTAGAGATCAAATTCAAGATTAATGTCAACTAAAGAGTTAAGCACAAGTTGCCTGTAATTCAATCGACAATTGGTATGTTGGTGCTTGTTATTTGAATTTTGACTTGTTGTATAAGTGAGGATAGTGATCACATGCTTGAGGATGATGATCATTATCACAATCTTCTATAGTTGTCCAAAAATTAAATTTAGATTTAACGATAAACGAATACTTCTATAAAGTTATTTGTCGCTTCACTTGTGATTCAATCAAAATATATTATGTAAGATGCTTTTATTTGGGTTTAAAATTATCAAATTCATTATAAGTGTGGACTTATGTTTTGGGCCAGCCCTGCTCTCCTCATTGTTTTCAAGTCATTGGAGTGTAATTTTACACACCTGAAGGCCCAAAATTTCTTATTGACTAATATCAATCCTATTCTACATAAAGCCCAAAACTCTGAATAATTTGGTAAAAACATTCTTCTAGTCCCTTTCAATTTTAATATTAAGCAATTTGGTTTTAAAAAGTAAAACTTAACCTTAAATTAATCTGAAGTCCCAAAACTTCAGTCTTTGCCAATAGTTACACTTTAAGCATTATTATGTCATTAAAAAGAAATTTGACAATATATAATATCATAACTACACCACATGAACCTATTTATCTTCCTTTGTGATTATACTTCGGGCTAAAATTTATTCAATTTCCAATATCTGACTCAATTGGGCAACCCTTAAACTAGCTAGTCGCTAGCATCTAAATTAATAGCTTAATAGCTTCACACAAGATATTACCTTTTACATAAGGTTTTTAAAACTTGATTGGTGATTAAACAAGTCAAATCATCGATTTTTAATTTGATCAATTTAATCAGTTTAATTGATTTGATTATTCAATTCAATGAATTCAATTTATTTACGGATAAATCGATTTAATACATTTTTTAGACTAATACCAGAATCAAATTTCAATTCAACAAGTTGATATGATGTAATTCGGTTATAAAAATAATGCTTTTAATAAGTTCAAGTATTTATAAATTAATTTAAAGAGTTAGATATAACCACTACAAAAGTGACAATTGATTAGTTGGATCCAAAAAAAAAAAAAAAAACTCCAAACATGACTGAAATGTTCTTTTTTTCTTTAAAAAATCAAAATTGAATTGATTTTGACAAAATTAAATTGACTTTTTTTGTTGTTTTTTTTGTTGAATTACAATAATAGGGTAAAGTTTGAATAACCAACACAATTAGCATCACTTGAATCTAGGCCACACCTAAGATGATAAACACTCTTAACCATCAGGCCATCATATGAGGTTTCTTTTGGTTGGTTAATTGACATTATTTTCTATTTCCTTATTTTTATTGTGAAATTATTAAGTTATTAATTTAAGTTATTTATCTATACTATTATTTAAGTATGTGACCAAATTGATTTTATATTTACTTTGGTAATGAAAAATTTGGCTATTTCATAAGAATGAAAAATAAAAAATATATTATATTTCAGATTTGAGGATAATAATAATTAGAAATTTTATCATATTATGCGTGTGAAAACTACGGATTAAAAACACAGATACTTGTTTAAAAGTAATATATTTTAATACTTTTGGGTTTAATTTTTGAGTAATATGTATAATTTATTAATTGGATTTAATTTTTGGATAGTGTGTAGGAAATTAGTAATTATAATTGGGTTTTGAATTTAGGTATGGATTGTGTTTGAATTTATATGTTTTTAAAAATTATATATTTTAATATATATTTTAAAGTCAGTTAATTCAAATTCAGATAGAAATCGATCCGAATTAATCATTTTACTTGATTTTCTAGAAATTAATCGATAATTAACTTAACAAAATTTAAATTGATTGATTCTATTATTTTAATGAGTTTAACCAAACTTTCAAACACCCACATTTTTTCAAAGGTAATTTAAAAAAAACACCAATGATGAGAATCTCATTTTCTTTTTTCCTTGTGGGAAAGGTAATGTCCCTAGGAGTGGGAGAGGACCAAATCCTTTAGTCACGCCTTGTTTAACATTCTTTTGGACTTGGAATTTTCAAAGCTTAATTGTAGACGTTTTTGCCCAAAATAGTTAATTAATTTAGTCATAATAAGAAAAAAGCCAAAATAATAATTTTAAAAAAGGTTTCTTTAATCATTATAGCATATATTTTGGCTCGTTTCTTACAATGTGACTGCGAGTTTTGTTTTGTTTTTTTCCTCTGGACGAATTGGGATGTAATATAAACATATATACACTGAATCTTATTCTATTCACCCATTCTTTTACATTTCCTTGTCTTTGTGGGACTAAAATTGTATGTCTTTATGACAGTTCTAAGCTCTCTTCTTTTGACTATTACATTGTCTATGGTCCTCGTTGTTTAACCATTCAAAGCAAGCATATGGGGAGACAAAAGAAAGATGTATAATAATGTTACAGTTTGCAGAAAATTAATTCTTACTAGATTTGTAGCTGTCTCTTTTAATAGTACCATTGCGTTCAACATTTAACATTAATACAACCCGTATTTAATTTCATTTGGAATTTGGACAAACACTAGAGCAACATTTGCTCTTTTCTTCCTTACCTTAGAAAAATCAAAAAGAAAAACCATCTTACAAATAATAATTTCGAATAACAATAATGTAGTTAGACCTTGAATGAATCTAGATAAACAATGACAAAATTAGAGAAAATCGACAGCAATCATGACCTTTCAAAATTGATAAAATTACTTTAGAGCTCTTTTAGAAATTTAAGAATATAAATAATATAATTACCTCTCCCAGAAATTTTCTATACGTAAAGTATCACTCGATGTAATTAATTATTACTACGTATCTCTTTAAGCTATAAAGAATATTGTAATTTCAATGTGTCAAATCTTGAAGTAGCTACCCAATCTTTTCCAAATCTTTCATTGCTACTTGTAATTTAATAGAATATATTTGATCTTAGTGAAGCTTTTTAAGGATTTTCACCAAAATAAATAAATAAATAAAGCTTTAAGCACGCGGATTTGACGTGCGAATTGCTGATTTTAAGCATCAAAGACCTTATAGATTTAACCACACAGCATGCAAAATTTGTGATTTTCTTTTTTGGAAGATTTTATGTTGTTGTTTAATTATTTATCTCGCATCAACTCAATCATAAGTAAATTGATAAAAATTTAAATATAATAATACCTTTAGTTCTCAATGTTTACATTTTTTATTAATTTAATTCTTAATAACCTTTCAAAAAGTCAAATTATTTTTTTTTACTATAATGATGTTGGTGTGATAGTTCGCGTGTATTTTATACTGACATGCAGTCATTTATCTTATATTTCACTCCAATAAATAATTTTAAAATTATAAAAATAGAAAAAAAATGAAGTATATTGGATTGTCATGTGAGCTGTCATGTTTGAAAATTTAACATTTTAGTCAATGTCTATTAGAAAAACATCAATTCAACTCTTTTTAAAAGATTGAAGTTCAAATTTAATTCAAAAAAAGAATAAAAATTTAAATTTACAAAAAAATATAAATATTAAATACTAAATTTATCATTATACTAAAATTTAATATCGTAAACGGAATTTTAATCCACTCAATTGGCGTATTTGGCTACAAAAACCATTGGGTTAGTACACATATTAAGAGAAAGAAAGAAAGAAAAAGAATATAAACTCAAGTAAAAAGAAGAATCACAGATGCATGAACGTTTAAAGAAAGAAAAAGAATAACAAGAACATAGGACTAGAAGTAGGTATTAATGCTTATTCAAGCAATTTGTAAAGAGATTTCATCATGTTATGCCAAGGGACACTTCACGTTCTCACGAAAAAATTCCCATTTTTATTGGAAATGTTGTCACCAACTAGGGTTGGTGAATAAAGAAGAAGAATCAAAGCTAGCTTAGCTTAGGTTTTTTTTTTTTTAGCTAATAAGGTTATATAATTCGATTTTTATTTTGGGGTGGGAGGGGGGAGTTTCATTAAATTGGTAAGTATAATTATGGGTATATAAGTTGGATCCATTGCCGACAAAAAGAAAATTAAATATTGGTGGTGTTTGGCAATCATATGTCAAGTTAATACCTAATGGATGTAAAATGAATGGGCCATGGCATCTCTTCCCCCATGTGGGAAGCTGCTGCCTTTCCCCCACTGCCCTAGGTTGATGTTTCCTTTCGATGTTGATGTTGTTGGTTAAACTTAAATTTGAAGTGGGTTTCGGTCGAAATAGAATTAGGTAAGATTGAGGAAAGATATAAAAAAAATTGATAGTTGATATTAAATTTGATTTGATAATTTATTTTTTTAAATTAAAAACATAAATTACAATATAATAATAATTATAAATACAAATAATATATATTTTAGTATTTACAATTAGAACATTATCAAAACTCATATCATCTTGTTCTAGAATTTATTTATTTATTTGGCACATGATTGTTTTGGTTTGTCTTTTAGCTTGAGAACTCGATGGTGGAAAGGATTGCGTGATCAAAATAAAGGTTGTATACGTTTTCTAGTCAAAGATTCTTAAACCCAATTTCAGTTATAATTATATATATATGTATATATAATTATATATGTATATATATAAGTTTAATTGTCTTAGCCATCCTCAAAGTATAAATATTATATCAGTTAAGTCCTTCCATCAATCTTTATCATTTGTTTGAGTGTTAAATTCTATCTTAAATTTGGTTTTAAAGCTTATATCAAGCACATTAGTTAAATTGCAAACACGAGGGTGCTTATTACATTTATTGCTTCGATCTAATATGTTTTTTTGTTAACCCTCGTAAGTTTTAAAGAGTTTGTCTATATTTTGACACATCAAATCCAATTTGTTTATATGGTAGTTGCACATGTATTTACATTTTTATCCACATGTTTTAAAATGCCCTATGTTAGATCCAAATTGACATTTAATGCCTAAATCGATTGGTTTAGGCATTAAATGTCAATTTGGATCCGATTAAAATACTGATATTTGGAGAACCCCATTAGAATGACCGACTTAAAATTCGAATCATAGTTTGAATAAGCTCGAAACAATTAGCCCCATACTCAAATTATACTAAAATTGCTTTCATATTAAATTATAAAGTAAACTACATCCAATGGCACTAAAGTTTTAGTAATTTTACGTTTTGGTCATTCAACTTCAAAAAGTTACAAAATGGTCACTAAACTATTCACAAATTTTCATTCAAGTCATTAGAATGTTAAAATCGTTGCTCTATGGCCTTCTCTGTTCACACTGCCTTCACCAATTGAAAGCTCTTTCTCCTTCTCTTTCTCTTTTACAATTTTTTTTTCATGAAATAACTTTAAATGCCATGAATCTGCAAACCAGAACTCAAATAGCTTTCTTCTCCAATCTTCAACAATGATTGTTAGATCAACCTGGATCTAGGTATGTTCTTCAACTTGTTGATGGGTACTAATCTATTTTATCGATCATCAATTTGTCACTTGGAGCTCGTTAGTCAGACTTTTTTTTTTAAAGAAAACTTATCAGCCTAGTGGCTTAAATAAAAACCTTTTAAATAGTTCAATGACTTAAACGAAAATTATCGAATAATTCAGTTATTATTTTATAACTTTTTGAAATTTAGTGACCAAAACGTAAATTCATTAATAATTTAGTGACATTGGATGCAATTTACCCTAAATTAATTTTAGAAACAAAGCTGAAATATGAACATTGTGATGGCAGCAATGACGAACATGCATGAGAGAAATATCGTAGTAAATTAACGTTGGAAAATATATAAACTTTGGTTTTTTGGCATAATGATTTTTTTGGCTCTCCAATTTTATAAAAAAAAATTGTTATTTTAGCTCTCCATTTAATTTTTTACATTTTTAGCTTTTGAATTTTGTATTTTTTGTCAAATCACCCTCAAAATGGATGAATAATTTACGTTTGTTAATTTTGCTGACGCGACATACATGTGAATTGAATGACATATCAACATTGAATTATTTTAAAAAAATATTTTCTATAATTTTTTTATACTTTTTAGATAATTTTAATTTTTTTAAAATAAGTTCTTATAATTTTTTAAATATTTAAAATTTTAAAAAAAATTAATTAAATGCTGGCGCGTCATCCGCATGACAATCTACATAGATGTCATGTTAACAAAGTTATAAACATTATTTTTTTTATTATCTATTTTGGCGTGACTTGAAAAAAAACGCAAATTTAAAAGTAAAAAAAAATAAAAAATTAAATAGAAAATTAAAATGATTGTTTTTATGAAGTTGGAGCTCTTTTTTTTTTTAAGGATGGAATGTCGGTCAAGAGATACAGTTGTGTGAGATATGGACAAAAAAACAGGAAATTATATTACTCCTTATTAATTAAGATAAAATCTACTAGTTATTACAACTTATTAGACAAATATTACAAATGTAAAATCCACTTAACCATGCACGTGTGAGACCGACATGAAAAGCTTTATTTTGCGGCATAAGATGGTATCAAATCATAATCTTTATTTAAGATTAAAAATTTTAAAAAATAATTCCTACCAATGAATTTAAATAATAATTTTAATTTTATAATAATGCAATTCAAGGAGGGAAAGAGAAAGATAAGATGACTATATAGATTATACAATATGGAGAGATTTATTTATATCGATGTAAATTTTAAGTAGTTTTATATTCTTTCGTAAATTTTTATATAACTAAAATTTAGACAATCCAACCATCATATTTTATGCTTTATTCATGTAGATCATGTATGTCAAATTTAGTATAAACTAAAAATTTCTAACTTGAAAACTTTCGACTGTTAAATATATATTAATATAGATAATATTTTAGAATGATATAATAGAGATATCAGATCAATTAAAAAATTTACATGCATGATAAGTACTAATATATAATATATTCAATGGTTGGATTGTCAAAATATTAATCGTATAAAAAGTTACGGAAGAATATAAAACCACTTAAATTTTATGCCAGTATATGTGGATCTCTCTCCATATCTAAATTACTATAAATATAATTAATACAAATTCAACACAATCTTGGATGTAAATCACACACTCAAGGGTGTTGCCAAAGGGGTAAGCAAGGCTCCTTTAATTGAATGAATTAATTGTTGTTTTAGTACCTTCTAAATGTAAATAGTTCATTTTAATCCATTTTAACTCTTTTAAATAGAAATTTTTTTTTCTAGTTTTGAGCCCTTTAAAAGTTAAAAACTTAAAACAAAATTTTCATCTTTGACCTCTCAATTCTTTTAATTTTATCTCAGCTCCCGTCATATAATTCTTAGCTTCACCCCAATGAAATCGAATTTGGATACCGAAACATCCAAAGTCCCATCGACAACTTTAATATGTGAGAAGAAAAGGAAGAAGAAGAAGCAAGGTTGGTCTTGATTTCCAATTTAATATTATAATCCATAAAATTTTAATTGCAACATTTGGTTAAAGCCACGTGGAAGTTCATCATGCCGACGTGGCCCATATTAGAAAAAGGACCCATTAGCAATCAAATCACCAACTATTATTGGGTTTTGATTTTTGAAGGATAAACCAAAAGAAAAAAGAAAAAAAAAAGTAATGAAAGTTATCTAATTATCTCAAAATCCAAGCTTCAACTTACCTTTTTCTTTTCTTTTATTCATATTTATAAATGTGATAGCAATCTTTGGACTAATTAAAGATAAAAAGGGGGATATTATAGAGATAGAACACTTAGAAGAAGCTTGAAGATCCATGATATGCTTTTTAAAAAGGTATGAAAGCTTCTTAAAACTCTTTATATATTTTAATTTTTATGGCATGATGCAATTATTTTCTTAAAATAATGTACATTCTTTTAGCATAAATAAATGGAATTCAGGAATTTACCGACTATCAGTAGATATAATTGAAAAGATAAGCTCCAATATTTATTATAAAAAGAAAGGGTGATAATGGTGTCTATTTGGATGATCATTAAGTGACAATGATGGCATCGATGTACGGTTTAGATAAGAACTAAGGTTCCATTGATGGGAAAAGAAAAATTAAAATTAACGGTATTATATTTATAATTAACCAATATTGTTTTATATATAAAGTAGGGTTTTCAAGATGAATAAATTAAAGGGTGTAGGGTGGAATCCTAGGTAAATTCCTTGCACTAACTGATTAACTGTTGTTTGTCATTCTTCAACTACATTGATGTGATTTCTCTTTAAAATTATATAAAGTGGAGGGTGTTTAGTGATAATGAAAGAGATTATGGAAGCTAAAACTTAATTTCCATAAACTGAAAGTTCGGTTTTTTTTTTTTTTTTTTAAAGCAAAGTTCAAATTATAGTAGGATAGTCTTTAAAAAGTTAAGGTTTTGACATCCAAATTAAATAAATGTCCTCTCATGCATTCTTTATCATTCGATTTTTTTTTTTTGAAAAATTATAATATTAGGATAAAGTCTGAATAACAAACGTGATTAACGCGACTCAAGCTTAGGTCACACTGAGGGTGGTAACCCCCCTTAACCATCAAGCCATCATATGGGTTCATTAGATTATTTTTTATTAATATTATTTTGATTATCTTAATTTATTGTTAATTAATTAAAGAAAGTGTAACCAACAATAATAGTAAAGCAAAGTTTTAATTGTTTGGGGGATCTAAAGGGATATGCAGTGATTTTAGCCCCTTTTGGTTAATTAAAAAAAAAGAGAGAGTGTATTTTGGCTCTCCTCCTTAAAAATTAATAATTAGATTTGCACCTCAAAAATTAAAAGAAGGGTATTTTCATTTTTACTGATCTTGTAGATAAAATTGAAAATAGCTATACTAATTGAAAGAGTAGATGGGGATAGAAAAACTGGAGATGTATATAGAAGTTGGTAACTTAATTTAGAAAATATATTTACAAGATAAGACGTGGTTTAATTTCAACTCGCTTACCAAATTACAATCTCACTTTTATATAATAGCTTCAAACACAATTTACTGATGTCAATACAAAGTGTTGTTTGTATATTTAGTTTAAAGCTTTTTTATATAAATTCTTTTTTCAGTTTTATTTAGTAAAATATTGAACTTGTAGAAGTCAATTTCTGATGGTTAAGTCAAATATCAATAAAAATGGTCTTGCAACTAACCACTAACTAAATGGAATCAAAAGAATTACTCTCAGTTAATATTGATATGGTGGTTGTTGTTGTGATATTTTAAATGACAATAAATATAAATATAATTAAATGCATAATATTTTTTATTGAAAAATTATAAATAATTCAAGAATCGATATTTTATTTTTTAAAATTTGTTAAATTAAGATGAGATATTATAAAGGCATTCAATAAGATAGTTCTTAAATAAATTCTTGTACAAATTTTAATTAATTAAAATATTTAAGGGAATAGATAAAAGTTTTTATTTAAATATTAATTAAGAAAATAAAATACTTTTTAATTCTCATTTATTTATTAAGAATTACTCTTGCTTCAAATAATGTGTAGTGTTAATTCAAAACGAAATCACTTGGAAAAATGATTGTATGTAACAAAAATATTATATATTGTCAATAGTTTAATGATACATCAGTAATTTTATTCTAAATTTCAATATTTTTATTTGAATTTAATTTTTTTCAGCATAAAAATACAGATGTAACATTAAACTATTAAAAAAGGGATACGGTTCTAATCACTTGAATTTATTTTTAGAAACTATTGATGCTTCAATAAAAAGGTATAAAATACATTAAATATAATTAATCACGTATTATAATTTTAATATTTATTTTTGATGTATATATAAAAAGAAAAAAGAAAGTGATTAGATTAAAGATATGGTAGTGGGAGCCACAACTAGTCATCTCAATATTAAAGATGACAAAAGGGGACCAACCGAAAGTTAGGCAATACCGTTAAGGTGGCAGTTATTTCGGTTTAGTTGTCATGTTTTTGGCTTCGGATTCTGTTCTTCTTTCAATGCCTCCCCCACGATTTTTTTTCTAGGGGGTTTCACTTTTTTTTTTCTTTTCTCTTTTAAGTGTCATGCATCATATAATTTAAGTTGTTCCAAAAAGATAATAGATGGTGAATCGAATAATTTGAAGCATTACTAATAAATGTATACATCATTTCCCCACTTTTTCATTTTCACTGTATTATTACCTAAATTCAAAATTAGGAAAATAAATGTGAAAATTAGATATCAATTTTGGTCTAACATGTAATTTTATACATGGATCTTGATTTTGTACGAATTTATATATATATATGAAATGATTTGATTAAATTCTCGTGAATTATTAACACAATTGTAGATATAATATCATCTTATGTTTATATATTACGTACACAAATAATTATATTTATCTAATATAAAAATAAATTGATGTATTTATTTCTTTAAATGAGTATGGTTGAATTAAAATTAAAGTTTCATATAAACATGTAAACCATGATCAAATTTTCATATGTATAATTGTATCAAATCAAAGTTTATGTACCAAATTACACGTTTAAGTAAAGTTTATGTATAATTTTGATATATGTATGTAAACATAAACCACAAAGAATAAACAAGTTAAATGTCAAAATCCGACAAGTATTTGAATCAAGAAGAAAGTAAGGTAACAAAAGCAGAGTCTTTGGACACAACCTTGTTGAATAGAGACACTCTAGTCAATAAATGTAGAGTACTAAATAATGTTGTTTGAATTAGATTGATTGGATTGGAAATCAGTTGAAGTGTCAGTTTTGAGAGTGGTTTTGAACCGTTATAAATCAGTTGAATCAAACCGATTGGACCGGTGTAAAAAAAGACAATGATCTTGAAGTGCGACCTTGGCATACAAGGCCGTTTTAGCCAACCAATAAAGGACCATACACTCAAGGACGGAGCCAAGAAATTTGGGTTGTGGGGTCTCAATTTTTTTTCTAAAAATGAAAAGGTTTATAAAAGTAATATAAACTAATGCATAATATTAATCATGGATAAACCAATGTATTTGGTTAAATGTAAAACTATTTCAAAACTATTAAAACAATAACTAAAAGAAAATGTGCATTAAATAAATTTGAACAATGTGTACATTTTTTTTTTATAATTGTCCACAATGCTTTCTGATATGTTAAAACATTGAATTATCTTCTCCTTGTTAATTTTGTTAAAAGTATCTTTCTCTACATATGATCAAACAATTATTCATCCATTGATCTCTAATTCGATCCCTCAAACTATTTTTTCACTATTTTCATTGTGAAAAATACTCTTTCCACATTTGCTGTAACAAAAAGTCATCCACTGATCTCCAATTCAATTCCTCAATTATTTTTCACGATTTTCATTGCAAAAAGTACTCTTTCCACATTTGTTGTAAAAACTAGCAAAATCAATGCAAGCTAGTATTTAGAACAAATAAATTTAAGCTCTTTTAGAAAATACTCTGCTTCACTAGTAGCCTTCTTTTAAAATACTTTTCACTCCTGTTAAACATTTAGAACAAATAAATCTAAGCTTTAAACCCAAAGGTTTTCTCAAAGCTAACATACGACTAGTGATTTTTAATGTCATGAGAATGCAATATATGAATTTTCAAATACAATATTCACAATAATCACACTAGCAACAGTTATTTCTGAATAAAAATGTTAAATTTCTAATCAATATTCAAGAAATTCAAGACTATAAATACATTGAATCCTAATTTTATCAATGATTTGTATTATCAACCTTTAAAAATTATTTTTTAGTAAAGATGTTAGGAATCTCATACAAAATCAATATCCTAAGCTCATTTAATACATAAATAACTAAATCTTGCACAAAAAACCCTAACCTATCACAAGAAAAATCACAATCCTTATTTTCTAAGGGTTAATCAATAAAGCTCAAAAGAGAAGAAGAGTTATTACCAAAATAGGGAGACCCACTTAAAAGTATTGAAAGATTAATCACCTACCTTGTAAAAATTTTAAGGAATGTGTGAAAGAATAAAAGAAATTTGAGAGAAAAGTGATGAGTGTTGAAGAAAAATAAAAGGAGTAGAGATTTTTGGTTTTAGTAGTGGAGAAAGTTCACTTGTTTTTATATAAAATAATTTAGTTTCAAAAATTTTGGTGGGTAATTTTCAAATTTTTTGTGAATTCATTTTTTTATGGAGTTATTGACCCCACAATCTTTTATGTGCCTCAGCTCATACATGCATTCTCATGAAAGATAACAACTTACAAGCAACTTAAGGAATGAAGGTGAGACTCAACTATAAAGAGGAAAGTGGAGGATGTGTGTTGATCTCACAAATCTCAATAAGGCATGCTAGAACGATAACTACCTTTTGCCCACCATAAACATGTTGGTTGACTCCTCGGTTGGTCATAAGTACATGAATTTTATAGATGTTTTTTCAAGCTACAATCAAATACTGATGACTAAAGAGGATTAGGAAAATACATATTTCATAATTGAGGAGAAACTATTTTGCTATAAGGTAATGTTGTTTGACCTTAAGAGTGCATGAGCAACCTATTAGAGATTGGTTAAGAGGATATTCAGAAATCAAATTGGCAGAAACATGGAGGTATACGTAGATGGTATGCTAACTAAGATTCCTACGATGGAGCAACATGTGGTGGACCTTCAGAAAGCCTTTGACGTGTTGCGAAGGTATGGCATGAAGTTGAAACTAGGGTAAGTGCACCTTCGGTGTAGGTGCCAGTTGTTAGATCTGGTGCCCTAAGTGTAGTACATTCGTTTTGTATACTTGTATTTTTCAAATAAATTAGTTTAATAACATATCCATTAATTACATTAATACTCTTTATATATTTTCCTTAATGTTTTTGCACGGAAAGCAAAATGGAAGCACATATTGGCTCACTAGTTATCTAACCTTTAACTGATATTAAGCGGTATTACGTGGTCGGATTGTAATACGAAAAGACAACTTGTATTAGTAGATGAACCTAAACATGTCTTTAGTTTAATCGAAAATGAAAAAACCGATTGAAAGACTAATATGTCGCCTATCATGTAACACCCCCTACCCGTATTCGTTGTCAGAATAAGGTACGGGGCATTACCGGAGTTTACAAATTTTTTTTTTTTGAAACCGAAACCATTCTAATTCAACATATTTTCAAAATAAAATTCATGCATATTTATAAAATAACTTTAACAGATAAGCCATACCAATGGCTGATCTTACATTCATTTCATACTAACATTTATTTTATTAGCTTATACATGCCATTCATTTCCAAACTAAAGTTTCTTTAAATACCGAAATACTGGGGTTGATAGTGTGATGAGTCTCCCACCGATCCGACCTCCGAGCTCTTAACACTACAAAACAGGGAAAAAGGAAATAGGGTAAGCACTTTGTGCTTAGTAAGCCCATGTAACAAGAATTATACTTACCTAGTATTTTCAATACAAGCAATAAACATTCATATACTCACTCAATGCATTATTACCCTAACATTCACAAACTCAACATCCAAGTTAGTCCATTAATTTCCATATATCAATAATATACACACCATGATTGATGAGCTTATCAATATCATGATTTCCATTTCCTTGTTATTTTTCCATATTTATCCCGTTGAATTACTCGGAATTTCGATGGATTTTCAGAGGTACACTTTAGTGTACAAACCGGTCCGTCAATTCATATTCATGTGCGCACATTTTCATTTCAGAGAGCACACTCGCGAACCTCATATTTAAAGTGGGATTACGGTCAAAGCTAAATCCTGTAATATAAATAGAGTATTGTCGGGATTACAGTCCGAGCTAAATCCTCGCAACGACAATTACTCTAATGAGCTTCGCTCTAAATTACCATCGAGCTAAATTCAGACCCTAATTCGGATTACCCGTCCGGGCTAAATCCATTTTCCATATATTCTTCGGGAGGGCTATATCAGGATAGGATCACCCGTCCGGGCTAGATCCCTTTTTACCGTCAATTGCTTTTCAGAGATTCATCGAATTTTCCTTTCATTCAACCGGGATTTCTTTCCCTTTTTTATCAAAAATATCAAAGTTTCATCAATTTTCATACAATGAACATTCAAATTATATTCACATCAATAACATACATTTCAAGCATTTAAGAATATAATTCAAGTTACATGAACTTACCTCGATACTAGTTCGTTTATAAAATCTACTAATCCGGGACTTTTTCCTTTCCTCGATCTAGCTTTGTATTTGAGTTTTCTGGATCTAAATAAATAAATTCAATCATCAATTCAATACATTTCATGTTCACATGTAGCATTTTCTATAATTCTATTATTATTTTTAGCTTATTCAAAGCTGTCTACTTGAGTCACAGTGACTAAATTATTTATTTCTCGAGCTACAGAGCTCCAAATGAAGAACCGTTAATTTTCCCTGAAACTAGACTCACATATCTTCTTCCCATAAAATTTTCAGAATTTTTGGTATGGCCAATCAATACCAGATTATTCTTAAAGTTTCCCCTGTTTTACTGTTTAACTGTTCTGACCTCTCTTCACTACAAATCAAATTACTCTTCGTACAGAATTCATATGACCTTCTTATTTATTTCATTTGAAAATAGACTCATTCAGAATTCTAAACATATAAATTTAAGCCCCTAATTATTTTTCTCCAATTTTTTATGATTTTTCAAAGTCAGAACAAGGGATCCCGAAATCCCTCTGAACCAGTCTTACAAAAATATAAATATCTCAAATTACAGAATTCCTTTGCTTTCCATGTTTCTTTCATATGAAAATAGACTCAATAAGCTTTAATTTCATATCTCATTCAACTTCTAATTCCACTTCTACGATTTTTAGTGATTTTTCAAATTTACTCTACTGCTGCTGTCCAAAACAGTTTTGTTATAGCTTATTTTACAATTAAATCCTTTATCCAATTCTAACTTCAAATTCTTTCAATTAAACCACTAATTCATCATTTTATTCATCATATGCTATATTCAAAAACTCTAAAACTTCAAAAACTTCAACTTAAATTTATCAAAACTTTGTTCTAAAACTTATAAAGCATCAAAATTAAAAGAAAAAGGACTAAATTAGCTTACCAAATTAAACTCCAAGCTTCAAACTTTTAATTTTCCCTTTTCTTCTTTCTTTTCTCTTTTTCTTTCTTCTTTCACGTTTGCTCTCTGTTTCTTTTCTGTTTCTATCTCTTTTGTTTCTTTTCTCTTTTCTTTTTATATATATATATATATATTTATAATAATATAATAATATAATAATATAATAATAAACTAAAAATCTCAGATTTTTCTTCAATTCACCGCCTCAATCTAGACAAAATGGCTTAATTGCCATTTTGGTCCTTTATACTTTCTTTTAATCTATAATTAAACTTTTACTTTCATTTCAATTTAGTCCTTTTCATTTAATTACCTACCCAAACGTTAAAATTTTCTAACGAAAGTTTAATACCGCATTACTAACATTTTATAAATATTTATAAAAATATTTCCTATCATATAAAGACTCATGCAAACATATTGAAATAAATTTCTATTTAAATCGGATTTATGGTTGCGAAACCATTATTCCGATAATCTTGAATTTAGGCCATTACATATCAAGTCCAATTAGGGAGATGTTATGTCTTGAGTTTCAGAGTGGATGGTTACAAGATAGAGACACAAATGTTACTGGCTAGACTGACGGTATTGGACATGACCCAAGTAGAATAGATTCTAGATCCGTTTATGGACTCATTGCAACACCCGATTCCCGAAAAACCTAGAATTTAGAATAAATAAGGGACTAAATTAAAAGAAACTGCAAATTGGCGACCTCTATTGAAAGAAATGGGAGAACTGGAAACTAAATTGGACATGGTTGAGAACCAAACTTAGTTCGGTTAGAATGGAACCAGCCAGTTCCTTAGTGGGAGACATAATAATTAGCCATGGACAACTCTCATAGGATTGGAATTAGCATGTGAAGGGTTATAAATAGATGGGAGATGGCTTTCCAGGGATGATTTTCTTCCTAACTTAGTTTCATTTTCTTCCGTTCTTCATCTTCTTCGGTAGCTCGAAGAAGGAACAACTGTGGAAGGTTCTACATGGAGTAAACTTCTTGAGGATTAAGCTGGAAAAGTAAAGGAACCAGCAAGCTAGTAAGATTCTAAGTCCTTCTATATATGTAAAGGTTGAGTAAATAAAGTTATGGATTTTTAGAACGGTCTTAAAGGTTCTACATAGTCTAAGTTTTTAAGATAAAATGTAAGTTTAACCAGTAGATATTTGGTTGTAATGCTTAGCTGCCAGGAGAATAGAAGATCTGACGCTCGAGAAACTGAAGCTAAGGAGACGGTAAAGACTTAGGTGAATTCCTAAGACTCCAACCATAGACGTTAATCTGTGCTGTCTGAATATGCCATGCTTGCATAAACATGAAGCATGATGATATGTGCATGCATTGCATGACTGGGGAAAACCTTATGGAAATAAAAGAAGTTAGGATAGGAAATGGGGAAAGACCCTATTAGATACCATCTCGAGCAAAGCTTCGGGCCTTGCTGAGGGAATACTATGGTGTTCGATCATTAAGGTTAGGTGGCGTAAAGGAGGTAATGACAGGAGGATTCCGGAAATAAAAATCATTGAATGGTATTTAATGCGATAACGATATTGACTGGTCATTCCAGGTGACACCGTAACGACAGTATATGGCGTAAGACCATAGATGAAAGATGCTAAGACATTTTGGTATATGGTACGTAGCGTAAGACCACGGATGAAAGACACCATGGTAGCATGGTACAAGGTATAAGATTTACAGTTTAAGACCATAAATGAAAGATGCTATGACAGCCAAGTATAGTGAGTAAGACCATAGATGAAAGACGTCATGGCAGCATGTATAAGATATACAGTTTAAGACCATAAATGAAAGATGCTATGGCAACCAAGTATAGTGAGTAAGGCCATAGATGAAAGACTCTATGACATCATATGATTGTACGCCAGGATTGAGGATCGGTGTCAGACCATGGATGAAAGACTCCATGGCATCCACAAAGATAGTTCGCTAAGACAATAAACACAGGTAAGTTCGTCGGAATTGTAAACGCAAGTAAGTTCGCCAGGACAAATAAAGGAAAGAAAAAAGGTGTAAGACCGTAGCTTGGCTACAACAATCCATAGAGTCCGTCAGGAAACAGATGCAGAAAGTCCACAGAAACCTCAGCTGAAGGATATACTATCAGTATGGCAAGTACGAGAAACCACATAGATGAAAGAAGTACTGAAGGAAAACGTAATTAATGACAAGCTGAACACGAAGAATCCGCAAAAAGGGTCAAGCGAAATAAAATATTGGACAAAATCTTAACCTAACTTGATTTTCTCATTTTAATGTTTTGATTTGATATTTTTGCAATGAAATGCTTGAAAATTATCCAAAAGAAAAAGAAAAAGACGTTTGATTTGGTGAAGAATGACGTGAAAAATAAAACAAAGAAAAGAAGATAAAGACTTGAATTTGTGCAATTACCCAAAATACTTTTGTTTCGTTTGATTTTGGATTATTTATTAATTGTTTGTCGGAAGTTTTTAGGATTTTATTTTTATGTTTTTGTTATTTTTTTTAATATTTACATATTTTTATTTTTATTTAAGTCTTTAATTGAAATGGTATCATAAGTCAATAATGCACCAACTCGGTTAGAGTAATTATGAAAATATCATTTTATAATTAAAAAAATTATATTATTTGGAGGTATTTTAATCTTTTTTATTTAAAAACTAAAAAAAATGTGCATATGGTACAATTTGAATTCATGCTATTTACTTCATTAAAACATTAATTTTACCACTAAACTAAAATTTCATTTCAATTGAAATTTTAATTGTATTATGTATTCTTTATTACCTTCATCAATTACATATGTATTGATAATGTTATTAATTAAGTTAGTATTACAAGTTAACTCGACACCTAATAATAGATGACAAAAATACAATCTCAAAAATATTAATAATTAAATTAAAATTTTTTATTTGAGTGATGAAAATAAAAATTTACATATAATTTACTCCAATATAATTTAACTTGAATGATTATGAAAATCAGAGTATAATTTAAATAAGAAAAAATAGTGGGGGGAGATGCATTTCTCTATCTAGTCACCATTGATCTTTCCAATATCATATTGACGTATAAGTAGACTAATTGAAGGCATAAAAGAAAATTTAATAATAATTATAAAAAATAAAAAAAGTACTAACAATAATTTATCAGTCAAAAACGAAGCATCGTTGCCAAGTCTACAACAAGTGGACAAAAAACAAGAACCCATACAAGACACAGATCAAGAGAAAAAAACAGGTTTTTATTGTGGAAGACAGTGATTTATGAGATTGGGAATTACAGAACAAAGTTATGATTTTTTTTTAATAAAAAATATGGATTATTTAATTTAAACTTAAAGTTGATATGATATGTTTATCATAATTAACAGAATACAGTTTGTCTTTTTCCCTTAAAGAGAAAAAGGAGAAAATTTTCCAACTTAAGGATGATAAGTTTTCCCCAAGGTCTGACTCAAAAGGAGTAGAAAAGAAAAAGAAAATTTTATTTTTTTCAGTGGTGGGTCTTTTTAATTTCTATATCAAAAAAGAAAAAGAAAAGGTTTTGTTTCATAAATCATAATCATAACTGGCAAAAAACAAAAAAGACAGCTTGATATTTTCTTTCCTGCAGATGGCTGGCAACCAACATTCTCGACATCAATCTCCCTTAAATAGTTACACAATTTGTTTTCATTTATTTATTAAAATATTATTTTATCGATTGAGTTTTAACTCGATTGAACGTATGTTTAGATATATAGAAATACATTACTTTCTTATTTATGAGTTGAGAAAGAGTTATGGGTTAAAAAACTTATAATTAATTTGTTTATTATTTTATAACTTTTTAAAATTAAGCGACTAAGATATAAATTTATTAATAATTTAATAATATTGAGTGTAATTTACCGTGAAGAAAAAGTCAAAGGAACGTGTGAAACTGTGGGCGAGGTGGTGCACGCGTGAATAGAGGTCGGCCGAAGAATGTTTGGTGAAATGCCAATGGGATTTAGCATTGGCTTTACCCCACCATAAGTTCCAATCATTTGTGCCAAATCCCACTATCTACCAAACCTTCTTTCAATTCAATTCATTGTCCTTCATTGTGGTCTCTTTGGACACATTTCACAACAGTTCCCCGCGTATCTCATTTTCAATATATTTGTTATGTTTATGGGTTATTATTATTAGGTATATTAGTTGTGAAATTAAAAGGTTCCACGTGATGGTAGAGTTATTCAATGATTGAATTATCTCATGATTTGAACAAAAATATTAAGTTAAAAAGTAAATTTGAATAAAAAGTTTGTATGTTTAAAATATTGGTCGAGTTTGGAGCCTAAACATTCAAGCATTCAAGCCACAAGCTCAATCAAATCATATCCATTTTTCAAGTTTATATCATATTATATTAGTTTTATATGTCATGTAATTTATAATATATAAAAATTAAATCTATAGTAATATATAATATTATAATTTAAACATTAAAAAAATTAAAGTTATCCACATATAAAGTCTAAATAAATGAATAAATATATATAAATATATTAAATATCAAATTAAAAATACTATATATTTTTAAAAAATTAAAATAATATGATGAACTTAAAATGTGCTTGAGATAACTATTTACAAACATAGGCGGTATTAAGTGTGTAAATATCATGCTTAAACTCGACTCAGTCTAGTCCATAAACATCTCTACATGCGGATTTAAGCAGCTGCCATGTGCTCTTTATTTATTGGGTTTTTTATGTAATTTAAAGATATTTGGCAGTTTCTTAATATCATTTGTAGAGTTTTTTAACTTTACTAGCAGTGCACAAAATAATAATGCTATGTTTATATATTATGTTAGTAGTTTATAATATTGGCAAGTATTATTATATAGAAAAGTCAAGTATATTGCAATTATTGAGAATAATTGTGTTGTATAGATGCAACTTTTGAACATAAAGTTATCATATAAAGACATAACTCTGTATAAAGTATAGAGTTAGATTGGACGAAGTAAGTTAATACGATCACAAATAAATTTATTTGAAATCAATAGGACACTTAACAATAAATAATGTGCAAAAAAGGAATAAATAAAATGACACAAGGATTATGTGGTTCGACTTTAATTTATTATGGTACAGATTTATTTAATAAAATGACACAAGGATTACGTGGTTTGGCTATTTTTGTTATGCAAGTTCATATGGTATAGATGTATTTAATTTATTATGTAATTTATTTGGGTATGTATGTTTGATTGCAGGTTTATTGGTGGTGATTTGATTAAAAACGCTAGAATTGGAAAAAATTAAGTGTTAAATATGCTCAGTTGAACTTAGTAAATGTTAGGATACATTGGCATGCCAATTCGGTTTGGTGCATGCTTGTACGGGATTGGTCACAAATGTTATCGAGATTCAGCATTTGTTGCGGACTTAAAGATACATGTGACACAAGTTTAGCCTGGATTAGTAATCTGATGTCATTTTAAAGGTTTAGCCCGGATGGGTAACCTGACATGTATATTTTCAGCTTGGACAAGCAATCAGATGTGTCGTTATAAAGGTTTAGCCTAGATTGGTAACCTGACACAAATATACTTAGCTCAAACGAACAATTGGTGTGACGTAGATACCTGTGTATTTGAGTCCGTTTACTAGGGTTAATTGGACGAAACAAATTACAGAAATTGAGAAATTGAAATGAGACATAATTATCTGGATATACATTTGTTAAATGTTAAATTTGAACTTGAACAAGGTATTGAAGAAATGACATTAGCATGTATGCAATTGTTTCATTCCATGATTGAATAAATTGTGAACTAGTTATTCAAAATGAAATGAATTGACATGTTATGTGATTGTGGTATTATATGTTTTATTTATAAGTTAAAAATCACCTTATTGATATGTGTTTTGCCATGTCTAGTCAACTATTAAATTGATCATGTTTAACATTAAATTGGATGTGTACATGATTGTTTTACTATGAATTTGATGGTAGTTGCTTCGGCAATGAATGTAGCATCTTATGCTCAGACCTGACGACTGGTCGGGCGAGGGGTGTTACATACAACTTTCCAACAAATGGCTCCTCTAGAAAAAGTGAATACATAACCTGTTAGAGATCTTCTTTTGTCCAAGTTCCCAACATGATTAGAGTCCACAAAACCAGTGATACTGCTAGAACAGACACTTAATTATACACGAAGCATAAATTTGTAGTACCTTTCAAGTACTTGAGAAGTCATCACGGCTTGCTAGTGTTCCTTAACAAGACAAATATATCTTCTAACCACATTGGCTGCATGTGAAATGTCTAGACGAGTAAAACCATCACATATATTATGCTCCCAGTCGCACTCACAAGTTTAGCCTTATCCATACCACAGCGTTCAAGATCTTTTTCAATGTAACTTTTTTGCAATAAGCAAAGCTTGCCCACCTTGAGGTCTCTTTGAATTTTCATGCCTAAAATTTTTTTTTGACAACACTTAAATATTTCTTTTAAAATTCACCACTTAACTAAGATTTCAAATTTTTGATTTCCAACATGTTGAAGATCCATTTGCAACCCACTATCTTCTAGTTACTTGGAGGTTTAACCAACTCCCAAGTATGGTTCTTGGGAGGAGATTCAATCTCCTCACTCATAGAAATTTCCCACTGTGCTGACTCATCACATGTGATAATCTGATTATAATTAGAAGGCTTTGTACCAATACACTCTATCAAATTGAGTCCATGAAGCAACAGATTAACATCTGTATAACGCTAAGAATGTTTAATTTGTCTCCTCACTCTTCAAATGACAATGCTATATTGTTCTTACTGAGGTGTCATACCTTCTTGAAAACCTTACACCTCATCATGATCATCTTGGACTGAAATACCTTTCACAGAAATAGTAGTGTCCACCCAAAACTCCACCTATTTCTCAACATTGTGATCAAGCATAAAAAAGGCAACCAAACACTCTTAAGCTAGAGTAATCAACAATAGAATCATACCATGCTTGTTTAGGAGTCTTCATGCTAATAGTTATAGATGAAAATTTATTTACCAGACAACATGTAGTATTTACAGCTGTAGCCCAAAATTCTTCGTTGAGCTCAGTATTTGATCGTAGGCAATGAGCTCGTTCCAAGAGAGTTTTGTTCATGCTTTCTACAACTCTATTTTGTTTCATTTTGTGGAGAATAGTATGGTGTCTCACTATTCCTTCATTTTTGTATAACTAGTTAAATTCACCCGAGCAATACTCTAAACCGTTCTTCGTTCAAAATCGCTTAATCTTTTTCCTTGTTTGATTTTCCATCAAGGCCTTAAAGTTTTTAAAGTTGACAAATACTTGATCCTCGTTCTTCAAGAAATAAATCCAAACTTTTCTTAAGTAGTCATCTATAAAGGTTAATAGATGCTTGTAACCACCTTTTGAAACTATTGAAGAGGGTCCTAGAGATTGAAATGGATATATTCCACCATGCCTTTTGTTTTATGAATCTCAGTTCTAAACTTAACTTGAGTATGTTTTTCAAAGATACGGTGCTCACAGAAACCAAGCTTCCCTATAAATTGGTTAGACAAAAAAAATCTCATTTGTAACACCCTTTTTCTTGACTTGATTCACCGAGTTCGGATCTCGGGGGTTACCATAATTCACTTAACGAAATTTTGAAACAATTAAAAATTTACCTTTAATTAAAATTTTTTCTTAATATTTTATTTAAAAACTCCATAATGAAGAATCAAGCAAAATAATACATATTGCACTGGTTGAGTCTAATTTTATTACAACATATAAGTTACAAAAGATAGGCTCTAAGGGTGTAGTCTTAATAAGTGTAACACCCCAAACCCAGCCCAAACACTACAACCGGATTTGGTATGTCACTTGAGTAATTTTATAAAACATGTCGCATTTTGGAAAATGATTTCTAGGTTTAATCATTAATACCGAAAAATTAATAATTTATTAAGTCATATAAGATATAAAGTTATAAATTGCCTTGGTGAATTTTAATTAAAATCCAAAAATCTTTTACATATCTTAGCTTAATTTTAATCATAAAAATTAAAATGTCTAATAATTAAACCCAACTTAAACCCAAAAATATAAATAATAGTCTAGTGGCCCATAGCCTTATTACAACAAGATTTAAAACCCATTAAATTAAAGATATAAAAATAGTAAACTGAAAGCCTTTTTGCTGAATCCAAATGTTCTTTTGCATGGCCACCTCGCGTTCCTCTCCAGCCCGGTCCGATGCACTAGGTGTCACCTGAAATTGTTAAATTAAAAGGGTGAGTCGCGAGACTCAGTGTGCAACACTCATGCACCATTAGATTTAGGCCTTAACCCCACGAAACAGAATAATAAATTCATGTATATAACAAATGATATGCAAAGCCCAACCCATTTCCTAGGTATCCATCCGCTACACGCCACCCGTACCAGCCATACACACCATTGGGGATTTCTACAATCAACCCACACCGCTACACGCCTTGATGGCGGTCGTGCTGCTCATCATCAGATCATGGCCGTAGCCACTACAACAGATCACAGCAAAAGCCGCTACAACAGATCACGGTAAGGAACCGCTACAACAGATCATGGTAAAAACCGCTACAACGTATAACTTCCTCCTTTCATCAAACCCAACCCATGTAATTATAGAAAATCGGCATACTCATATCATTTAATCAGAACATTCATTTAGTACGATAGGGATCACTAACCTGGTGATTTGCTTTACCCTCTTTGGGTTTCAAACGTTATGCTGGGATTTCGGAATTTAACAGAACATATAAGACTTATAATTGTATATTTAACAAACAGATCTAGATGGTGTGGAGAGTTACACACCTGATATCACGAAATCCAATATTCTTAGTCGATGTCCTTGCTATCCGGATCTATTATCCTCAATGTAAAGCCCCTTCAACAATCGGCCAAGGTTAATAAATCCCAAATTACACGTTAAAACTAATAGATCCCTTACCTTGAAATCCCGAAAGTAACACGATTCAAATGTTACTGATCCTTGACTTAGAGATCTAGGCGATTGACTCCACTAAAGTTCCGTTCAGATTTCGGCACAAGTAGGCACCACAGAAGCAATTCGGAAATCACAGGAGATGAGATCTAGGGATTTCGGCTTTTAGGAAAATCCCGGAAAAAGTATGAACAAGAGAAGGCTGATGTGTCTTTGGCTTTTAAAATACTTGAGTGAAGAGTTTCGATTTCTGACAGGAAAAGAGAAGAAGAAAAGAAAACAAGGAAGAGACTTGAAGATTTCGGCTAGGAAGAAAAAGAATGGAAAGAGTTTCAGCTTTTGAATCAAAGTGAAGATGAGGGATTAGGCTTAGAGATTTCGGCTTTTGTAGAGAATGAAGAAGAAGATGGAACTTTAGGAGTTTTCGGCTTTTACTCAGAGAAGAAGAGAAAAGAATGAGAGAAAACCCCAAATGCCAAAATTAAAGAGATATTCCCCCTATTTATAGAAATTTCGGCACTTACCTGACCTTGTAGATAAATCCTATCTTTTCTCCTTTATCTTAATCTACTAGCTCATCTAAAAGAGACTTAATTATCTCTAACTCCTCCCTCCTTTATCATCATATTATCCATATATTTTAATCATTAAAATCCCTAAATTTTAGCCTTTATCTGCTTATTATCCACATAAAATAAATTCCTAAATAATAGCCTTTATCTGCTTATTATCCATATAGTTTAAACATTAAAACCCCTAAATTTTAGCCTTGTTGCCATCCACCTCATCAAGTCTTAATGTCGAAATTTAACTCATTTAAATTAAAAGATTTGGGCTTCATTAAACCTAAATTTTAGGCCCCTAACTCCTTGTGTGTGGCGTCACCTTCTAATTCCCTTACAGTGCCACCTTTTGTTGGGCTACAAGCCCACGTTGGTATTTTAAACATAATTACCAATCTTTTAACTCTATAATGCCCAATCTAATAATTTAACCAAGGCCTTTACCTAATTCTGAGCCTAATTTGGACCCCTATTACTTAAATTAACATATTAAACATATTCACCCATTAAACGCATAGGCCCAAAAATTCAGGATGTTACAATAAACGCCAAATGTAACACCCCAAACCCAGCCTAGACGTTACGGCCGAATATGGTAGTGTTATGATAAAGAGTTTTAAAACACATCCTTTACGTTAAACTTTATGTACTATTTGTTACCAAAAGGAGTCTACATTTTCAGAAAAGCTCATTTTTATATTCTTTATTAAATCGTTATTTGTTGTTATGTAATGTGAAACGTAAATTTGCAGCAGAAGTTAGATAAGATGTTATAGATAAAAAATCGAGTTTGGATTTTCAGAAAAAACCTTTGTTTGCGATAAATCGTGATTTTTTTCAAAAATTGCAATATAAAATTTTAAAAATGCATCCAAAACCAAAATCAAAAGCAAACAGTCCAAAAAGTCCCAAAAATTACAAACTCTTAAGAAACCATAATCTAAAATAAAACCGTTAATTTAAAGACAGTTTTTATACTAGTGATCACCGTTGAGCCTCTGTCGCACCATCCCGCCTATGTCTGAGGATTACCTAATCAAAACATACAAATGGATGTGAGTTTTCGTAAACTCAGTGTGTAACCCAATAGAGATAGGCATGCAAATATACTCAGAATTCTCGTATGCAGAATAGATGCAGATACGAACTTATGTCCTTAACAGAAACAGATATCAGAATCAGATAATCAGAATAGATATACAGAATCCTACCTCCATCCTCTACACACCATCTGTAACACCCCAAACCCGGCCCAAACACTACAGCCGGATCTGGCATGTCACTAAAAAGATTTTATAAAAGATGTCGCAATTTCAGGAAATATTTTTCAGGTTTAAATATTAATACCGAAAAAAAACTTAATAATTTATTAATTAATATAAGATGTAAATTTCATAAAATGCCTTGCTGAGTTAAAAAAAACTGAATTATTACCTGCCTTAACTTAACTAAAGGAAAAATTTAAACGTCTAACAATAATAAAAGCCCAAAATAAATCCGGAATAAAAATAAAGCTAGTGGCCCATGGCCTTATTACAATGGAATTTAAAACCCATTAATTAAAGATATTAAAAATAAAACTTCTAAGTAAAGTCTTCTCTTTGGATTTAATTACTCTCTCGCATGGCCACCTCGCGCTCCTCTCCAGCCCGGTCCGATACAGTAATGCTACCTGAAATTGTTAAATAATAGGGTGAGTCGCGAGACTCAGTGTGCAACCCTCGTGCACTATTAGATTTTGGGCCTTAGCCCCACAGAATATATAACAGAATATAATATAACAGAAATTATGCAAAGCCCAACCCAAGTCCTAGGTTTCCATCTGCTACACGCCACCCTTACCTGCCAGTCACACCATTAGGGATTTCTACAATCAACCCATGCCGCTACACACCATTGATGGCAGTCATGCTGCTCATCGTCAGAGTTGTGACAGAGTCACCAGGCTGAAATGGCATTAGCCACGAGCAGTCACACAGGCCGCCTTACATGCAGAACACTTCCCCTTTCAATAAACCCAACCCCATGCAATCAAAAAACAGCATACTTATCACATATGTCATCTTAACAGGAACATTCACTTAGGAATGACAGAGATCACTAACTTGGTGATTCGCTTTTACCCTTATTAGGTTTCAGTCATTATCTTAGAGATTTTGTGATTATCGTAATATAATGATTAATAAACATATTTTAACAGGCAATCTAAATGATGTGGAAGTGTTACACACCTGGTTACCGTTAGGACGGCACTCTCTATGTCGACACTATCAAAAGCTGCTAAAACTGCTATCTGTCTAAGATTTTGTTCGGATGTCGGTCCATAACCTACTGGCCAATCTCGAACTGCTGACACTGCTCGTTTTTTAAACTTAGGGATTGGTTTCTGAGTCCAATCCTCCTTTGCTCGATCCATATTTGATTCCATCGAGGACCTTATCAGTTGCTACCATCGTAACATGTGGTTGTTAATCCATAACATAGGGTTAAGATTACGAATACGATAATCTAACGTAACGAAAATCTAGAGAAAACTACCTTACCTTAAAATCCCGAAAAGAGGTATGATACTTAGAGACTAACAATTTTCGACTTTTAGATCTAGACGATAAGGTCTCTTTCAAATCCCGGAATAACGCCCTCAACACAGGGAATTCGGCTAGCACTTGGAGAGATTTCGGCAGTCTTATGATGATTTGCCTTTTAATGAATAAATCAAATGGGGTCTATGTTTTCGGCTTAATGGAGAAATCGGCACAAGAGAAAAAAGAATAAAGAAGAGAATGAAATAAAAGGTTTCAGCTTCTAAAGAATTCAAAAGAAAAGATTGCAGAAAGCAACTAGGGTTTTGGCTTATAGAAGAGAATGAGAGAAAAGATTGAGAGAATGGGATTTAAATACCGGAATTGAAGAGGTATCCTCTCTATTTAAAGAGAATTTCGGCACCCATATATATACTAAAATAAATAAATAAATAGATAAATAAATAAATAGATCTACACTCCCTAATCAACTCAAACTTATCACCAATTAAATTCCTTTATTATCTCAAAATTGTATCTTCATCCCTATCCAAAAATTCCTTTATTTATCCAAAAATCCAATTTGAATTACATTCAAATTGCCTTCCCCGAACAGCAGCCATTCTTTGGGTGTTTCGGTCCACTTCAACCACTTTCCCCACGCCTGCAGCAAAATAGAAAATTATTGTGCACAAGGCAACTCGAACCTGAGACCTCCAAGCACAACCACACGCTACTAGCCACTGCACCAAAACTCTTCTTGTGATATGTTTCATTCTCAACTTCTCTTAAAGCCTATTTCACAACGACCAAATCATCCAAAGAAATCCAAAAAATATTCGACAACACCAGGCTTCGAACCTCCAACCTCTTTACCATGGTACACGCCCCTTGCCACTGCGCCGCGTATTTTATTTGAGTCACATTTCCTCCATACTTAATTATAAACCTTCTGTCACACTCCAGGTTTACTTAAAAAAACACAACATTTAGCGCACGCCGCGACTAGAACCCTGCTCCCTCTCCTGCTCCTAACGCCTTTGCCACTGGCCCAGTCGTTTCTTTGTGTTGTAAATCAGCCCCAACTAATTATAACGTCTAAACTCTAGGCTTCATACTACTTATACACAATAAAATTTTTTGCCAAGTCCAGGACTTGAACCTCTGACCACCAGCTTATTCCAAACGCCCTAAGCCACCAGACCACCTACTTCTTTATGATATCTTTTAACCCAACAATATTTTAAAAGCCTTATGGCTACCACCAACCTCCCTAAAAAAACAACATTTTTGCTAAAGCCCTAGATCGAGCCTAAGACTTTTCCAACACTACCAACCCTTCCTAAACCTCCTAAAAATTAAACTAAACATGCAATAATAATTTTTTTAAAAGAAAATGTCCATTCAAACTTTTCATGATAAAATAATTTATTTCTGTTTGAATAATATTTTTAAGAAAAATTAACTATTTAAATGTATTAGTGACATTATAAAAGTAGAGGGACAAACTATGTAAAAAAAATAAAGCATATAAATCAAATCCCTAAATTTTGGCATAATCTAGGGGTCAATTAAAAATTGACCATTATCTTATTTTAGTATAAACCACATATTAATTTTTTTTTACGACAAAATCCATTCTCTCGACACACGAACCCACTTATTCTAGGCCCAAATTCAGGGTGTTACAATTCTACCCTCCTTAAAGAAATTTCGTCCTTAAAATTTCTAACTAACTAGTAATCATACTATCTAAGTCTCACTACCATGCTTTCGCTGCGCACTCCAATACTAAACCCAAAATAAACACTTAGTACACTATGGTAGAGTACGCACCGGTATTCACATCTAGAGCGTCCTCGTCCCCTTGTACTCATGCTATCGGTTCACGTTTATCTGATTAAAAAATTTTATGAATTATTGGTTTTCTTCCATTAATTATCCACGAACAGTCTTACGATTAGTAGTTTTAAGAGTAGTTTTTTCGAATTCGCAATTCAGTCTCAAGTTCACCTTTCCTAGTTCTATATACTACATATATTCAACAATCAACATACAGACAACATCCATACATCCACACTCAATACATAGGGGTATTCTCGTTATTCCACTACCCAGGGGTATTTTCGTAATTTTATCCTACAGGGGTATTTTGTAATTTTCAAAATAGAGTTCCTTGTTAATTTCATGAAATAAGGGTATTTTGGTAATTTTGCAATCCAGGGTATTTCGGTAATTTTAAAATTCAGAGTATTTCGGTAATTTTGAAATCTTGGGGCTATTTCGGTAATTTTGAAATCCGGGGTACTTTAGTCATTTTATAAATTAGGGGCAATTTAGTAATTTTCACAAATTAGGGATATTGTTAAAAATTTTACAAAACTAAGGATATATATATATTTTTAAACAGGGGTATCTTAGAGAATTTGATTTCAAAGGAATAATAATAGTGTTCAGGTGTTTGTGGGTTTGTTGTCGTATGTTTTATGAGTTTTTTTTGGCTAAGGAAAATTTCGTTTGACTTTGTAAATCGGGGTATATTTGCAAATCATGAGTATCTTGGCATTTGTTTTCCAAGTAAGGGTATTTTAGCAATTTGTAAAAAAAAAGTAAGGTGGCTGGTCCCTTCCGGGTTTTAATTATAAGGTTCAGCCTGTCAACAAGTCCTCATGATTAGGGTGAACAGTCACTACGCACCAGGTAGGATTCCAGTGAAGAGGTGAGTCACTAGGACTGCTTAAGTACCAGGCTCTTCCGGATCCAATCCTAGACATACGTATACCTGTTACCACACCCTAATCTTGCGGCTCGTTCACGGGTTTGTTTAGTGAAATTAAGTCTTATGAGATTTTAGGAGTTGTTTCAGCTAGGCCTAAAGTCCATCAAGTTCTAATCTAACTAATCTACGTCCCATAAAGCCCATCAAGCCCACATATTTATATCACACAATGGTTCAGAATACTTACCTGGCGAACTTGGGCCGGAGACACAGGTGCCATGCTGAGAAAACTTTCCTGTATGATTTATAAATATACATGTTTCAAAAACCTGTTTTTAGAAAATGTTTTGAGCCCAAAACCCCAAAATCGAGTTTTGAACCAGGCTCTGATACCAATTTGTAACACCCCAAACCCAGTCCAAACACTACAACCGGATCTGGTATGTCACTTGAGTGATTTTACAAAACATGTCGCATTTTGGAAAACAATTACTAGGTTTAATTATTAATACCGAAAATTTAATAGTTTATTAAGTTATATAAGATATAAAGTTATAAATTGCCTTGGTGAATTTTAAATAAAAACCGAAATCTTGTACATGTCTTAGTTTAATTTTTAAAACATAATTTAAAATGTCTAATAATAAAACTATAACACCCCAAACCCGGCCCACGAGCCTCAACCGGATCTGGTATGTCACGGAGTAAAAACGTTTTGAAAAATTTGGATTAACAGTGGAAATCTGAAAATAATGTTGTAGTTTATAAAACGGTTTGATTTTTCTTTTATAAACATGGTCGAGTTGAAACCTTTGAAAACATTGGTTCGTTTTAAATTTTTTTGAAACATCGGGGTTACCGTTAACTTGGTAAATTTTGTTACCCGATGGTAACATCCATGAAAACGCGTACGATTACTTATTTTGAAAACATCACTTTTTAACCGAGTTGTTTAACAGTTTATAAGATCGTTGGTAATATAATAGAAACAAAGTAAAGGCAACTACTTAAACATCAATAATAAGCGGCCATATTACAAACCAAACCAAAATTTAGTAAATAGTAAACTTTAACGGTACGAAATAAAACTTCAAATCCGAGAAACAAACATTGCCGCCTCGAGTCCTCTCCAGCTCCATCTCCGCGATCTACTCACCTGCGAATAGACATGGGAAGGGGTGAGTCACCAAGACTCAGTGTATAAATCCCCAACCCGAAAATACAACTCATACACAAGATATTAGTAAGACATGCAATTATGCAATCCCAAACTAGCCATCCATACTCCTTTTTCTACCCCGTGTGGTACCAAACCACTGGTGGTACCAAACCACTGGTGACCGAAGTCACAAATATCAAATGATGGGGCCAACCCATCGTGTGGTGCCAAACCACTGATGACCATAGGTCACAATATCAACATGTGGTACCCAACCACTGGTGGTGCCAAACCACTGTGGCAAGTCAAGTCACAAATATCAATATGTGGTGCCAAACCACTTTGGGACTTAGTCACAAATTATATCAACGGTGTGGTCAAAACCACTGGTGGTACCAAACCACTGGTGACCGAAGTCACAAATATCAAATGATGGGGCCAACCCATCGTGTGGTGCCAAACCACTGGTGACAGTTCATAGAGATCATCTCCCTCCTCTCACCAATCCCACCATCATCATGCTCACATAACAAGTATCATGATCCCATATATCATGCATTCATATATAGCATAGCCTTTAACAGCATATGATGGCGTACACAACATACAACATAGATCAAGTAATAGGGGACTTACCCGAAATCCAAGCTTATGCCCACAAGGCAAAGTTACTACATGAGAGGTTGTATATATACATATATCATCGTAATAACAGTCTATACTAGTAAAGTGTGTAAGAGTTTACACACCTGATTAAACGTAAGTCTAAGCGAATCCCGAACTACTTGATAATAAAAACCCAAAGAATCGATCTACCGCACTAGATCCCCTTGACCCTACATTCGGCCAAACCATAGGGTCATTAACAAGGCCATTCGGCCACACCATTATGTCCCGAAGGATTGAGATAACGTAGGGCACTTAAACCTTACCCTTTGCTATTCGAACGCTAATCACAAAACAAGATAAGTGAGACCATTCTTCCCCTACAATCGGCCAACATCACAACTTAGTCATAGGCCATATTCGGTTTTACCCACATAAATCCCGAAGGATCTGTCGCTCATCATTAGTACTCACCTTAACCGGTTTGGTCTCCAACCAAAACCTGAATCCCCATACTCCACTTGTAATCGGCTACAGCTTGAAATCACATAAATAGTTAGCCTTCGGCTTTTAAACTAATTAGCAACAGATTTAAAAATATTGAGACCTTACCTAGATCGATCACCAAATCCCGAATATCCACAGCGTTAAACTGTCTTTCTTCCTACAATCGGCCTTAATCTCATTAATATAAGTCATAGGCCATTCGGCCATAACCATAAATCCTGAAAACCAAACAAAAGTCATTCGGCCACGTCTACTTACCCTTTACAAACCGATTGGAGAAGAAATCCCAAGAAGAACCTATGCCCACTTGATATTCGGCCAAGTAGGAACAAAAGAAGAAAAGAGATTCGAAGAATTTTGGCACTTGTGGACTAGGGAGAATTCGGCCAAACAAAAGGTAAGAAGAGAAAATCAAGCAGAGAATTTCGGCACTTTAATGGTGAAGAAAGAAAACACAAAATGTGGAGGGAGTTCAATGCTTAAAAGATTCGGCCATGGTGTTTCTTTAAGGTAGAAAAGAGGAACAGAGGTTACAAGATTCGGCTACCACCTTAGTTGCAAAAATAGGGCATTCAATCAAATAAGAAAAGATATAGAATCAAGGTTGAAAGAAGAAAAGAATAAGAAGGGAAGGTGAGAAGAAATTTGGCAAGGCATTAAAAGAAAAAGAAAAAGATGAATTTGGTGCCTCCTTGCTAACTCAAAGCCGATTGTGGATGCTCCAAGGAAAAGCTTCATATTCGGCCAAGCTCAAAATTGAAGGGAAGGAAAAATGAATTTTTGGCCATGCTTTCCTTTGCTAAACACAAGGCCGGCCATCCTTCCTTCCCCATCCCTTTGAAAATTTCATCACCATAAAAAAAAAATTAAACATTGTTTAATCATTACCCCATCACCATACATAAAATAAAACTAACCCATACTTCCTAACAATAATAAAATAAAACTCCCCATCATCCTATGCATATAATAAAAATAATAATAATAATAATAAAATAAAATAACAACTACCCCATCAAGCTTTGCTTTCATGCGTGCATGTGCCCATGCGACCACTAACTCACGCCGCCAAAAGAAAAATAAAATCCTCCATTTCCGCCCCGTGTCTCGAACCGAGACACTGGAAAGCTCCCAAGCCTTCACCACTCGCTAATCGCCTTTCGTGACATAACTCGTCAAAATTTTCTTTTAAGCTATCCATCATTTGGCTCCCTTTTGCTTTAACGTCAGAAGCCAAAAATGAAAGCGTCCAACGCTTCCATCAGGACTCGAACGCGAGTTCTCGCTGCCAAAGCCCTCAAGCAGCGCCCTTAGCCACTCGGCCAAGGCGATTCTTATGCCATAACCTCGCCAAATATTTCCTTTAAGCCCTCTATGCCTTGCTCCCTTTCCAGACGTAAAAATAAAAACCTATGCGCCCCGCGTTACTCGAACCCCCTCCTTCCTGCGCAATCCTCCAAGGCCCTTAAAGCAGCGTCCCAAGCCACTTTACTAAGCCTAAGTTCATGTCCACAATTTCTAAAATTTTTCCTTAAGGGCACCTTAGCCTAAATTCCCTTTTTAACCCAAAATTTTCAAAAATTTTCTAAAGCTTCCATTTTAAAACCTAAAGTTTTAAAAACCTTCAAAACACATCCAAACCACTCTTAAAGCCTACTAACACTTGAGTTATGCTCCAAACGCACAACCCCTAATTCGGGATGTTACAAAAACCCAACATAAACCCAAAAACATAAAAAATAGTCTAGTGGCCCATGGCCTTATTACAACGAGATTTTAAACCCATTAAATAAAAATATAAAATAATAAACTAAAGTCTTTTTGCTGAATCCAAATGTTCTTTTGCATGGCCACCTTGCTCTCCTCTCCAGCCCGGTCCGATGCGCTAAGTGTCACCTGAAATTGTTAAAATAAAAGGGTAAGTCGCGAGACTCAGTGTGCAACCTTCATGCACCACCAGATTTGGGCCTTAGCCCCACAGACCAGAATAACAGATTAATATATATATCACAAAAATTATGTAAGCCCAACACAAATCCTAGGTTTCCATCAGCTACACGCCACCCTTACTTGCCAATCACACCATTGGGGATTTCTACAATCAACGCACACCGCTACACACCATCGATGGTAGTCATGCTGCAGTTAACTGCTCATCGTCAAGTTGTGACAGAGTCACCAGGCTAAAATGGCAGAAGCCACCAGAAACAAAGTTGTGACAGAGTCACCAGGCTGAAATGGCATATGCCACCAGAACAGATCACTTCCCCTATCAATCACCCAACCCCAAGCAAAGAATTTGACATACAAAGCATATCGTTTTAACAGGTACATTCACTGAAGAAGAACAGAAGTTACTAACCTAATGATTAGCCTCTACCCTTTTCGGGTTTTCACTTGTCATGCAGGGATTTCGGCATTTAACAGAATATAGCAGATTTATACATATATCTTAACAATCAATCTAATAGTGTGGAAGGTTACACACCTGATTAATGCCGATACCCTTGCTAAACCGATCTACAACTTTGCTCGAAAAGCCGGAAAGATGTGAAAATAGGCCTCTCCTACAATCAGCCATGGTAAGTGTTCTACCCGATTTTACACACTAAAATCAATAGATTTTCTTACCTTGAAATCTCGAAAGTACCACGATTCGAGTATTACTAAACTTATGACCTAGATCTACGCGATTGACTCCTCTTCAGATCCCAGAATGCCGAAAATAAGAGAGAAATAAGAGATTAGTTTCTAAATAGCCATTCGACTAGGGACTTTGAAAAGCCAAAAAAAAAAAACATTGAAATCTCGAAATCGACATTTACCTATTGTTTCCTTCAAAATTCGGCACAAGCAGACTCCACTGAAGAAAATTTGGCAAATTCAGGAGATGTGATCTTAGTGATTTCGGCTTTTAGAAGAACAAAGAATGGGAAAAATATAAGCAATGAGTGGATAGAGAGATTCGGCCAAGAGAAAAGAGAAAAAAAATGGTGGGGTTTCGGCAATTGAGATCTAAGAAGTTTTGGTTTCTGTCAGAAAAAGAAAAGAGAAAAGAGCAAGAATGGAGTAGGAATTTCAGCAGAGAAAAGAGAAGAATGATGAGAACTTGCTAGCAATTTCGGCACATACACCTTAAGCCAAAACCGAATACCCCTTTCTTTTCAAATTCTTCAAAGTTTCGACTAGCATTAAACACTTAAAGATGGCTTCTATCTTTGATCTATTATCTCCTCAAAAATAGCCTTTATCTGCTTATTATCCACACAATAAAATCTCTAAAATTTAGCCTTGTGCCGTCCCCCACTTGCTCATTTAAGTACCGAATTTTAGCCCTAAAACTTGGGCTTCAAGCAATCACAATTTGGCCCTTCCTCATGCACAAGTGACGCCAACTCCTCTTCCTCCTAGTGGCACCATTTTCCTTTGGGCCACAAGCCTAATATGCCAATTAAACTACTAAAACTTTATTTTAAACCCAAGTATGTCTAAACAGAATATTTAATCTAGGCCTCAGCTCCAAACATGAGCCCCGTTTTTGTACCACAAATTCTCATATTGATATTTTAAGCATGCAGCACACAAAAATGCACAAGCCCATAAATTCAGGATGTTACACCATCTCTGACCATTCCATCACACTATGTGGGGTATAAAACACCCACCCATCCCTACACACCATATAGTGTCCATACGACACATAACAGAATAGGATGCAACCAAGCTACCAGAAAATAGGCGAAAGGTTGCTGTACAGAACACTTTCTCCATGTATACGAATCCCACCCCATATACAGATACTGATATCAAGTAACAGATATACATAAATAATATGTCTCGCAAGCTCGTGTGCAGATGTCATACATGCTTATACAGAATGATCAAACATACATATTAGTTTTCCCTACTCAGATTAGTCTATTAGGACAACAAATCACAAGCATTAAGGAGTCTCTCAAGTTAGCCCTTACTGACCCTACGAAAGGTCCATAGTCAATTGGAGCAACTTATGCGACCCTAGAGAAAATTTTAGAATTTTTGGCCCACATGCCCGTGTAGCTTGCCCGTGTGGGCCCACACGACCTGGCCCATAGCCCAATGCCCTAATTGGCCTAGCCCGTGCAGCTTACACGGCTACACACTTGCCTGTCACACAGTCGGCCACACAGTTGGGCACACGCTCGTGTGGCGTCAACAGGCCACTTTTTTGGCTTTCGTCGAACCTCGATTTCTTGTGTTTTCGTTAGATACCTTGTTCACTTTTTACAAGAAGACAATTCTGAGACCTCCGCAACCTAAAAACAGAATATCAAACACCAATTTAGAGTTAATTTATGAATTTTTCACTAATAATCTGATAATAAACTCGACTTACCATCGACAAAAACCACCACTAACACCGTTTAGGCAAATGAAGCGAAACTCACTGTTCGTAGCCTTCTCCTACACCAAAACAATCGTAGAAAAATCAGATTCCACAATTACACCTATACGCCAACACAGAAAGAAATAATCCACCTTATAGAAGACGAAAACTCCAACAGATGAAACCCTACTTACCTTAACCGAGCGAGGAGCAATGAGATTACAAAAGCAACAATAGAAGTTAATGGATGATAAGAAAATTTTAAGAAAGTCAAAAGGAAACAGAAATTGCAGAGAAGGGGAATAGAAAATGTCAAAAAAACAGAGAGCGAAGTTTTGGGAAATTAAAATAAAATAAAAATAAATATTAAGATTACTACAATCCCCACTCCCCACTAACCTCCTTATCCCATAATATCCTCCCCACTAACTACAACTACCTCAGAATTTTACTTCCACCCAACCTCTATCTCATAACCGAAGCAAAAAATATCACCCAAGCTCATGCAGGGATTCAAACACAAGACCTCCAGCATGCTAACCTCTTACTACTCAAACCAGTAAGCTCATTCTAATATGAGTTTACAAACAATATCACATAAGCCTACCCAATAAGGATAAGGCTAGGATAAAAAATAACAAAATTTTCCAGAGAGTGAGACATGAACCCCAGACCTCATACACACACACCCAAAACACTTAACCATTGAAGCAGATACACATTTTGTGTCAAAATTTGCAGAAACAAAGTTAAGAAATTTAGAGCGTTACACCAACTTTTCCTATATATCCACTATATGCTTAGTATCCCCACTTGTTGGTTCTCTGGCGCATTCCTGACATCGTCTCTTCAAGTACTCACACCTACAAAGCCATACTTGAAACATAAACATAACACCAGTAAGTTCAAAGGAACCTAGTGAGTTTTGAACACAACTTACCATTTTTACTCTTCTTGATAAATTTTTCATCTTGAAAATTTGGATTTCTCCATAATTATCTTTGGTGAATACCGTCTCATTTTCAAACGTATTTTATTATACTTATATACCACTTATCGTTCATACCATAACTTTATTCATCAAACTATTTTGCTGACTTCAGTTCTTGTCAGTCTATACTAACTTTTTCTTTTCTCTTCAGGCAACTTTCAATAGGTATTCTCAACTAAATGATCACGGGCACTATTCTTGGCAGATACCACTTACTATTTATACTTTTGATGGATTCCCAAACTAATCTTGCTAAATCAACTCATAATTTAGGCCATACCCTGATTCAACCCAATGTATACTCATATTGATGGGGAACCCTTCAGATCATTCAGAAGAATTATACACATCTTTATTACAGGCACAATACATCCAATAACAACTCAAATTCCATCAGAGCTTAGAGCAAGACGTAATAATATACAAATACAGTGAATACCAGTTAACTCAAATTCCACCTTAGTAGCATGATAATTCAAAGTGAGAGACTCTTTTATCGAATACACCCTTAAGACTTATTCGAACATACTGTGAAAACCTTTTTTGTACATAATGAATCATACATACTACTTTTCAAAAAACCTCTTTTAAGACTTATTCGATTTTTTTTTACAGAACTTTTCAGACTAAAACTTCAAACATATCTTATCTTTAGCATAGATTTACCAAAGTACACCACAAAGGCCAGACATAATACACCACAAAGGCAGGCAGAAAGCCACGAAGGCAAATAGAACGCCATAAAGGATAATAAAATACGCCATTAAGGCCAGATCAAAGTATGCCATAAAAGCTAGCAGAATGCCACCCAAGCACCCCATAAATCGTCGTGTTTGCGATATGGATTTATCGATTACCACATTTCCAAAAATTTCATGCCCGTGAACTTTTCTTCAGAATTTTCAAATCAAAATTCATGTTTACTATCCCGACAGACTTTATCGATTACCATCACAGTGACCAAACTCATAACACAACCTCTCCACACTCAGATACACCCTATTCCCAAAGATTTCCAATAATACAACACACATCCAATATAAACACACATTCAAGTAGACTAACTCATTTTTCTTAACTAAAGCACACTTCAATTCATGCTTCACACACATCAACATAGTCATATCTCACAATATACATTCCAAACACATACACTTAGTTAGTTAGTAGAATCACATGCACCTACACATATAATCTATTACTTTCTGGACTCACAAAAACCTATACCAAGAATACATACATATCTTCAACAGTCTTTCATAAAATCATTCATCGATTTTAGAACTTCAATCACATTAGACTTTTCTAGAAAAACTCGTACGAGTCAATATTAGGAACTCACTTGAAACTCACTTGCTGTAGCTACCAGCTTCATAATTAGACATCCAATCCAAACTAGCAGCAACAATTGCTTATAGAATATAAATTCACCATTAATACCTATTTACAGAAAATTTGCTAACGTTTCATCTACAGAAAATCCCCATGCAGGGCTTCTTACTCTTATCTTATTGTATATATACTTTATAGTATCCTTACTCTTAACATACAGAGTTGTAATACTTGTCCGATGATGGAATAACCACTCATTAACTAAGAACTCTGGCTTCCAGCTTAACGAGAAAATATACAATTTAGACTTAAGAAAAAGAATTAAAAACTATCATTGTAGGAAGAGAGAGAACAATATTTTTCCAAAACCCTTCTCACACATATAAATATAATTTGTTTTACGTAGTGGAACTTGACAGGTGTCCAAAAATTTCAGAATGTGCCCTTCCTCATGGGCTACAAAATCCAGAGGAAATATAAATAAGAGTATTTTTCGTTTGTCATTTGTCCAATCAGTTTAGTTGATTTACACAGCTAAATCTTGTTACTGAGACTTGCTCTTCATAGTATTTGAACAAACTAATATACCTTTGGCGGTGACCTATACAAAACTTAATTTTTCTTTTCTATCGAATTATTTCTTTTAGTGAAGAACACATCGATGAATAAATCATGAACCACTAAATGTAACACCCCTAACCTCTCTATGTCGTCAGATTAGAGTCACAGGAATTACTAATCAATCATAAAATTTATTAACATCATACGTTGGTGTAAGCTAACTATTAACAACAATATATTATACAGGGGCAGATCATGCTAACCTAATACTTTAATAATAGTCTCTTATATAGTCGATTAATATATCACACTATGTAATGCAAACTTGGTCTTCCACTATGTACACGCTTATCACTATTATACAATGCTAGACTTAGTCTTCTAATGTCTACACTCTTATCACTATTTATCCCCTCTTGAAAGCTAAAAAGACTATTCCAATTATTACCATCAGAGTATTGATTCTTACTCCAATTACTACTACCTTCGATGATATTAGTAGAATGACCTACTTTACCTAACTTAGATTTGCTATTTCATTCAAAATCATAATAAAAAATTACCCATACAATCCTAAATACGAGTTTACGATACCCTAAAAATAGTCTAAGAACAAATAGGGGCTAATTTGAAATAATTCTAAAAGTTTAGGGCAAATCTCTAAAATACTTAGAAATAAGGGATACATGGTCGTATGGCTAGGACGTGTGAAACATCCCAAACCGTGTGACATTCAAAGTTGGGATACACGGCCATGTCCTAGCCCGTGCCTCTGCCAGTGTAACTCACTAACTTGGGTCACACAGCCATGTCGCAGGCCGAATGGTTATTGACATGGGCGTGTGACTATCCTACACGCTCTTGTGCCTGGGTCGTGTACCTCTCGAATTAATCTCACACGTTCGTGTTGCCGACGATGTGTGTCCCCATCAATGGAACCGTACCTATCTTGTTTTTCAACACGTTTAGGTAATACAGCAGCTTTGTATCGTTGCAGTATGTGACACACGGTCGTGTGACAGACCGTGTCTCAGGCCATGTGTACCTAAATGTACTTTAAAACTCAAGTTTATCATTTTATGTTTAATTAGACACTAAGCAACTCAATTACCAACTATCTAACCTATTCAAAACACAATTAAACATGCTCAAAATATGCTCAAAATATGTCAAATTTTAATTTCCTTTTCATAAATATTTCTAAAAAAATAAATTTTCTAGAACTTTTAAAATATTTTCACTATTTAAATATAAAATAATTAACTATATATTAAATAATAATACAATTTGTCATAATTGACCTAGCTTTCAACTACTTAATTTACCAAATTTTAAGCTAAACACATACCAAGCAGTAGGCTAAGCTATCATACCAACATTGCCTTAACCATAACCATATATATATACAATTAACCATCATTTCATTAGAAAACCAAAATGTCATCACATCATAAACAACATCAAAAAAGAACCTCCTAGGTACATGCCATTACAAAATAAAACATCACCACACTTGAGCTCGTGATTATTGTTGGATGCTGAGTCAAAGTAAGCTGAAGGTACCTAACCATTAACATACGCACGGAAAACAAAACCGCACGCTGAGTATAACTTAGTGGTATTTCTATGATCCGAGTAATTTAAACTTGATATGAATAGATAAGATATAAAGATGCAATAATTAAAGTTATAAAACATATGTATCAAATCAATAAAGTCAACTTACTCATTCTTTATTCACAATCAATAGAGTTTACAAATTTTAGTAAATGGCAATAATATTTCGCATGGAATTTGAGAAACCAATTCATTCAATGGCATATTTCATCTCTACTTCCAATTCATGATTTCATTTCTCATAATTCAGTCCATATTCACAACAATCTACCATTTCATATTACATTTCACATCTCATTTCCATTTCTCAACCATGTCATTTTAATATTGAACACATAGATTTTATCGTTTGTTTTCCCTATTAACACGACTCGGACTCGGACGAATACGCGAATCCAACCAACACACCAATTTGGCACCCAGTGCCTCATCGGATAAATTCGAAGTAATAACTGTGCCCAGCGCTATTTAAGTTGACACCCAGTGTCTCATCAGTTAAATCGAAGCAAATTGGCACCTAGTGCCTTATCAACTTAAGGTCAACGAAATTCCTAAACTCTTCTTATCCTATGGCATGCCATCTATATCTGAATCAGTCCGAAATAGTTAATATGGTTTCATTTCACTTTTCAATACAACAAATGTCTCAATTTCATATGTATACGCATTATCACATATAGTCAAATCAATATTCACATAATCAATACATTTCACAATATATAAAATCAGTCCCTTTCAAATCAACTATGAATTCAATTCAATCTCAAAGCATAAAAGTACTCACCTCAAATGCTTAGCATACATAATAATGCAATATGTAATAGTTTATAACATAATTCAGATTATAGAAACACAAACCGTATATTCCAAGCCACTCGACATCAACCTTGTCTTTCCCCTTCTTACTCGAAGATTCTGGGACGACATTCACTATGGAATAAAATAATTACAATAAATTAATAACATACCACTCAATTCACAAGAATTCCAATTTTTCTACTATATTTTGCTGAATCCTCAATTTAGTCTCTAAACCGAGACTAAATTTAATATCCATATTTAACATTAAATTTTATACTAATTTCACTCTAAGCTAAATTTAGCTCCCTATTTTCAATTCTACCCCTTAATTTCAAAATTTTCACATTTTATTCCTTATTGCTCAAAATCAATAATTAACTTTACTATTTAGTCCTTTTTCACTTCTAACTTTAAAACTATCAAATTAACCCCTAATACTTAGACTACTCAACCATGACAATATCTAAAATACTAATCAATACTAAAAATTATGACATGGGTCGGGTAGCTCTAAGTATCGGGATTCCAAAAACATAAAAATTACAAGAAAAGAGACTAAATTGACTAACCAATTGAACTTGGGAAGTTAGAAACCCTTAATGTTGTTGGTTGCTTCTTCCTTCTCCCTTTTTGTTTCAAAACTGCATGTAAAAGAGAATGTTCATTCTCTTTCATGCCACTTTCTTATTATATTACTTATTTTGTTTTAATTTCGTTCATTACTATTATATTATAATATATACATTAGATTCATTTTATTTATAATAAACATAACATTAATTCTTTTAACCCATAGCCGTCCACTTTAAATGAAACAAATGTATAATTGCTACTTTTATCCCTTTAATTTATTTCAATCTATAATTCAACTTTTAGTCCTAACGCGATTTAGTCTTTGTACCATAATAGTTCCTAATTCATGCAATTTACCTATCCAAAATTTTAATTCACTATTAAACTAACTTCATAAATATTTAATAAAAATATTTACGAGTTCGATTTATGCGAATAGAGTCCCAAACTTCACTTTCCGTTACCCCTGACTAACGAGTTGTTACAACTTCTATGGGTGGATACTCTATTTGCCACAACATTAGTTCGCTAGAGGCTACAATTTGGAAAACTAACTACTAGTGTGACGGACTTAGAGTTCTCCCACGCAATTCGTGTGGCCTTAGGCAGTTTCTTCGCTCCAAAAATGTCGAAGTTAGCCTAACTCCCAACAATTGAAGATTCAACAGAATTCCTCTAAGGCACCCACGAAGAACAAACGTAAGAATGAAGAGTAAATGAACTCGAAAGATGAACAACACCACAAAAAATAAAGAACACTAGAGAAAAAGTTTTGAGTGAATGCTCTCAAATTTCTATTACTCACTGAATAAATTACATTGAGTGGGAGAGGCCTCTATTTATAGTTGGGCCTCTCCAAAATCAACGGTACAAATCAAAATACATCAACGGTTAAGATTAAAAGCTATCTATAAATCAAATCTCCAAGATTACAGAATCGTATATTCCAAAGATTACATATCATATCTTGGATCACATATATTTAAAGATCACATTCCATATTTGCCAAGCTTTGTAGATAGGACTTCAATCACTGCAAGCAACGAGCCAGTCTGGTTAGGCCAAATGACCTCCTTTGAACATGTTAGTTCACACAAGTACGCCATAGTTGCGGGCTCCCATGCGCAACCCATGACACTAGAATGCGCCTGTAACAACCTTAGCCCGTATCTATCACTGGATTAGGGCTATGGAGCATTACCGGAAGTTAAGATCATACAATGAACTTTTATTCAACATATACAAAAGATAACATAAAACATAGCAATATTATTCAAACTCAAGCATATAGTCCCTTATATGAGCCCTCAAGGCCCTAAAAGCACATTAGAAACTAGTCCGGACTAAATCGAAAACATATAGGATTTTATGGAAAAAATGAAAATTTTAAAATTGTAGGGGTCACACGACTGTGTGACTCACATGGCTGAGAAACACGCTCGTGTCTCAGGCCATGTGAACATTTGAAGTTGGGACACACGGTCATGTTCTAGCCTGTGTCCATGCCCATCTAACTCTTTGACTTGGGTCACACGGTCAAGCTACATGCCAGTGTGCCAGGTCGTGTACCCTTTGAAATGGCCACACACGCCCGCGTGCCAAGCCATTGCTAGGCCGTGTAGTAGCCTAACTTGCAACTCTTTGAAAGCTACAGGGGACACACGGTCGTGTAGCTTGGCACACGACTGAGACACATGCTCACGTCTCTGGCTGTGTGGACGAAAAATAGGCCATTTCCAACCCATTTTTATGACCCAAACTTGCACACACCTACAATCAATTTTCCACATGTAAACATTCATTCACAATGCACCAAATTATGCGTCAACAAGCTAAACCAATAAGGTAAATATTCGTACAACCAATATGCCTAAAAGGCACCTCAATCATAACAATTAAACATGTATAACCATATTCAACATTTGGCCAAAAGTTCAACTCATTTATAACTAAATTTATGCCAAATCATACCATTTTGTTTACCTATCAAATTCACAACAAAAAGTACCAAATATGCTATTTAACATCTAGCCAAACAGTACCAAACAAGCCAAAAACAAATGGCTAAACTATCGAACAAAAACACCTATACATTTTCTACTTATATATGTTCCAAAATATTTGTTTAATTAAGCATACAAGTTCAACCATCTTTTACTAGCAACAAGCATAACATATCAAATTTCAATATTTACATCCATACAAAACATCTAAGTACTAAAAACCCTTCCTAATACATGCCACTTAAACTAACTAGCAAGAACCAAAATGACTACCGAGATATTGATGATAGTGTGCGAGCTTCCGAGTAGATCCAATCAAAGCAACGATTCCATGTTCCTAAAAGAATAAATTAAACTATTAAGCACCAAAATACTTCGTAAGTTTGGCAATAGCTTCTTTTATTAATTAACCAAAAACTATCAATTTAATGTAAATTTTCAATACACCGACACAAAGCCTGTTAGGCATAGAGCCCGAATAACACTGGCACAAAGCCTGCTAGGCACATAACCCAAATAACACTAACACAAAGCCTGCTAGGCACATAGCTCGAGTAACACTGGCACAAAGTCTGCTAGGCACATAGCCCGAATATCATCGGCACAAAGCCTGCTAGGCACATAGCCCGAATATCATTACGCTTCTATTTCGTTAAACATAACTAAATGAAATTTATGAATTTAACCAATAATGAAATAGAATGAATATTCAATAAAATTAATAGTAACCATATAACGAACTTACCTGGACTGAATCGTAGAAATTGTAGAAGTTCGGGGACTATTCCGCTATTTTTCTTTTTCCACGAATATCTACGAAATCTTGATCTAAAATGTAAAATTCTTCAATTATTAGCATATATTTCATACTCAAATCTATTTTACAACTAAAACCCTATTATTTTTTAAATTACACAATTACCCCAAACTTTTATAATTTTTACAATTTAGTTCCTTAACTTAAAATTCATCAAATTAACCATTTTTATCTAGTCAATATTTTATCCAAATATAATAGGCCCTCAAAAAGTCCCTAATAAACATCAAATTCACTTTTGAACCTTAAAATTTTGACATTTTCATAATTTAATCCTAAAATCAAATTTTAACAAAAATCTCTTTACAAAATCATCATACAACAAAATCAAAGCTCCAACTACATGGTATTCATAAAAAAACATCCAGTATTCAACAATGGCAACTTTCAAAATAAAAATTACAAGGAACAGTTAAGAATTGAACTCACATGCAAGGCTTAAATGCTTAGCCGATTCTCCAAGTCCTTTTCTATGGTGTTTCAGCAATGGAAGATTAAAAAAGAAGAAAAAGGCATTTTGTTTTACTTAATTTTGTTTTAATTTCATTTTAATTACAATTTTTCCATTCAATACACAATAATTTATTATTATCACATGTTTAACCATCCAACACTAACTATTAGGGACTAATTATTATTTTGGTCCTTCCTCGTGTGGTTAATAGGCTATTAAATCCTTTAATTAACTTAATTACCAACTTTTGCACCTTTTTCAGTTTAGTCCTTTTTTCTTTAATTAACTATCTAAAAGTTAATATTTCTAACCCAAATTTTAACAAGACTCTAATGACTCTATAAATATTCTAAGAATAATATTTATGATTCGACATGACAGAAATTTGTGGTCTCGAAACCATTGTTCTGTCACCATTGAAAATCGGGCTATTACAACGCCAGAACAAAAATCATCTCACCTACGCACCTTAAATTTAGGTAATCCAGATTTGGGGTGTGACATCGATTACTCAACACTGATAAACCTTTCCTACTCATATACCCAAGTTGCATATGCCATAACCTAGTAGTGTCAGAATCTAGATCAATTGATTATCACACTACTACAACACCAGTAACCATGGAACGATCCAAGAAGTAAAGGGCTAGCTCTAAATGTCCACACATCAAGGCCACGACACCAGAGAATACTCCTTATACTCCACATTCATTGAAATACTAGAAGCCTTTCTTGTACAAAGTACTTAAGGAAATCAAGTTTTTCTTTATTTCAGGAATGTGTCAAACATCTGACAAGGTTCTAACAATTGTCAAACATCTTTATATGAACTTTTCCAATCTCCACTACTAGATATACGTGGTCATATCTTTTAGCGCTAAACCAACATACCTCTTATACGTTGAATCGACTACAACCAAAACAAACTCGACAACATTAAAAGTTTCAGCATCAACCATATTTGCATGATCCTTTTGTTGCTCTTGTGGTTCTATTTTATCCTTCTTCTTTAGACAATCTTTCTTTGTGTGCCCAAACTTCTTACAGTAATAACACTATATTCTTTTCTTGGACTACTATCTAGGATGAATTTTGCTTGAATTTCCACCTTTTGATTAATGCTTGATCCTCGCCATCAATTCTAATATCAATATTATTGAGATCTATAATAATATAGTTGAAAGTGTTAAGGTATTGAAAATTGGTGTACCTTCCTCTATCTTTGAAATGTAGAGTTGCTTGAGGCAGAGCCGGCTTGTCAATTACTTCGTTATTTACTAGCTCTCTAACTGGAGCCACAAACTAGACGCAGCGGTCTCTTCAGCTACATCTCGTAATACTCATTGCCTAGAAATAGTAGAATAGCATTATGTGCTTTCTCTAGCATCTCGTCTTTTTGCTATTCCAAAAGTAAGTTTGGTAATTTGTCTCTACTAGACAACGCCTTAAGCAATCCTTGTTGAACTAGCATCACTCACATTTTGATGCGCCATAGACTAAAACTATTTTTCCTGGTGAATTTCTCAACTTCTTATTTAGTCCATGATACACTTGCAGCCATATAAACATTTTAAGTGACAATGGAAGGAATAGAAAATAGTGAGCACAGCCACTTTGCAAATATTGCAAAAAAAAAAAAAAAAAAAAAAAAAAAAAAAAAAACCTCTAATACTAATTTATTGAGGATGGATTGGATTAAATACATTAATATGTTCACAAATAAATTTATCAGGAATAGATAAGAAACACAAGAATAAATAAAATATGAAAAAAGAAGGTAAAGATTACAAGTATTCTGACCGAAGCTTACAATTCATACCCTAAATTTACCTAAAAGCTATTATATAATTGCTCTCAAATTAACCACTCAATAACTAATTCGCTCACAAAATTGATGTGTCTCATTATTTAGAACTAAGGCCTATTTATACTAGTTTCAAGTAGAGGTGTGCATGGGCCGGGCCGGGCCGGGTACGGGCGGGTCCAAAAAAAACTTTCGGCCCGATTGGTAGGCCCGAGCCCGGCCCGGCCCGAAATATGGGCCTCAAAATTTGTCCAGGCCCGACCCGCCATAAAATTGGTAGGCCCGAGCCCGACCCGAGCCCGGCCCGTCTAATATAATTTTTTTTACTTATTTTATTAAAAAATAAAATATAATAAATTAAATACATTTTAAAAAATAAAAATAAATATTAAAACAAAAAACAAATAAAAATATAATAAATCAAATATAATACTAAAGTTAACATTTTATCAATAAAAAAATATTATTATTAAAATATTTCAGGCCGGGCCAAAAAATCATACCCGAGGCCCGGCCCATTTTTTAAACGGGCCTCATTTTTTTGCCCAAGCCCATTTTTCGGGCCTATATTTTTGTCCAAACCCTCCCACATTTCGGGCAGGCCTTCGTGCTGGGTCGGGCCGCCCGGCCCATGCACACCTCTAGTTTCAAGCCAATAACCACATTTAATAAGGCTTGATAATTGGAAGAGCAAATCCTGCATGCAACTTTCGATGCCCACAATTGCAAAATAATGTTCCTATTTGGCTCTTAAATCCAGGCATCTCGGACACCCCACGAAACGTTGGTTTCTATGGCTATTGAATTCAAGCCAAAGTTCTGACAGTTGCAGTACACCAATTTGATGCAAGCAACTGTTTACCTTTCATATTAATTGGCTTTAGAAATTCAAGTCAATATCTAACATAAAGGTTCTTACAAAACAACATAACCTTATAGTTTATCATTAAAAGATACATCTCTATGAAATGGTGTTTTATGAAAAAATATATTTATTCGATATTTATGTAAAATATTCTATTAGTTATTTTTATTATTATATTTGAAGTGTTGAGAGATTTGTTATATCTTTGAGACATATTAAAATTTTAAAAATATATATATTTTTACAAGCCTCAAAACTATCCTATTTACTAACATTATATTTATTTTCCTTCTTTTAAAATTTTTTATTTAATTTTTCTAACCTATTATGTTTTGTATGATAATTTAAATTCACACATTTTGTATTATAATTTTTTTTTATAACCAAAAGGACCAAATCTACACCCCCAATTAATTTTACCAGTTAGCTCTAATGGCCAATAATTGACTTAACCCTCCTCTCCAAGTTTTTTATACTCAATTCGATCTGAAATGTCAAATTTAGTCAAAGTTGGTCCTATTTCTATATAACTAGTTTGAGCTTATTTGGGCTTGCCCATTAATTTGTTTTTTTTTTTAAATTTATATATCATTTTTAATATTTACTAATTATAAATATAGATTTCTTTTACTATCATAATATACGTTTTTCTCTATTAATTTTTTTTAATATATTTACATTAAATTACATAGTACATAGACTGAAAAAAATATTATAAATTTAAAAATAAGTCGAGCTACTCGAGATCAAGTGTTACCTATATTTTAAATGTATATTATTTTTTTTTGACAATAGTACTAATCTCCTTGTTGTGAGTGCTCTTTGAAAAGATAAACAGTTGGCCATGAAATATGCTTCATTCTCATAGACGGAGATTGAATCCTCAATTAAACCGATAAGTGATAAAGTAAACAACCACCACACCTCATAATTACCTAATCTCAATATTTAAACTTAATATTTTTATCTAAATCCTTTAAATAGGACCAACAACTTATTCTTTAATAATTCTACTTACAAATCCCAACACAATAACCAATCCAATTAAAAATTTATCAACACATGTCAGTTCATAAAAAGAGATAATAATATATTAATTTAGTGATTAAAATGTTAATTAATAATATATTCTAAAAGAAACCATTTTTTAAAACTATTTTTTAGTAATCCTGCTTTTGAACACGAGACAAGGGAAAGCATTTTAGAAAAAAAGAATCGAAATAAATGTTAAAAATAGCATAAATTCTTTTTCTGACAAGCCTCCAAAATCATCAAGAAAAATATACATGCATGCACCGAGGGACCTGTATTATTAGGCTATTCATTTTCTTTTCTTTTTTTCTTTTATAAGAATTATATAATGTAACCACAAGACCAAATGGCCATGCATTGTCGGCCTATACCTGGAATATAAGAAAATGAGTTTTTTTTTTTTTTTTTTTAATATGGAGCTATTAATGATATCATGTTTACGTGTATAAATTCTATTTGTCTATAAGATTATGAAAAATAAAATATTTAATAAGTTTGAAAATAAAATGAATCTAAAATACTATATCATGAAAAATGATATTCACATTCACTTCATTCAAAAATATATTCGATTAGAAATCAAGGCTAATGCTATTTATTCCATTTTTTTTTATAATACAGGTCGATTGATGTAAATTAATGATTTTGTTGATATAAAAATTTTCGGATCAATTACAAAGTCACAGGTTGTATATTATTATTTCTTCTAATTAATTTAAATTAAGTATGAGATAAATAATTAAATTTTGTATTATTATTAATTTAATTAAAGTAATTAAGTGCTAATATTAAATAATTATTTAGTATTAAATTAATATGAAATAAATAATAAAAAATTTAAAATCTTTGTAAATCACTCAAATGAAGAGGTTTTTTTCATACCATTTATTTTCATTTTTACAATCCATTTTCGAGGTTAATGATTGCTCTGATACTAGGAGTGAGTAAAAAATTGAGTCGAACCAAAATATTTGGATGGTTTATGGAATGTAAGTTCAAAAATTACAGTTACCTGAAACCAAATTGAATATTTTATTATTATTTAATATATAGTTAATTATTTTATATTTAAATAGTGAAAATATTTTAAAAGTTCTAGAAAATTTATTTTTTTAGAAATATTTATGAAAAGGAAATTAAAATTTTGTCAAATAATGTGTAAAAGTTATAAAACAAAGCTCATTTTATCAAAATAATTCTAAAAAATTAAAACAAAGAATTACTATGAAAAAACAGAGAATTGAAACGAATTATGATAGACGATTCAAAAATCTAAAAATTCTGACCAAACTGAACCAATATTACCCCTGCTCGACAATATAATCAATAATAGAGAGGTTATATTTTGCATTAACACTCCTTTATTTAATAACAATAAGATAAATTTTGTTTCGAAAATTTTCGGCTCGAAATAAAATAAACTGTACCAAGAAAAAGAAAACACTGCATTATATGACTTGAAATCATGTGATGTCCAAAATTATGAATCAAGAAAGAAAAAACAGAAAATGTGGTTCATTCACTCATTCATGCCTGCAATGTTGAATTTCAGAATGCACTTAAAACGTCGCCGTTTTCACTTTTATAACCAACAACCCCCTCCCCCCCCCCGGGGGCGGAATCTGCCGACCATGGCTGTGGCATTTCCTTCATCTTACAAGTGGCAGAATTGGTCCCACTCAAAACAAACATAAAATTTAACTTCGAACAAGAATTTGATGTGATACCACGTGGCCGAATGTGAGGAGATTCCCCGTCGAAAAACGTGTGGTGTCGGCCTTTCAACACAACAAAACCTACGGAGCTACCACGGTCGTGACCGAAAAAAATATATAACGGTGTGGGTTTGCACGAGACACGTGTTCGACACGTTAGGATTCTTTTTGGGTTTTTACGGGGGGATCCGTGGATGTTTCTTGTTGGGTGGGCGGCTAGCAAATTTTACTCTCCTTTTTCAAGAATAATAATGATAATAATAATAATAAATTTACACTGTTTATTACGGTTGGGAAAAAGTACTAATAAACTATGGATTGGGATCTATAGACAATAGAAAATGCAAGTCAAATTAAATAATTTGACTTTTTCTTTTATGAGTTTTATACATTATTGTGATGAGGCCAATTATAATGTAATAATAACTACTACATAATTATTTAAATAGATCTATCAATATTAATAAGTGATCAAAGAGGGACTTGAATCTTTAGTTATAATCGTCATTTGGGAGTCTGTTCAGCATTTAATATTGAACTTTGGGATATCTTAAATGGGATAATTCTTTTACAGAGACAAGGGTGTAATATGGTTCTAATCCAATTTGATAATCTAGAGGTGGTTACAATAATTCAGGAAGGGGTTTCAACTGCTTTTAGACTGTTTAGTTAAGATGATATCTGGCAAGGAGGTCGATGTGCAAGTGTTTGCTGAAGCTCCTACGCAACATTTAACAGTTTTACAATATGATAGAGATAGTGATTTTTGTGATCTTAATAATTTGAATTATTTTTTCTTTGTTTTTATAAAATAAAAACAAAAAAAGGGACTGATTTAGAGATTTTTTATATTTTTATATTAAAAAAAAAGTTAACAATTTTCTTTTAACCCGTCGAATTTTAAATTTTTTTTAAATAAAATTATTACTATAATTCAAAATATTATAATTTTTTAAAAAATATATATTCCATTAACATATAATAATTGGAATCAAATCATTAAAAGCACATTATTATACACAAACCTAATTCAAATTCAACTTAAACGAAGGAATAAAGCTGTTCTTGGACCACCCTAAAAATTAAAGAGAACGCATACTAACATGAATTTCAAGTCAAAACTCAAATATTAAGTTAAAGGTATAGATTAAATGAGATATATACATACAATGTACGTTAATCTAACACATTAATGTGAATTATGGTGCTAAAATATCTTTTAAGTCGATAAATATTTTTGTTGTGAATCTTATTATACATAATTATGATGTGTTCACAACTTATTTCGGAATAAATCTATGATCATAGGCTTCATTTGAATATATTCTAAATTTTATTAAAATTATATTTTATTCTTGCAAGATTCATTGTTGTGTTTTCAATAGGATATTTATTATATTTGTTAATTTTCAGGTGGCATTGATGCGAGTTCTAGAACTGAATATTCTAAATATAATTCAAACATTAGTTTAATTTTTATTTTATTTTATTTTTAATCAATAGTGGTGCATGCCCTCCAAATGTTGGTATCAAGACTTTTAAGACATTACTTTATGGGAGGATTCATTCATTGAATTTGTTTATACTACTATATCTTAATTTTCAGGAAACCAAACCATTCAAAAGGTAATAATAATAATTTGTCCTCACCCATACCAATTTATTTAAATAAAAAATAAAAATAAATCTAATATCAGATTCAATTCAAACTCTTATGAAATACTAATATTAGTATTTTTAAATATTTTTTTTAAAAAGAGACCATATGATTCAGGAGGATAACAAACATCCATTGTAGGCGGTGAAAGATAAGTTCCAATCAACACAACAAAGGCTTCAGCCTCAACATCAATAGAACATTATGACATGTTGACAATTGGCTCTATCACAACTCAAGCACAACATATTTGGAGTGATTGCAAGCACTTGATACAATAAGAAAATCAGCCACGGATGATCCAAAGCGGCAAACATAAATTGGAAAAAGAACCGAGCATCCACTAAATTAGAGACGATGAAAAAACTAGTCCTAAAACCACTCGCAAAGGCAAGACTACATGCATAAGCAAGACTAAAAAGCAGTAGACAAAAACTTTTAAAAGTGACACTTTTAAACAATAGAAAAACAAACATATAAACTTAAGACAACACGAGTCTAAATCGACTCATGAAATTATTTATTATTCTGAAATATTCTCAAAACAGAAATAGATTAAAAAGTCAACGAAGAGCCACCCACTTTCTAAAAGAAACTGTTAGTGGTCAATGGTGTTTCAGCAATGATAGGCATCGTTATTTGTTCATCACAATTTGTGAAGATAATAATAATACCCACAAAATAGATCTGCAAATTGAAAAGAAAAAAGCACAAAGAGTGAATGGAAAGAAAAAAGAAAGAGAGGATTGATTGGCAGGAGAAAAAGGCGGGTGATAACTAACCCGAAGATTAGCACCGCGGCTCGAAAAAAAAGAAGAAGAAACAAACTATTTGGAAAATATATATATTTTTTAAAATATTTTTATATTAATACTTTTGGGATGACGAAACTTCCAATTACTTTCGTATTAACCAGGTTGATTAGCACATGCTTACAATAAATACGTAATCAAATTAATTTAAAGCTAAATATTCTACGAAGACTCGTAAAAATGGAATTTGATTCTTTTTCCACTTATAATAATGCATTTATTTGTCATATTAGCAAATCGAAATGTGACGGTATTTATTGTCTTAAGTATGATTAAGTATGACTTCAGTTCGAGTTACGCTAATCTTATTTGTTGTTCGGACTTTTTCCTATTATTATAATTTACCAAAAAACAAGGCTACTTAATTAAGAAAAAATAATAATTAATGATAAAGAAAAGCGCAAGTTTAGGCAAGGAACACGGGATTACACTTTTTTGAGAATATTAAGAAATGATTTCTTTAGGGCTTTTATTTCACTTTTTTGTTCAGAATTAAAAATAAATAAATGAAGTTGGGAAGCATTTTGCATCTTCTAAGGTATCTAAAAAATTAATTAAAGTGTATATTATTCGACCGAAAGTTGTCTAAAAAATTTCCAATTATATAATACAAAAAACCCAGCCTTTTGCATGTGAAATTTCCTAAACCCGACGAATACCATGTAATATAAGAATCTTTTGTATTCAACATAATATAGATTCAAATAATCTTCTAGAATATCAAATAATTATAATCAAAATTAACCGATATAAAGTATAATCGGATTAATACTTAAAAAATTATCCGAACTTTAAGCTTGGTCGAACTTGAACAATAATAAAATCTGGATCGAAAACTTCACACATGGTATTTTTCCATGAAATCTTAAAGTACCCAACTTAGTTCAAATCTTACTTACAATAAAATTGTGATTGAGTTAATGTCACGAATCAATTAAATGTCAATTCAATTAGAAAATTACCAAAATATCCTTTTATATACAAATTAAGTAATATTAATTTAATAAAAACTAAATAATAGTAAGATTTTAACCTGTGACACAATAAATTTCAATCATTTAACATTGCCGTTTCAACCAAAGATTTATTTAATTTTTATATAAAATTTTATTAAATATATTTACTACAATTTTTTCATAATCCAATCTATATAAAAATATATAATTCAATTTGTTAAGAAATGTTATATCCTACACCTTTAATTTAAAAACTCTAATACATGTGGATAGTATCAAGTTGGTAAAGTATTGTTTATATTAATTATTATGACACGTAAACTTGGCATGCAAGTAATCTTTAGTTGACTAATGCTTGTGGGTTTTTTCTACTACAAAAGATACGAGGAAGTCAGAATAAACTATAAAACAAATTCATATGAACCCGACATGTCCAACCACTGTTTTCTAGGAATGGTCCATTGACCCTATGCAATTATTTTTCCTTTTTTTTAAAAAAAAAATTTATTATTTCTTTAACATTATTATATAAGTTTTTTACATTAACATCAATTCAAAATTTAAGGTTAAATTAATCTAGATGTAACGCTGTTAATGTTCTTTTCATATCCTTACTAATTTTGTCTTAAGATACGATACTTTTTTTTACTATTCTTTTCTTGAGAGATTGTGTGTACATTAGACAAGGTAAGTAGGGTTTATGTTTAAATATTATCGAGTGGTTGGTAAATAGAGTTTTGGATTTTTTTAGTTGATTTGAGCATAAATAGAAGATTAAATAGTCAAATCCTCTAATTGTAGTGTTTGGTGAATGAAGGCTTGCAAGAACTTCTTGAGCTAAAACCTCCAAAGCAAAAACGCTGGAATTGACAACTTTTTTTAACAATTAATTGAGAATAAGATATGTGAAATGACATATTTGACCATGTTTACTAAAAAATTACTCTCTTTGTCATATGCTCTTAAACCAAATAAGGGTGCAAAGATATCAGTAGTTTTCATTCTCCTATTTCCACTTTCACTTCCAAAGTCTAAAGTAAATCTCAAAAAAAAAAAAAAACTCCACTGTGAATATATAAAAATCAACATTGCCGTGAGAAATTTTCAATCGAGCCCATTCATCCTTGAATATTTATGTACTTTTAATTTATTTTCAATTTACTTGTGTAAAATGATCTCTTATGCAACTTTATATTAATTGAAATGTGCTACTTGACAAATTTATTCTGAGTGTGACATAATTATCACTAATTTACATACTAAGAACATGACGTAATTATCACTAAGAATATATTTTACAATTACATTGATACACTATTAATATTTATCAATTTCCACAAGGTTAACATTTGCAAATAAGGAATTTATTTATTTAAAATTTCAAAAATATTCACTAATTAATCTCCCTAATGGATGTTTTAATTCCTTGATAATAGTGTTTTATTTCAATAATTTCACCCAATAAATACTAGAGTATTATAAATAAATAAATACTTAACAATAAAACGTGTCATGCCCTTATTTGTCATTTTACACATATCAACTTTTAGCTATCAATTAAAATTTATCAAACACTTTTAAATAAATAGTTAATAGAATTAGTTGGTCAAACCAGGCACTGCAATCAATTATTATTAGCTATCAGCCAATTACCAAATAGGGCTTATGTTAATTATCAAATGTATTTAATGTATTAATATATATTAGATTATAATACATTTACGATTGAAATGATAGCATTATTTATAATGTTTTAAATTCAAATATTATTATAAAATATAAAATAATAAAAGATTCTCATAATAATATTTATTATTTTATAATAAAAAATTGGAAATTCTAACACCAATTCAACCAACAAGAGTAAATATAGATTAGATATATTATCTATTAATAAAATAATATTACTTTTTAAATATTTTTTAAAGTAAATATAAATAAGATAATCATCCAGAATTGATTGCATTTAAAATAACAAATGATAATGATAGCTTAATAAAAAAACAAACTCTTAATACTGCCAGGTGGCTATTATATGATGGATAGGGTCCAGTACATTTTAAGGCTATAAGTACTGCAAATTATGGAAAACCGTGTTTAAGTTAATTATACTTTTTTCCCTCTATTTTCGTTGTATCCGCATTTGAATCCTAATAAAACTCGAGATTAAGGGTTAGTTGAATCCTAATTAAACTCGAGATTAAGAGTTAGTTTAGATGAGTGGTGGAGTGCGGTGCGTTTAGTTTATTTTTCATCTCACGTTACAATGTCGTTATAGTATTTAATCTCGTCATCATTATTATTTTTACACTTATTACAGACAAATACATATTTCATTTAAACCCATCAATCAAATTGAATTTTTAAAAGATATTATAGATTTTCGATATTTTTTTTTCAATAATTTATCAAATTCAATATGTCAATTGGGATTTTGACTAGACATAGAAAATTGTCTTTGTTGATTCATACAAACTCCATAAAGAAAAAACAATACGAATAACATTTAGCTAAAAATAAATAATATTATGTATGGTTAATAAAAATGTTCAAACATATTCAAAAATAAATGAAAATATGATAGATTGATACTTTCTTTAGTTTTATTCGTCGATTAAAAAAACTCATAATTCAATATTAAAAAAACTATTTGAACAAATTACTTTTTTTTGCTATACGATATTGTTGGGTAGGGATAGGTTTTCACGGTTTGAACTCATACTAAACAGGTGTTTAACAAAAACTTTAACTACTGCTTTATATAAGTCAAGACTAAATAAACTACGTTTTATCAAAAGATTAATTTATCGTAAACATAAATATTATCGATTAATAATAAACAAAATTTATTATCATGTACAATTATACGTGTGGGTTTTAAAATCTCTCCATATGTTGATGTCATACGTAGATTTTAGTCCAAATTAATCGACTTTGTTGAAATTTGTTCTTAGTTCATTTGTACTGTAATAATTTAATTCTACTTGTTCGGACAGCTTTATATCCGACTATGCCATATGCGTATATAAACAAAATACAAAGTAATAGAATTTGATGATAATTTGGTCAACAAATAAGGTTTAGGGACGGGACCAAACATGCCAAAGTACTGGCCTATAAATGAGGGTTAGGTTTATAGTAAATATATCAATTTTTACAAGACACCCCTAATGAATTAACATATAATTGAATAAAAATTCATGTAAATTTAAAGCAAAATTTCCATGATCCTTGGTAGAAAAAAATTGAGGAAATTGACTTTTATCAACTTTGAAAGGGCAGAAATATATTTATCATTCAGTGTACTTTCGCAGCTGGTTTTGCTTAACAGGGTGGGTTTTGTCTTTTAAGTTGTTAGTTTTGCATTTGCATACAAGGGGCATTGAAATAGCAAATGCCCCTCCAATCATGTAATTTATATATATTTGTAATCATACATCATACATCATACATCATAAATATATTATATGTTTATAAAACAATTTGATGTCCCTCAAACAAAATTTTAAAATTTTCTTGATTCTCAATTTAGTTATGACTTGATTATGGCATAATATAAATTTAGGGATGGCAATAAGATGTCTTTCTTGAAATATTCATATTTCGATCTCAATTTAACTTGAAGTTAAATATTAATTTACTTAACTTGAAAAATCAAAGATATATACCTGATTTTTAGCTTGACTCGATATATCACATCTTATAAATTTTCAAATATTTTCATCATAATGAAAGATTATTTGTTAAACTTTTTATTAATTCTTTTCTAGGTATATTAGAGTAAATATTAATATATTCCATGTTTATTTTACTGTTTATGTTTTAGGTTTGATTTTGACTCTCCTTCTCAATAATGTCATCTTCAACATTAAAATTTTTGTTTTTTCATAAAGAATGGAATCTGCCTCACCACTTTACCCAATATTTATTTGTCATTATCATATGTTTTAAACTAATATTATATAAGAGTATTTTAGTAATTATTATAGAACGAGATTAAATGAAATTTTTTTAAACTTGATTTAATCTCAATCTGGCTAATCCCACCTTTGATGCTTAATTTTCAAAAAGAAAATGTTTAACACTATCAAATTGAGTCAGGTTGAAATGGATCCATTTTTTTTCAATCCCTAACACTCTCTCTCCCTACTCCCGAGGAAAAAAATTAAGAATTTTCATGGTAAAGCTCCATAATTTCAATTTTAACATTTCAAGACAAGTTGGTGGCTGGTGGATCCAAAATCCACCCAAATAGGATCCAATTAAAACAAAAATAGTAAAATACAGCTCCCATAATCCAGTGGGTCTAACATGTGACTTGGTTATCCACGTGTCAGAAACCCACATCATGTGTATCATCCTAACCAATGGCTTCCACGTGGCTTGACCACTAGCAGCCAATTAAAAAAAAAAAGCAGCTTAATTACCTTCCTCAAAAAAAAAAAAAAAAAAAAAACAGCTCTCTCTCTCTCATATGGGCCCCAGAATCAACAACTGGGATGGGTCCCACACTTTTGTAAGAGTTTCGTTGTCGTCCGTTTATGTCTGGTTTTTTTTTTTTTTTTGGCTTATAAAAACCAGCTTCAACTCCTCCATGTCTCACTCACATACATTCCCTTCACTCTTCCTCTCTTCCATATATTTTCCCTTCATTTCTTCCTTGTTTTTCACTAATCTTTGGGTTCTTCTTTTTTTTTTTTTTTGTGTTTCAGTTCCTTAATCTTTGGGGTTCAAAGAGAAAAAAAAGGGAAAAAAAACAGAGTACTCTGTAAATTCCTCTGGTTGGAATTTTGAACTCTCTCCTCTTACATTAACATTAACAGCCAAACACTTGTTGGGTTTTGAGATTTTCTTTTAACTACCTTAACTTCCAAAAATGGGTAAGTTCTGGTTTTTTTTTTTTTTTTTTTTTTTTTTTTGTGGTGGGAGTGGGAAAACAAAAAACAAAACCTGTGTGCTTCGGTTTTTAAGGTATCTTACCTTTACTAAAAATGTTTTGAATGTTGGGTTTGTTCTTATTTATTGCAGTGAGTTTCATTGAAGAAAGACCAAAGAACAACGCCGCCGGTCAAAACATGGTCTCTGATCCAAAATCAGCACAGAAACCACCGGCACCACCTGGTTTTATCTCCATTTCCAGAAAGAAATTGCTTCAAAACCTTGAAATCAATGCCGGAGCTAGAGTTAATTCATGGGTCGATTCCATGAGAGCTTCTTCTCCAACTCATATGAAATCAGCACCGTCCATTGCTGATGATCAAGGTTCCTGGAATGTAAGTTCAAATGGGTTTTCCTTTTCTTTTCTTTTTCCTTTCATAAAGATTCTGATTTTCATTTTCCTTTTTGGATTAAATTGTTCAGCTAAACCATCCATCAGCACTAGATATGTTCGAACAGATAATCGATGCATCAAAAGGGAAACAAATCGTAATGTTTCTTGATTACGATGGCACTCTTTCACCAATCGTAGCCGATCCAGATCGGGCTTTCATGTCTAAGAAGGTTAGTTGTTTGTCAATATGACACAGTGACTACTTTCTCTGTGCTGTTTTTAACATTGATTTCCCATTTTTTATTTTTATTTTTACACCAGATGAGAAAGACAGTGAGAAAGCTAGCCAAATGTTTCCCTACAGCTATAGTGAGTGGCAGATGCAGGGACAAGGTGTATAATTTTGTCAAATTAGCTGAGCTATACTATGCTGGAAGCCATGGCATGGACATTAAAGGCCCTGAAAAAGGTTCCAAATCTAACAAAGTGAGTCAAGTCGTACACGTTATTGCATGAACCAATTGCGTTAAACTCGAAACCAACCACATTTTTTTGACCTTGCTTTGTTACTCTTACAGGATACTGAATCTGTTCTTTTCCAACCAGCTAGTGAATTTCTTCCCATGATTGATGAGGTTTATAAACAGTTGGTTGAAACTACAAAATCAACACCAGGTGCTAAAGTGGAGAACAACAAGTTTTGTCTCTCAGTACACTTTCGTTGTGTTGATGAAAAGGTAATAAAAGAAAAACAGCAAATCACAAATCATCAAACTCTGTTACCACCATCTGATTGTTTGCTGTGTTTTAAAATACAGAAATGGAGTGAATTGGCACAACAAGTGAAGTCTGTTTTAAAAGACTACCCCAAGCTTCGGCTAACTCAAGGCCGAAAGGTGAGCCATTTGGAGTTAACCGAGTAGAAGTTCATACACGTCTATCAATGAATTACGAAACTGATATCTTTTATTTGTTTTTCGTAACATGCAGGTTTTGGAAATCCGTCCTACAATCAAATGGGACAAAGGGAAAGCCCTTGAATTTTTGTTAGAATCTCTTGGTAAGTTCTCCATTCTTTCTATACTTTAAAAAGTTGTCCAAATTATTCTTTTTTATTACACGTTCTTTGATCCTTAAAATCGTGTGCACTTCGTGTCTGCGTGTTCATATTACTTAATCATATTATAAAATCCATAAAGTTCTTAAAGTAAACAGCAGCCATAGCAAGAAGGCATTACTTTATTTGGCTTTAAAAATTTGGTAATGGTAGAAAAATAAAAACACAATAACATGATATTCTCTGATCACTAACAAATATTTTAATCACTACTTATTGTTATGAACATGTTTTTGTGTTTTAGGATTTGCTAACTGTACCGATGTCTTTCCCGTTTATATCGGAGATGATCGGACGGATGAAGATGCATTCAAGGTATAAAATGAATAAACCTTTTTTTTTCCTGTGAAACCCAGTGGATATTTTAGGTTAATACTTCTGATTTCCATTTTTAGATATTGAGGGACAGAGGCCAAGGTTTTGGTATTCTTGTATCCAAGTTCCCCAAGGACACTAATGCATCCTATTCATTACAAGAACCAGATGAGGTTAGTTCTGAATTATTGTAATAACATGAGTTTTAGTTCAGTTGGTTTTTGATCAACTCAATTTTCTTTTGGATATTTTTTATAGGTCATGGACTTTTTACGACGTCTGGTTGAATGGAAAGAATTATCTCTGAGAACTCAGTCGAGAATGTAGAAGAAAATAAGATAGTGGAAGTATATATTTGTGCACCCTAGCAAAGAAATTGTAGAGGGGGGTGTGGGATCAAAGTAGTAAAATTATTGTTTTAAGATGAGAGAAATGATTATAAAAGCTTTGTACATCTTTGTAACTAGTTGGGATACAAAGGGTAAAGTCTTGTAGCTTCATAACTTGTCTATTAATGCATACAAAAGCAGTGGTTTCGGATTAATGCTACATATGTGTATTTGTTTAATACGCATTTTTAGATTTGAATATCTAATAAAAATCAAGAATTTAACTAAAAAAAGAGAGTTGATCACATAAATATAAATAAATATATTTTAAATAGTCAACTGTTTATCGGTAAAAGACTCGAGTTGGTTTGAAGTTTTACAATTCAATTCTGTCCTTATATCTACCAATTTAGTTTATGTTAATGTTCTTCTAAGGGAAAAAAACTCAAAAGAGAGAGCTTATGTGTGGGATTCTTCATTTTAATTTGTCGACGGTGTATTAACTTAGTTCGCCCCATTGCTATTGTAATAATTTGGACCTCGTGGGTTTATGCACAATTAAGTGTGTTATATCCTCCAATTTCCCAGTTTTGGGTTTACGAGTAGTTTTCGAATAATATACAAAAATGGTTAAATTTGGATTTTGGTCCCTCTACTTTACCCCAGTTTGAGATTTTGTTGCTATAATTTTATTTTCTATTTTTATAATATCATTTGTTAATCCAAGTCAACAAAATGAGTTAGGAGTATTTTTTTTAAGAAAAAGAAACCACGTCAGAATCTTAACTAAAATAGTTAACTATTTGGATTAACTATTAAATTATAAAAGTAGATGCATCAAATTATATTAAATTAAAGCATAGGGACCAGATTACAAATTTGAGCATAATAGGAGGACAAAAACTAATATATCAAAATTTGAAATCTAAATTAATGTAATATCATCTCTAAAAAATGGAATTAATGTTAAAGTCACAAAATTATGATATATAATCAATGATGGTAAAGATAAATGCCAAGTAAAGTAGTAATTGAGTGAGGAAAAATCAATGCCTTGAAATAGCAAAAATTCCATTTTGGCTTCTTTAGGGAATGGAGAAAAAGCTTATCATCTTTTGAGGGATCAAAGAACATAGTGTATGTATAATTTAGTTGCCTTTTTATATTCCTCCATTATTGATCTTATACAATATTTTTATTTTTGCAAAATTGAAAAACCCTCATATAATTGCCCATTTCTTTGAGTCTTCATATCTGTTTCTACTATTATTTCATTCAACAAAATAGAAAGCTTACGAATCCATAACTCTACGTACAACTTAACTATTTTATCTCTTTATTTTTTATAAAGGTTAGCTCTTTATTTTTTTTCAAAAAAAAAAATTAAGATTCTTTATTTTGTAATTTTTTATTAATTTTATGATTTTTTTTATAATTTTTCATGATTTTAAATATAAAATAATATATTTCGTCACGTGGCATAATCTTGGTGTTGCATGTGGTGGAAACAACCCCTAAAACGGCTTAGCTTAGGAGCTCAATTGAGTGCAAAAATGGTATAGGATTTAATTGATTGTTTTTGGAAAAGTTCAAGGGTTTTAAAGACCCTTTAGCCTTTTTTTTTATAATGTTATTAGTTAGCCTAAATACTCAATGTTGTTAACTATTTTGATTATAACGCTAATATGAAGGGGTGAAGCTAGAGATTTAATATTGAGGAAAAAATTAAATTGTAAACTTTTTTAAGGGGTGAAAACATAAATTTTACCATTTTATTAGCTATAACTTTACAAATTTCGGTGTCCTAAAAGGTAACGATACCAAACTAGGGGGGCAAGGCATGTGTCATGCCAAACGCTCTAAAAAAAGTAAGAATGGTGCAATAATCCCACATTAGAAAGGAAAGGGAGAGTCCTGAAATATATAAGTGGTGCGTTGGACGTTTTAACAGATATGCCTTTTGAAAAGAGGCTAATGGCCTTGTGACACTTACTTGTCCTTAGTATTTCCCTTGCTAAAGCGGATTAGAAAAAAAAAATTTCTTGGTTCATCCCAACAGGTTTTTTTAAGGATACAATCACATTTTGTCCTTAAACTTGTCTAATTAATTCTCGAAACTTGGCAGCTCTTCTTAATTTAGTCATTGATGAAATGAAATTTGTTTTATTTAGGCTCCTTTATAATTTACAAAATTTTAAATTAGTAATAGTAATATTGCACTTTGTCTCTCAAAATGATAAAAGTTTAATTTAACCCTTTAAAAATGATAAAGACATGGCCATTAAAATGATAAAATTGCACTTTTTATTGTCGTAAAAATATACCACTTAGTTTCGACTCCCCAAAAAAATATTTTGGCTTCGCCCTTGGCCATGTCATCTCTTTTCCAAGATTAATATGGACCAAAAACAAGTTTAGGAACCTAAGTGAGAAAAGTTGCCAAGTTCAGGGACTAAACGTTACTTTATCCTTTTTTTTATTAGAATAAGTACTTTTAAAAATAATTCATATCATCATTTTAATTAAGATAAACTTTTTGAGGTAAAAGTATCATAGAGGCCTTTGTACTAGGAGTCAAATTGCATTTTGCCCCCTCTACTAAAAATGTGGACAAATTAGTCCATGTACGTTAGATCAAAGAGTAAACCGGTCATTTGTTAAAAATTCATCCAAATCTACTATTAAAAATCGGTTCATGTATGTTAGCATGAGGTACATGTGCACGCCACATGTAATTGTCTAGTTATTTCATCAGACACACCAATTTTTAACAGTCGAAATGGATGAATTTTTTTAATAGAAATGAGTAGTTTGCTCTTTGATATAACATATAGGGACTGATTCGTCTATTTTTTTACTGAAGGAGGTAAAATGAAATTTGAGTTTGAGCATAATATAAGGATCAAAATCGAAAATTAACTTTTTATGCTTTTTTTTTTCTTTTTGAAGATTTTATGACCGAATTTTAGTAAATTCACTTATCCACAGACCGAATCCACTTTATAAAATCAGATATAAATGGATATGTAAATTTGTTTCCCATAAGTTTTTCAAGAATTTTGACATTCTCTTTTTTAACCCAAAATTATCATTAATTTTAACTGAATAAAATCTCCATACTCTAATTCCAACATGTAGGTAAAGATGCTTCAATGCCCTCCCATTATATGATGCTAGCAAATAATTAAAAAATTAAAAAAATGATATATTTAATCTTTAATATTTATAGATTTTACGAATTTGATCTTTTTTTAGTTAAATTTGATCTTTAATTTTTTAAAAAGAGTAGATTTGACAATCAACCTTTTAAAAAAAGTTAAATTAATTTTTTTAATAGAAATATTAACTACAATATTAAAATTTTAAACATGACCGCCTGTATGACAATTCATATGTATTTCTTTTCTTCTTCTTTTTTTTGAATTTTTATCTACATTTTTATTTTTTTTGTTTTTGTTTTTTTAATATTTTTATCATTTTTAAATTATTTGTTGATGTAATATAGAAGATAAATTAGTGTCATGTCAACTTGAAGTACGATCATAATGGTTATTACGGCAATATTGTTAAAAAATAATATTTTAGTCAATATTTCCGTTAAAGGAAAATGATTTGACTCTTTTAAAAGTTTAGTGATTAAATTTAACTAAAAAAGGAATACAGATTAAGCTGCCAAAAATACAAACATTAAGATTAAATTTATGATAATGTATTTTTAAAAATAAAGTAAAATTAATAAAAGAAAATTGGTTTGTACCTTAGAAATGGAACAGTAATATTGGAGATAAGATGATGGATCAAGGCATTTATGATTGGATGAAGGAAGATTTGGCCCCATTTTTGGGTCAGATAACTGTTTTTATTTCTATTTTTTATTTTTTATTTTTTACTTAAAATTGTATATCTGCTGAGTCAAAAGGATAACTGGATAAGTTATCAGATAAATATTGAAAAAGAATAGAAAAAAATGAAAGCTTTCCTCCTTTAACAACATGTGCATGCTTCACACCTTACCAAAAGCACAATTTTCTTTGTTCTTTTTAATTTACATTTTAAATCAAATAATAATAATTAGTTCTAAGTGATACTATATTTGTAAGTACTTGACCTACTTCCCGATTCAAATTTCATATACATAAATAGTTTACATAATTAATGTTACATATTTTACTAATATTATTCTCATAAGCTTTACAAGTTGTATCTCTTTCAATTTAAACATTTCCCTTCACTATACCACCAAAAGGAATTAATTGAAAGGACAGTTGCCCCCAATGTTCTACAATGTGTTATAGAGCCTCTTGCCTTGGTTTTCAAAGATGAAGGGTAGAATAAATCCTTTATATGATGCTGGGTTTAGGATTTTGAAAAGGAAACAAACCCCACACACTAAAGTTGGGGGGAGGGGGGAATCTTTGGTTGAAAGAGGAGTTGGAATCCACTTAAGAGGCCTTTGTTTTCATATGAAAATAATAATAATAGAACACACATACATGCATGCACGCACTTCACTGCACACATATTGATATTTTGGCACGGCTAGCTAGCTGTGGGACATTAACATGGGTTCCAAAAGGTTTCTTTGGCAACTTCGGCTCTTTCGTACGTGGAAAGGTGGAGTCCATTCACATTAGTGCTGCCTTAACTGAATTCAAACCAAGTCTTGGTAAACCCTCAATTATTGGCAGTTGCAGGAAAAGGAGGATACCTTTCCTATGTTATATGAAAATTTGGATTAACATTTCGCATATGAATTTAGTTTTAATGTTTAATTTGGTATTTAAATTTAATTTCAATGTTCAATTTGATGTTAAGATCAATGTCATCATGCGACCCAATGAAAGTATGATACGTTGCTTTAGTAAAATTAAAAACATAGGTGCTTAATTGAGATTAAAAAAAAAACTCAAGTATCAAATTGAACATTAAAGTAAAACTTAGGTATTTAGCTGGGACAAAATAAATCTAGTATTAAATTAAAAAAACTTAAATACCAAAGTGAACATTAAAGCTAAAATTACATACCAAATTAAATATTAAAACGAAATTTAAATATCAAATAATGTATTAGCCCTAAAAATTATTTAACCCATATCTGATTTTTATTATGTGTAAATCATGCTATTTTATTATGATTTATTGTTCAAAATATGTAGACCCTATATATTCACTGTGATTGAAATCTTGTTTGGTAAGCCCTCAATTATTGGCAGTTGCAAGAAAAGGAGGACCCCTTTTCTATGTTATGAAAAATTGGGTTAATATATAATTTGGTATCTGACCTTAGTTTTAATGTCCAATTTGGTACTTGATTTTTTTTTGTCCCAATTCGGTACTTGAATTTGGCTTCAATGTTCAATTTGATAGAATATCATCATGTGGCCCAATGAAAGTACGACATGTGTGCTTTAGTAAAAAAATATAGGTATGTAATTAGGACAAAAAAACTAAAGTATCAAATTGAAAAAAGAAATTCAGGTACCAAAGTGAACATTGAAGCCAAATTCAGGTATCAATATGGAAAAATATAAGCTTTCTTTTTATCGATAATAAAAATATAAGGTTGAAACATTAATAGGTGAACTACATATAAGGTCATTGAATTATTAGTAAGTTTACGTTTTGGTCACTCAACTTTAACAAAGTTACAAAATGGTCACTGAACTATTCTAAAGTTTTTATTTAAGTCATTACACTATTTGAAAGTTTTTATTTAAGTAATTGGTTTGTTAAGCTTTTTTTTTTAAAGTCCAGCTAGCAAGCTCCAAGCACGATTCGAAGTTTGTTATGGTGGATTAGTACCCATCAACAAGTAGAACATACCTTAGATCCAAGTTGATCTAATGGATAGTGTTAAATATTAGAAAAGAAATTTTCTTGGATGTTGCTTCGTATATTTGTGATGTTCAAAATTGTTTCATGAAAAAAAAAAAAAACTAAACTAAACTGTAGCAAAGAAAGGGAAAGAGCGCTTTCAATTGATGTAAGCGGTGATTTTAACAATAAATGAAAACTATTGAATAGTTCAGTAAGTTGAGTGACCAAAACATAAATTTACTAATAGTTTAACTATATAAAATGTAGTTTTACTCAAATTTAATTTGGGTAAAAACAAAAAGCTAGTCCAACCCATTTTAATTACATAATACGTGTATATATATATAAAAAGTATATAATAATATTTGAAAGCACTAAAAATATATAATATCAATTTTAAAAATTAATAAATATTAAAAATAATGCTTTTTTATTTTTTTAAAAATATATAAATTGACCTCAGTATGCTTATGTTATCCATTTACAAACTTAAAAAAATTTGGATAAAATTTAAAAGCCTAATTTTCATCTAAAACCAAACCCATGATGGTCAAGCCCAAATTGTGATGGGCTCTTAAATGAAATTAGTGCTACATTTTCTCCTACAATAATTGTAGTGGATTGTTCGTAATTATTTATTTAATTTTAATGTAAAATATTTTAATATATGCTAAATAAAGAAAATGATTTTAAATTGAACTTAGACAAGCAAATTTACTTCTTTTATTTAGCTTTTCATGAGGTCTTTAATGTGAATCACATTTTCCAAATTAATATATTGTGTAATTTTCTTCAAAAAAAATTAAAAAAAAATTATTGTTAACTTTTTTTTCTTGAGACCATATTTTATTTTTGCTCCATAATTTCGATCCTTGGATTTTGAAAGTCAAACGGGTCTCAAAATAAATTTTTAAATTCGAAGTTGAGTTGAGTCAAACCTTATTTTAAGTTTGAATAAATTCTCTAGTACTATTTTTTTCTTTTAAAAAACGTAAACTCGATAACTTATTTAAAAGATATCGAGTAGTTCTTTTCCATTCAACCCTGGTAAAACTTGATGTTCATATTGTATATCTCATCGTATTGCATGGTAATAAGACTAACAAATAAAAAAAAAAATTGCCAAAGCATGGCATGGTATCAAACACCTCAAAATATCCCAAATATAATCAATACCAATGTACTAATTACAAGGAAAAAAAAGAAAAATAAAAACTATTACATGCTTAAAGATTAAAGAAGAAAAAAGAAGAATCAACGAGGTATGAATTCGAGTCAGATCATATAATTATTCTTTAAAAAATAATATCCGATGAAATTTGAGATTCGAATATCCAAATCTACTCTATTCTCATATCTCGGGTTGCGAACTCCTTTATAAACCAAATATAAAATAATGCATAGCCGGATTTGTTGTCACAACCTTTTTTTTTTCCTTGCCCCAAATAAAAAAAAAGTTTGAAAGTACAAATCCTTTTATGACATTTAAAATATATAGTATATAAAGGGCAAAAAAGAGGGTTTTTTTTTTTTTTTTTTTTTTGCATGGAGCGATTTGGTCTTTGGCTGTACCTAAATGCAAAATATTATAACAAAGTTAGTACATAAACACAAATATGAAATGTGTTCAACCCACTTATGGTATGAAATTTATAAAATTTTTCATTACAGTAACATTAATTAGTTTACCTTTTTGGTATCGATGTTTTTTGTTTTTAGGACAATTTGGTCTTACAATTTTGGGACAGAATTTTGGTTCCTTGCGCCATCGTGCTCACCCTAAACGCACAGTTGACCGTCATGTCTTTTTTCCAAAGCTTTAAGAACCAAACGTTAAACACCAATGGTGATTCGAATTTGAGTTTCAAAGAGATTTGACGTTTTGTTTTCTTGTCGCTGATGCTTTTCTGGACACTAGGGGGAACAGCTTTGGTTTTCAAGGCATGGATTTTGATGGCGAAAATGCTGGAATCGTCCCCGGGTTTTTGTTCGAGACCGGGAAAATCGCCGAAGCCTAGGTTTTTAGTCCAGAAAGTTAGGGTGGCACCGTCTTCATCGGATTTACAATGGATACCCATTTTTTCATTAGGGTTCTTAGCTTTCAACGTGACATCATACGTAGGTGGATTGCCTTGTTTTTGTTGTTTAACGTGGAGTTTAGAAACGGTGAAATTAGGGGCTTTAGGGGTGAAAATGAAGTAAACAGCCGCTATAGCACCGCTGACGAGAACACCAATGACAAGCAACACAATGGCGATGCAAATCAAGTACCTAGAGCATTTCCGTTTGGATTTTTTGCCTTTATTCTTAGCAGCTTCACGGTGACGTTCGACGATACCAGCGTTTTCAGGTGGCGGTACTCGGTAAATTTGGTCCTTAGGGACTTGAACAACGTAGGTAGCTAAAGGATGGCCTGGAGGGGGAGGTAAATTCATGAGGCGATTGTTGTGGGGGGGTGTGGGGGCATGGGGTGTCGACGACAGCAACCGAGGGTCCCCGGCGGAAGACGCGACGACCCGCTCATCCTCCATGGGAGAGATGGGGTGCGAAAGAAATGGGAGGGTGACAAAGGTGAAAAAAAATAAAAGGGAAAAGAGGAGTAATTTTTAGGGCTTGCATGGGAGGTTTGCTTGTTTCTATGAAGTTGAGTGGTTGGTTTTGCTTTGAGATTGAACGGAGGTTTGTATTTGGTAAAGACAACTCATTATTTTTTTTTCTTTCTTTTTTTGGTATTTTTTTCAAATATCAAATTCTATTCAATTTAGTTTTCCATTTACGTCCTAAAAAATAGGGTTCTGTTTTTGGTGTTGTGGTCTTTGGGTTACACATTGCATTTTTTATTCTAAATTTTCTCCCTTTTATCTATACCTCAACTTATATTATATATATTTAGGGATGAGAAGTTATATAAAATAATGTTCATCTTATCAATTGAATAATTCAACTTGGTTTTGAGTTAAGTTAATTTGAGATGGTTTTTTTTTTTTTTTTTTTTTGGTTTGGATAATTTTAAATTTTGATTATTTTAATTAATATTTTTGGGTTTAATTAATTTAGAGGTTTGAATTTTTTGGATTAAGTCATCTTGAGTTCAAATCATTGTAAACTTGGATGATTTGAGATTGAGGCTTAAAGTTTTCATGTTTGAACTATTTTAGGTTTGATCATTTTATGTTCAAGTTAGTCTGAGTTTGGGTCAATTCGAATTTGAGTGAAATAGATTTAGGTTGTTGACTTTTTATAGTTAAATATTGAATTTTATCATATTTGAGTTGGAATTGATCGGATTGGATCTTCAAATTAAATTTATAATTTATATGTCCATAATAATGGGTGTTTTATTTAAGAAGCGATTTTTTTGAAGAAAAATACTTAAATTAACAGGAACCATAAACAACAGTCACACATAATAACACAAACAATAAATAAAACTGTACAAATTAATTCACAAATGACATTATTTGCAAAAAGAGCCCGAGAAAGATAAACTAACAATAATTAAAACACTGAAAAAAAATGCACCACATAGATGAAAAAAGAAGAAGAAAAAAAGCTATAATTACATCATATCCTACCATTATCAAACTAACCTAATGTCAAACACCAATTAACCAATTAACTATTGCCAGAAGTCTCTAAAAAACCTCAACCTATCCCTTAGAATCTCGAAGCGCAATAATACGAATACTATTACAGATCCCAACAATATTCACTAAGAGAGAATTACATATACCCTTGTCATTAGCAACAATGTCTATTGCCCTTAGCATACTCTAAGAAGGGGCACCAACCATTAGTAAATTAGTTACCTATAAATGTTTTCAAAATATTATTAAAATTTTTTTATTGATGATTTATCATTTCATAAAATTAATTAAAATTACGAGATATAAAAAATGATATTTTATTAATTATTTATTAATAAGAAATATATTTTAAAATATTTTAAAAAAGAAAGTTAATAAAATCTGTTATCTTTTTTGCTCCCTAAACCTCCAATTTTGCACAATCCTCCTTTTTGATCTTTTCAAAGACCCCCTTCTTCCCCTAAGGACACTCTATATCACATATTCATGTTTTAATTTTTTTATGTACTTTTAATAGAATAAAAATTACACTTTCTTTTTCTTTTTTGTCTTCATAGCATTTACATGCAAAATAGAAAAAAATTACAAAATATTTAATTTAATATTTTTATAATCACATATAAAAATAACATTTGACAAATTTAAAGTTGAATCCTAATTATTAGGATCTATGTCACTATTCTTAAATTACAATCTAATTTATGCTATATATAATCATAAATTGCATATCTGTAAGAACTTTCAAAAGTTAAAAGCATATTTATACACAAAATAAGAGCTTTCAAAAGTACCAATGGCGACCCCAAAGCAGCTGATATTGCCTTTCTTCTTCCTCCTCTCCTTCTCCTCCATTGCTCTTTCCGTAAGTAACCCTCAACGCCTCCACCATTGCTACTGTTACTCCGTTATCTCCGTCGCATCTACATCTCTAACTTCTCTTTTTTATGCATGTAGGAAGGCGAAGATTGCGTTTACACGATCTATATAAGAACCGGAACCATCATCAAAGGTGGAACCAACTCCATCATCAGCTTGAAACTCTATGATGCCAAAGGTGAATATGTCGAGATTGAAAACCTAGAAGCGTGGGGAGGGTTAATGGGGGAGGGGCACGACTATTACGAACGTGGAAACTTGGATATTTTCGCGGGCAGAGGACGTTGTTTGGCCTCGCCTGTATGTGCCATGAACTTAACATCAGACGGTACGGGTCCTCAGCACGGGTGGTACTGTAATTATGTGGAAGTCACCATGACTGGCATCCATACCCCTTGTAGCCAACAGATGTTCGCAGTGGAGCAATGGTTGGCATTCGATACTTTACCTTTCGACCTCACCGCCATTAGGAACTATTGTTCGGCTGAGCTTCGCACCAATCAACAACATTCTCAGGAGGTGCCTAGCAGATCAAGCACCTGATGAGGGCTGTTGATTAGTGGGGATTATGGTCTCTTAATCATATCATCAGCTACAGTTTCTTCATTTGATGGGAATTTTTTTTTAATTTAGATTAAATTAAGGTTCACATGACATGACTTACATATGTGTGTCTGTGAGTTAAAATTTGTTCTTGTTGGAAACTGGAAACAGAGACGTCATTCTTTTGTTCTTTACATCAGTTTTTCTCTTACTAAACAGAACACTTAGCCTCACACAATAGCAAAACTCAGGAAAAGGAAATTAAACCAAGGACCACCAGCTTGTCAGCCAAATTCTCAACATCTTTAAATCTTCTTATGATTTCGAATTCAATTCCGCCAATTAAGTTCATGAACTACATCCTATTCATATTTGAAAATCGAATTGTCCTATAAGAAAATCGAGCTATACCGGAGAAAATCGTAGGGTAAGGGTTGGTGCCGATAGTTTTTGTGCTACTCAAGCATTAACTTGGTGTTTCTTCAATTCCTTCAATATTTCCTTTGATAGTTGTTCAGCATTGTACTCTACTCCAAAGCATCTTACAACCTTCATTTTGGGGTCTATCAAATACCTGAAGTATTTAAAAGGAAGTTGCATCGGGTTCTTGAGTTAAATATATTTAAAATAAAATGAGGAAAGGGATTTCTAAGTGTTAATGTTTGGTACATACATGCTGTGAGAAGACTCGACAAGGTAATCATCTCCTTCTTCTTCGACCTTCTTGAAATAAACACGATATTCTTGTGCCATTTGCCTTACAGCACTAACAGGTCCTCCCAATCCCACTATTCTTGGATCAAACTCTGCACTTTGAATGAAAAATTGCTCAAAATACATGTAATTTAAGCACAAGTAGGTTATTATCATCACGCATTCAGTTACAAGTTGTACGAACCTTTGAGGTAAGCCCGGAGTTGCGCTGGAGTATCACGCTGAGGATCAATTGTCACGAATACAGGTAAAACCTTCAAATTCTCTTTCGATTCTTGAACCAAATAAAACGCAGAATGTTAAAGACTAATATTATGAGTCTAACAGATATATATAACTAAATCTTTGTCGAAGGGTTATACCTAATGTATCTATAACCTTTGCCATTATCCAAACTTGATCAGGTCCGATATCAGGAGACGATGTATAGCCAAAGTACAGGAGAACCCAGTTTCCAAGAAGGTCCTGTTCATTAACAATCTGATTTTCCGAATTAACCAAAGTGAATGGGCCACCAATAATTGGAGCTGCTGCAGTATCACTACCGGTATAGCTGTCCTTGCCTGCCGAACATAAACAAAGAAGCATGTTAAAGATAGGACTAGTCACGTTTATAGAGAGTCCTTTCTACATCGGCAATTGGACTAAACACCAAAAATTACATACAAATTCTGGATGGGTCTTTAAACCACAAATTGATGCAAGCAAAAGAGTATTTTTGAATTATGTAAAGACAAATCACTTCAAGTAAATGAAGATATACATGCATGTATTTTGCAACACACCCTAATAAGAATCAAACAATAGACTATCTATGAACAAACTTAGTAACGCACACTGTGTCAGTTGTTGATTTATCGACTCCAAAGGTTTTTGCAACCTTTGACCTCAAGTTCATTCTTATAGACAGATTTAAGGTATCCCACAACTGGACAGTTATTCCGTACTATTCATCATGTATGGCCACAAACAATATAAATACATAGAGACGACTTCTAATGCCCAATTTCTCATAGTAGTGATATGTCACGGACTCGTCCATGAGACAGATAAAATGGAAGAGCTACACTCAAGAATTTCCTTACCACGAAATTCCAAAGTCATGGGACAAACATAGTAATGCAAAAGAAACTTCCGAAAGCGTCAAATGGACCTACGATGACAGCATTTTGGTACAATTAGCCTCTCTTTTAGTCAACCTCCCTTACCTACTAACCATTTAAGAAAGTATCGTAAACAAAAAAATGCCATAAGGCTGTTTGAAGACCGCCTATAGGGGCCTTTCTTAGAAAACTAGCAACATGAAGCTACACAAACGGAAAAAAAACTTGTTACATTTTAGCACGAGCATAAACAAAGAAGCACGATAACAAAAATAAGTAAGTTGAATCAAAACTGGTTGGCAGAAGCTTCCCAACAATTTCGAGCACATGTATTTAAGCACAATTGCAGAGGAAGTCATCTGAACCATACATATGAAACTCATGATCAACCAACCATTAGCTCAAGCAAATCATTGCCTGTCTCATCAAATCTCATAGTTTTGCTTTGGAAAAATACCAACCATAAACAAATAATGAAACTTCATTACATGAAAGAACAGAACATGTGGAGTTTGTACATATCCGAACAACCTAGTTCCCATCTCCTGGTCAATAACAACAATAGAAGATAAACAAGTACCTATTTTAACTGCTCTTCGCTCATCATTATAATGCAGAAAAGCTAGCAATCCACCAAATCCTAGTAAAATAGGTGGCTGCAAACAATAAGCATCCACATAACCGTTAGCTACATGTTCCTACTTTCTATTATCCAACAAAAAAGTTGATATACAAACAAGCAATCGTGAATAGGCTAATGCAGCATACAATAAAATAAGCACCCGTCGAGCGAGAAGCCTGTGTTTCAACATTCACAATAGGATGACCAGTTGGCTTTTTGTAATAATTGTTCTTTGCTGATTTGGTATAGCCACAAGATTGAATTCTCTTAGATGAACCAAACCTACATATCCATATAAACATTAGAACCTATAGCTTCAACAATTATACTAAGCATTGTTTCATACTGCCTAAAAGACTAAACCTATAAACAGAATGCTTCACATATAACGAAAAAAGTTCAAATGATAATTACAGCAAAAACCCAAATCACCATTCATGGTCAAAATACATGAAATATATACAAAAATATTCATTGAAGAACAATTCTAGCATTAAAACCATTAAAAAGGAACTCACAAACTCGGGACTAATACCAATTTAAACTAACATTCGACTAAAAAACAATATCGCATATCATGGATTGAACGAGATTCCAGAATGTCACTTAAAAAGAAAACTCAAGAGCATAAAGATCATAACTTTCTCCTTTTTTTTTTTTTTTTTTTTTTTTTTTTTTTTGCATATACAATGTCGAAAATGAAAACCCATTTGTATTCTAACATTAAAAAGGAAGAGAGAAAAAGAAAAGAAATTAGAGTGCGACCTTGGAAGAAGATTGGAAGCATGGGCGAAGCGGTGCTTGGCGGAAAAGAAAATGAAGCGGTAAATGGGCATGTTAGTAAATTTTAGGCAAGCATTTAAGAGAAATTACTATTCGGAGCAAAAACCCATTTGTGATTCCTTTGTATTTATGCTTGTGCAGGCAAAATATGAAGAAGCACAATAGAAGGAAGGCAGGGCAGCAGCTTCTTCTCTAGTTGAAACATGCCCAGAGACCAAGCTTATATTTTAATAAAATAAAAACATTTACTATTTACTCAGCTCTTTTAAATTAGAATTCTTTATCATTACACTTAAATTAAAATCCTAGTAAAATAATTAAACAATTAATTAAATTTTTAATCGAAAATTAAAATTAATTGAATCATTAATTAAGACCTAGCGATGAATAGAGAAAATTGGTTGAGCATTCGATTTAATCCATTTTTTTATTTCGATTCAATCAGTTCGCGAGTTAATTGATTCAATTCCTTATTTTAGACTGGTATCCAAATTGATTATTGATCTAACCAATCGATTTAATTCGATTCTAAAAACAATGTTTATTATGGACTAATACCCCTACCCATTCTCGATATGATTGACCAATCCGATCCAGTTCTAAAAACAATAACATTAAGTGATGAAATATAGTAGTACTCAAGTTCAATTCAAAGCTTTAACCATTTCACTATTTAATTTCAAGCCAATGATATGGTATGTGTAGCTAAAAAGCAATTAGTGATCGAATTGGTTAGGCCATCAGTTAATTAGTTCAATCGGTCCGTCTAGTTCAATTAAATAAATCATTAAATTTTCATAAAATAAAAATATTAAAAATTCAATTCAATGTATTCATACCAGTTTCCGGATCAATTAGTTCAATACCCTTTCTTCAAAGTAGTACCAATCCAATTCCCAATTCGACCAGTCGGTTTAATCTTGGTTGAAACAACCTTGCTAAAAAGGCCTTCAAAAGAAACATATATTTTAAATTGTCATTGTTTTAATTAATATATTTTAAATTCATCCTAAATTTTAAAATATTCTAATTGCCAAAATCATGTCACTAGCTTATTGACAAACTTGTGGGGTTTCAAGTTAATTGGCATGAGGTCTAGGGTTTGATCTCTGTGTTTGTAAACACTTTCACCCTACACTTTTGTATTGTAATTGTTCACTTGTATAAAATCTTTTTTTTAGAGTATCAAATATTTATTAATCAAGTTTTTTTCATCATTTTAGATGTCATCTTGAGCGTTATATACTAGCACGAATATGACATTGTTGGGAAATGTGTCCATATTGTAGTAAACATATAATTGTTTTCTATTTATTTGAACAAAGAATAAATAAATAAAGTTAATTTCACATTTCACTATTATGTCTTTTGCATTTATGTCTTTTATAATTTGCATGCATAGCGAAATTGTGACAAACAAATATTAGCTCATTGATTATCTAAGTTCAAATTGAAGATAAGTGGCATTATAAGAACGTTTATATTGCAAGAAAGACAACTTACTTTAGTAGATAATCTAAATAGTTTGTAATCCCGTAAAAGAATCGAAGTAAGCAATTGATTTAAATAGTGAGAAGGATTATTATGTCGTCTACAATTCTAATTGGGGAGATGGCTAGTCTTGGTTGTCAGAGCAGTTGACTTTACGAGTAAAGACATAGATGTATTCATTGGTAGAATGATATATTAGACTGGACCCAAGATGAATTAATTTTGAATCTGTTTGTCAATTAATTCACTTGTGACATTCATGGTGTGATTTACCTAAATCCTGAGTTAGTCACTAACCATGCGTATGCAACTCATGTGCTTTGATATAAATAGAGGCTTATACTCTAAAGATGATCGAGCTCATAGTAAGTATGTTGGGTACATGACTTGTGTATGGTATGGCTTTACTAGTAATAATGGAATTCATAGCTCAATTAAAGAGTTAATAATAACCTCTCATTGGCATCGTGTGGATTGATAAATATGGAACGTGACCACAGGTTGCTTGTTCTCGAACGAGCAATTTATCGCATTCATTTGTTGATAGTGATCATATTAATCATTAAAAAGAAACAATGGTGACAATGAGATAAAATAGGACTGAATTGAGTGAACAGATTTAACTCAAAGGAATCAATGAGATCATATGAGAGTAACACACACATGACGAGGTCATTGGACAAAACATTTGGATGAATTGTTTTCATAAAAAGTATACAATAAGGAGTTTTCAATGATGATACTTCTTGTGGATTGACTCCATGATTAAGTAGTTGCGAATTATCGGAACGATGCTTCTGGACATAATTGCAATTACTAAAGCCTAATTGTATATGTCTTATTGGTCCCTTCGCTAGCTCAACAGAAGCTCAATCGGACTGCATTTGAATCAGAAGAAAATTCTAAGGTTTTGAAAATAATTTAATTGAGTCGATTTTTTCAATGGGAATTAAATTAGGTGGTCATGAGAATTGTTCAACTAGAGAATTTGATTAAAGAATTTTCTTGAAAAATTAATTTGGAAAATCTAAGTAATTTTTGAGAAAATTAATTTTGATCAAGTAAAATCAAATTAATAAAAATTAATATGATATTTTTGGAAATAAATTTTCAAGTCTAACAAGTGGCCCAGTGGGTAATTGAACTTGAAAATTGGACCTAAAATAGTAAATTGGGCCTAGGAACCCAAAACGAAGACCAAGACCAAAAAATTGGTCGGGCCAACGATCTAACCAGTGGCTAGACCGAACCGGTCGGGTTGTTATTGACTCGGACTGACCCGATAGTAACTGTAACGACCCGATAGTTGGGGGTGTCGAAAAACATATTTCCAGGACTCCGTTTTCTTAAGCCAGACTTGTAAATATTTAATTAAATATTTATGAAGTTAGGTGGGTAGCTAATTAATTTTTCGGATTAGTAAATTTTGTGAAATTAGGAGTTATTAAGGTACAGGGACTAAATCGCGTAAGGGATAAAAGTTGAATTATAAATTGAAATAAACTAAAGGGGCTAAAATAACAATTAAACCATTTAATAAATGGTTGTGTATAGGTGGCCGAATATGGCTAAGTAAAATGCATGTATATTATATGTGTGTGTGTGTGTGTGTGTGTGTGTGTGTGTGTGTGTGTGTGTGTGTGTGTGTGTGTGTGTGTGTGTGTGTGTGTGTGTGTGTAACAGTCCGGTTTATACCCTAGTCGGAACAGTGGTTTCGAGACCACAAATCAGAGCCCATATAATGTTTTAATATTATTTTCTGTGCCTCTGATAAGTGATTAAGCATGTGCTAAATTTCTGTGAGTTATTTCGTCTGTCTGTGTGTTTAATTTGAGCAAAGGATTTGCACTGAATGCAAAACTAGCATGCTACAAGAAAAAGTACCTATTTGCCATGTCTTTATAAGTATGGAGGATTTATATGGCAAATTAGCCATTTCTATAGATAGTGGACAGTTATGGTCCATAATAACCTTGGAAATTATGTTTTGTGATTTTATCTTATAAGGCTAAAATTGGAAATTGTTTATTAATGAATTATTAATAAAATTTAGCATGAAAATGAGCATTCATTCCTACATTCTCCACTGGAAAACACAAAGAAAAAGAAAGCTTTGAAGCTTTGCATATTCGGCTACTTACAAGTCAAATTCAAGATATGTTTTCGGTTGATTTTTGATAATTTCTACGTTTCTGTAATTGTTGCTTAGTCTACTATCAAGCCCATGTCTTGATCTTTTGAATTGATGATGTTTGTGTGATATGCCATTGATGATATGCTGAGCTTTGTGATGATTTATGGTGTTAAATGAAAGATTTGAGCTAGATGAACATACTTTGTTCTTGAATTTTTGATGAATTTAGCTAATTAGGGCTAAATTGAGAAAATAGTAACTTGAAGGACTAAATTGCAAATTTGGTGGAAAATATGAGCTTGTGTGATGTTCATAAGCATTAGGCTAAGCATGTGTATGTGATGATTTTTGTGAATTTGATGTTTTGAGAAAAATAGACTAAGTTGATAAATTGTGCAAATGTGAGGGTTAAATTGCAAATAGCCCTAAATGTGTGTCTTTGGATTGAATTGAATGAGTTAGTGAATAAAAGGGTTAATTCTGAACATGTATAGATCAAGAACCGAGGAAAATGAACTTAAATCGCGGGAAAGCGAAAGTAACCGAGTAGCCGTTTCTATTTCCGTTAAATCGAATCCGAGGTAAGTCATTATGCAAATAAATCTATTTGTATTAAATTGTATATATTTATATGACTATTGATAACAGTGAATGCTTATGAGATGCTATGTATATGAATTCCGAGATAAGATCTATATAGTGACAATGTCCGAGAAGTCCCGTACGAACCTAGGAATAGATAGGGTTAGCTATGTCATGACATAGGTATTTGTTCTATTTTATCATGTAAGACCACGTCTGGGACGTTGACGTTGATTCGAGATTTTATGTAAGACCACGTTTGGGAGTTGGCATCGATATGAGCTTTACGTGTAAGACCATGTCTGGGACATCGACTTCGTATTGATTCGTGTAAGACCACGTCTGGGACGTTGGCATTGATATGAGCTTTACGTGTAAGACCATGTCTGGGACATCGGCATCGTATTGATTTGTGTAAGACCCTGTCTGGGACAGTGGCATCGTTATCTGAGTACACGTAAGACCTCGTCTGGGACGTTGGCATTGTACGACTATTCCAAGCTTTCTGAGTATCCTATTAGATTCCTATCGGTTCAACGGGAAAATCCGAGCTATGATCAATTATGTGAATGTATATTCGTTTCAGGTACGTTTGGTATGTACATTAAATGTGTATAAAAGGTAAGTACCTATGTGATTTTTTATTTGAAGAAATGTAAGATAGAATATGAGAATGTGACTGAGATGCAAGAATGGTTATGAAAGAGTTATGAATATATATGATTTTTGAATTGATGATTATGGCAAATATGGCCAAGAATATGGACCAAAGCATATATGTGAGAAATTTGCTATGAATATGAATTGTGCCAATGTTTCTATATGTTTATATGCTTTACATATTAAGTTTATTTGTATATGAATTACTAAGCTTTTGAAAAGCTTACTTTGTGTGTGTTTTCTCCGTTTTATAGGTCGTCAAATCTACTGTAGGCTCGGGGACCATTGTGGATCGTCATCACACTACTCAACTTGTTTTGGTATATTTTGGAAATGTATATAGCTAGATATGGCATGTATAGGCTAGTATTTGGTATAAGTTTGTTATATGAACTTAGCCATGTGATTTGGCTAGATATGAGTTGAAGATATGCATCAAATGAATGTGTTATATGATGCATACTTTGGTATGGTTGAAGTAAATGAAATGGTTAAGTTTTCGAGTAAGTATGGATGAATAATGTTTGTGATTATATAAGTTTCAGTCTTGTGGATTTGTTAGGAATGAGATTGGATTTGAATGTATTGATTGAATGGTTAATTTGGTAAGTTCTTGGTTGCCAAATATGCATTAAATGTATTGGTAAATTGGTTGTAAGTATAACCCTGGTTGGGTAATGTCACACGGTTGTGGCACATGGGCGTGCCAAGTGACCATGGGGCTAAGTCAGTAGCTAGCTAAGAGTACACGGTCTTGGCACACGGACGTGCCTGGTAGCCGTGTGATTTTTGATAGGATCGACCACGACCAGAGTACACGGGTGTGCTTGGTGGCCGTGGAGCCAAGTCAGAATCGACCACGGCCAGAGTACACGGGCGTGCTTGGTGGCCGTGGAGTAAAGTCAGTTTCGACCATGGGGTAGACACGGGGGTGTCTAACAGCCGTGGGAGGCACACGGCCCGCCTACACGGGCATGTAACCCCTGAATCTTTAAAAAGTTTTAAATTTCTAAGAATTTCTGTATGTGTTTCAGTTTAGTCCCGACCCTACTTCTAAGTATGTTTTAGGTCTCGATGACCTACAAAAAGGGGACATTATGTTTGTAACTAATGAGATACTTGATGAAATGTCTGATTAAGTTTCCGATCTGTCAGGTAACGCTCTTAACCCTAATCCGGCAACGGACACGGGATAGGGGGTTACAGTGTGTGCGTTAACATTAATGTATATATATTATAATAATTAAAATTAAAGTTATAATAAAAGAAAATAGAGTGGAGACATGCAAATTAAACAAAAGAAAGAAAAAAAGAGAAGAGAACGCACGATACTAGGGGTTTGGAAGTTCAAGCTCAAATTAGTTAGTGTAATTTAGTCTCTACACTTGTAATTTTTACATTTTTGGAATTCCGGTACTTAGGGCTATCCAACCCCTATTGTAATTTTCAGTATTGTTCAAGATTTTAGATGTTGACATTGTTGAATAGTTTAAGTATTAGGGATTAAATAGATAGATTTTTAAGTTAGAAATGGAAAAAGACTAACTTGTGGAATTAATTGTTGATTTTGAGCAATATGGACTAAATTATGAAAAATTCAAAATTAAGGGGTCGAATTGGAAAATAGGAAGCTAAATGTGGTCTAGAATGAAATTAGTATTAAAATATGAAATTAAATGTGATGATTAAAATTAGTCTTGGTTTAGGGACTAAATTGAAAAATAAGTAAAATATAGTGTGAAAATTGAAATTTAATGTGAAATTGAAATGCGTAATATTAATGGGATTTAATTGTTTTATCTCGTAGTAACATCATACCGGAATCCTTGAGTAAAAAGGGGAAGGATAAAATCTACGTCGAATAGCTCGAAAATCACGGTTTGTGTTTCTATAATCCGAATTAAATAGTATATTATTCCATATATAATTATTTACATATGGAAATGATTTGAGGTGAGTATTTTGGTACTTGGGAATTGAAATAAGTTCATAATTGAAATGGAATGGGTTGATTTTGTATATTATGAATATATTGATTATGAATATATGTGTATTGAGAAAAATGTGATTATTACCAAATTGAATATGCTTATATGTGATAATATATATTCATGAAATTGGATATTGGTTATATTTGAAAAGTGAGATGAAACCCTATTAACTGTATCAGGCTGAGTCGGATATAGATGGCATGCTATAGGATAGGAAGAGTTTAGAGATTACTTCGACCTCGATTCGATGAGGCACTAGGTGCCAATTTACTTCAGTTTAACCGATGAGACACTGGGTGTCAATTTATATAGCGCTGGACGTAGTTAATACTTCAGATTTATCCGATGAGGCACTGGTGTGTTGGTTGGATCCGTGTATCCGTCCGAGTCCGTGTCGTGTTAATAGGTGAAAGTAAAATAATAATTTATGTGATTGATATTGAGATGAAAAAGATGAGAAATGAATATGAGATGAGAAAAATATTGAAATGGAAAATATGAGAAATGATTATGAAATGAGAAATGAAAAATGAATGATGACTTGATATGTAAAACTTGAATGAATTCAAGTATTGATCAAAGATATGAATCATGCCATTGTATGAGATGATGTAATCAAATGTTGAATGAAATGCCATTGATATATACTTATATATTTGAACTTGTGAAAATCTTAGTAGATGTAAATAATGAATGAGCAAAAATTATACTATTAAATTGAAACACATGAACATATCTTACTTGTTGCATTTTGCGTTTTAAATGCTTATATCAAGTTTATGTTATTCGGATTATAGAAATACCACTAAGTTTTACTCAGCGTGCGATTTTGTTTTCCGTGCCAGGCTGGGTACTATTCGAATTATTGATGAATCAACATCAAATCACAAATCCCGAGCTCAAGTGTGGTGATATTTCATTTTGTAATGCATGTACCTAGGGAGTCTTTTGTTGATATCGTTTATAAGATGTTGTTAACTTAGTTGCTAGTGAAATGATGGTTAAATGTGTATATGGTTGTGGTTGAGGCTATGTTGGTATGCTAGCCTAGTTTATATTTTGGTATGTGATAGTTTAAAGTTTGGAAGCTTAGCATAATGCTTGGTATGTGCTTAGCTTCATATTTGGTAACTTTAGAAGTTTGAAAGTTAGTTCAAATATGGTAAGTGTGATATGAATGAAAGTCTTGAATGTTTGATGTGTTGTTGATGTATTTGAACATATAAAATGTGGTACCAATGAAGGTACACTGGTTAGGCATATTAAGTGATGAATTTGGTGTACTTTTGGGCATGTTTAATCATGTTTTGAATAGGTTAAATGATTGGTAATTGAGTTGCTTAGTGTCCAAGTAAATAGGAAATGGTAACCTTGAGTTTTAAGGTACTTTTGGGTGCACATGGCCTAGCCACACGGGCGCGACGTGTCACACACGGGCAACACACATGGGCGTATGACCCAAGTCAGAGAGTTACACGGCCTGGCCACACGGGTGTGTGACCCTTGAACTCAAAATTTTTGTAATTATTTCCTAAACTTCCAGAATTGTTTCAAATTAGTCCCTGCCTATTTTTAAACTACTTTTAGGGTCCCGTAAACTCGTAATAAGGGTTGTAAGAGTAACTTTTACTCTGAATTGGAATGGATTAGCAAACCTATATTAGGTGCATTCTACTAACATTATCGAAGATAAATTAAAAAGATAATCGTATATGAAGTATAGACCAATACTCTGATGCTAATAATTGGAATAATCTTGTATGTATCCAAATTCTGACATTTTAGAAGGGATAAATAGTGATAAGAGTGTAGACAGTGGAATACTAAGTTTAGCAATGTATAAACAGTGATAAGATTGTAGACAGTGGAAGACCAAGTTTAGCATTGCATAGCATGAATCATTATTCGATTGTATAATATTCTGTTATGATATGATTTGATTGTTTGTGACTTGACCCTGTATATTAAATTGTTATGTGTAATTATGATTGATTAATTGTATGAAGTGTTAGTAATACTCGTGACCCTAATCCGACCATGGAGAGGGGTTAGGGGTGTTACAGTAATCGAACCGACTCGGGATGTCGTAAAGGTATCGTACCTACATCACCAGACACGGCGGTGCTGGCAGCTACGATGGCGACGTTCCGGTAACCAGCGGTGGTTGGTCTTCGATGGTTGAACAATGGAAAAGTTACACTCCTACTAAGACTCTACCAAAGAATTTAATTTCAGATTAACTATTCTAAAAATAATATTATTTTAATAGTTTAACATTAAATTTAATTTAATGTTTATCTTGTAGATAAATATTTTATTATTTTAATAAGATTTAATATTAAATTTAATCTAATTTTTATCTTGATAAATATTAGATTGAATTTAATATTAATGTGATTAAGTTTAATCATAGTTGAACTCTCTAAACTCTCAATATCAGGGATTTAAATAGCAGTTCGATATTGGAATAGCAGCCGCTATATAGCGGTAGCGGCACCGTCTGAAACCGCTAATGCTGAAAATAGCTGTGCGAAGCGGAGTCACACCGATAGCGGTGGATCGTGGCCGCAATTTAACGGGTAACGGCTAATTACGGCAATAACGGACCGTTATTCCCGTTATTTTTCGTTACAGTAAATTAAAAAAAATACATATGCTCTAAACAAAAATCAACAGATACAGAATAAAACAAAAGGGAATATATTCCCCTACCTGCAAAATCAGATATTTTCAATAAAAAAAGTAAAAAGAAGTCTAAATAAACAGAGAAAAGCAATCAAAACTCAAAAGAAATAGAAAATATGAAAATGAAATTCTATTTCTCATATTTCGGCAAACAACACACACAACAGTAGATGAAAGCGAGTAGCCGAGGACTTGAATCTAAAAAGCAAACCCTATCCTGATCACTTGCACATTCAGACAGAGATTGATAATTTTCAAGTAAGTAGTAGAGTGGCACCTGAAATTTTGTCTTGAACTCTTGATTCTTGCTTGCATGTCTTGAATCTGCAGCAGTGCAAATATTTTCTTTAAACTTTAGGGATGAAGGAAGAAGGCACAAGTTGGGAACAAAGAGAATGTTTTGTGTGTTTAGCCTTTAGGGATTTTAGAACAGAGGCAGAACGTTTCTGCCGTTTCATTTTCATTTTCTTTTATTTTTTTCTTTTTATTTTCATTTTCTCTTAGACAAAGAAATGGTAGGAATCTATTGAAAAAAGTAAAAACCTTTGAAAAAGAGAACAAGAAATAGCAGGTGTTTTGAACAAGTACTATAATAAAAGAACATAGCATTTGGTGAGTTATGATCAGATAGGAAAAGAAAGGGGAAAAAAGAGAGAGTTCAGATTCAGAAGCTAAGTTCTGAAGAGTTGGAAAACGTGAAGAGTGAGAACATAAATAATTAATAAATGAAGAGTTTTCATATGGGCTTGGGTATTTATTAATAATTAATAAATTAATAATTTTATGAATATTGGGTATTTATTTGGGCTTCGGTATGGATATGGATTAAATGAGAAAAATAATATTTTGAGAAGAGACAATGCCATATATTGATAAAATTCTGTCACAATTATACATTCAGATTTTAATGCGTTTTGGGAAGAAAAATATCCTCTTTTACTATATAATTCAGATTTTGGGAAGAGACAATCTATTAATTGAGAAGAGACAGCATTTTGGGAAGAAAAATATCATCTTTTACTGTATAATTTAGATTTTGGGAAGAGACAGTCTATTAATTGAGAAGAGACAGCATTTTGGGAAGAAAAATATCCTCTTTTAATGCATTCAAATTTTTATTTCAAAAAAAAATCACTAAAAAATTATAGATTAATAAGTTAGAATTGTTTGGAGAGATTTTACTGAAAATAAAAATTACTTTGACGACAATCATATTATTATATTTTTTAATATGAAAGCTTCAATCTTATCAGATTTGTAATTTTACTTTATATGTTATTTTTTAATTAATATTGTAATTATAATTTATAATGATGATTATTTATTATTATTTTAAAATTTCATAACTTTCATTACTCAAGGTTTGTTTTTAATGAAAAATTATAACCTCTGTTGCTTGGGGTTTGCTTAAGGTTACACACAAAATTAATGAAAAAAATTATAGCCTCCATCACTTATGACTTGTATTATAAAAGGTAAAAAATCAAGACAAATTAATTCATTGTGTTTTTCTTTATCAAATCCGATAGATGACTTCAATTCAACATTAGATAAATCTCTATTGGTTTTAGTTTGCATAATATGAAAAACTTGAATTTTTAAATTTGATCCAATTTGAATTTAAATTTTATTAAGATGGATTTGAACAAAACAAACTATTTATGCCAAAAACTTTGGAACCAAGTAAAAATGGGTTATGGTGTATTGTTGTCTTTTAAAAAATAAATAAATTATGTATGGATTATGCAATAAATTTAAATTTCCATGTTAATGATGTTTACTTTTTTTTTTTTGTATTATATTGTTGATAATATAACTAATGAGTTGCTTGTATTTCTAAATATAATTTTATGTTTCTTATATATAAATAAAAATAAAGCATGCCACCACATGAAGAGTTCCCGACTAAAGGATTGGAGGGTGCACCAAGTAATGATATAGGTTGGCACTTTGGAACTCCAGTGCCAAATGCGAAAGGAAATATCGTATGTAAACTTTGTGATAAAGTTGTGAAATGAGGAATAACACAATTTAAAGAGCATATTGCTCATAAAACCGGCAATGTTACACCATGCCCTAATGTTATTGGTATGTGATACTTTATTAATATTTTTAAATGTTATTGTAAATTTATCAATAAAGATTATATATAATTGATAATAATATAAAGTGTGAATTATTTTTATTTTATTAACAGGTGTCATTAGAGAAAGTATGATGAATATACTAAAGGAAAGCAACACAGAGAAAATAGACAAAAAGAGGAGAAAAGATGAATTCTTATCTCAATTAATAGAATAGGATGATGAACAATAGGAATTCATTGATGAGGTTTTTGCTATAAGGCAAACAACTCAAGAAAGTATCCAATCACAACACGAGTGGCATAGAAGGGAAGAATTCAGACGAAATACTGGTGGTTGGGATAACATTTATGAAGAAGGGCGATCTTCTCATGGATAAGCTAGAGAATATCATAGAGAAAGAACAAGTAAATCCATCCCAAGTGAGTCTGAGTTTACCTTAAGAGGAGCTATACCTGAATTGGTTAGAAGCAAAAGTTCAAAGCAACCAAAGGTCAATAACTCTTTTTTAAAGAGTTTTCAAAGGAAGATAGGTGAAGCGGTATCTAAAATTTTAATATATGAAAGACTTCCTTTTTAATTAGCAAGCTCTTCATGGTTGTATAACTTAATTCAAGTGTCAACAGAAGTTGGACAAGGTGTAAAGCTCCCAACACCTTATGAGGTTTCAGATGTATATTTGGAGTCAGAGTATCGACGAGTTCGTGATTGGGTAAATGGACTAAAGACTCATTGGAAAGAATTGGGTGCAACTCTAATGTGTGATGGGTGGACCAACAATTTGAATCAAATGCACATCATTAATTTCCTTGTTTATTGCAGTAAAGGAACCATTTTTTTGGAAATCGATATATGTCTCAAGTGTTCGTAGTATAGATATTGAATTCTACTATAGTTTGTTAGATTCAGTTGTAGAAGAAGTTGGAGAAAATTACATTGTCCAAATAGTGACTGATAATGAGGCAGCAATGAAAGCTGCTGGAAAAAAAGTAACGTTGAAAAGAAAACACCTATTTGGACCTCATGTGCAATTTCATCATTTAGATTTATGCCTTGAAGATATTGGGAAAAAGCCCAGTGTAGCAAAAGTGTTAGATGAGGCAAAGAAAGTGACTTGTTTTATATACAATCAGATTTGGACTGTTGATTTAATGAAGAAGTATACACAAGGTGATAAACCGTAATATATACATATTTTAATCCCACATTTAGCATACTTTTGGATGATTTATTCCCTGAATTGTGGAATTTGGTGCTCCTAATCCTTTAATTTCATGTTTTATTCTTAGGAGAGCATCGGAGGATGAAAAGAACGAGAAATGGGCCAAAAAAAAGAAAATGGGCCAAAGTACGAAATACACACGGCCTGGGCCCATGCCACACAGCCGTGCCTATTTAGCATACCCGACCACGGCCTGGGCCCATGCAAGCCTATGGGATTAACTTTTCATGCTCGACTTTTGAGTGCTTAATTTTGAACCTTAAACAATTTGAGTGATTTGAGTGAATCTTTAGTGAGGATGTCAACTCTTGTCGATTTTGAATTAAAGGTAATCATTTAGATAAGAGGAAACACCTAATGTTTTCGGGCTAAAAATGTATGACATAGATTGTTTGAATCTTTAGGACTCTTTGAGTTAAAATTATCCATGTATAAATTATCTATGAATTATGATGAAACACTATTGATGAATATTATGAATTGAGGAAGTTCATTTTAATTGTGAGTTGAGAATTTTGCTTGAGGACAAGAAAATGCTTAAGTGTTGGGGTATTTGATAAACCGTAATATATACATATTTTAATCCCACATTTAGCATACTTTTGGATGATTTATTCCCTGAATTGTAGAATTTGGTGCTCCTAATCCTTTAATTTCATGTTTTATACTTAGGAGAGCATCGAAGGATGAAAAGAACAAGAAACGGACCAAAAAAGGAGAAAATGGGCCAAAGTATGAAATGCACACGGCCTGGGCCCATGCCGCATGGCCTGCCTCTTTAGCATACCCGACCACGGCCTGGATTTGATTCACACGGCCGTGCCACACGGGCGTGTCCCTGACGTGACATTTTTTAATTCTGTTCGGAATAGGGTACTTAGAGGCAAAGAAAGACATTCCAAAAGCCTATATAAACACCCTAGAGGCCAACCTTCAAGGGATTTTTTCAGGTAGGCCGAGGAGCCAAGCCAGAGAGGCCGAATTGTGGGATTTACTCGAAGATAGCCAGTTGATTCATCTCAAGAAGTCGGAATAATACTCAAGACGAAAGATCTTCCCTTCAATTTCTTTCAGAGGGTTTTAGGGTTTTTCTTATGTTTTGTTTTATATTTTCTTCTGAGACGTATTCTTTTATAATTATGAACTAAACCCCTCAAATACCTGAGGGGGTTGAAACCTAAGACGGATCTTGTTATTGTTTTCTGAACTATATGATAAATACTTGATTTGTTCTTAACTATGATAAATACTTGATTTGTTCTTAACTATGTATTCTTAATTCTTGTTTTAATATTTCAGGAGATTGATTCAGGTATTGATGCCCTTAGGCAGTGGAGGAATATTCCCTGTTTAAGAGTAGATCTAGTATAGTTAAGCGGAGTTGATCGCAATCCTAGGGATAGGATGACGAAAATCTATCGAATTAGGGTAAAACTAATATGGGAGTCCATAGATCGAGTTAATGCAATTCTAGGGGTTTTAATTAGAAAGAGATTTCAATTAATCAACCGAGGGTTAGACGTTAGTAGCCTCGAGAGAGGTATTAATATAAATTAGGGAATCCTACGGATCAAGTCAAGTGAATAAATCGTCTGGTTCAGAGTTAGATAACAAGTAAAGTCTAGGTGGATTCTTCCTTGGGTATTGTCTTAATCAATTGGTTTTTTCCTAAAAGTATTTCCCCAATTCCTTCTCCGTGCTTTAGTATTTTCAGCTTAGTAGTTAGTTAATTTTAGATTAAATAGCAATTCCCTTAATTCTTAGGCTAAATAATAAAAAGAAAGTCAGTATTAGTACTTTTGGTTCCCTTGGGTTCGACATTTCGGTCTTGCCACTAAACTATACTATTGTTCGATAGGTGCACTTGCCTCAAGTCATTGTCACAGTTAGTTTCTAGGCTCAATCATTCGTTATATAAATTTTAAGACTTCCTGACACGATCAAGTTTTTGGCACCGTTGCTGGGAAATCTGAAATATTAAGAACGCTCAATTTTTATTACTTTAGCCATATTTTATTTTTGCAATTAAATTTTATTTTTACTTTTGTAAATTTTCTTTTTTGCTTCTGGCAGGTATTCTAGTTTATGACTAGAAGAAACCCGCAGGACCGCTACTTTACGATAGTGAAATTGAAAGCACAGTTCGCAGAAACCAAAGAGAAATAAGGAGAAGCCTACAATACATACAAGAAGAGCAAGAGAACGAAATTAATACAACCGAATAGATGGCTGAGAATAATCCGCTACCTGCAGAGGTGGCCAAAAATCATGCTCCTCGAACTACGTATGATTATCCTAAACCTAATTTAACAGGAACCGAGTCAAGTATTGTTAGACCTGCTATTGCTGCAAATAATTTTTAACTGAAACCTAACACAATTCAAATGATACAACAAGTTGTTCAGTTTGATGGTTTACAGGATGAAGATCCAAATAATCACTTGGCGAATTTCCTAGAATTTTGCGATACTTTTAAAATAAATGGCGTTTCTGATAATGCCATCCGTCTTCAGTTATTTCCCTTTTCTTTGAGGAATAAAGCTAAACAGTGGTTGAATTCTCTTCCACAAGGATCAATCACTACATGGGAACAAATGACTGAAAATTTTTTATTGAAATATTTTTCACCGGCTAAAATAACTAAGTTGAGGAATGATATCTCTTCTTTTGTGCAGATGGATTTAGAAACACTTTACGATGCATGGGAGAGATACAAAGATCTATTGAGAAAGTGCCCACACCATGGATTACCCTTGTGGCTACAGGTCCAAACTTTTTACAACGATGTGAACCCTTCAACCAGGTAGTTGATTGATTCAGCCGCCGGTGGAACCTTGAATAACAAACACCTGAGTCTGCCTATGAATTCATTAAAGAGATGTCACTGAATAACTATCAGTAGCAAGTCACGAGAACAAGGCCAACAAAAGCCGCCAGTGTTTTCAACCTCGACGCAGTAACCGTGCTATCAAACCAGGTAGAGCTTTTACTAAGAAAATTGATGGTTTATGTGGTTCTTCGCAGGTACATCTAGTTATGCAATGCGATATGAATGGAGGAGGGATGAGCAATACAGAATATCCACCTTACAACCCGAGTGCTGAAAACGAGCAAGCTTACTATATGGGTAACAATTTTAAACCTCAAAATAACCCTTATAGTAATACTTATAATCCAGGTTGGAGGAACCACCCCAATTTCTCATGGGGTGGTCAAGGAAATCAGAGACAACAACCCCCTCCAAACTTCCAACAACAGCCCTATTCACAGGAAAAGAAGCCGAACATTGAGGAGATGTTGACAAAATTCATAGCGGTGTCAGAAACACGTTTCTAAAACACCGAAACAACACTTAAAAATCAACAAGCATCGATTCAAGGGATCGAGAACCAATTAGGTCAACTTGCTAAGATCATATCAGAGCGACCACAAGGCAACTTGCTAAGCAACACAGAAACTAACCCAAATGAGCAACTGCAAACCATAACAGCTCAAAATAGTGAAAGGTTAGATGAAAAAATTGAGGCAAGAGAAAATGGTAAAGGAAGGTAAGGTTGAAGTAAATCATGATAAGCCAAAACTGGTAATTAAAGAATACCAACCTCATATACCATACCCCAATGAGATGAAGAAAGACAACACAGATGAACAATTCGATAAATTTCTTAAACTTTTAAAGAAATTACATATTAACTTACTGTTTCTTGAAGCTCTTTCGCAGATGCCAGATTTAAGGAAATTTTTAAAAGAGCTTTTGACAAATAAGCGGAAGTTAGACGAGGAGTTGCATGTGGAATTAAACGCAATGTGCTCAGCAATGTTGCAAAATAAACTACCACGAAAATTAAAAGATCCAGGGAGTTTTACAATTCCATACTTAATTGGTAATTTATCTGTTGATAATGCTTTAGCTGATCTAGGGGCAAGCATAAATGTTATGCCTTTTAAATGTTTAAACAGCTAGGTCTAGGGAAACCCAAACAAACTAGGATAAGCATTCAATTAGCTGATAAAACTATTAGAATTCCTAGGGGTATAATCGAAGATGTTCTCTTGAAAATTGATAAATTTGTATTCCCAGTAGACTTTGTCGTTTTAGACATGGATGAGGACAATAATATTCCTTTAATTTTAGGAATACCCTTTTTAGCAACTGCCAGGACTAAAATTGATGTTGGTACAGGCGAACTCATACTCCGTGTAGGTGACGAATCAATCAGTCTTCAAGCTCTTGACTCGTCTAGGACATCAAGCAATCAAGGTGAGAAAATTAATTTTATTAATGACCATTCGGTTAAACCTTCTTTTCAGGAAGCACCACGGAACTATACAACTGAGCAGATTCTAAACCTCATACCAATAAAGAAATAACTCATGAGGAACGAAGGCTTCAGATCGATGAACTAGACGAGTGGAAGACACATTTTAGAGAGAAATTAGGAATACACAAAGTAGAACCAATACCATTCCATGGGACAAACAAATTTAAAATAGGAGATTAGGTATTGTTAGATAAGATAGACCCTCGAATATCTCCTCATGACCTTCATACAAATGAAGAAATCCCTTTTAAGGTACTCAATGTTTTCCCATACGAAACAGTCAAGGTAAGTAATCCTATATTCGACACTTTTAAAGTAAACACTACTTGACTCGAACTATATACTGATAATAGAATTGATAGCATGAGAAAGGATTTTCAACTCCTCAAACCACCATGAATGTGCGAATGGGAGGTAAGTCTAGCTTAAGACTATAAACGAGCGCTTCTCAGGAGGCAACCCGAGCACTAACCCGATTAATTTGCATATTTTTATTTTCTTTCCATTTCTTTAAGCATCAAACTACAAACTAACCACACAGATTTCCATTGCACACGGCCGTGGTCGTGGCCGTGTGGACACCATAGATTTTCGTACCGATGTTGTAGAGATAGTACAAAATAAGACGAAAAATATCTTCAAGCTACAGGCTCCAACTAAACACCACGGCGGTGCGATACTGCCGTGGTCGACACTATTTTATCAACATGGGCGTGGCGACCTGCACATGGGCGTGGGAGAAACGAACATAGCATAACACGACCGTGCGATACGGCCGTGTGACTCAACACGCCCAAGGTACACGGGCTTGGGGATGTACCATATCTGAAATTTCTATTTAAAACACCCTCTCCCCCTCTCCCCTTCTCACCTACTCCCCATTTCCCTTCTCCATATCCTTTACACTCCCCTCCCTTTTCATTTTCACCCTTCTTCATTCTCCAAACTCTTGGTCTACACCTTATCCATGTCGAAGAAATGGAAGGATCCTAGCACAGTCTCCCTCTACGAGACCGATCTACATAAGTTCATGCCGGCCGCTTCATCAACTCGACAGGACAAGGACCTTTGAGTCCATTTCAATTTTTTTTCTTTTCTCTTCTCCTTTATTTTTCTTATCTTTATTTCTCTTATGCTTAATTTAGTTTCTTTTATTTTAGTTTCTTAGTTTTAGGTTCTAAAGGCTACTTGGGAATCACTACCCCACGCCTTAGAAATCACACCCACCTCGCCAACCATCTAACAATAAGGACTTTTCAGTCCATTAATCTTTTTGTTTAATTTTATTTCATTTTTTACACTTTCTTTTTGTTTTTCTTTTCTTTAAATATATAATTAGTATATTTTGAATTATTTTTATTATTTCTTGGCTAATTCTTCACGAGTGACCCAATTTCTTCATCTAGTGCAGAGATTGTTGGGGACCAGACCACCACCAAAGACACCTTCTCCAACTTCTCTTTCACCTCCGAATCAAATTTTTACACTTCCAACTCAAGGTATTTATCCAAAATTTAGGAAGTTTCACTTCTCCCTATCTCTTATGATTTCAAATATATCTTTGTACATTGAGGGCTGTACATCTTAAATGTGGGGGGTGAATTTTATTTTGAAAAAGTTCTTAATTTTTTGCATTATTCTCAAATCCCTGAACTATGTCTTGTTCTTAAGTAATTTTCTTATATTACTATTAGAATGAAATTTCCTTTGATTCATAATTTTTATTAATATGTTTTGGATTAAGTCATAGTTAATTGTGCAGTGATGATTTAAACTTTAGGAGACTAGAGAATCAAGCATGATGAGTCTATTTTCAAAAAAATTAAAATTTTGTTAGGTTGTCTACCTGAATCTAATTATTACCTTGAAGTTTGAAATTTACAAAGTTGATATCAAAAACCCATAATTTTTGTGAGATTTTAAGCCTTTTAGAGCATACATTCTTTTCTTGCTCACTTTATTGATTATGAGTGTGTCAACATTGATTTATTATTCTAGAACCTGCTTCGATTATACATGTCAAGACCACATCATTGAATTGATATACAGAAATGATAAAGGCACTTAGGATTTAACCCATTCACTCCACTAAAAAGCCTACCCTCACAATTAACCCCTAGTAAACTCCTTTGATCCTAACAACCCTTTTATTGACTCACCCACTAATATTAACCCAAAACCCATCTTGTATTTGTTATCACCGTTTCTCTTGACTACCCTTTTTTTCGAGATTTGATTTTGAGAAGTTACCTAACTATGTTCTATATTTCAGTTGTTAAAGTTCTTTCCTATTATTGTAGATTCTTAAAAAAAAATTTATATTCCACATCTTGAAAAAGAAGCTCATATTATTAGTATTACAAGTTTTCAATTGATGTAATTATTCAGGATTAGTTAATTTTTCTAGTTAGGTAAATTGTCAATTCAATCTCAATTCTAACCCTTTAATTTAGTCTTTATCCACACCTTTAACCAAGCCCCATTACAACCCGTAAAAGACATTTTGATCTGTGTATCATTTCATTTTATAGTGGTGGAGATTTGATTTTCATGCAAGCCTATGGGATTAACTTTTCATGTTCGACTTTTGAGTGCTTAATTTTGAACCTTAAACAATTTGAGTGATTTGAGTGAATCTTTAGTGAGGATGTCAACTCTTGTCGATTTTGAATTAAAGGTAATCATTTAGATAAGAGGAAACACCTAATGTTTTCGGGCTAAAAATGTATGACATAGATTGTTTGAATCTTTAGGACTCTTTGAGTTAAAATTATCCATGTATAAATTATCTATAAATTATGATGAAACACTATTGATGAATATTATGAATTGAGGAAGTTCATTTTAATTGTGAGTTGAGAATTTTGCTCGAGGACAAGAAAATGCTTAAGTGTTGGGGTATTTGATAAACCGTAATATATACATATTTTAATCCCACATTTAGCATACTTTTAGATGATTTATTCCCTGAATTGTGGAATTTGGTGCTCCTAATCCTTTAATTTCATGTTTTATACTTAGGAGAGCATCGAAGGATGAAAAGAACAAGAAACGGATCAAAAAAGGAGAAAATGGGCCAAAGTATGAAATGCACACGGTCTGGGCCCATGCCGCACGGCCGTGCCTTTTTAGCATACCCGACCACGGCCTGGATTCGATTCACACGGTCGTGCCACACGGGCGTGTCCCTGACATGACCTTTTTTAATTCTGTTCAGAATAGGGTACTCAGAGGCAAAGAAATACATTCCAAAAGCCTATATAAACACCCTAGAGGCCAACCTTCAAGGGATTTTTTCAGGTAGGCTGAGGAGCCAAGCCAGAGAGGCCAAATTGTGGGATTTACTCGAAGATAGCCAGTTGATTCATCTCAAGAAGCCAGAATCATACTCAAGACGAAAGATCTTCCCTTCAATTTCTTTCAGGGGATTTTAGGGTTTTTCTTATGTTTTGTTTTATATTTTCTTCTAAGATGTATTCTTTTATAATTATGAACTAAACCCCTCAAATACCTGAGGGGGATGAAACCTAAGACGGATCTTGTTATTGTTTTCTGAACTATACGATAAATACTTGATTTGTTCTTAACTATGTGTTCTTAATTCTTGTTTTAATATTTCAGGAGATTGATTCAGGTATTGATGCCCTTAGGCAGTGGAGGAATATTCCTTGTTTAAGAGTAGATCTAGTATAGTTAAGCGGAGTTGATCGCAACCCTAGAGATAGGATGACGAAAATCTATCGGATTAGGGTAAAACCTAATATGGGAGTCCATAGGTCGAGTTAATGCAATTCTAGGGGTTTTAATTAGAAAGAGATTTCAATTAATCAACCGAGGGTTAGACGTTAGCAGCCTCGAGAGAGGTATTAATAAAAATTAGGGAATCCTACGGATCAAGTCAAGTGAATAAATCGTCTGGTTCAGAGTTAAATAACAAGTGAAGTCTAGGTGGATTCTTCCTTGGGTATTGTCTTAATTAATTGGTTTTTTCCTAAAAGTATTTCCCCAATTCCTTCTCTGTGTCTTAGCATTTTCAGCTTAGTAGTTAGTTAATTTTAGATTAAATAGCAATTCCCTTAATTCTTAGGCTAAATAATAAAAAGAAAGTCAGTATTAGTACTTTTGGTTCCCTTGGGTTCGACATTCCGGTCTTGCAACTAAACTATACTATTGTTCGATAGGTGCACTTGCCTCAAGTCGTTGTCACAGTTAGTTTCTAGGCTCGATCATTCGTTATATAAATTTTAAGACTTCCTGACACGATCACAAGGGAAACAAATACTTTGACCCGCTCTTACTCGATTTGCAACTCATTTCATCCAACTTGAAAAGATAACTAGACAAAAGCAAGGTTTGAGAGAAATGTTTAATTCAAAGGTTAGTATTTTATAACTAGTTAATATAATTACTTAAATATAGCAACCTTTAATGATTTTATTAGTTCCAAATAATTTAAATTATATTATTTTAAAAATTTTCTTATGAATATATAGGAATTTAAAGAATCAAAATGGGGACAACAAAAGTCAGGGCCTGCTTATGAAGCCAAAAAAATTGTTTTGGGAAAAGATTTTTGGAAAAAAGCCAATGACCTTATAAAAGTTTACGAGCCCTAAGTAAAAGTAATGAGACTTATGGATAGTGATGAAAAACTAACAATGGGCTTTATTTATGAGGTTGTTGATAGAGCTAAAAGAGCAATTCAACAAGATTGTCGATATTCACCGAGTACGAAAAGATTATTGACAATAGATGGAATTTTATGCATTCCGACTTACATTCAGCTGGTAAGATAAAATGTTTCATATAATTAAGAAATATTTTTATATTTTATTATTTTAAGCTTTAGATTATTATTATTTGATGATATTCTTATAAATTATACTTAGGTTATTTTCTCAATCCTCAATTTCAATTTGGGGTGGAGCATTCTGAGAATGTACTAATAGAAACATTAGAAGGTACACGATCAGTAATTGAAAGATTAGAACCTTCTCTTGATACTCAAGTCAGAATGGTTAATCGGGTTAGATTCAAGTACTATTATTTGTAACTTAGTTACATAATTTGAAATAGAATTATTTTTTTTACTCTATCTTTTATTTATGCAGTTGTTACTATTTAGAGATAAACATGAGACATTCGGTACTCCACAAGCACAAAGAGTTTGGAAGCAAATGAATCCGGGTAAACAGTTAATTAAATTATTTAATTTAATTTATATTATTTAATTATATTGTAAATTTTGAAGTTATTTTGAAATTTAAATAATATTATGCAGTTGAGTGGTGAATAATATACGGCATATGTGTTCCCGAATTACAAAAATTAGCAATTAAAGTGCTTAGTCAAACAACTTCAGCATCAAATTGCGAACGAAATTGGAGCACATTTAATTATATTCACACCAAGGCAAGAAATAGGTTAAAGTATAGAAAACTTGAGAAACTAGTGTTTACCTATTATAATATGAAGCTTTAGATAAGGCATCAAAAAAGAATGAACACTGATGATATAAACGCTAGTTTTAATCCTATTAGCCTTGATCATATCTTTGAAGATGTTGATCCACTATCAGAATGGCTTTATGAGAAAAAGAATCCATTATTAGATGGTGAAAATGCCGGTGTGTTGCCTGTGGATACCTCTGATGATGAAATGGATGTTAATCAATCTCAACAACAAAAGTTGTCTCATTCTAGTTCTAGTTCAACGACAAGTCAGAGTGGTGATGGACCCGATGGTGGTGGTTTAAGTCCAATTGATGAGGATGATGGATATAGTGGTGATAGAGGTGAAATTAGGTCTTCTAGTCAGTATGGAGGAGAATATGGGGCTGGTATTACTAGTTGACATTTTCGTGATAGATCAGAGTTTGATGGAAATATGTTTCCTGAACCTAGGAGAGATAAAAGTGAACTTAGAGCTCCATCAAAAGGAAAAGGTAAAAAGCATACTTCTATAGGCTCTTCATCTGATAGGAGATTGAGTTCTAGTAACCTTGGGTATAGTGATTCATCTACTAGCACTCAAGGTTTTTATTCACTAGAACAACCTTCATATTTTCAACCTTGACATGGTTATCCACAACCATATGGTTATTATCCACCATTTCCTAATTATGGTGTGCCATACCATCCTCAAATGCATCCTCCACCACCAATGTATCACCTACCTCCACCTCTCATGTATCCTCCTCCTCAAATATATGAAAACCAAGGTGAAATTGTTACTTTTTTTGGATATATTTTTGGACAAAGGCCAAGAGAATCAAATCAAGAACGCTCTCAAAGTGAAGGTGAAGGATCTGATCTTCCTCGTCATTTCACTAATTGGTGAAAACTAAATCGCACCACTACCATTATTTGTAAGGTATTTTTTTTTTAAAGAAAACTTTTGTTAATGTTCTTAATTTTATTGATATTAAAACATTTAAAATATATCTTTAGATAAATGAATAGAGTATATTTTATGAAAAGAAATTTAAGAATCGAAGCATGTTAAACTATATATGAAAGTAGAATGAGAGTGAGAATAAGTGGTAGGAAATAGAAATAATTAATGAGAATCTATACATTTATCTATTTCTTTTTTCCTTTTGCAGCATAGAATGTTTATATCTTCACCATCTTCAAAGCTGTCAAGAAATATTGTAGACATCTCTCAGGTATAAATTTTCAATTATTTTATCTATAAAAACTTTCAAACTTATTAAATATGATAAATGTTTAATATTTCTTTTGCTTTTTTTACTTTGCTTTTAGTTAATAACATTCTTAGAAAATTCGTAAATAAATGTAAGAATAATTAATGATTATAAAAGTTGCGTTCTCATATCATATTAATAAAAGTTCATAAGTGTTAGAAAACACTCTAAAAATCATTAAAAGTGACTTTTTATAATTATAATTATAATTATTATGTTTTACAATAAGTTGTGCGAATTTTAAAAAAATTCATGACCACGATACCCGCAGTGACCGCAATAGTGTCCGTTATGTCCGCAACCGCGATAAACGCAACGCGACTGAAAACGCGACCTCAACTGCAATTTAAATCTCTGCTTCATATATATAAAAAAAAAAGCATTGGGTCAATATTTTACACATACTTGAATTCAAGAGAAAATTGTAGAGAGAAAATTATCTGAAGAGATTATTTTAGAAAATTTTTAGAGATATTTTTCTGATTTACAACTTGTCTCAAAAGTTTAGAGAAATTGTGAAATTACCCTACTGGAAATTTTTGTGAATTTTTTTTAATTCGAAACGAGCCTACACTTAGAGTTGATTATGGGCCTGGACAGGCCCAAACAAAATTCTAAGCTCGTTTTTAGGTCTGGGCCCGACCCGGCTCGAAATATGAACCTAAAAAAATGTCCAAGCCCGACCCAAAATAAAATTGCTAAGCCTGAGCCCGACCTAGCCCGGCCCATATTAATTTTTTTAGCTTATTTTATTAAATAAAAATTTTAAAATATAATAAATGAAATACATTTAAAAACATAAAAACAAATATTAAAATAAGAAACAAATAAAAAATGATACTAAAACAATTCTTAAAACAATACACAAATTGAAAATATAATAAAAAGTGGTTATATTAAAATTGAAACAAGTTAGAACTAAAATAATAACCAAATTAATAATAAAACAAAAGTTCTACAATATCCAAATAATATTAAAAACGACAACAGACAACATAATAAATAGCTACAAAAGAACAATAAAACACCACAAAAATAGCACCAAAACAACATCAAAATAGCACCAAACAACATAAAAACAGCACAAAATACAACACCAAACAGCAGTACAGCACAAAAAACAACATCACCAACAACACCAAAATAGCACCAAAAACCTACAAAATATAATCAACCAACCAGAATATCTATACATTAACCCATCGACATATTTAATTTTATAACAAACTATAAATTGTAAGCTAAATTAAATTGTCAACAATTAGAAAGGAAGGTAACCTAAAAATTAATCGAAGAAACATCATCCTTATCGTCCTCATCATCCTCATCGTCATCATCATTCTTGCAACCAATTTCTAACATGAAATAAGAATAAATAATTAATAATCAAATTGATATAAAAAAATATAAAATTACAACAATAAAACGAAAATAATAATTACTCGTTGAAAATCCCTTAGCTCGCATCCAATCATCAAAGCAAACAATGGCTTGAACTGTTTTTGGCTTAAGTGAACTCCTCAAAGGTGTGATAATTTTCTTACCCATGCTAAAAGTCGATTTGGAAGCTACAGGCGATACTGGAATTGCCAAAAGATCACGAGCCAATAATGAAAGCTCATTATATCGAACTGAACTTTTGTTCCAATAATCCAAAACATCTATTTGACTATTCAACTCAAGCTCTGGTTCTTTCAAATAAATATCCAACTGTGACTTTTCACTCTTAGTGCTAGATTCATTTAAATACCGTTTATAATCATCACTCTCATCAAAATCTCCCCAAAAATCAACACTATTAACATTGTGTTGATGCAAACTAGAACCAACAGGATCTTTATCCGAAACGTTAGAACTCTCAGCCAAAGAGGAAGACGTGGATTTGGATTTCTTAACGTACTCGTCAAACAAGAGTCTAAGATTGCTAAAAATGGTTTCAACAAAATCTGAAGCATGAATACCATAGATTGAAGTAAAGTAATATTGCACATAATTCAACTTGTAACGAGGATTTAAAATTGCAGCACATGACAATATAAACGAATACTCAGCCTAATATTTATTAAATTTCTCTTGCATTTATTTAATCATTGGAGTTAAAAAAGAATAAGGACCTTTAACTATATCAAGCAAGACCTTGTGGACCTTTCAAACCCCTCTAAAATAAAGATTAGACGTTGGATAATTAAAACCAAAAAAAACACAAGTCACATCATAAATGACTTTCAAAAATTTGCAAAGAATAGCAACATTTCTCCACTCCTCGTTAGAAAGTGCAAATATTTGATAATATTTATCCCGTTGTCCCCAATAATCTAGCACATCTTTATAGTAAAGAGAAGATTCTATCATCAAATAAGTAGAATCCCATCTCACACACACATCTTGACGCAACTTTTTGGTCACATTCAAATGAAAACTTTTGTCGGCCACATCATAAAATCTTTTCCTACGAATTCTCGACTTTTTTATGTACTTAACTCTGTTTCGAATCTTACCAACAACATCATCAGCAAGTTCTAAACCATCTTTAACTATAAGATTTAATATATGTGCACAACAATTAACTTGAAAAAATCATCATCACACAAAATAGCTCGGTTCGCACGAAAACAATTTTTAAGATAATAAACCATAATATCATTATAAGAAGCATTATCCAAAGTGATGCTAAAAATTTTCTTGTCTATACCCCATTGAGATAAACATAAAACAAGTTCATTCGCTATGTTCAACCCTCATACGGAGAAAATAAAGCTCTAAACCTTATGATTCTCTTTTGTAGCTTCCAATCTTTGTCAATCCAATAAGCAGTAATGCAAATATATTCACTATCGTAACCTTTTTTTTTTTGGAAAACGGGTTGACTTTGGTTTCGAAAATGAAAACGAAAAACGGAGTCGCCACTAATCATTTTATTAAAATGATTGAATCACCTCTAAAGCGATTTATTTTATTAAAATATTGATTTTGGTCTACGAAATTCAAAAGAACGGGTTCGGAAGTCGGTTACGTGCGAGAAAGGATTAACACCCTCGCAACGCTCAAAATTGGTACCAAATTGATTAATTGATGTCCCAGTGTAGAAAATTTTAAAAAAAATTTAAATTTTGATTTCTTTTAAAACATTTGAATATACTCGAGTTGAATATTAAGATTTTCTTGTTCCGAAGGAATAAAATATCACATCCAGCACGTTAGGATATGATAATTTAAATCCTCAAATTCAAGATCATCTTATAATTCCCAAAACTAATGCATTGAAATTTTAAAAGGATATTTGATTATTTGGTCAAACGGTAAATTGATACCCAACACGTTAGAGCACGATTTATCGAATTTCCAAATACGAAATATTGCCTTATTTTTTCAAGGTTTTCTTTCTTATGAATTTGGATAAAATTAATGACATATTTAAAAATGATACGTTTAATTAGAGAAATTATTTAGAACGTGTGTAGGGTCGTATTTGATGAATAATGGTAGTGCGACATAAATTTGGAGTAACGATAGCGTAATATACATAATGCAGTATAGTATAGAGCTAAAATATTAATATGCACGAATAATGGAAACGATAATATAAATATAAACAATAATCAATAACAACAACAACAATAATAGTAATAATAATGATAATGATAAGAACGAAAATAAAATGAGACAAATACAAACAAATGAATAAAAAATAAAACGAACTAATTATATATATATAAAAACATGAGTAAATAACTAATTGAAAACTAAAAAATAATTAAAAATGAATAAATAAATAAATGAGTGAACATTGGGTAAAATAGTTTTTAAAAAAATAATACTAATATTAGTAATGATAATAAACGAATAATATAAATAAAATAAATAAATAACAGTAATAATAATGATAATAAAAATGAAAATAATAATAGTAATAGTAATAGTAATAATAATAATAATAGTAGAGGAATAAAATAATAATAATAACAAATATAATAGTAATAATAAATAGTAATAATAATAAACAAATAATAGTAAAAATACAGAAATAAAATAAAAATAAAAATAAAAACAAAAATGGATAAATAATAGAAATAATAATAATAATAACGATAATGGTAACAAAGATAATAATAGAAAGGTTAAATAATAATATTATTAATAATATTAATAGTAATGATAATAAAAATATTAAGTAATAATAATAAGATTAATCATAAAAGCAATAACAGCAATATTAATAATAATAAAAACAATATTAAAAATATGATAAATATGGAAAAATTAACAAAAGAAAATAAAAAAAGGACTAAATTAAGAGAAAAGTGAAATAAAGGTCTAAATTTAAAAGAAAAAATGAGTCGGGGCCCCAGTGTAATGCCAGAAAAAGGGGAGGGACTAGAAGGGAAATAACCCCCTTCTCCTAAAACGCGGCGTTCTGGACTGGACCCAAATGAAACTGAATACAAATTGTAGGGCATAATTTAAAAACGAAGAGAACTTGATTGTGAAACAATAAAAAAGCGGAAGGGTCGTGTGCATAAATAACCCAAAACTCAAAAACACGCGGGTTCCCCTCCTAGAGCGAGTCAGGTTCGGGTTGAGAGGCCCTATACGGCGTCGTTTTGGCGCCAGGACTCCCAACCCAAAACGGCACCGTTTGCTTCTGTTATAAAAGCCATTTTTTTAATTTTTTTCCATTTAGTTTCCTTTTTTAAAAACAAAACAGAGAACCCCCCCATTTTCTCTTAACCCTTTCTTTGGCCAGCGTGGGCTTGATCGGAGATTGGCCGCGCAACCGTCGTGGCTGGTGGCCAGTGTTGAGTAAGACGGCCTCTCTAGTCCCTTTTTCAGAGCACGTTCAAAAGTTGAGCCTTCTTAACCCTAGAGACCGAAAGAAAGCGGGTCCTTAGCCAGCGTTTAAGCCCGATTCCGACAGTGGAGAAGGGACCTTCGACGACGGGAATACGAGCCGATTTAGGTAGATTTTCCTTCCTTCTCTTTTATTTTTTATTTTTTTTTGAATCTAAAATAAAGATTAAAAAAACGAAGAAAAAACTTAAAAGTAAAAACAGAAAATATCAAAAGAAAATAACCTTTTTTTCATTTCAAAAAAATCTCCCCCTTTTACATTGTTTTGCTAAAGGCTTTTATAGCCGAATGAAACAACAACAAAAAATACAATATTTCTTTTGTTTCTGTTGTCTGCTTCTTTTCTCTGTTTGGAGGTCCTATGGCAGTGTTGCAGCGGAGAAGGCGCAGACACCACGTGAGGAGCGGCGCGGTGCACAGATGGAGGGGAACCCTCCGAAAATGTTTAGCTTTTGGGCTGGGCTTAGGGTTTAGTTTAGTTTTTTAATTTTTTTTGTATTTTGGGTTGTTTTGTTGGGCTTTTATTATTTATTTTGTTTTTGTTTTTTTTAGTTTTTTGGTGGGTCGGGCAAAAATGGCCCATTACATTGATCATTAGTATGCTCCGAGTTCCAATTATCGGAAGTTAGACAAATTAAACCAGGTGCTTTAGCCAACCCTTCTTTAACATGATCTCTCTTTTGCATAATACATTAGGACATCCCTAGCAGCTGTAAATCTACTTATATTCTTACTCATCATGTATCTAAATCTCAATTCTTTAACTGTCATAAATGAATGCTTGCCACAAAAAAAAAAGTAGAAACAGCTCGACAACACTCATCAGCATCAAACTTGTAGTTCTTTTTATAGATAGACCACCTTCTAATAATGGTTGAGTGGCTATGGTGTATTGAGTGATGTCATTATTAACTTTTTTCAAACAGTGATTTAGATGACGTCTTAAATGAGAGGTTCCACTAGAAGATTTAGTAGAGAAGATACTTTTACAGTATTTACATTTTACCTTCAATTCATTTTTGTTCTCGCATTCAAGCTTTGTCATTTCATCCCACACCTTTGAAGTGGTAGACTTTTGACGTTTGAGAGCACTTTCATACTCATTAAACCCATCGTCCACAGGTATAGGAGTGTTGAACTAGTCATGGCCATAAAAACTCAAGTCCTGAAATCTAAATAAACCAAAAGTTTATATAATTGTTCAACAATTGTATATCATATATGAGTTATTCCATATTATTATTTACTATCAAAAAATGTTAGCCCAAATTATTCCTGAAAAAAAAGGAAGATACAGAATTTAAGTTTCAGAGTAGGAAAAATGGCACAAACATTTGTACTTTTGCATATTTTCAACGTAAAATAATGGTATAACATGATTTTTTTACAGTGCTGGTTGTAGTCTCCAGCAATTAAAAGAAGAGAAAAACCAGAAATATTAATGAGACAGTGGAACTATTGAACACAAGTTAGAAAAGAAAAAAGTAAAACTAATGAACCCAAGTCTCTTTGAGTTAAAGATAAAGATAGCTTCTTCTAGTACTATAATAATGATTATGTAATGCCAATAAAGCTTGAAGTAAAGTTTGATTATCTTTTGACAAAAGCTCCGAGAATCTTTTTAACTTGTTCTCTCCCATTTAAATATTTTTTTTGTAAAATATTTAAATACTTATATTGTACATTGAGATTTTGCATGATTGAGACTGTACCTAAGATTTGGTTTGCATAGAAAAGAATAGTATAAAAATAAATTAAATATGAACTTTTCCATTTTCAAATATTGGAATCTGAGACCTTCAGAGTCCAAAACCAAAGACTCAATTCTCAAGTTCTAACAGAGGAAATGGGTATTCGGGAAGTTTGGCACAGGATTTTTAAGTTATAACATCTCTGCAATGCTTCAATATAACACCCCTAACCCGTATCCGTCGTCGAAATAGGGTTACGGAGCATTATCGAAGTTTACATTTCAGAATTATAAAAAATTTAGTACATTTAATTCATACCATCAATCACAGTAAAATCAATCAATAGCATACATATTTTCCTTTATACAAACCCTCGAGGCCCTAAAAACACATTAGAAACAAATCGGGACTAAATCAGAAACATATATAAATTTCAGGGAAAAGATGAAAATTTACAAATTGCAGGGGTCACACGGCAGTGTGGCTAGGCCGTGTGACTCACACAGCCAAGAGACATGCCCGTGTCTTAAGCCGTGTAGGCATTCAAAATAGGGACACACGGCTGTGTCCATGCCCGTGTAACTCACTAACTTGGGTCACGCAGCCAAACCACGCGCCCGTGTGTCAAGCCGTGAACCCTTCGAAATAACCTCACACGCCTATGTGCCAGGCCGTGTAAAACCTAACTTGCAACCCTTTGAAAACTACAAGGGACACATGGCCTGGAACACGGGCCGTGTGTCACACACGACTGAGACACACACCCGTGTCTCTGCCAATATGGACAAAAATAGGCTATTTTACAAGCCACTTTTCTCACTTTTTTTCCACATGTACCTATAATCCCTTTTGCACAAATGCATAAGCCCTCAAAAGGCACCAAAATCATGCATAATCAAGCCAAACACAGAAGGTATAATAACATCCAACCAATATGCCCAAAGGCACCTCAATTGACAACATTAAAACATGTATAACCATGTACTCAATTTGGACAAAATAATTTATTAACTTCTAAGTTTGCATCATTAAACAACTTGTAAATCACTTACCAAAACATACCATTTGGTACCAATTGTACCACATAATTATTAGCATCAAAATACACATATGCTTACTATGGTAAAACGCCAATTCACAACAAGTTATATGTCATATCTAATATGCACATTCAACTACTTTTCTATCTACCATCATTCAACCATAACAAGTCATATATCAACCATTACAAGGCTACTTATATACACATATAATATATATATCATTTTACCGACACAAGGCCAAATTGCAAACTAATTAAATGGTCAATTCCACAACCAAAGCACATAGACTAACATTAGCCAAAATACCTATACATGCCATTATAACCTTAACCAAGACATCAAATCTACCGATATAATCGCTGTATAATGTGATAAATCTTTAATGAGCTTCCAACCCGATCGAGCTTCCGATAGTTTGTAAGTAAAGAAAAATAACTACGTAAGCAATGAATGCTTAGTAAGCTCACATAAACTTTAATCATATCTATCCATTTCAAATATGAAATTTATACATATCAAGAATAATCATATACCGATACCACACGATTCATGAAACCAAATTCAACAACTCACAAATTGAATAATTTCACAGCATCACTTATACCTATCATCCCTAACAAAGTAGGATTTTATAAAACTTTAAATCTCTTTCAATTTTCTTCCTTTCGTTTGCATGTCATTACTTTCCATTACATTTACTTTCTTTATCTTAAATAACATCATCAATTTAACTCATTATTCCACTTCATATGCATAATACACAAGACATAAGCATATCATCAACCATAGTCACAAGCTAATGCATTTAAACATAGATCTTTTAGAGTTAATCACATGATAAACCATTTCATACGAATTTTCATAATTTAAACCTTACCACTTTTCAAGAGTACAAGTATATTCTCCTTTGAGCACTTACCATTTCAATATGACTTATAAGTAAACATAATACCATTCAACCAACAGCTTGGCACTTACCTAAGCATCAAACAGCAACACATGTTAGCATACTTGAACATATTTCATATAAATTCAATATTGATAACCTTATTTTCTCAATATGTCAGACTTGAGTTCATTACTCTTCTCAACTTACATAATTACCATGTATCGACATATCAAATATATTCATATATGTACATGTCATGACACATATCATTATCTTACCGTTTCATCATATACATATATCATCCATTTCAATATATCAATATATCATGTACCATCATTTCCATGTATTTCATGTATATACTTGTATTAGTTCATATCGAACTCATATCGTCTTGTAACAGCACATTTCCCGTTGAACCACTTAGAATAATATTGGATACGCGGGAGTCTCGTACACTATGTGCCAACACATGGTCGAAGCCACTACTATCTCATATCTCATATCAATGCTCTCACTCGAGCCATAATTGGGTCTGCTCACACAAGCTATCAGTCAAAACGTAGCTACATGGTGCTGCTCACACAAGCTGTCAAGTAACCGCAACATATGCCGAAAACTCAGCCACCATTAGGACGTACGAGACCAACACCCATAACACGGTAACCCCTAATGACATGTCATTTGTATCCTAAATATTCCTAAGGTTCAAACGAGACTCGATAGTCGTCGTGCGTCGTTGAATTTTCCTCGTTTCATTATAAGCTAAATTGTATAATATCATATATACATATATATATATATATCGACTCGTTTTCAATAAAATTTCATATAATAACATTCAATTTAATCAACAATATACATTGTATAGTTCATACAAACTTTCCTGGCTAAATTACAAAATTACCAAAGTTTAGGGGTATTTTGGTAATTTTCTATTTTCCTCAATTTTTCCACCCGATCTTAAAATAAATTAATAATTTCATTCAATATGTTAATTTAGATAATAAAATAATTTATTTCATACAATTTGGTCATTTTTTACAAAATTACCCCTAAAGTTTTACTTTTATTCAATTTAGTCCCTAAGCCTAAAACATGCAAATTAACCATTTTTAACCATAATTGAGCTTAGCTGAATGTTCATGGTATCCAAAACAGCCCATTTATGAAACAATTTTACATTAAATCCTTGTACTTTTATTAATTTAACAAATTAGTCCTTTATCGAAAAAATCATCAAAATCACTTAACAAAATACTTTTAAATATAAATCAACATTCCAAAATCATAACCTAACATAAAAAATCACAATATTCATCAATGGAAACATTCAAAATATTTAACAGTTTCAAAATCGAAGGTACGGGCTAGCTAGACCTAATTGCAACGATCTCAAAAACATAAAAGTTACAAGAAATTGATAGCTTAAGGGCTTACATGCAAGGAATAAACATGGCTGAAATTTTCAAGCTCCCAAAGCTTTCTTTTTGCAGTAATTTTCGGTTGAAGAAGAGAATGAAAGATGACAATTTTGTTTGTTTTATTTAATTTATCATTTATTACTTAATTACCAAATTACCCTTACCTAACTTTAAAAATTACACTAATGCCAAGCCATGCACATCCACTATCACCTTTAATGGTCTATTAACCATCTAAGGACTTCCACTTTAAAGTTCTATAGCTATTTAATACCTTTAGCTTATAGAACATAACTTTTGCACTTTACGCGATTTAGTCCTTTTTGCTTAAATAACTATCGAAACGATAAAAATTTCCAACAAAAATTTAATACCACCTTAATTACACTTCGTAAATATTTATAAAAATATTTTCAGCTCAATTTATAGAAACGAGGTCCCGATACCTCATTTTCTAAAACCACTTGAACTTAATAAATCATTTATACAACAAAAATCACTGTATCAAAAACTTTTTTAAAATCACAATTAACTCTTAATATTTAATATTTACAAGCTTACTTGTTGAATTTGGTGGCCCTAAAACCATTATTTTCGACACCATTGAAAAACGGACTGTTACATTCAGCACTATCAGTATCACTAAGAAAGATTGAATCACCCTATGTAATAGCCCAAATTTCAGTGATGTCAAAAATAGTGGTTCGAGACCACCAAATCTAACAAATGAACTCATAGACTATATTATTTAATATTTACGAGATGTAGCTTTTAAAATATTTTTGAAATAGTAAATTCTGTTTTATAAAGATTTATTTGGTCAAGAAATCGAGAAAATGAGGTATCGAGATCTCGGTGTTATAAAACGAGTCATAAATATTTTTATGAATATTTACGTAATGTTAATAAGGTAGTATTAAAATTTCGTTAGAAAATTTTGACGTTTGGGTGGTTAATTAAATAAAAAGGACTAATTTGAAAAAGGTGTAAAAGTTGCTACAAGGATTAAATAGCTTAATTTTCAAATGAGGATGGACCTAAAGTGAAAATAAGCCGAAAGGAGATATTTTGGGCGGCAATAGCTGAGAAAAATCAGGAAATGGGTGAAATAATGGCAAAATTGGAAAATTGCCAAAATCAGCTAAATAAAAATGGGACCAACTTGGAATATTTAGAATTCTCTTCATTTCTCTTCATTTACATCAGCTGAAAAATATCCATGGAAGAGGGTTCAAGCTGGTTTTCATACTCTAGTTTCATGTAAGTTTAATTCTTACTTTCTCCTTGAAATTTCTATGTTTTTGGACTTTTACAATTGGGTCCAACTTACTATGTCATTAGTTTTTGATTCTATGGCCAATTTTTAAAGTTTCTATGGATTAGTGCTGGAAGCATATGATGAATAAACATAGAATTGAAGCTTTAATTTTGATATATGATGATTTTATCAAGTAAAATTGATGAAAATTGGTTTTAGGACCTAATTGTGAAAGAGTTTGGAATTAAGGTCTAATACTAAAGTTCTGATTTTCAAAGGTTATGAAGTAGTTTAAAATGATAGAGAAAAGTATTAAATGATAAAATTAGCTCAATTGAGGGGTTAATTGAGTAAGGACTGAATTGTATAAATTGTGGAATTTGGGACAAAATAGAAATCAACATGTTACACTAAAGCAGTTTTGGACAGCAGCAGTTGTTTAGCTTTGAAAAATCACCAAAAAATGGTAGAAATTTAATTAAAAGTTGAGTGAGATATAGAATTAAATCTTGTTGAGTCTATTTTCATATAAAAGAAACAGAGCAAGCAAAGGAAGTCTACATATTGAGATATTTAAATTTTTGTAAGACTGGTTTAGAATAACTTCGTGATCCCTTGTTCTTAATTTAGAAATTCACTAAAAATTGTACAAAAATAATTATGGGTTAAAATTTATATGTTTGTATTCCTTAGTGAACCTATTTTCATTAGAAATAATCGTAAACACTATATGAAAATCGTACTATGAGATAATTGATTTTTATTGAAGAGAGGTCAGAGCCATCAGACTGTGTAACAGGGGAGAACTTAACTAATAAAATGTACTAATTGGCCACACCAAAAATTCTGGAAAACATATAGTAAAAATATATTGAGTCTAGTTTCAAATAAAATTAACGGATCTTAATTTGAAGTTCTGTAGCTCAAGATAAAAATAATTTAGTGACTATGACACGGATGGACAGCTTAAATATTCACATAAGTAAATAGTGAAAATTATAGATAATGTTACAAGTGTGTTGTTTATACTAAGGATGTGGAATGGAGAGGAGGAGGAGGAAAATATATGAATGACTTATGTATAAATTGAACACATGCCTGATTATAATCGATAAACGTTGAATTAGAAATGATGTAATGTTTTATTTCAAATATTTATTATGAAACTAAGATTATGGTTATGGTATAAAAATCAAATTATAAGTTCATGTAACTTGAATTATATTCTTAAATGCTTGAAATGTATGTTATTGATGTGAATATAATTTGAATGTTCATTGTATGAAGATTGATGAAACATTGATATATTTGATAAAAAAAGGGATTTAGCCTGGACTGGTAATCCCGCTGTAAAGATAATGTTCGCGAGAGTGTGCTCTCTGAAATGGAAATGTGCGCATATGAATATGAATTGACGGACCCGGATTTGTACACTAAAGTGTACCTCTGAAAATCCATCGAAATTCTGAGTAATTCAACGGGATAAATATGGAAAAATAACAAGGAAATGGAAATCATGGTATTGATGAACTCATAAATCATGGTATATATTATGTGATATAAGGAAATACGAGTTGATGAGACATGAACATAGAACTTGGTCAATGAATGAGTTCATTTGTGATTATATATTTGTAGACCCTTGAGTGTATTATCCGTATGAATTGGTATTCCAAATGAGTTAATGAGAAAAGTTCTAAAATGAAATAATCTGAAATTTGAAATGAAATATTATGAAACCGTACTTGAAATACATTGGTATATCTTGTATATGTTATTTGAGTTCATAATGTGGAAAGTAAATACATGTGAAAATATGAGATTGTGATATATAAAAACATGGAATATGATTGACAAATGTGTTTATTCATAATTATAGAACTGTACACCTCAAGTGTACTATTTGTGTAAAGATAATGATTTCAATTTATCTATAAGTGTTCTGTACACTTTGGTAATGCCTTGTAACTTTATTTCGGCGACGGATACGGGTTTAGGGTGTTACACCCTAGAACTCTAAATTAGAAATTGATGTACTATTTAAAAGTTAACTTTCTTCCAACGTGTGGTTTAAAAAAAAGAAACTGAATTTTGTTTTTTTACGGTATTCTCTGAGTAAGCCAAATAGAGGATTCTAAAACCTAAATAGCAATTTGATACATTTGAGCATTTATGCTATTCCTTAAAAAAATAAATAAAAATTCTTCAATCTCTGGTCGAATTCCCAGCTTAAGTAAGTAAATAATAATAAAGAAAGACCGAGAGTCCAAATCTCTAAGACTCCATTATAATTGCTCAAGAAGAACTAAAGCTTCATAATAATAATGCAATGCACTTGAAAATTTAAATAAATCTCAATTACTAAAATAAAACACAAAACCAAGCTTTGATAAAGGTAACAAAAAAAGAAGAAGAATTATTTGAAAAGAATAGAAAAAAGAAGCTCTATCATAGATCTAAAAAAATTGAAATTCTTAAACTCCAGGTTTCAGCGATCCAACAACCAGCATTACTAACCAAAATAATTAAAATGCAAAAAACCAATAGCTACGGTTAAAAATATTTTAAAAAGAAGAAGAAGAAGTTTACTGTGTTGTGGGGAGCTCTGAGACCGCAAATGAAGAAGCTTGGAGAGGTTTTCTCTACAGGTGGGAGGTGGAGATGAATGTGGTGACTGGTAAGCAGCGTTGACAGACAGCACTGCTGGATCGGTGGAGGTGGTTGTAACGACCCAAAATTTACGGGCATTAGAAAAGTGAGTTGTCAGGTCTTCATTTTAGTAAAACGGATTCGTAAATATTTATTAAAAATATTTATGAAGTTAGTTGTGAGTTTAATTAGGTTTTGGTTAGGTAAATTAGCTTAAAATAAGAGTAACTAGGAAAAAAGAGTAAAATACAATAGAGGTCAAAGTTTAATTATAGATTAAAGAAAGTTAAAAGGACCAAATAGGCAATTATGCCATTTTCAAATGTTGAGGCGGTTTATGATAGAAATATCAAAGATATTTTTTTATTAAATTATAATATATTATATTATAATAACTTAATAAATAAGTAATATATATTAATTTATATTATTATATTATATTTGTAACACCCCAAACCCGGCCTAGAAGTTTAGACCGAATCCCGGATGTCATATTGATCACTGAAGTAATCGTAGGTAAATTTTTACAAAAATAAGTTATCACGTCGTATCAAAACATTTAATCATTTAAATGTTAAACAACTAAATTACGTTAAGTTTAGTATATAATAAGCGGAATTGAAACGATTTAAAACTTAACTCGAAATATATACCACGGATTATAAAACCTTACATTTCAAAACTCTGATTGATAAAATAGAAATTGAACATATAACGTTTACTATTTTTTTTCCCGAAACTGTCCGAGACCTCCACATACCGAGCCCAGCGTCAGAGTTCAAAAGAGTACCTGAAAAGGAAACACTAAGAGGGGTGAGCTACTCGAGCTCAGTGTGAGTTCGAAACAAAACAAGAGACAGAAATAGGGTATGACATCAGAAGCGCAACATAATTTCAAACACACAGAGAAACAGAAATCACACCAGAACTGGTGTGATAACAGAGCTTAACAATCAGAGCACATTAGGTTCACACAGAAGTTTCAGCACAATTGCTAATCAAACAAACAGATCACAAACAACTAGTCTTTCAGTCAGAACTCACAGACAGATGCAGATGTAATGCAGTCTAATAAAAACCCACCCATCCAGCCTACACACCTCTCTGTCCCCCGATCACACTCTAAAAGAACTGTTAAAGCTCATCCAACCGAACAGACCAATTAGGACCAAGTAGGCTCATCCAACCCTACACACCATATAAAGTCATCCCGGGTTGCTCGACAACAATGACTTATCAGAATGCAGTTGAACTGCTAGATCAGATAAATATACGTAACAACGCTGGTATATGTGTTATACAGTGCAATGTAGAAATTCGTAGTACAGGCAAATTGCAGTTTGAACTGCCAAATCAGATATATATACATAGCATAGCTAACATACATGCGGTACAATGCAATGCGGTAAATGGCTATACCTGTAAATTTACAGTTAAACTGCCAGATCAGATAAGGGTACGTAGCATAGCTAACGTCCATACGATACAGTACAATGCGGTAAACCGCTATACTGGTAAATTAAAGCTTAATTGCCAGATCAGATTAGAATCAGTCCCCCTTCTTTTCTCAATCCTTTTCCAAAATATTTTATGCAGATGTATGTATGCATACAATCTCACAGAACAGAGACACAATATCAGACAGTCAAACAAAATAGTTGTGCACACACACTCAACAGAAGTGATTCAGATTCAAACACTTCACATGACAGTCACACAAATACACTCAGGCTGAAGCCCAGATCAGAATTCTTAACTACCCTTGTTTAGGCTTAGCCAATGGTTGAAGCACACAACACATTTTCAGATCAGAAAGGCACACCAAACCAATATAAGTGTCTTAAGACCACACGCCCGTGTGCTCTAGCCTTGTGAAAATGCCTAGGTCGTGTGAGAGGTCAAAAGTTTGTGAAAAAGGGCACACGACCGTGTGACTGAGGCACACGCCCGTGTGAAGAGAGGCACACGCCCGTGTGGACTAGTGCCATGGCCGTGGGAACTGGCCGTGTCACTCTCTATCCATTTGCACTAAATTCAGTACATGGCTGACATAGTCGTATGAGGGTCTCACACGCCGGTGTGCCCACCAAACACAGCCGTGTGTCCCAAAACACACACCTGTGTGGAATCCCTAAATCTCCAAATTAGCCACAAGGCCATGTGGCATCAAATCACTCAAACCAATCCCTAAACTCTCATGTCCGTGTGCTCAAGGGACACGGCCGTGTGAGAAACGATAAAATCCCCAAGTCGGCCACACGGCCGTGTGGCACCAAAATTGGCTCGAAAACTCTAATTTCCAAAGGCACACGGCCATGTAAACTGGCACACGCCCATGTGGAAACCCCAGTAGCCACGAAACCACCTCAGAACAGGCCGAAATCGCCATTCTAGCCACTCAAACTGGTTCCTAACCTTTACAATAACGAGAGTAGAGCAAAATATGCCATATACCTCGTATCATTCAACCTCCAACGCCTAAAATTGACGGAATTAAAGCACACTCAAGAGATACCGAAATGAATAATCGCAAAGTAAAATAGAAAAGTTTTGTATCCCACACCTGTTTCGACGAATGAGGAGCGAAGTTGCTTCGAAATCCACTAGCAACCCGTTTTCAAAAGAAATTCAAGAAAATGAGAGAGAAAATAAAACCCCCCAAAAAGAAAAGAGAGAAAAAAAAGTACCAAAATAAAAAATAAAAATAGAATCAAAAATATAATAAAAAGTAAAATTAAATAGAAATTAAATAAACAAATAAAATATTTACAAAATAATATTTAACAACAAAAATGTATTAGTTAAAAACGCACATCCAGAGACTCGAACCCGAATCTCAAAAGTTCACTACGACTCTCTCAACCACCAGACCAGCAGGCCCAATCTGACTCATAAACACGCGACTAAACACATTAGCACGCCCATCTCCAAGACCCTTACCATAAAACCCCAAAACTTTTAACCCCAAAACTCGGGGTGTTACAACTCACACCTCCTTAAAGAAATTTCGTCCCCGAAATTTCCAACTGACAAAACAGTGGTATATCACAAGCTATACCACCACGCTCTCACTGCGCACTCTAGTCCGAGCAGATACACGTTTGTCATATCACACACCCAGAACACTTAACCACTGAAGCTGATACACATTTGTCCTATCATACATAACTTCAACATTTTAATCTAAACGTCCAAACATTCACAATCATACCTGTCTCAAAATCGTTGAGGACACTCCTGGACCCGATATTCTATGGACCCACATTGAAAACATGCTCCCGTTTTTTTCAACAATTGCCAGGATAGCGCTTTTTATAATGCTCACAGAACGGAGCGTTCACACCACTACCGATACCAAGCTCCTGGTTATCGCTACCCGATTCAACACCTCAGTACCAAGCTCCTGGTTATCGCTACCCGTAGTTGGCAAAATTGCACTGTCCTCCGACTCCTGAACAAATACACGCTCCAGAGGAGCCGATGAATCCTTGTGATCCTGCTTACCTTCAGAATCCATACCGCCCTGTGGTTAACTTAATATATCTACACTTCCAGAAAACTAACACAGGTTAAATACAGAAATCTATATTTCTACTCTTATAGTTTCAAATTTCTACCTCGACCAGCATCGCAGTCTCAGACAGTTCCTTTCTGTAAAACTTTTACTAAAACAAAAATTGTTTCAGCTTACTGTGGTAAGGTTTTCTCAAAAATCACTTTTTTAAAATAAACATGTGTGCACACGAATACGTAAAAACACAGGCCGAGTTTTTTGCAAACCTGGCTCTGATACCACTAAATGTAACACACCAAACTCGTCCTAGAAGTTTAGACCGAATCCCAAATGTCATATTAATCATCAAAGTGATCGTAAGTAAATTTTTACAAAAATAAGTTATCACTTCGTATCAAAACATTTAATCATTTAAATGTTGAACAACTAAATTACATTAAGTTTAGTATATAATAAGCGGAATTGAAACTATTTAAAACTTAACTCGAAATTTATACCACAATTTTATAAAACCTTACATTTCAAAACTCTGAATGATAAAATAGAAACTAAACATATAATGTTTACTAATTTTTCTTTTCCGAGACTGTCTGAGACCTCTACATACCGAGCCCAGCGTCAGAGTTCAAAAGAGTACCTGAAAAGGAAACACTAAGAGGGGGTGAGCTACTCGAACTTAGTGTGAGTTCGAAACAAAACAAGAGACAGAATTAGGGTATGACATCAAAAGCGCAACAGAATTTCAAACACACACAGAATCAAAAATCACATCGAAACTGGTGTGATAACAGAGCTTAACAATCAGAGCACATTAGGTTCACACAGAAGTCTCAGCATAATTGCTAATCAGATAAACAGATCATAAACAACTAGTCTTTCAGTCAGAACTCACAGATAGATGCGGATGTAATGCAGATTAATAAAAACCCACCCATCCAAACTACACGCCTCTCCTTCCCCCGATCACACCACAAAAGAGCTGTTAAATCTCATCCAACTGAACGCACCAATTAGGACCAAGTAGGTCCATCCAACCCCACACACCATATAAAGTCATCCCGAGTTGCTCGACAATAATTACTTATCAGAATGCAATTAAACGACTAGATCAGATAAATATACGCAGCAAAGGTCGGCGATGTGTCTTTATCTGATCTTGATGTGAAAATCTACAAGATCTGGACAAATTACGTTTTGAAGCGCGGATCGATATATATACATAGCATAGCTAACGTACATGTTGTACAGTGCAATGCGGTAAACCGTTATATCGGTAAATTTGTAATTAAACTGCCAGATCAGATAAGGGTATGTAGCATAGCTAACATACATACTGCATGATCGCGATGCGATAAATCGTTATCTTGGTAAATTACAACTTAAGCGCGGATCGATTAGAATCAGTCACCCTTCTCTTCACAATCCCATCCCAAAATATTTTATGCAGATGTATGTATGCATACAATCTCACAGAACAGAGACACAGTATCAGACAGTCAAACAGAACAGCTGTGCACACACACCTAACAGAAGGGATTCAGATTTAAACACTTCACATGATAGTCACATAGATACACTCAGGCCGAAGCCCAGATCGAAATTCTTAACTACCCTAGTTTAGGCTTAGCCAAGGGTTGAAGCACACAACACATTTTCATATCAGAAAGGCACACCAAACCAATATAAGTGTCTTAAGACCACATGCCCCTGTGCTCTGGCCGTGTGGAAATGCCTAGGCCATGTGGGAGATCAAAAGTTCGTAAAAAAAGGGGACACGGCCGTGTAACTGTAGCACACACCCGTGTGAAGATAGGCACACGACCGTGTGACTAGAGCACGCGCTCGTGTGGACAAGTGTCATGACCGTGGGAACGAGCCATGTAATTCTCTGTCCATTTGCATTAAATTCAAGTATAGGGCTGACACAATTGTGTGAGGGTCTTACACACCCATGTACCCACCCGACACGGCTGTGTATCCCAAAACACACGCCCGTGTAGAATCTTTAAATCCTCAAATTAGCCATACAGCCGTATGGCCAGGCTGTATGGCATCAAATCACTCAAACCCTAATCCCTAAACTCACACACCTGTGTGCTCAAAGGACACAGCCGCGTAAGAAACGATATAATCCTCAAGTCGGTCACACGGCCGTGTGGCACCAAAATTGGCCTGAAAACCCTAATTCCCAAAGGCACACGGCCGTGTGAACTGGCACACGTCCGTGTGAAAACCCCAATGGTCATGAAACCACCTCAAAATAGGCCAAAATCATCATTCTAGCCACCCAAACCGGTCCCTAACCTTTACAATAATGAGAGTATAGCAAAATATGCCATATACCTTGTATTATTCAACTTCTAACACCCAAAATCGACGGAATTAAAGCACACTCAAGACATATCGAAACGAATAATCGCAAAGTAAAATAGAAAACTTTCATATCCCATACCTGTTTCGACGACTAAGGAGCGATTTTCTTCGAAATCCACCAGTAACCCGTTTTCAAAAGAAATTCAAAAAAAATAGGAGAGAAAATAAAACCCCCAAAAAGAAAAGAGAGAAAATAAAAGTACCAAAAACAAAAATAAAAATAGAATAAAAAATATAACAAAAAGTAAAAAAAATAAAAATAAAATAAACAAATAAAATATTTACAAAATAATATGTAACAACAAAAATGTATTAGTTAAAAACACACATCTAGAAACTAGAACCCGAAACCCAAAGGTTACTACTCTCTCAACCACCAGACCAGTAGGCCCATGCTGACACGTAAACATGCGACTAAGCACATTAGCACGCCCATCTCCAAGACACTTACCAAACCCCAAAACTTCTAACCCTAAAATTTGGGGTGTTACAATATTATTATATTATTATATATATGTAATAAACAAAAGAAAGAAAAGAAACATAAACAGAATAGAAAATGAAAACAAAGAAGAATTGGGAGAAAAAGAAAAAAAAAAGGAAATTAGGGTTCCAAGCTAATTTGGTAAGTCAATTTAATTCCTTTTTTTGTGATTTTTGAGTTTTTATGATCCTAGAACAAAATACTATTACGTATATGTTGAAATTTTGAAAGTTACTAGAAATTTTGAAAGTTACTAGATTTTTGGATATAGTTTATGTTGAATTAATTGATGAATTAGGGATTTAATTGATAGAAATTTCAAATTAGAATTGGGAAAAAGATTAAATTGTGGAATAAGTTATAAGTTTTGTGTAATAGGGACTAAATTGTAAGAAATTTGAATTTAGGGTTTTGTGATGAAAATTTGAGGGTTGAGTTAAGTTATAAGTAGAAATTAAGTGAAAATAAGGTATAGATTGTGATAGAAATGAAAATAATTTTGATTAGATTAAATTGAAATTAAGGTAAAAAATTTGAATAGAAAATTTAAATATTTTATGTGAATTGATGTTGTATTGAACTTATTTAATATTCGTAGCTAACATCATACCGAAGACATCGATCAAGAAAGGAAAGGAAAAGTCGACGATGAGTGATTCGAAATTACGGTTTGTATTACTATAATTCGAATTTAGTTATTATTTATTTTTTTAACTTTAATTAATGTGTGTGGTAAGTGGAATTGAGGTAATAAATGATATTGAATTGTGAATTATTTGAATATTTGAATGTATATTGATTGGAAATTGAAAGTGATTTGAATTGAATTAAATAAGTTATTGTGATATTGAATTGAAAATATAAGAACTTGAGATTGGTATGAATTTGATTGAAATTGAATTGAGAAAGTGAATTGGAAACCCTATTAACTAGTCGGGCTAAGGGCTTGTTCTGCAGTGCTTAAAAAAAGCACTTCTGGCTCCAAAAGCACTTTTGGAAGAAAAACTGTGCGAAACAAGCTGTTTTTGGCTGAATTTTTTGGCTTTTTAGAAGTACTTTTTCAAAAGCACTACTGAAAAGGAGAAGATAAAATTTTTAGCTTTTCCTCTCCCAAAAGCACTTTTAGTGCTTAATTACTTTTTCACCCCTCCAATAACATAGTACTTTCCTTTTTTTTCTGCTTAATTACAAATGTGTTAAAATCATTAATTAAAAATAAAAAAAATTATTTTTAAAAAATAATATTACAAATATTTAATGGTTATATTTAAATATTTAAAATATAGTTTATATACTAATTAAATTTTATAAATAATTAATATTTATTGCTTAAAAATATTTAAAATTTATATTTCATATATTAAAATATTAACAACAAGTTATAATATATTTTTTTACATTCTTACTAAAATTATAATAATATTAACTAATTTAAATATTATTTAAATGCATATTTGTTACTTGATAATAACATGCTTAAAATGGACATTTTATTTCTCAAAAGTACTTTTTGACAGCAATGCTAAACATTCAAATTTTAAACCAAACTTTTCAAAAGCACTTTTCCACAGCACTTTTCAAACGTATTGCCAAACTAACCCTAAGTCGGATATAGTTGGCATGCCATAGGATTGGAAGTATTCAGGGATACTTCGACCTCGAGTCAATGAGGCACTATATGTGTCGAAATATTGCTTCGGATAATTTCGATGAGGCACTATGTGTCGTATTATTGCTTCAGATTAAATCTGATGAGGTACTAGGTACCGATTCACTTCAGCAAAGCCGATGAGGCACAAGGTGCCGTACTGGTGTGTTTGGTTGGATCCGTGTATCCGTCAAAGTCCGAATCAAGTTAATAGGGGTAAATGAACGAATTGGAAATTAGAATTGGCATTGAATGAATTGATAAACCGAATGATTATGTATATGAAATGGATTGAGATATCGGAATGAGAAGTGAGAATGAAATGAATTGAAATTAATGAAATAGTATATGAGTTTAATTGAATACAACTTATGAAATGGTTATTGAAAGATTAATTGTGTAAATTGAATATGCACAATTTACTATATTATTTATAAATTTCAATTATAGTAATACCACTGAGTGTATATCCTCAGCGTACCATTTGTTTCCGTGCACAAGTTAGTTGAAGTCAAAAGGTCATGTTCCGCATCCAAACAAATCCCAAACTCAACAAAGTGGTGATGTATATTCTCTTTTGTAAAATGGCATGTACCTAGGTTGATTGTATAGGTAATTTTGAATATGTTTGTGAATGGTATTATAAACTAACCTTGGATAGTTATATACAATATAAATGAAATGTTAGATTATGAAATGGCATGTTTGGGTTATTTTGGTATGGTTTTTGAATTGGATTGAATGAATTCAATTGAATTGATTTGGATAATACATATGATATATTTATGAAATGTATGTAAATTATCTGTTTAAATTTTTTATTTGATTTGATATGTCAGGTAATATCTCATAACCCTGTTCCGACGATAGTTTAAGGTTAGGGGGTGTTACAGTGGTGGTGAGTTAGGGATTTTGATTTTGGAAATGGGGAAAAGGGGGAGGAAGGCACGAAATGAAAGTGAAACTAAAAAAAAGAAAGTAAAGTTAAAAATTAAAAATGATTAAAAATAAAATAAAAGATTTAATATATAATTTAGGTCGGGCCTGGGCCAAAAAAATCTTACCCGAGGCCCGGCCCATTTTCTAAACTAGCCTCGTTTTTTATCCAAGCCTATTTTTTGGGCCTATATTTTTACCCGAACCCTCCCATTTTTTAGGTGGGCCTTTGGGCTGGGCTAGGTAGCCCAGCCCATGATCAACTCTACGCACACTCGACAGTCGTAAGCTTGAGAATAACAGAAAAGACTAGTCAGTCAAAACACTCATCCTAGACAAATCGAAAATGTACAATTTTGATTAAGTGTTTATTTTTTTAGATATCACAACCAACATCTTGTTTTGGAAAAAAAAATTAAAACTCTGGTTTTTCCTTAAATTTACTTTTTGTTACGTGCCAAACCTGTTTTTTCCAACAGACATTAGATACAAATTGATTCTGTAGTAAGTGTTAACATAATTAAAACTTGATACAATTATTTTAAACGTGATTTATGTCATGTCCAAATTATAATTCAATGCTTAAACTAACGACAAGATTAACAAAACAATTAGATTGATATAATAGGGATATTTTGATGATTCAATTAAAATATATTAAAGTTTGAGACCCAACTTAAAATCTATATTACAATTTGAATAAGTACAATGAAATTAGCCATTTCCTTGTTGCTAATGAGACCAAATCCTAAAAATATTACCATTACATTTGTACTTAAGCCTAGAAAAAACAAAAAGTCGAAAATAAACTTGAACTGTGGTATTTGAACAAATTTTGAAATATAAGTTTATTGATACGAGTTACTAACAAGAAGGAAAGGATGGTGGAGGGGAGTATTGGTTCAACTATGTCAAATGGAGAGTCGGTATCAAGAATAAGAAGAAATAGGTGAAGGAGAAAGAGAAGGATGCTCTAGGGTTACTAAGGAAAAGAGTTGATCATTGGTTCCTTGTGCACTCAAGGTTATATAGGGGGTTACCCCTTGTCTTATAATGCCACGTGACAATACTTTGTCCTACATGGTTGTACAAGTCAGCTAGGTGCTAGGGTTGCTACAAATCAGTTGTCACTATAGAGTGTATTGTGTTGTCCTATTTTAACATTCTCGTCCTTGGGGTTGTACAAGGAAATTATGACTTAGTGGTCCTAGCGAAGGATGTGTAGCTAGATATATCTAAGCTAAATTAGACAAGATTCAGAAATAATTACCTACGAGTGTGAAGGTTGCTTACAGACTATTCCTAATGGAGGATTATATGCTGGCCACTCCTAATGAAGGGTCACTTGTGGACTTTCTAATAACTCGCTACAAGTCATATTGTGGTGGGGGTATAACAAAGTTTGGTGAACTAATATACACCAATAGGTCTGGAAAGATGGTGTATGCCAGTAGGTCTAGCTAGTTAGTATTCGAAAGCTGGTCTGGCAAGCTAGTGTTCGCCAGTGGATTCAACAAACGGAGATCACCAGTGAGTCTAGCAAGCTGTGATAATTATTTTGGTTCGAGAGTCAAAAGTAAGAGTATCTAAAGTGTAATTATACCAAAACTAGGATGCTAACTTGCTTTTCTTTGCACAACACCCTTCATGCATGTAACTATTTCCTACTTCTACTACGACTAGGGTATCCTGAGAACACTAAAACACTAAGTGCCTATAAATTAAGTCCTTTCTATTAGAAATTTCATGTTTTGTTGAACAAAAAAACTCTCTCAAATTCTTCGTCAATTATTCTGTTATCAAGTTCTAAGAATCCAAAACTTAGCTATTAGAATCTAAGGTAAGACTTTGTTCCTCTATTGTGTTTAGAAGAGTTTGCAACAAAGGAAACTAGGTTCACCAAAAGACTAGCATGTGTGAACTTAGGTTCACTTGTGTTTATGTATGAGTTTTCATGTGCTTTGTCTTTTAGTGACTGTGAATGTGAAATTGTAAACCTAGCAGAACCGTCTTCAAGCAAAGACAAGGGCAAAATGAAGCTTGTTTAAAAGTTTTTAGCAAATCGGTGAGTGTTTAGGGATCGCCACATGTATGTGTGAACCATAAAGTTAATCAGGAGCTTAGGGTTTTATCCTAAGTTTCGAGAGTAAGTCTTTTCTAAACTCTGTTTGTGAAAGTGTTAAATATGTGTTTTTATGAACAATGGCATACGAGCTTTTATTACGAGCTCAACATGAACAGTACTTTGCGAGCTCCTCATAATTGTCGAGCTTTATGTTTTAAGTAATTGTTTCGACGATAAACTTCTAACTTGTTGGATATAATGGCATGCCATAGGATTGTGAGTACTCACCTTTATGTTTTGTGTTTTTAGGCGAGAGGCCCTAGGACAGGTTGGAGAGATAAGGGAATGTTGAGCCAAGCTCCACTCAATGGGACATGTTGGTGAGTTGGAGAGCGTTTAACTTTATGCTATACTTATGAGACATGTTAAGACTTATTGAGTCATTCTAAGGCGTTATAAGGAGATCCGCTTATCCAACAATAAAGAACATATGAACAAGTTTATTTTTTCCAAAATATCATGTTTTACAGTTTAAAGTTGTCTAACAGTAAGAATTGGCGAACTAGGTTCTAAGTAAGTATGGCGAACCCAGTTCGCAAGTTTTATGATCTTGCCAAGTTTCTGTTTAACTCATGTTTTATGTGTGCTTTGTAGTTATTTTTTCCTATAAATTCACTGAGTTCGCAAGAACTCACACACTCCTTTTTATTCACTGCAGATAGCTAGATCGCAATGTGAGCAACAACGAGGTGAGTGGTCTAGGCGAAGTATACATGCTGTAAAGGTACTACAAGCAAACTCTAGATTAAAAGTCATATGGGAATTCTGCTTAGGCTTAGAGATACAATTTTGTTGACTTTGCCAATTATTTCAGAACTTAGTTATTTTTATGCTTTCTTATGTTTTCTTTTATGTCTATAATTGCGAACGAGTAATGTTTTATAAACACATCTAAATTTTAAGTATATAAATATATACCAAATTTGATTGATGTTCTCTTTATTTTACAAGTTCACTCTTAAGTAAGTAATTTATAACATAGTGTTAGTCACTAGCAAGGACTTGAAGTATTCAAAACTGACAAAACTTTGTAGAGTTCGCCAAAATTGTTGCGAAGTAATAGGGTTGCGAACTATACTAAGTGCGAACCCCAGCAATTGGCGAATTGCTATTTGCGAACTTTTAATGGATTTTGATATGTGCTATAAGAGAAACCCTGTGAACTGTGTTCGCAGTATCTAAACACATAAAGGTAGTTCGCAAGACTTACCCTGTTTAAATAAACTTACCCATGAAAGTCTTAGATTGAGCGAGCTATGCAAGGGTGCGAACCCTTATGGCAGATAGATGAATAGTTGTGTTATGCAAGGTACATTGTTTTGCAAAACTTAAGGTTCGCATGTTCTTTATTTCTTTCTTTCTTCAAGTATTTATGACTTCAGGTAAAGAGTAAATGAAGTTCTTACAAGCAAAGTAGGCTTGCATGTTATTTCCGCTGCATATTATGAAGCAAGCGAAGTGAGTTCTCGAGCTTGTTTTTCCTTAAATATATACATGTTCTATGTTTTAACTTGTAGTGTGCTGGAGGGTAGGTCAGGTTTAAATGGAGAGTCACTTGGGTGGTTAATGTCGTGTTCAATAGCTCGTGTTCGGTGACCGGACTGGGTATGGGGTGTTGCAAATTATTTTGTAATTGGAAAATTATTGATTATTTTTTAAAAATTGATTAAAATTTTTATGTAAAAGTTAAAAATTATTGGCTATATATTTATTAAAATATATTTTATAATTAGGATTAAAATGACAAATCTTGTAAACACTGTAAATATTCTTTTTAGTTTTTTAGATTTAAGATCAAATTAATAGAATTTGTAAACAATAAAGAGTTAAATTTATTATTAGACCAATAATACAAAGCTCATGTTAGACATCCATTAAACAACTAACAAAAGGGTGACTAATATATTTAATTTCAAAAAATTAAGTGATTAAAAAAAAGGGTAAATAACCAAAATAGAACCAACTAAATAATTTAATGACCATTATTGAGTTTACCCTAAATAATTTCATGTTAAATGACATAATTTTTTTCTCTGGGCTTTATGTTTATGGTTTGCCTGGCCTTCGCTTATTGGTTCGCTGGGCCTAATTCTCCGCCCAACAACTTTTCTTTCTGTACTCTGGTTAATTAAAACTTCTTTTTCCTTGAACAATGCAAAAGTTGTTCCAGTTGAGGGGACGAATTTAAGAAATTATTTATTAAAAAATTTTGAGATAAAAATATAAATGATTAGGAATCAAAGTTCTTTTTTTTCTTCATGAATGATATTTTGAAGATAAAAAATATAAAAAAATTTTTGTGAAATGGTCTAATTGAATTTATTTTTTAAAAACTACACTCTTTTATCAAAGAGAACGAAGATAATTATTAATTAGGGATGTTCAAAAAGTTAATTAACTAAACTAGTATTAACTGAATTAATCAAATTTTTTAATTTTTTAACCGTTAATCGAACTGAAATTTTTTCAAAAAAATTTAACTGAACCAAAATTTATGTGTTTTTTTTTGTTAAAATAAGTATAAAACATATCAAAAAAATTGATAATTTTCATTTGACCAAATTATTTGAATTAACCGAATTAAAACTACATATAATTTGTATTATTAATTATTAAATTCGCTTAATTTGGTTAAATACCTAATTCCAAATCGAATTAATCGATAACCGAATTTCTACCGGTTAATCAAATTAAATCTATTCAGTAGGTTAATTCAATTTTAACCGAATTTTCAACACCCCTATTACTAACTCCTAATTAAAAATTGGATTGTAATTACATAAATAAAAAAAGAAAAAAAAAAAAACCAACAACAACAACATAGAAATATCGGTATTCACCTTCAAAGTTGACATTACCTCGTCAGGAATGCAATTCAATTCTTGCATATATAATTTGTTTAGCCAACAGGGTTTAGCATAAGTGCAAGTGAGGAGACAATGGTTGGCAGGAGTCTCAAATCTCAATCCCTTTAAAAATAATTTTTTTTATTATTTAAACTCTTTATAATTTATAAAATTTTAAATTAATAATAATAAAATTACACTTTGACTCTAAAAAAGATAAAAATTTAATTTAAATCTTTTAAAAATTACACCCTTATTACCAACCCCTACATAAATGATTAATGCGTTATGTGCACACCACTTAAACTCGAATTTTGTTGACGACCATCCTTCGATGATAGAAAATAAATCGATAAACCCTTTAAATTTACCGGTCTGAAAATCCCAATAATAAGCCTGTAGCATGCTCTGAGCTTAGAGATAAGATAACACCTCTGATCCTAAACCAATTTTATCAAGAAATAAAAGAATGTAGAGACCTGACATATTCAGATGCAGAGCAAATTGTGCAATGGCATTACCCCAACTCCACAACATGCATGCAAAACTACCTAATATTTCTTACAACCCTTTAGATTCACTAAAATGTTGTTTAACTACTGATTTAGGGTCCAAGAATTTATATTAATTTGAAGTTAACAGGAGCAATTTTTTTCAAATATTGTTTTATTCATAAAATTTAAATTCGAGTCATTACTTAAGAGACATTAAATTTGAAGATTAAGTAGAAATTTATTATTAAAGGATTGAGATAAAATAGTTCATTGTTGAGAGGTCAAAGTAAGAAAAAATTATATTAAAAGGGTGTAAATCGAATTAATAACATCTTAGCAGGACAAAACCGTTTTTATTGAGGGGGATTTACTTCTAAATAAATTTTTTACCACTCGATCTAATAAATTATAAATCACTTATTTATATTTAGAGGTGTTCATGAGTCGACTTGGGTTTAAACATGATACAAATACACTTTTATTTTTGTTGAAGTTTAGTTCCGCCTAAAATATGAGCTAATTCAAGCATATTTTAAATCCACCCATATTATTTTTAATTTAATATTTGAAAATTATATATTTCTCATTTATTAAAATTTTATGAGTAAATAACTTAATTTTTTTTAATGTTTACAATATAGTATTATATATTACTATAGATTTCATTTTTATTTGTTATAAATTACATAAAATATTAAAATAACATAATATAATATATTACAAATTTAAAAAAACATACTGAGCCAAGCTAAGCTTTATGCTTTGAATGCTTGTGTTGAGTTTAGCCCATATTTTAAACGAAACTTATTTTTTATTTGAACTCTCTTATTAAACTTAATGTTTTTCTTTTTTCCAAATACTTTCAAATTTTAAACAAATACTCGAGTTTGGGTGAATAACCCAACGAATAAAACATAAACAAGTCTATTTACATTGATGTCTAGTCTGAAACCTCTTTCACCCCATAAACATTTAACATTTTTGAACTTTGAACACTTATAAAAGATAAAGTACACCTAATGTTTGTAAACTATTAATAAGTTTACATTTTGGTCACTCAATTTCAAAAAATTATAAAATGGTAATTGAACTATTCAAAAAGTTTCATTTAAGTCACTAGATTGTTGAAATCGTTGTTGTATGGCCTTCATTATTCGCACCTCATATACTAATCGGAAGCACTCCTTCTCCTTCTCTTCTACAATTAAGAATCTACGAATCAAAATTCAAACAGCTCTATTTTCTGATCTTAGACACTAACCGTCAGATCAACTTAGATCTAAATTATATTTTTTTACTTGTCGACAAATACAAATCTACTATACCAATCGTCAAATCATAAACTAAACTTTAAAATATAAACTTAATAAGTTAGTGATTAATGAATATTTTATATCTTTTTAAAATTAAATAACCAAACGTTACCAAAAAAGAAAGGGAAAAAGGAGAAAAACTAAAAAATCAATGTCGGTTGGCGGTGATATATAAGCAAAATAATCTTTGACGGCTGTCTAGTACTTTGTTCCCAGATTTAATGTTTGCCTGACCTTCCACGTTTTTATGTTTTCTTCTTTAACTTCCAATGAGAAGTGTAATGTGAAAAATAAATAAATAAATAGGTTGTCATTATTTGCTTAATTGTAAATTCCAAAGCTTATAGTTTTAAGTCAGAGCATCATTTTCCATAATTGATTTTGACCTCTCCACATTTACTACTCTTATCAATTCAACCCCACTTCTTTTGCTTCATTGAATGCATCTAATTCTAGTTTCTCTATCCTAATTAAGATGTTGTAATTAATGACCATTAACTGCCAAGCATTTTTCTTATTAAGGACGGTCCATGATTACTTTTATCGATGTTTTAACCACTGGTTTAATTTATTATTTTCTTTCAATGAATTAATTAAGGGTTTATCTATTAATTATCATTTAATCAAAATGTTGAGTAAACTTAAAAAACAAGTCTTCATATCAAATTTTGTTAATAAGTGCTTACTCATTCTTCTCAAAAAATAATATTTTTCTACTTAAATTTATCATCAAGTGTTAATTATGATAAATGATGTATTAATTAACTTTAAAAAAAAAAAAAAAAAAGAGTGGTTTCGAAATAATAAATCCTGTGGAATTAATAGTATTTCGGGTTTTTTCCAAGTTCATAGTGACTCGTTTCCTTCGAAATGATGGGCTTAGACGTTTTTGTCGATATGATCTAATTTCTATTTACATATTCATACTGCTTTCTTGATATGTAAGTTTTTAATTTTTATTTGCTTTGATATTCAAAAATCCCACCATCAATACATCATATAATAAACCAAATATATAATATTTAAAACCAAAGGAGTGTAAACCCATGGTGATTGATGGGACCAAAAGACATTGGATCCAACAGCATGTGACTTTAATAAACACAAGCAGAAAAGTAGTAGTTTTCTTTTTGCCCTTTCATGGACTTTGCATACAATTCTCAATCCCCATTCACATTTGCTTTTTTGATGTGATCCGTTATTATTTGTAAACCAAAACTACATCAATTCCATTAATTCATATAATTATTTTTTTAAAAAAAATAATCATTTTTTAAAAAAAAATAATCATCCTTATTATACTTGTTATCACCGATTCAAGATTCGAATAGGTTCGGGTCGGATGGGCCGATTTCCGTCGAGCTCACACATCGATCTCACAGACTGAGCTTGTAGGATGGGTACCTATATTACTTATGTTCTCCTACGGAATCACACATTAGATCGTGCATGAGACTACATAAACACATATTAAGTCTAGGGTAAGATACATGTTGATATGCATAGAACCTGCTACCCATATAATATAAATAGACAAACACCGTCATTCAAAAGAGGCAAAAATAAATACTCAACAATCATAAATATTTTAAGTATTTATAATATTATTAGGAATGATGGACAATATAATTTTTGCATGTTGTTTGATCTATCTATCTCCATTAATCTTGTTTTCTACCTTTCATATCTAAGTTATAACCTCTCGACACTTCTCCATGAGACAGTTCCATTGGACTGAAATTTTCGTAGTGACTAACAGCTAGCTTAATGTCCATGTCATATCCTCAAATGATTATATAAAGTCTGAAAATTCCACCTTTGTTCATATGATAAAGACATGTCACCTCTAGATTTTGAGGAAAAAGGAATTTACCCTTTCCTTTATAAGATATATAGAAAAACATAGTTTTAAAAATTTTAATTAGATTCCCTAAAATTTTCAGATATTCTTATTCATTTCTAATTTTTTTTAAAAATTAATTAAACTCTTAAAGCTTAATCACATGTTTTACCTTTAACAATCAAAACGGTTTTTTCCTTCGACTTAATATATCATTTGGTATCCAAGTTTGATATTTCTTTCTAATGTGATACTTTTGTAATTTTTTGTCTAATTTGATACATATATTTGACAAAAGTTATATTTTTTGATAGTTAAAGGTAAAGGTGTCCATGTGTTGGGCTGGACCCAACCAAAATTTTAAGCTCGTTTGCCAGGTCCGGCCCAAAAAATGAGGCTAAAATTTTGCATAAGCCTAGCTCGGATAAAAAAATGCTAAAACTAGGGCCTAACCCATATTAAATTTTTTTAAATATAATACATCAAAAATACTAAAAACATTAGAATAAATATTTCCCAATAAATTGAAAATAAATTTTTAAAAAATATGTATACTTAAATAACACTAAGATATGTGTAACTTAACTAGCAAATGCCTCCAAAATAGTAACAAAATTAACAATAAGACAAGAGTTATATAATTTCCAAATAATAACAACAAATTAATAGCAACATAATTGTGATTTTTTTGCTTATTTGGGTCGGGCCAGGCTCGAGCCACAAAAGCATTACCTGAGGCTCGACCCGTTTTCTAAACAGACCTTATTTTTTGCCCAAGCCCATTTTTCAGGCCTATATTTCTACCCAAACCCTCCTACTTTTCGGGCGGGCTCTCAACCCGGCCCATGGACAAGTCTAGTTAAAGGTAACAATGTTAACCTTTTAGTGTTTAATTGAAGTTTTAGAGTTGATTTGATAAAAATTTATTGTTAATATTATCATGTTAGAATTTTTCATAATCTTGTTAACAGAATAAATTTAGTGTTAATTGTGAAATTATTTATTTTCGTGTTTAATTTGTCAAATGCAGCCTGATTAATTTGATTTAATTCAGGTTTTAGGGTTGATTCAATGAGAGTTAATTGCTAATGTTATTAACCAATTATGAATTTTCATCAAATTAACTCTAAAATTTGAATTAAAAACTAAAAATTTAATAGTATTACCTTTAACTATTAAAATGTATAACTTTTATCAAATAGATGTACCGTATTAAAGAAAAGGATAAACTACCAAAATAGTCACTTTTTTTACCTCACGTTGCATTTTAGTCACTTATGTTTGAAATGTTATGTTTTAGTCACTTACGTTAGCGTGTTGTAACATTTTAGTCATTGAGCCGTTAACGGTGTAATGGTAAGCTGACGTGGCACGTTAAATCATTATTTCAAACAAAATTTTAGGTTAAATTATACAATTTGTCCCCATATTTTTTTCGTTTTGAGCAACTTTTTTTCTTTTATGTTCTTTTAACTTTTCTTCTTTTTTTTTTTTCATTCTCTTCTACTTTTTCCTCTATATTCCTCCTTTCTCTATCTCTTTAAATGTAGTTTTTCTATATTTTCCATTTGTTAAAACTAAAGGGAAGAAGAAAAGGAAAATAAAGAAATAAAAAGAAAAACTTAAATTGTTCAAAAAATAAAAGTATAGGGACTAGTTTTAACAAATGGAAAACATAAAAAAATTACGTTAAAAGAGATGGAGAAGGGAGGAAAACAAAGGGAGAAGCAGGACAGAATGAAAAATAAAGAAAATTTTTTAAAAGAACATAAAAGAAAAAAAATTATTTGCTCAAAACGAAAAAAATATGGGGACCAATGGTATAATTTAACCTAAAACTTTTGTTTAAAATGATGATTTAACGTACCACGTCAGCTTACAATTACACTGTTAACGGCAATCAACGGCTCAGTGACTAAAATGTTACAACACGTTAACATAAGTGACTAAAACGTAACATTTCAAACATAAGTGACTAAAATGTAATATAAAGTAAATAAAAGTGACTATTTTAATATTTTACCCTAAAAAATATCAAACTTACGTATTAGTCCTTCCCTTCACCTAGTTTTTGGGTGACCCAAGAACCATATTGGTATTTTATGATAGGCAAATGGCACTAGACATAATTTTCTTATATGGGACCCTATTCATGTCCCAGTATCCTCACAAAATTCTCAATATTTGGTCCTTTTTCTTTTCTTAGAGATTGGCCTTTGTCTCGAGCCTACAACTTGTTTATTTTTTCAATTAATTTTCCAATATGAGAATAATTTATGTATGCAGATCAAGGTGGTTAAAGTCAACCATTTCAACTATTGGTCTCTCCTCTTTAAAAATTTTAAATACATCTTCATCATATTCTGTAACACATTTACCCAATTAAAAATTATCTCCTATATCCTTGGTCAATAATACAAACTGAAACTCTGGAGGAACATGCATGCCCAAAAATTGAATGTCTGGTCCTGTTTTCTTTATCATGTTTTACTTTCTTTTTTTTGTTATTTTCTTGTATATTTTTATATTTTAATTTTTTTTTTAATGTTCTAATTGATAGTGGAAGTGATAACAATGTCGCCCATTTCTTTCTCTTGAGAGGACACCTAGTTGGCAGCGTAATGTGTTTGCCATTATTCTAGTGATAGGAGCTTCGTTGACCGTACAAAACAAATGTATATAGAGATTTTGAAGGGATGTAATTCAATTTAAACAATCTTGTAGTTAAAGAACTCTGAGGCTTTTCCTGGTTTGAATTTACAGCTTGGTTGTTAATTGCAAGCTCAAATAGTATATTCAAAAATATATGGATCAAATTGTAAACGCTTGTATACTTATTGACTAGACCGTTTAAATTTAACTTGTTAAAAAAATTAGCCCTCCACATTGTCTTTTTTTAAAAATGTCAAATTTAAATTATATATACATTATGTACACACATATTTACGATTTGATCTATATGTTTTAAATATGCAACTTGTCATATCCAAATTACCATTTAACTCACAAAATTAATAACTAAGTTGACGGATGTTGGACAAAACACGTTAGCGAACAAATATTTAATATAAATAAAACAAATATTTATATATAAATTAAATCAAATCAAATAATTTATATTTAAATTATCAGATATGAAAAACCAATAAATAACATAACGAAAACCAGAAATCGAAAAGAAGAATCGAGTTTTACTATATGTTGAGACATGTTTTACATAGTTTCCTTAAAATAGATTTGGCTGCTCCTATGGTACTTGGAGAAACGCTGGTCAACTATCTCCCAGGATACAACAACACAATGATCGAAGCAGTAGCACCTCTGCAGTGATCAACGAACAAATATTGTCTTTTTCTATCACCGAAATGTTGGAAAATACAGAGAGGAAAAGAGAAAAATTTTGGAGAGCAAAATAAACTTGGTGTGAGAGAGTGTGATTCAAAAAATTCTGAAGATTTTTTTGACTTTTATAAGCATTCAATATAGATGAGTTTCAGAAATATTCATGAATAAGGATACAAAATTTGCATTAAGGAACAATAAAATCAATTTGATTAAAATCAAATCACATGGATTGAAATCAAATAAAATCAAGAGATATATATCCTTTTAAATCAAATTTTGTATATTTGCTGAGAGAGAAAAAAAAAAAGTTCACGTTGGGCTAAAATATTTATAGATCCAATTTAGACTTAACATTCCACATCGTGTAAACAATGTTTCAAACTTAATCATTTAATTATCTTTTAAGTGGGTTATCATATATATGCACATTTCACACTTAGTATTTAACTAATGTGGGATCTAAGCTTTTCTTTTCCTCAACAAATATTCACAAGTAGCTTACTTTGAGTATCAATTTCTCATTCATCACTCAACCATTTTGAGCATATGATATATCATTGTAAAGGTCTCATGGAGTAGAATATAAAACCATAATTTTATAATTGAACTCTTCACCTTTACCAATCAAGAATATGCCTCAAAGTTTCCAAAAAATTACAATTTTTCCAACAATGGAATGACCTAATTGATTATACCAAAATGTATAGGGAGAAATTTTTATACCACCAGGATGCATCATCTGTTATTATTATTTTTCTTTAATTAAGTTAAAATTTGTTAATAAAGAGATAAATCAAAAAATTAAATTTTTTTATAGAAAACCGATGTTTTTAAAAATAATTTTATTTTTGATTAATTATATTAATATGAGGTAAATAATAAATAAAAAGAGCTTAATTTTTGTAGAATACTCAAATGAAGAAATTAAATTCTTCAAGAACTCTCTTTTACTCGACTGACTCGCACTATAAGAAGGGGTCACCTCTAAACCATCCAACACACATCACCAATTCAAGAAGTCCAGAAATTTTCTTCAAAAGCATCTAAAGAAACTCAAGAACTTGAAGAAAATTTGAAGAATGTCGCATCAGTCCGATTCAACTAAAGGAAGAGGTTAGAACCTATTTCAAGAGCAAGCCACCACAACACTTGAAGCAGGTTCAATCATCCAAGATCAAGTCTTGATGACCTTTGGATCCAAACTCTCCCCAAACCCATCTTTAAGATCAAGTCTTGACAACCCTTGAAGCGAAAATTATTAATTTAAGATTAAGTCTCGACGACCCTTGAAGCAAACTACGTCTTTCAAAGATCAAGTCTAAACAACCATTAAATTGAAGCTCCATCAAAGAGAATAATCAAAGAATTTTTATATGTATTAAAGAAATTTAAGATATTATAATCTTTTCAAAGTTAGAAGTATAATTTGACTCTAGATTTTTAAAATCAATTTAGGATTCGAAATTTGTGCATTAAATTTTTTGACACATCCAGTAGAACAATCTCTATCCATCTCCTCTAAAAAGTTAAAAGTTCAAAGTTTAATTATATATCGTGCCTAAATTTGTGACATTTTAATTATTTTCAATAATTTTTTTTATCTTTCATGCTTCTATTTATTCCTTAATTTGGAATATGTTTATCCCAATAATTTAATTTTTAGCTCTAAATTTATTTATTTAAAATTTAATATTAAATATATGTTAATATAATCTTAATTTAGTTGGTAACGCGTTTTATCTTCTTAAATATAATATAACATAAAATTATTGTATTTAAAAATTTTAATTCGATTTTGTGAAATTCATAGACTGAAATAATAATAAAATTAGCCTAGGTGAGATGACAAATGACTTATATTTGAGAATTCAATGAGAAGTGAGAACCCAGCCTAAAGTCCCACATTTAACATTGTAGCTTTTAGCATAAAAAAGAGTGAATCCATTGAATTTTCAGCTTTAATTTGGAAACTATGTTTTTTACATCGGGTTTTGTTATTTCTGCATAAGCTATGGTATAAGGTAATCATGGAACACAAAGGTCAAACCCCAAAAAAAGGTAGTCAAAAACAGCCGCTTAATACCATTCAAGTTTTTCATTTACCCATTGAAATCGTAGTAACCAAAAGTACCTTTTAGTTTTTAGGTCAAACTAACCCAACTAGTAGTGGAATTAGGCAAAATATTTAGGTTTATTATTATTATTATTATTATTATTTCTTTCATTTATTAATCTTAGAGAAAATATTTAGTATATTATCAGTAAAAATATCAAATTTCAGCAGGGATTTTGATCCTCAGTGAAAATCTTTTTATTGAAGTATTTTATAACTTATAAAATTTTAAATTAGTAAAGATAAAATTACATTTTATCCTCTAAAAAATGATAAAATTTTAATTTAATCTTTTAAAAATTATAAAAGTATAAACTATTAAAATAATAAAATTATATTTTTATTATAATAAAAATATACAATTTAATGCCAACTACTTCAAAAATATTTTCTAACATCACCCATGATGAATCTATCCAAAATTATCAATGTCCAAACAATTTAGATGAAGGTTTGGTTTTACTAAGTAAAAATGTAGGACTGTCTTCTTCTGTCCCTTTCAAAAGGGTATTAATTATCAACCCTAATAAGAAAGGTGGTTGGTTCTTTGGCTTATTCTGAACAATTTTCTATTTTCAATTCTTTTTCAACCCAAAATTCAGTCAAAATTTTCCACTATGTAAGGAATGGAAGATGATCTGTGATGTAAAAGTCGTCGCCTAAACTCCAAAGCACCGTAGTTAAATTACATTATTCAACTTGAAGAATTATTAATACTCTTTTTTTACTTAAATACGAATCTTTTTCTTAACATGTCAGATTTAAATTGTTTATACAAATTGACATTTAATGTTTAAGTTGACAATTGGGCTAACGGAGAGACATAATTGATAGGGATGAAGCTAAAAATTTTATAGTCGGAGGGGAAAATTAAATTGTAAAATTTTGGTTATTAACTATAAAATTAAAAATATTAAGGATCTAAAAGAAAATTTCACCAAATTCAAGGGATTGAAGCCGTTACCTACCCCATTGGTGCCTCCCTTGTTGATTGATACAATGGTGGCACTTCAAGGTCATAACCGGATCGTTTTAAAATTTACAAACCATAGTGGGAGAACGCCTAGTGAATTAACCTTTATTTTAACAATTATTTTTTACCCCTAAAACAATACTTCAATTCCTAGATTGATCCTTAAAATTTTTTTGGTTAAATTTAGACGCTCAACCATCAATTTATCAAAAAACGATATCAATCAATAAGAACATGACAACTAATACTTTCTTTATGAGATGCTGTATGATACATTTGAAATCATCTGACTTAAAACACTTAAAGGACCAATCTAGGAATTGAAGAAAAGTTTAGGGGCTAATTTACAATAAAACCATATTTTTACTGACAGAGTGAGATAGGGAAGCAGTATAAGAAGAGAGGGGAACAGTGCGAAAACCGCGTTTAATAGTGTAATTAAAGCATACATTTTTGTTTTTTCATTACCTTTTTTAACAATTTTCACTTTAGTACCATGTGAGTGTGACCTCATCTTTTTCCCACTTTTCAATTAAATGTCCCTCATCACCCTTTCACGTAAATCTACACCCATATATAAACACTCTTTATTTTATTTTTTCTCTTTTATCTCTTCTTTATTTTTTCTTAGTTCAATACTTTTAGATCCAATCCAAAGCCTTAAAAGAAAAAAATCTTTGGATCTTTTTTTTGATCTTTCAAAGGCATAGAGAGAATTCTCAGTTTTCACCAACAATGGCTCCACTATTGTACTTCAATTTCCGTAAGGTATTTTTGCTTTACCTTGCCTTCTTTATGTTGATTTCGTTGCTGGTTTGTACCTCCATTGTTGATAGCCACGAGCTTCGAACCACTCGGTTTGGTGGCGGTGGAAGAAGATTGTTGGAGCTCGAAGAAGAAGATGAACAGTTGGTGTTGAAGAAGAAAAGCTCCAATTTTTCCAACAACAAGAACCAAACCAAGCTTGTTAAACCATCAAATGTATCCACCAAGAACCAAACCAAGCTGGTTAAATCAGTGAATGTATCGACCAAGAACCAAACCAAGCTCGTTAAATCATTGAATGTATCAACCAAAACGTCGAATTTGTCGGCCAAGAACCAAACCAAGGTTTTGAAACCGACCAACTCGACCAAAACTGCAAAGCCAACGGTGTCGAGTTCCATTCCCAAGAAGCTTAATTCAACTTCCAAGGTGAAGAAACTGAATTCCACAACACCAAAAGCTTCGGATCTGCCCAAATTAAGCTCTCCCAAGAACAAAACAACCACGAAAACACCGGTTCAATCTTCAAAACCTGAAAAGAAACCGACAACAACGCAGATTCAGAAACAACAAAAGAAGCAACCCAGTTGGGTCGACGACGATGATGAATCGGATTTAGTGTCGGAGTTCCGGGATCTACCGGCTAAGTTCCACCAAACACTTATACCGGACTTGGAGAGAATCTCGACAACCTCGAAAGTTTACATCAACAAATACAACAAAGAGTTCACCAAACAGTTCAAACCATATGTCGGCAACAAACATGCTCCCACCATTGCTACTGTAATCTCTTGTGCTTTTCTTTTAATCCCTTTACTATTAGTTTCCCTCATTTTTAACCGCATCAAAGCTTATTTTTCACTCCAAAAGATTCTCATCTTCATCCAAGTTTACCTCTCGATTTACTTTTCAATCCTTTGCCTTACCTCCCTCGTCACCGGACTTGAGCCGCTTAAGTTCTTTTACGCCACTTCGCCGTCGACCTACGTGTGTTTACAAGTGCTTCAAACGCTTGGGTACGTGCTTTACTTGTTGCTGCTCTTGATGTATTTGATACTGGTTTTCTCGACGGAGTCGGGTCTCGGATCCAAGATGTTGGGTTTGGGTCAGATATTCGTGGGGTTTGCCGTCGGGTTGCATTACTACGTGGCGGTGTTTCATAGAGTGGTTTTGCATCAACCGCCTAAGACTAATTGGAAGGTCCATGGGATGTACGCCACGTTTTTCCTTGTGATTTGTTTGTTTGCTGGTGTTGATAGGAGAAAGAAGGCTTACCTGGAAGATGGCGGTGAAGAGGGGAAGAAAAATTAATTAATTAATTAATTAATTAAAGATTTTTTGGGGGAGTATATTATTATTATATTATTATTAAATTAGTCGGTCCAAAAAATTGTCATAATCTCAGCCACTTACAATTTGTAGCAATAATGAACAAATTTTGCTGTCATAAAGTTGTGCTGAGAAATTTCCAAAGGTATCTTCACCTTTGTTATCATTTTTTCCCCTTTATTTTTATTTATGGTTTTATCTTTAAATTCACAATTGTAATTTGTCCACTGTAATGTTTTCTTAATTACCTTTGAAAATAGACAAGGCTTTTTGCAATTTATTTTCCTGTTTCAAGTTTTTGTTTTTTGAATAGTAATTGTATAAATGTTAGCACAATAATGTTAAAATGATTCTTGTGGGAAAAAAATAATCTCAAAAATTAATTTTGAGGTTTTAATTTCGAGTTATATTGTAATTAAATATTATGTAATTAGCTTCTTTGACAAATTCTTTTATTGTTTTTATCTCGTTTAGCGAATATTTTTTCTCTATATTAAGTAAGAAATCACAATTTTTTTATATTAATTTTAAAATTTAATCGAATCAGCAGGTTAAATCGAGAACTGATTAAAATATCAATTAAATTGAGAATAGATATTGATTTAAAATTAAAATAATTGAATCGATTTTTTGAAAATATTTTTAATAATTTATTCAATTAAATTAATCTAATTAAAAATCGATAATCTTCTTGAAAATTTTAGATTTTAATTATAAGTTGTAGAGAATAAATGGCACAAATCTCAAATTTTAGATTACAGTCACTTAAATGACACTGAAACTACGGAATCTATTTTCCTGGGATAGACTTGCCTTTGGAAATACTGTACCAGATTCTCACGCGCGCAACATGGTGTGTGCTTTATTATTTTTTGGTGAATGTATTTGAGAGGTACTCCTAGTAGAGGGACATGATCAAATTCATCCCTCTATTATTAAATGAATCAATTTAGTTTCTTATATTATTGAAAAGAATCAAATAAGACCAAATTAGAATAGAGTTGACATTTACTATATAAAAATGTCATTTACTAGTTAACGGGGTTAATATATTTAAAGTTTTTCTAGTTTTATAAATGAAATCTTTTGTTTGGAATTGAACTATAATTGAAAAAAATATTTTTTATGTACTAAATATTAAGTCTATTACAATTTGGATTTATTTGATTCTTTTTAACAATATAAATACTTAATTGAACTATTTAATAATAGAGAGACTCATTTAATATAGTCCTTATAATACAAGGACTTCCCATGTACTTTAACCATTATGGTTTTCTTCTTTGAATAAAAGCGTTTGTGACATTGAGAATGTTGACATCTCATGTTGGAATTGAATCCTATATTAATATATAGGTTCTCCTTTAAATTGATTTTCGTCATACTTAATTAATTAATTGTGGAAGTTGATTATTTAATTTAGTATTTGTAATGATTGGATTTTATTAAATCTATTTATTTTTAAAAATATGTTTTAATTTTAATATTTAATTTTGGTTAAATGTTTAAATTAGGCTCAATTTTTTAGGAGTTGCTCACATAAATGCCAAACCTTTCAAATGATCATATAATGGCCTAACCTTTACAAAATGCTCAAATTTCACACATTTCAACTTGGTTTGTAGTAAAAATTAGATGAATATTGACGTGTTTAGAATAAAATGGATAATAACTTAATCAAATATTACTTGAAAAAAGAAGAAGAAAATAATAAAAATGTAATTTGAAACTTCATATGTGGCATTTGAAATGCCCTTATTTGAGCACTTTTAAAAAGGTTCGGCTCTTATTTGGCCATTTTGAAAAGTTTGATCTTCATGTAAGCACTTTGTAAAGGTTAGGTCATTGTATGATTATTTTAAAAGGTTTGGCCCTTATATAAGCAACCTTTAAAAAAATTAGCCCCAATTTGAGAATCAAGCCTTCATTTTTTGTAAGAAATACATCTATCACTACAACCTATCAAACCTTCAAAACATGTAACTTTATATCAAGGCTATAGCTTTAAAAAGAAAACAATGACCTTACCATCTTTGCTCAAAATGTGCACCAAGGATGATGGAGGTGCTAACACCAAATTTTGAATGCACATTCTCCTTTTTGATCGATTTGCAAATCAATCAGTCGCCTTATTAGTTTTTCTACTAATCCAAATAAACACAATGTCATCAAACTTATAGGCTTGGGGTCTAATATCCTTAACTATTGGTCATATATTCCAATTGCCTTCTCAATTATTCATATTCAAGTCAAATACCAATAACCTTAAATCAATTTTGAAGAAGCGTTCAATTTGCTAGATGTCCTAATTCGATGTTTGGTAAGTGCTAAAAGTAATATGTTTTAACCTCATTTTCAATGCGTTTTTGGGTGATAATTCGATGTGAATTTTATGCTCCTAATCCTTTAAATTCATGTTTTTATGCTTAATAGAGCATTTGAGAGCAAAATGAGCAAAAAACAAGTGAAAATCGAAAAATCAGAAAATCGGGGCAACCTACAGGACCCACACAGGCTGACCCATTCCACACGTCTTAAACAAACGGCCTGTGGTAGGCCGTGTCGATTTCATGAATTTGCACCCTAAATTGCGGGAAATCGTGTTTTTTAAGTTTCTCGAGCATTCTAAGACGTATATATGACAAAAATAAGAAGATAAGAGTGAGTCGTCATAGAATATTCAATAAAACAACTCGAAAAACATCATTGAAGCCAATTTTGAAATAGATTTCCATCACATGATTTCTTAGGAGATTACCATGACTTTCTTTGTTTCTTTCGGTTATATTATGTTTTGGATGTTCAGTTATATTATGTTTTGGATGTTTTTATTTTCAAGCATGAACTAATTTTCAAAATACCAAGATGAACCCTATGATGAATTCTGTCTTTTGATTTTTATTTTACGTAATAAATACTTAAATATTATTCTCAATTATATGTGCTTAATTCTTAGTTTGGTATTTCTAGATTATTGATCCATGTTTGATGTGCTTAAATCAGAGGAGAAATAAACCCTATTTAAGAATAAATCTTGTATAATTGAGTGGAGTTACATGCAATCTAAAAAATAGGATGACATGAATCTATTAGATTAGAGTAAAATCTAATAGGAGAATCCATAGCATGAGTTAATGTGATAATAAGGATTTTAATTAGAAAGAAATTTCAATTAATTAACCTAGAGTTAGTTGCTGTTACTCTCGAAAGAGATATTAGCATAATTTAGGGATTTCTACGGATCAAGATACTAAGTAAAGAATTGCATAATTTAGATTGATAGTGACAGATGAAATCTATGTGAATTCTTTCTTGTGTATTGTTTTGCTTCTTGGTTATTATTTGATTATTTTCCTAATTTGTTATTTGTCATATTTGTTAGCAATTAATTTAGTTAATTTTAATTTTCAATCAATCACTTGAATTTATCGGTCAAATGATAGAAAGACGGTAATTACTAGTACTTTTAGTCTTCGTGGGAACGATATCTGTGCTCACTATAGCTATACTATTAATTGGTAGGTGCACTTCTCTTAGTCAAATTTTTAGTTAGGTCACGACGCATCAATGTTCTAACATTGTTTGAAATAAGACAATTTAACAACATTACTTAAGGAGAGTTAAGTAAAGGGTAAATGGCATATGAGATTTGTTAACGCGGTTCGAATTCACCAATCCTACTCTATAGAGCCTTGTTCAATGAATGATTTTATTCAACAATAGATCTGGAACTTATTGGTTAAAACCTAAGCTACCCATACACATTAGATAATCGTAACCCTAACAAAGTACCTCCAATGTTATTATCGCTCACCCCAAACAACCTCACTTACAACAATGTTTACTCTCCAAAATGCCCAACAAAAGATTAATAAAATACTAAACAAAAGCACTCAATATGCAAATATCATATGCATCAATGCAACCTATTTATAGCGTGATATTGGTTACTTCTTCAAATAACTTAAGATAAATCACCATTTTAATTAAAGGAATTATCCACATAAAATCTTCCTTTTGAATTTCGAAATAAATGCTTCCTCTCCAAGTAAATATGACTAGTTTTATCACCAAGGAAAATAAATTGATTTAATCCTGAATGGATATGAATAAGATTTGTATTCAATCAACCTGTTTTCTCTCTTATTCCACTTAAAATTAAATTCACTAACCAAAAGAAAAATAATTTCAACTTCAATCCAAAAACCATTTGTTAATAGAGAACGAACCGAGATGAATAAAGTAAAAAATGCCAACACACTTACTACACTTTAATTGTCCCAACATGTGGTCCTAAGTGTTGTCCTAACTTATTATACCAAGTGCTATTTGAACAAGAATAAAACTTATTATCCTAAATGCTGCCCAAAGAGATGTTCGAACAATGAATGTAATAGGAATGTATTGGACAATTAAATTTCAACTATAATTCTATCATAACCTTTTTGTTTAGCAAATTTCACACACTCTCTTACTATTAAATTTTAAATTAGCTTCATTAACATTATACATGCTTTTTCAAAACATCTCTACAACCTAATGTGTTGGCTTCACAAAAAGATGACACGTAATAATTTAATTTTTTTAAAAAAAAATTTAAAGCAAGACACATGTCACACGCGCAATTATCATCTAACATAACATGGTCACAATAAAATCTACATTCTTCAAATAATCTAAAATGACTTTTTTTTTTCGAATAATTATTTATTTTACTATATTTTTATAGAGTTTATAAAAAAAATTTTCATTTTCAACTCTCGCTGGGTAAATGTACCACAAAGGTCCTTATATTAAGAGTTGGATTGAATTTAGCTTTTCTATTCAAAAAAAAACATATTAGTCTCTGTATGTTAAATCAAAGAGCAAAATGATTATTTTGTTAGAAAGTTTATTCATTTCTATTATTAAAAATTGGTTTATTTATGTCAACATGAGGTACACGTATTGTTTATTTATTCCAACAGTCACACTAATTTTTAACAATATAAATAGATAAAATTTTTAATAAAAAATAATTTATTTTTTAATTTAATAGTAAAAAGGGTAAAATAAAACCTTGAGTGTTTATAAAGAAACTTGCATGATATTTTTATCTATGAACCAGTTTGTAATGGACGGTGTTTAATACCTAGACTAGATGTGTGAAGATCCTGAGTGAGCAAAACCCAAGTTTATTTCTGTGATTGTACGTGGGACCGACGGGATTATATTGATGTGTGTCGGTGACTGCATGGATTTTTGTACAACCGACAATAAAGTGCTTACGTGTCTTGTATTAACCCGTAATTATATTACGTTGTGTTAGATACGAGTAGGTTATCGAATGAAGCCGGTTACAGTAAGCTAAAGTATGGACCCCACCTGATTTCATTTTCAATCATAGATAAGACAATTGGATGATGAAATCTTGACCTTTCATTGCATCAAATCACAAAATTTCTTAATTAATTGGTCCCACTAAATGTCATTATTATGAAGATCAAGATGGTTGATTAAGATCTAGACATTTATTTTTCGAAAGAAAAATGTCTATTTATTTTAATTTTAATTATCCAAGAGACATGGCAAGTGTTGGTTTCTTGCATTTTGGTGAAAAGTGCCAAAGCAAATATATTTTTTTTAAAACTGTAAAAGACATTATATTTCCTAATTTATATTAAATTTGATTTTTTAATTTTATATTAATATGTTTAATTTGATAACATTTATAGATGTACTTTTAAGTGGAGAATTTAAATTCGAATTTTGAAGAAATATTGTTAGAAAAGAAAATTACAAACCCTCAAATAGATTAACCTTTATGAATCATAAAATGAACATGTTTTTTTTCTAAATAGCTTTAAACGTTCAATTTGCATATTAAATATATAAATTTATTATTGATTAAATGAAGTTTATTGAATTTCATGTGCTTTAATTGTGTGCAAGGGTGAAGCTAAGAATTTTAGAGGACTAAAAATGAAATTTTAAATTTTTTAAGGGGTCAAAAAGTAATCTTATCAAATATTTTTGTAGGGGGAAAATATCAATTTTACCAATAATTAGAGTGTTTGAGGAGTGGGGGAGGCTCCCTACTTGTACCCCAGTGTTGTCACTGCCTATATGGTTCAATAATAGCAAATAAAAAACAAAAAACTTATGGCATTACTTTAATGATTAACTACTAAAATTAGACCTTTATTTTCATTAATATATGCTTAATTCAATTAATAATTGAGCTAAATAAAATTCACAATAGTGGAAATGATTGTGGCAAGCTATTATTATTATTTAACCCAAAAAATATTCAATATTAAAATTTGGGATTGGTATTAAAAAAATTTAAATAAATTTCAATTAAGATTCTAATAATTAGATAAATTTATAATCTAATACGGATCATGGTACATTCATAATATGAGTTAAGAAAATTATGTAATAAATTTATGAAAATTAAACATGATTTGAGTTAAAATGATAAAGTCGATATTGTAAAAATGATGATGTCTTGAGTTCAAAAATCTAATCCCATGATTCCAATGATGTATACCTATTTTTTAAGATTTATCAAAATATAAAAATACATAAATGTCTTTAAAATGATATTTGTTACTTTGTAAAAAGAATGAACTTTTGGTAATTCACAACTAAGTTGAGATCCGATTGATGAATAAAAGCAACTCAATCAAATATATTATAATAATATATAATTAATGAATAATTATTTACTACAATGATAATGGAAAATTTTAATATAGTGTAATATAACAATTAAAGCATAGAATTAGTGAAATTTGGGCTGTGATTGGGTCTAAAAAGTTCTGTTGAAACCCGTTTGGAAAGCTTGAAGGAAGCCTAGTTGGGTTGTTCAAGGCTGTCCAAGCTTTGCTCAAATATGGATTTTGCAATACCACAAATTATTGTTCTTTTGCCCTTACAAACAACAGAAATGATTGTATGAAACAGTCACGTGTCGTCACGTCATCTGTATCTCTTTTCTAATAGTTTTATGCCATATCAGTATTTTCATCTTGAAAAAAATCAAATCCAAATTAAAATCCCGAAATTCAGGATAAGAATACTGATGTGGCAGAAAATTATTGGAAAGGGATAATATCACTGTTTCATACAATCATTTCTCTACAAACAATGTTTAAAAATATATATTTATAATTGATTTTATTAAAGATTATTGCCCATAATAAACAAATGCATGTTAGAGATTTAATAATAGGATTTTAATATCAATAAGTATACTGTTAAGATACATGGAGGATAAAAAAAGGGTAAACTATATTCAATGTCACTAAATTTTAATAAGTTTACGTTTTGATCACTCATCTTTAAAAAGTTAACTAATGGTTATTAAACTATTCGAAAGGTTTCATTTAAGTCACTAGACCGTTAATATAGTTGTTGTTCCCCTTATCGTCTGTTTGCATTGCCCGATTGAAAGTTGTTATTCCCCTTATCGTATACAATTCATTTTTTTTATGTAACAACTTTAAACGTCACGAATTGCAAATCAAAATCTAAATAGTTTTATTCACTGACCTTTGATATTGACTGTTAGATTCACTTGGATCTAAGGCATGTTATTCTACTCATCGATAGATATTAATCCATCATACAGATTGTTGAACCATCATTTGAAGTTTGTTGGCTAAACTTTAAAAAATACTTAACAGTTTAGTAACTTAAATAAAAACTTTCAAATAGTTCAATGATTATTTTTATAACTTTTTAAAACTAAATGACCAAAATATAAACTTACTAATAGTTTTATCACCTTAGTCTAATTTACCAAAAAAATGGATTTCAACCCAAAATCTTCCTTTCCCTTTCATGCATACAAATAAAAACAAATGGAAAAAGAAAATTCTCCTATACACCATGAACCATGGGGTCCCCTATTTGTCTTCCAAAATTAAGCAGCTTGAAGTACAATTCAAAAATTGCCATCAATTATAGTCCCACATCACCATGAGCACCCTTACAATTTTTGCTTTTGTTTCACACACAATAAACTCTCTACATGAAAAAGACTTTCAAGGTACATGGCATCTTTGGATCTACCCATTGTTGCTACTGTGACATTATTGATGTATTTTGATATTAATAAATAAAATATCGATTTTGAGATTAACATACATTTTAAAAAGAAAAAGAAGGATGATTCCATAAAAAATTTCATTGTGACATAAACATTATTCAGTATTTTTTTTATTTTATCGGATTAATAATACTTCCAACTTCAGTTTAAATTTTGATAATAAACTTATCCAAAAAATAATAAAAAGTCATATATTTTTATTTGTTATGTATTTAAAATCATAAAAAATAAAAAACTTTTCTATTTATTTTCTCCAAGCCATTTGTTTCTGTTAGAATTAAGTGACCCGAATCCTTATTTAAATAAAATACAATGGTAAAATAAAATAAAATAAAAATTCCTATAGAACAACACTTCTTTTATTTTATTTTTAAATAAGGTTTTTTAAACCTTATTAAACTCCATCTATTTGATATTGATCAAAATAAGGTGTTTCAATCTTACTACACTTCTATTAGAATATGGTTTTGCAAGCCTATAAATAGACATAGTTTATTCCTCTTGTAATGATTTCAATTCAACATAGTGAATTTTCTTCTCCTTTGCCCGTGGTTTTTTCCCGAAAGGGTTTCCACGTAAAATCCGTGTGTTCTTTAATTTTTATTTCTCTTTTCTTTGCGATATATTGTCATTATAAACGTTATATTTTTCACAAATTGGTATCAGAGCTTCCGGGATTTTTTCATTTCGATCACGATAATGGCATCTTTGAAGCATGAAATTCTGCTGTTGGATTGCAACACTAGATTCGCGTTGTGGCAGATAAAGATGCAGACAGTTCTTGCACAGATGGATTTAGAGGAAGCCCTGCTAGGGGTAGATAAGATGCCTTCGACATTGACGGAGGAAGAGAAGAAGCGCAAGGATCGAAAGGTGTTAACACAGTTACATCTGCATTTGTCTAACGAAATTTTGCAGGATGTGATCAAGGAGAAGACCGTCGCTGCATTATGGAAGAGGCTAGAACAAATATGTATGTCGAAAACTCTAACCAGCAAGTTGCATATGAAGCAACGCCTTTATGCTCATCGTTTGGAGGAAGGTGCGTCTATGCACGAATACTTAACAGTGTTTAAAGAAATTCTCTCAAACTTGGAGGCCATGAAGGTTCAGTATGATAAGGAAGATCTAGGGTTAATTCTACTTTGTTCGTTGCCCCCGTCTTATTCAACCTTCAGAGACACAATTTTATATAGCCGCGAGTCTCTCACAGTTGATGAGGTTTATGATTCTTTGACCTCGTATGATAAGATGAAGCATCTTGTGGTTAAAACTGACTCTCAGGGAGAGGGTCTCATTGTTCGTGTGAGACAATATCGAAATGCTGATGATGATCGTGGAAGGATACAGGAACAGAATCCTCGCAGTAAATCTAAGGGTAGATCGAAGTCTTCAAACAGAGGTAAAACTTGTAACTTCTGCAAGAAGAAAGGACACATTAAATCTGAGTGCTATAAGCTACAAAATAAGATCAAAAGGGAGACTACGAATCAAAAGGGAAAACAACCAAAAAATTTCGGTGAAGTTGATGTTGTAGAAGACTAAAGCGATGGTGAACTTCTAGTTGCTTCTATCAACAATTCTAAAGTGAGCGATGAGTGGATCTTTGATTCGGGTTGCACCTTCCACATGAGTACCAATCGGGATTGGTTTACAAATTACGAAACACTGTTTGAAGGTGTTGTTTTGATGGGAAATAATGATTCATGTAAAATCGCAAGTGTTGGAACAATTAAAGTTAAGATGTTTCATGGAGTTGTCAGAATACTTAGTGACGTACGACATGTTCCAGAATTGAAAAGAAATTTAATTTCGTTAAGTACTCTTGATTCAAAAGGGTACAAATAGACAACTGAAAGTGAGATTTTGAAGATTTCCAAAGGTTCCCTCGTTGTGATGAAAGGGCAGAGAAAGACTGCCAAGTTATATGTTTTGCAAGGTTCTACTGTTAATGGTGATGCAGTTATCACTTCCTCTTCCTTGTCAGATGATGATATTACTAAACTTTGGCATATGCGCCTAGGGCATATGAGTGAGAATGGCATGGCATAATTGAGTAAAAGAGGACTTCTTGATGGGCAAGGAATTTGCAAACTGAAGTTCTGTGAGCACTGCGTTTTGGGGAAGCAAAAGAGAGTTCGATTCACCAGAGGAATCCATAACACGAAGGGAACGTTGGAGTATATTCATTCTGATCTGTGAGGGCCATCAATAGTGCCTTCAAGAGGTGGAGCTAATTATATGCTAACTTTTATTGATGATTTTTCCAGAAAAGTTTGAGCATTTTTCTTGAAGCAAAAAAACAATGTGTTTTCCGTATCTAAGTCTTAGAAAACTATGATTGAAAAATAGACGGGAAAATAAATAAAATACCTCCGCACAGACAATGGCTTAGAGTTTTGTTCTGATAAGTTTAATAAACTGTGCAAGTTAGAAGTGATTGTGAGGCACTTGACAGTTAGTCATACTCCACACCAAAATGACGTTGCAGAACGAATGAACAGAACGATCATGGAGAAGGTTCGATGTATGTTATCAAATGCCAACTTACAAAAGTTGTTTTAGGCCGAAGCAGCCTCTACTACATGTTTTTTGATCAACTGATCTCCATCCGTTGCCATTGAGAAAAAAATTCCACAAGAGGTATGGTTTGGTAATCCTGCTAATTATTCTGATTTAAAGATCTTTGGGTGTCCTGCGTATGCTCATGTTGATAATCGAAAATTGGAACCGAGATCCATTAAATGTGTTTTTCTTGGTTATAAAGCTGGTGTAAAAGGATATAAGTTATGGTGTCTTGAAAATAGAAAAGTTGCGATTAGGAGAGATGTTGTTTTTTATGAAACTGCTATGCTACCTAACTTATCTCTTAAAGACTCTTCCAATAAAGAAAATCAAAAGTAGGTGGAGCATCAGATTAATACAGAGTTGACTCCTCAAGCTAGTACAAAAATTGAGAATAGAGTTGCATCTTCACCACAATACTCTATCGCCAAAAACAGAACTAGAAGAGAAATCAATCCTCCAAAGAAGTATGTTGAGGCTGATGTAGTTGCTTTTGCTTTAAATGTGGTTGAAGATATAGATGCAAACCAAGAACCGTCTAATTATTCTGAGGCGGTTAGCTGTGAAGACTAAGAAAACTGGATGTTGGCTATACAAGAGGAGATGGAATCACTCCACAAAAACAGAACATGGGATCTTGGGAAACTTTCTAAAGGTAAAAAGGTTGTTTGTTGTAAATGGGTGTTTAAAAAGAAAGAAGGGACTCCAGGAGTTGAAGAACTCAAATATAAAGCAAAGCTTATTGCAAAGGGTTACAATCAAATTTCAAGAGTGGACTTTATAGATGTGTTCTCCCCAGTTTTGAAGCATAGTTCGATTCGAGCTTTGCTTGGTATTGTGGCCATGCATGACTTGGAGCTTGAGCAGTTAGATGTAAAAACTGCATTTTTGCATGGAGAACTTGAGGAAGATATTTACATGCAACAACCAGAGGATTTTATAGTCTCAGAAAAAAAAAGACTATTTTTGCTTGCTGAAAAAGTCCTTTTACGGTTTGAAATAGTCACCAAGACAATGGTACAAGAGGTTTGATTCCTTTATGACTTTTCATGATCTTAAAAGAAGTAATTTTGACAGCTGTGTTTACTTTAAGAGAAACAATGATGGTTAATTTGTGTATCTACTTCTTTATGTTGATGACATGTTGATAGCAGCAAAAGATAAAGGAGAGATAAGAAAGGTCAAAGCCCAACTAAGTGAAGAATTTGATATTAAAGATTTGGGACCAGCAAAGAAGATACTTGGAATAGAGATTCTCAGAGATAGAAAAGCAAGTAAATTGTACCTAAGTCAGAAGGGGTACATTGGAAAAGTTATTTGCAGGTTCAATATGCAGAGTGCTAAGCCTATTAGTACTCCTTTAGCAGCCCATTTTCACAATCAGATGATGAGATTAAGTACATGTCACATGTTCTATACTCTAGTGCAGTGAGATCTCCCATGTATGTTATGATTAGTTCACGTCCAGATTTATCATATGCAGTCAATACAGTTAGCAAATACATGACGAATCTCGATAAAGGACATTGGAAAGCAGTCCAATGGATTTTAAGATACTTACGAGGTACTACTAATGTTTGCTTACAGTTTGGAAGAACTAGGGATGGAGTCATTGGGTATGTTGATGCTGATTTTGCTGGAGATCTTGATAGAAGAATATCTCACACTCGTTATGTCTTTACAATCGGAGGTTGCACAATTAGTTGGAAAGCTACTTTTGTAACACCCCTTACCCGAGACCGTTGTCGGAGTCGAGCACGAGGCATTACTAGACTTAACTTACTAGTTCTGAGCATAAAAATTGAAACTGTCAGTCTGCGTCATGTTCACTAAATTAATTATAACTTGAGTTACGAAACTCGAAATCTAGATCCGTAAATTTTCCTTAAAACTAAACTCAAATATCTTCTTACTGTAATTTTTTCAGAATTTTTGGTGTAGCCAATTAGTACAGTTTATTAGTTAAAGTCTCCTCTATTACACAGTTCGACAGTTCTGACCTCTCTTCACTAAAAATCAATTATCTCATAATATACAACTCTTTTTCCTACACCGTTTTCTTATATGAAAATAGACTCAATAAGATTTAATTATATATCTCATGCACAACCTAATTCAATTTCTAATATTTTTGGTGATTTTTCAAAATCACGTCACTGTTGCTGTCCAACTATTCCCCTGCATATAATTACATAATTTCTTTAAAATAACTATCAACTAGGCATTTCATAACATCCAAAACATGTTCTTAATTAACCATTTTAATGGCTAATCATTACCAAGCATTTACAAGCCAATATTAAGCCATATCATAAGGTCATACACACAAAATGGCTAAGTCCCTATACATGCCATAACTTAAAACGTTCGAATCACAAAATACCAATATAAGCTTTTGATAGTGTGTAACGATATCCGACGTCCTTTCGATCCCCGAGTTGGCTTGTAATACTATAAAAAAAATTAAAGAATGGGAGTAAACATAAAGCTTAGTAAGTTTACATGTAAATAGATGACAACATTCTTAATGAATTATCTTATGCTTTTCTTATCAAGATCACTTAAGCTTTTAACTCAATATACTTAAACTTGTATTCTTACCTTACCTTTTAACATGAATTTATCTTACCTTACCTTTTTAGCTTGAAATTGTCTTACCTTTACTTTGGGATACTCTTTGAATTTTTCCGTTGAACCACTTGGAATACTAAGGATACACGGGTACCTTTCCTTATGAAACTTAACCATTGCCATGTCTTGACATGGTCTTACGTGGTATCCTTGCCTTATGAACTCACCAATGCCATGCCTTGGCATGGTCTTACATGGGACCTTTGCCTTATAGTAATATATCAATGCCATGTCTTGACATGGTCTTACATGATTTCCTTAAACCCTAATGTCATGACATTTGTATCCTACACATTCCTAAGGTTCAACCGGAACTTTCTGAGATAGCTTTTCCGTCAATTCATATTTGGGTCTTTAAATAATAAATTTACAGAATAAATATGTAAATGCTAGAATTTAATAATATTAAATGTAAAATAATAGAATATTGCATTTATTTACCGCAAACTTACCTCGAAACAAAATACGATAAACTATATCGATTTAGTCCACTATCTTTTTCTTTCCCCGATCTAACTCTGAATTTTGTTCTTCTTGATCTATAATAGCAAATTTAGCTTATTTAATACTCACATTTACTAAAACAGTCCCTAACTCTAACTTTGGCAAAATCACAATTTTGCCCCTAAACTTTTACATAATTATGATTTTGCCCCTAGGCTCGAAAATTAAACTTCAGCCCTTATTCTTATGTTTTATAACATGCTGAACATTTTTCTCTTCTATAGAAACTTCAAATTCTTACTATAACACATACTTATGAACAATAACAACTTTTACTAATTAGTTCGTTTTACTCGTTTTCACCGAAAATCACTTAGTAAAAAATTATATCTCTACTCATAAACATGCATAATCTACCATCAATCATCAAAAATCACAAGTTTTTAACAATGGCATAATTCAAAATATTCACCAAAATCAAAAATTCAACATGGGTTTTGTAGCACTCGAAGCAACGATTTCAAAAACGTAAAAATTATCGAAAATCGAACTCAAATCACTTACCTATTGAGCTTGTAAAGGCCTAATATTACAAAGGTTCTTTTCCCTATTCTTTTCTCTTAGTTTCGGCCAAGAACAAATGATAAAAAGATGAACACTTTCATCTTTTATCGTTTACATTATTATAACATACATTAAACTAATATATTTTAACATAAAATATAATAAAAGTTCCACCCACTATTTCAAGCATATCATGACCGGCCATTATCTACTTTTCTTCTTTAATTTGTTTACTTAATGCTAAATTACTTTTCATCTTTCTTCTAATATAATATATTATCATATATTATAATATACCATAATGTCATAAAATAAAATAAACAATTACCAATTCACTAATACATGCATCTTAGCCGTCCACTATGTTCAATTATGGCTAAATTACCCTATCAACCCTTAAATTAAAGAAATTATCATCAATTCAACCACTTAATCAAGCTATAAGGCTACTTTTACCACTTATGCGATTTAGTCCTTTTCTTTAAATTAAGCACACTAACAATAAAATTAATTCACGAAACTTTCACACATGTAAATTCACATATTATAAGCACTGAAAATAATATTAAAATATTTTACTGACTCAGATTTTTGGTTTCGCAACCACTATTCCGTTTAGGCCCTATTTCGGGATGTTACATTTCTCCCCCCTTTAGGGATTTTCGTCCCCGAAAATCTTACCTATAAAGAGATTTGGGTACTGTTTTCGTATAGTCTCTTCGGGCTCCCATGTAGCCTCTTCTATTCCATGCCTATTCCATAATACTTTCACAAGTGCAATACTTTTATTCCTTAATTGCTTAACCTCTCGAGTTAGAATTTTTATTGGTTCCTCCCCGTAAGTCATATCTGGCTGAATCTCAACCTTTGTTTGCGAAATCACATGCGATGGATCTAAACGATAACGACGTAGCATAGACACATGAAACACATTATGAATCTTCTCTAACTCAGTTGGCAAAGCCAATCGATATGCCAATGGCCCAACTCTCTCGATCACCTCAAAAGGTCCAATAAAACAGGGACTTAATTTGCCTTTCTTGCCAAATCTGAGAACTTTCTTCCATGGGGATACCTTCAAGAATACCCTATCACCAACTTGAAATTCAATGTCTTTTCTTTTCAAATCTGCATAGGATTTACGCTCATCTAAGCGCTTTCAAGCAATCTCGATGACTTTTACTTTCTCTTTTGTTTCTTTGACTAGATCAACCCCGTAAATCTGATTTTCCTTAAGCTCTGTCCAATACAAAGGTGTGTGACATTTACTTCCATACAAAGCTTCATAAGGTGCCATCTTCAAACTCGATTGATAACTATTATTATAAGCAAACTCTATTAATGGTAAATATTTCCCCTAACTACCTTGAAATTCTAATACACAACATCTAAGCATATCTTCAAGTACCTGAATAACTCTCTCTGATTGACCATCAGTCTGAGGATGGAAAGCTGTACTAAAACTCAACTTTGTACCTAAAGTTTCCTGCAATTTCTTCCAAAACCGTGAGGTAAATCTCGGATCTCTATCTGAGATAATCGATAACGGTACTCCATGTAGTCTCACAATCTCTGTAATATATAACTCGGCCAACTTGTCAAGTGAATAATCTATACGAACTGGGATAAAATGAGCCGACCTTGTTAACTTATCAATCAAAACCCATACTACATCTTTCTTTCTCGGTGTCAAAGGTAATCCTGTCATAAAATCCATAGTAACTCGATCCCATTTCCACTCGAAGGGAACTAATACAGTGCAATAAAACCTGAAGGTACGATGTTCGGCCTTTACCTCTTCGATGATCAAGCATCTAGAAACAAACTCTGATATATCTCTTTTCATTCCTGTCCACCAATACATTTTCTTCAAATCATTATACATCTTTGTACTATCTAGGTGAATAGACAAAGAACTGATATGTGCTTCCTGTAAGATTTTCCTAATAAGCTCATCATTCTTTGGTACACATACTCTGTCTCTGAACAACAAACAACCGTCAGAACCGATCTGAAAATCAGACTCTACACCTGACTCACACTGAACTCTTTTGGCTTGCAACTCACTGTCATCCTTCTGAGTTTCACAAATTTCTTCAAGAAACGTCGATTTAGCTCTCAACTCAGCTAAGATAGAACCATCATCTGATAATGCCAAACTAGTGTGCAAAGCTCTCAATGCAAATAACGATTTTCTACTCAAAGCATCAGCAACAACATTTGCCTTACCCGGATGATAATCGATCACTAGCTCATAATCTTTAATCAACTCTAGCCATCTTCTTTGCCTCAAGTTCAGATCTTTCTGAGTCATCAAGTACTTCAAACTTTTGTGATCAGTGAATATTCGACATTTCTCACCATATAAGTGATGTCTCCAGATTTTCAATGCAAATACAATAGCAACTAGCTCTAAATCATGTGTCAAATAGTTTTTCTCATGTGGTTTTAACTGTCTAGAGGCATAAGCAATTACCCTTCCTTCCTGCGCATAAGTACACTGGCCTAGTCCATTCAAGGATGCATCATCAGTAAATCACAAACTCTTTATTGGTTACGGTTGTACTAAAGCAGGAGCTTTAGTCAACAATACTTTTAACTTGTCAAAACTCGTTGACACTTCTCATCCATTCAAACTTGATGAACTTTTCGTAACAATCTTGTCAATGGAGTAGCTATCTTGGAAAATCACTCTACAAATCGTCTATAATAACCGGCAAGACCAAGAAAACTTCTGACCTCTGATACATTTTTAGGAGGCTTCCAATCAACAATTGCTGAAATCTTACTCGGATCAACTCTAATACCTTCACCTGAGACAATATGTCCAAGAAAACAAACTTCCCGTAACCAGAACTCACTTTTGCTAAACTTGGCATAAAGCTGATTATCTCTCAAAATCTGTAAAACTGTTCTCAAATGCTCTGTATGCTCAGTTTCATCATGAGAATAAATCAAGATGCCATCAATGAACACGACTACAAACTTGTCCAAATAAGGTCTAAAAATTCGGTTCATTAAATCCATGAAAATAGCAGGAGCATTAGTTAAGCCAAATGGCATCACAAGAAACTCATAGTGACCATACGTAGTTCGGAAAACAGTCTTTGGAACATCTGACTCTTTAACTCGCAACTAATAGTATCCGGATCTCAAATCTATCTTAGAGAACACAGTGGCTCCCTTCAATTGATCAAACAAATCATCTATTCTAGGTAATGGATATTTATTCTTGATGGTTACCTTGTTAAGTTGCCGATAGTCTATGCACAATCTTATGGAACCATCCTTCTTTTTCACAAATAACACTGGCGCGCCCCATGGTGAATAACTAGGTCTTACAAAGCCTTTATCAGTTAATTCCTGTAGTTGAGCTTTCAATTCTTTCAATTCTATTGAAGCCATTCTATAAGGAGCAATAGAAATAGGTGTGGTACCTAGAATCAATTCAATACCAAACTCAACTTCTCTGATAGGAGGCAAACCTGGTAGTTCTTCCGGAAACACATCAGAAAACTCATTTACCACTGGCACTGATTCAATTTTCAACTTTGGGTCTTTAGTATTCAACACAAAAGCAAGATAAGCTTCACATCCTTTCCTTAAACATTTCTGAGCAGACATAATAGAAATCATGGAAATTGAACTATCTGACTCATCTGAATTAACCCGAAGGAACTCACTATTTTCACATTTCAACTCAATGAATCTCTTTCCACAATTCACTATCACATCATGTGCAGTTAACCAATCCATACCAAGAATCACATCAAACTCATCAAATGGCAATAGCATGAGATCAACCGGAAAACAGTAACCTCTAATCATCAAAGGGCATTTTTTACACACTTTGTTTACTAACACATGCTGACCTAATGGGTTCGATACTTTAATCACAAATTCTGTAAACTCTATGGGCATGTTCATACTAGGCATTAATTTCATGCAAACATAGGAATAGGTTGAACCTGGATCAATCAAAGCAATAACATTAACATCATGAAGAGAAAATGTACCCGTAATTACGTCGGGGGAAGATGCCTCTTCACGAGCACGGGTAGCATAAGTCCTTGTGGGTGCTCTAACATCTGATCTTGTTGTTGTATCTCTAAATGCACCTTTACCTGCCTCTACTCCCGAATTTCTCTGAGATCTGCCTCTAACGGGGGCATTACCTGATCTTGCACTCGGTATTACTTCTTTTTTAACCATTTCGGGACACTCCCGAATGAAATGATCCAGTGCACCATATCGGAAACAACCAGTCTCAGTTGCTCGACATTGACCTAGATGACATCGACCACATTGAGGACACTCGGGTCTATCAGGCTGAATACTGCCAACACTCGCAATCGAAGTGGTTTGAGCTTTTGAATCCATAAATCTTCCCCCTCTGTTTTGGCTAGAATACCCGGCGGAAAAATTAGATCTCGTAGAAAATTCTCTAGGCCTCTTAGATGTAGACTGAAATGACTTGCTCATCTATCTTTTCTTCGTGTCTTGCATCTCAATTTCAGCTTTACCTTTTCTTTTTAATAACTCCTCTGCCTTACAGGCTCGTTCAACTAAAACAACAAACTCTTTTATCTCTAAAACACCAACTGACAGTCGTATATCATCATTGAGCCCATTCTCAAATCTTTTGCACATGATAGCCTCTGTAGACACACACTCTCGAGCATAATTGCTGAGTCGGATAAATTCACGTTCATAGTCGATCACAGTCATCTTACCCTGTTTTAACTCAAGGAACTCTTTTCTTTTCTGGTCAATAAACCTCTAACTGATGTACTTCTTACGGAACTCCTCTTGAAAGAAATCCCAAGTAACTCTTTCTTTCGGTACTACTGACACAAGTGTCTTCCACCACTGGTAGGCCGAATCTCTAAGAAGTGACACCACACATTTAATACATTCTTTCGGTGTGCAGGATAACTTATCAAAGACTCTGATAGTGTTCTCGAGCCAAAATTCAGCTTTCTCTGCATCATCATCTTTGATAGCCCGAAACTCTTCAGCCCCTTGTTTTCTGATCTTGTCAACGGGTGATTTCTCTCTTCTAACGGTATTTATAACTGGGGAAGCTACATGGGTAGTCTGTGGATCATGAGGGGGTGGAGGTCTAACGGCTGGGTTCGTACGAACGAACTCAGCAAACCAATCATTCATAGCTTGGAATAAGGCTTCTCGAGCCTCTCCTCCCTGACTAACTGTAACGGGCCTTTCACGACTATCTGGTGGCACCGTCCCTTCAGTGGGAGCGGGCGCATTACTCTCTACATCATCTGCACCATCTCGTTCGGGATCCAATACTATAAAAGAAAAATATTTTTAAAATTGTCAGGAGCCGTCACACTATCAAAATATAAGTATGGCATGTATAGTTAGACTCTTACTCATACTGAATATTCCAAGAATCGACTAAACTTGGCTCTGGTACCAATAAATGTAACACTCCTTACCCGAGACCGTTGCCGGAGTCGAGCACGAGGCATTACTAGACTTAACTTACTAGTTCTGAGCATAAAAATTGAAACTGTCCATCTGCGTCATGTTCACTAAATTAATTATAACTTGAGTTACGAAACTCAAAATCTAGATCCGTAACTTTTTATTGAAACTAGACTCATATATCTTCTTACTGTAATTTTTCCAGAATTTTTGGTGTGGCCAATTAGTACATTTTATTAGTTAAAGTCTCCTCTATTACACAGTTCGACAGTTCTGACCTCTCTTCACTAAAAATCAATTATCTCATAATATACAACTCTTTTTCCTAAACCGTTTTCTTTATATGAAAATAGACTCAACAAGATTTAATTTAATACCCCTTACCCGAGACCGTTGCTGGAGTCGAGCACGAGGCATTACTAGACTTAACTTACTAGTTCTGAGCATAAAAATTGAAACTGTCCATCTGCATCATGTTCACTAAATTAATTATAACTTGAGTTACGAAACTTGAAATCTAGATCTGTAAATTTTCCTTGAAACTAGACTCATATATCTTCTTACTGTAATTTTTCCAGAATTTTTGGTGTGGCCAATTAGTACAGTTTATTAGTTAAAGTCTCCTCTATTACACAGTTCGATAGTTCTGACCTCTCTTCACTAAAAATCAATTATCTCATAATATACAACTCTTTTTCCTACAGTGTTTTCTTTATATGAAAATATACTCAATAAGCTTTAATTATATATCTCATGCAAAACCTAATTCAATTTCTACTATTTTTGGTGATTTTTCAAAATCACGTCACTGCTGCTGTCCAACTATTCCCCTGCATATAATTACATAATTTCTTTAAAATAACTATCAACTAGGCATTTCATAACATCCAAAACATGTTCTTAATTAACCATTTTAATGGCTAATCATTACCAAGCATTTACAAGCCAATATTAAGCCATATCATAAGGTCATACACACAAAATGGCTAAGTCCCTATACATGCCATAACTTAAAACGTTCGAATCACAAAATACCAATATAAGCTTTTGATAGTGTGTAACGATATCCGACGTCCTTTCGATCCCCGAGTTGGCTTGTAATACTATAAAAAAAATTAAAGAATGGGGGTAAGCATAAAGCTTAGTAAGTTTACATGTATATAGATGACAACATTCTTAATGAATTATCTTATGCTTTTCTTATCAAGATCACTTAAGCTTTTAACTCAATATACTTAAACTTGTATTCTTACCTTACCTTTTAATATGAATTTATCTTACCTTACCTTTTTAGCTTGAACTTGTCTTACCTTTACTTTGGAATACTCTTTGAATTTTTCCGTTGAACCACTTGGAATACTAAGGATACACGGGTACCTTTCCTTATGAAACTTAACCATTGCCATGTCTTGACATGATCTTACGTGGTATCCTTGCCTTATGAACTCACCAATGCCATGCCTTGGCATGGTCTTACATGGGACCTTTGCCTTATAGTAACATATCAATGCCATGTCTTGACATGGTCTTACATGATTTCCTTAAACCCTAATGTCATGACATTTGTATCCTACACATTCCTAAGGTTCAACCGGAACTTTCTGAGATAGCTTTTCCGTCAATTCATATTTGGGTCTTTAAATAATAAATTTACAGAATAAATATGTAAATGCTGGAATTTAATAATATTAAATGTAAAATAATAGAATATTGCATTTATTTACCGCAAACTTACCTCGAAACAAAATACGATAAACTATATCGATTTAGTCCACTATCTTTTTCTTTCCTCGATCTAACTCTGGATTTCGTTCTTCTTGATCTATAATAGCAAATTTAGCTTATTTAATACTCACATTTACTAAAACAGTCCTTAACTCTAACTTTGGCAAAATCACAATTTTGCCCCTAAACTTTTACATAATTAAGATTTTGCCCCTAGGCTCGAAAATTAAACTTCAACCCTTATTCTTATGTTTTATAACATGCTGAACATTTTTCTCTTCTATAGCAACTTCAAATTCTTACTATAACACATACTTATGAACAATAACAACTTTTACTAATTAGTTCATTTTACTCGTTTTCACCGAAAATCACTTAGTAAAAAATTATTTCTCTACTCATAAACATGCATAATCTACCATCAATCATCAAAACTCAAAAGTTTTCAACAATGGCATAATTCAAAATATTCACCAAAATCAAAAATTCAACATGGGTTTTATAGCACTCGAAGCAACGATCTCAAAAACGTAAAAATTATCGAAAATCGAACTCAAATCACTTACCTATTGAGCTTGTAAAGGCCTAATATTACAAAGCTTCTTCTCCCTATTCTTTTCTCTTAGTTTGGTTAAGAACAAATGATAAAAAGATGAACACTTTCATCTTTTATCATTTACATTATTATAACATACATTAAACTAATATATTTTAACATAAAATATAATAAAAATTCCACCCACTATTTCAAGCATATCATGACCGGCCATTATCTACCTTTCTTCTTTATTTTGTTTACTTAATGCTAAATTACTTTTCATCTTTCTTCTAATATAATATATTATCATATATTATAATATACCATAATGTCATAAAATAAAATAAACAATTACCAATTCACTAATGCATGCATCTTAGCCGTCCACTATGTTCAATTATGGCTAAATTACCCTATCAACCCTTAAATTAAAGAAATTATCATCAATTCAACCACTTAATCAAGCTATAAGGCTACTTTTACCACTTCTGCGATTTAGTCCTTTTCTTTAAATTAAGCACACTAACAATAAAATTGATTCACGAAACTTTCACACATGTAAATTCACATATTATAAGCACTGAAAATAATATTAAAATATTTTACTGACTCGAATTTGTGGTTTCGCAACCACTATTCCGTTTAGGCCCTATTTCGGGATGTTACAACTTTGCAAACTACAGTTGCTTTATCTATCACTGAAGCTGAGTACATGGCGATTACTGAGGCCTATAAAGAAGCTATTTGGTTGAATGGACTCTTTAGTGAGATCAATGAAGACCTTCAAATCAGCACAGTATTTTGTGACAGTCAGAGTGACATCTTCCTTACAAAAGATCAAATGTTTAATGAGAGAATAAAACACATTAATGTTTGGTATCATTTTGTTCGTGATATTATTGCTCGTGATGATATTGTTGTGAGCAAAATTAGTACTCATGAAAATCCTGCAGATATGATGACTAAGTCACTTCATGGAACCAAGTTTGAGCATTGCTTAGACTTGGTTGGTGTTCATTGTTGAAATTAAACCCTTAAGGGGTTTTATGGAAGAAGTGGAGAACTTGTTCGTTGAGAGTTCGCGATGAAAAACTTGTTCATTGAGAATTCGTGTTAAGGTGGAGATTGTTAGAATTAAGTGACCTGAATCCTTATTTAAATAAAATATAGTGGTAAAATAAAATAAAAGAAAAATCCCTATAAAACTACACTTCTTTTATTTTATTTTAGAATAAGGTTTTTTAAACCTTATTAAACTCTATCTATTTGATATTGATTAGAATAAGGTGTTTCAATCTTACTACACTCATATTAGAATATGGCTTTACAAGTCTATAAATAGACATAGTCTATTCCTCTTGTAATTAATTTTCTATTCCTCATGTAATTAATTTTGAATTCGACATAGTAAATTTTCTTCTCCTCTGCTCGTGGTTTTTTCCCGAAAGGGTTTCCACGTAAAATTTGTGTGTTCTTTATTTTTATTTTTCTTTTCTTTACGATATATTTGTTATTACCGACGTTATATTTTTCGCAAAAAAAGAGTATAGAACTTATAAATAAATATTAATAACTTTATTTAAACATAAACTCGAAATTCAAAATTCGAAATTCAAAATTTAATATAAATCCTAAACCTTAAACTCAAAAATTGATGTCAACCTTAATCTTTAAATCCTAAGTCATAAACTCTAAACCTAAAACTTAATATAATTATAAATAATATTTATATTTAAATAAAATTATTAACATTTATTTATAAGTGTTTCGTTAATTTTTGTTATATCTAATGATAAAGAAATCTTATTGTTATTTTTCAACGCTGAATAAAACTCATACATTAATTGTGGACTAAAAGTTAATCGATAAAATTAATCAAAACTTTTTAGATGAAAATTTTATCTATAAGAATTGATTTGGAGCGGAGTTACTGGTATTATTAAGAGATCTAATTATAGTACTACAAAACTTTGTGATTTTCAATGTAAAGGTATTTGTATTAAAAGTGTCGTAACCATTTTTTTGAAAAACGGGAATCAACTTGGTTTTGAAAATGAAACGGGAGTCGCCACCGATCTTTTATTAGGTGTGATCGGATCACCTTTGCTTTAATAAAACATTTTGATTTACTAAAACAATGTTTTTGGTCTACGAAAATTTGAGAAAATAAGTTCGGGAGTCGGTTACGTGCGAGGAAGGGTTAGCACCCTCGTCACGCCCAAAATTGGTACCAAATTGATTATTTAATGTCTCAATGTTGAAAGTTGAAAATTTAAAAAGAAAAAGAAAATCGATCTTTTTTGGAAATATTTTAGTTTTCTCGAATTGAATATCAAGATTTTCTTTTTCCGAAGGAACAAAATATCACATCCAGTACGTAGGACACGATGATTTTAATCCTCGAATCCAAAATCATCTCTTAATCCCCGATACTCATGCATTAAAATATCAAAAGGATATTCGATTGTTTGGCCAAGCGAGAGAACCGAAACCCAACACATAGGGCACGATCTCTCGAATTTCCAAACATAGAATATTGCCTTATTTGGAAACTGTTAATTGTGGATGAAATTTATAAAAGATTTTAGGTTATGCCCAACGAAATTTAACAAATATATATGACATGAATTTGGTGTAATGATAACATAATACACATAATACGTAACATTGGAATCATTAATCTAAAATATTAACATGCATGAATAATAATACAATAAGGAAACAATGAATACGAAATTATATAATGAACTATAATAATATGACAATACAAATAAATAAATTATGGCACATGCAAAAGCAATAACTAAACAATATACACCGTCTAAGTAATAACATTAATAAACAAAGACCAATGAATTTAACAATTTAAAGAGACATAATACATAAAAAAAATAATTAGCAAGACGATTTAAGTAAACAATTCATAATAAAAGTTTAAAATAGATAATATGTAAAGCAATTCAAAATAATGTAAAAGGTTTAAAAATATATATATAGAAATTTAAATACCTAATATAATAAATAAAACAATTTGAAATAACTAATATGTATAAAATATTAGAGTTAGTAAATAAATAACCAATTAAAGGTTTAAAAATTGATAGATTAGGGGCCGGATTACAATGGAAATGAAATTACGGACCTAAATTAGAGAACGCGCTAAGACAGGGGGACTGATCGGGCAAATACTCCAAACCTTTATGTGTGTCCATGGGCCAAGGACCCGTTTGAAAACCAAATGAAATTAAATGGTAAAATCTGTAAAAAGAAAGTAATAACAAAAGGGCCCGATCGAATGGCGTAGCAATGGGGAAGGATCTATTACGCAAATATCCCTTTTGAAGGGACATGCACGGTCACCCCTAAAGCTAAACGGCGCCTTTCCACTCTGAGTTTAATACCCCTTTTGTTAACTTGCTTTATTTCAAAATCAATTCAGAGAGAGAAAAAAAAGAAAAAAACGTTAAAGCTTCTCTTTCTCCCTCATTGCCCGCCGATCGGAATCCCTATCATCGTCGTACCACCACCGCTCAAGTGGCCAACGAGGCGCGAGGACGAGGGAGTTTTAGCCCCGTTTCAGAACCTGTTAGGAAGCTAATGCCCGGACGCCCCGTCCTAAACAAAAGGGGAAACGTTCGATTCCCCTTTCGAAATCGATGGCAACGACGACTCAACCTTCCGCCGCGGCGTCCCTGGGGGGTCAGGTAAGGCTACCCTTCTCTATTCTTTTATTATTTCCGTTTGTAATGAATAGATAAGTAAAATGAAAATGACAGTAAATTAATAATAGTAAACGAGATCAACCTTTCAAAATTTTTGATTTTTGAATTCTGATTGATTGCGAAGTGTTCCTCCCAGCCGAGAAAAAATACAAATGGTGGTTTTCGGTTTTTATAATTGATTTACAAAGGCATGGGTTTCTGTTTCTGTTATACTCGCATGTTATTGTCGTTTTGTCATTTTTTTTCCTTGTTTTTGTGTTTCTTTGCAGGTGATGGGCATGGCATGCGGGTGTCGCTCGTAATCGATGCAGAAGCGTGCTTGGGGTCAGACGAGCAGATCCGTGGTGGGCATTGATTGGCACGCATGGTAGCTGCAGGCGACGCACGTGGTGTCCATGGAGAAGTCGAAGGTTGGCGGCGCTGAGGGGCTAGGGTTTGCCTGCTTCCTCTTTTTCTGTAATGGGTTGTGATGTTGGGGTTTAGGGCTTAATTGGGCTAATTTTAAATTAGGTTTGAGCTACTTGTAAAAATGGGCCATTCGGGTTTGGGCTTTTGTAATACTAGATTTGGGTTTTAACCTTGTTCTGTAAATGGACTGGACTTCAACATTTGGTTTTGGTTTTAATTTTGTCTTGGACCTGTTTTTAGTTGGGTTGATTGGGCTATATATTTGCATTAAATCATTGGGCTTGCATTTCGACCTTGCTGTAAATAAGGACTATGGATTTTGTATTTTTATTTGGTCTTGCTTTTGGCTTGGTATTGAGCTTTACTGGGACCCAGGCAAATTTGGTTTTATTTATTTATTTTGGGTCTGGTATTGGGTTTGGTTTTATTGGGTATAGGCCGGGCGAAAATTGGTTATCACAGCTGCCTCTCTTTGCTAATTGTCGTGAAACGAGAATAGGGCAAAGACAATAGGAGAACCAATTTTGCCCGGTCTTAGCCAAGCCTTGACTTATTGGTCCTCATCTCCCTTAAACATCTTCAAACTCTGCTGTGGCCTGTAGCTTTGATCCATTCTGCCACTACTTCCACGAGATATGACCCGTATCTTCAATTCGCTTTTCCTCAATCTTGTTTATTTTTCAACTTGCTCCACTATGACTTCAGGACACGAAGAGATTTGTAGCTTTGATCTACTAATTGCTCCACTGGGACTTCGATGAAACCTGAACTTTTCAGACTGCTTCTTTATTCTCGCAATATGGGTTGACCCCTTTTTTTTTTTCTTTTTTTTTTTGTTTTTGAAAAACAGAAATTGAGAAACAGAAATTGAAAAACAGAAATTGAAAATACCTCAGCGTGCGACCTGAGGAGTTGATTTTTGCAAACAGAAATTGAAAACAGGAATTAAAAATACCTCAACGTGTGACCTGAGGGGTTGATTTTTGTAAACAGAAATTGAAAAACAGGAATTAAAAATACCTCAGTTTGCGTAACCCGGGGCCCAACTCACTTCTCGCATTATGAGTTGATTTTAACAGAAATTGAAAAACAGAAATTAAAATACCTCAATGTGCGTAAACCGAGGCCCAACTCACTTCTCGCATTATGAGTTGATTTTAACGGAAATTGAAAAATAGAAATTAAAATACCTCAGCGTGTGTAACCCGAGGCCCAACTCACTTCTCGCATTATGAGTCGATTTTAACAAAAATTGAAAAACAAATTAAAATACTCTCGTGCGTAAATCCGAGGCCCAACTCACTCACTTCTGATTATGAGTCGATTTTAATGAAATTGAAAAACAGAAATTAAAAATACCTCAACTTGCGTAACCCGAGGCCCAACTCACTTCTCGCATTATGAGTTGATTTTAACAGAAATTGAAAAACAGAAATTAAAAATACCTCAGCATGCGTAACCTGAGGCCCAACTCACCTTTCGCATTATGAGTTGATTTTAACAAAAATTGAAAAAGTAGAAATTAAAAATACCTCGGCGTGCGTAACCTGAGGCCCAACTCACTTCTAGCATTATGAGTTGATTTTAGCAGAAATTGAAAAGCAGAAATTAAAAATACCTCAGCGTGCGTAACCCGAGGCCCAACTCACTTCTCGCAATATGAGTTGATTTTAGCAGAAATTGAAAAACAGAAATTAAAAAAACACCTCAGCGTGTGACCTGAGGCTCAACTCACTTCTCGTATTATGAGTTGATATTTGAACAGAAATTGAAAATAGAAATTAAAAAACACCTCAGCATGTGACCTGAGGCTCAACTCAGCTCTCGTATTATGAGTTGATATTTGAACAGAAATTAAAAACAGAAATTAAAAAACACCTCAGCGTGTGACCTGAGGCTCAACTCACCTCTCGTATTATGAGTTGATATTAACGAAAATTGAAAAAGCAGAAATTAAAAATACCTCGGCGTGCGTAACCCGAGGCCCAACTCGCTTCTCGGATTATGAGTTGATTTTAGCAGAAATTGAAAAGCAGAAATTAAAAATACCTCAGCGTACATAACCCGAGGCCTAACTCACTTCTCACATTATAAGTTGATTTTAGCAGAAATTGAAAAACAGAAATTAAAAAAACACCTCACTGTGTGACCTGAGGCTCAACTCACCTCTCGTATTATGAGTTGATATTTTTGAAAAACAGTAATTGAAAACGTATCATCTGGCGGAACTCGGATATCTCCTTTCTCCTTGGTTCGATACAGCTATCGCCAAAACTTCTTGCTTTGCTGGTGTACCTATACGTGTCATGCGTGATGTTATCATGATATGCACGTGTTTGTCTTAAATGCTTTTATGCCTACATGATTATGCAATGCGCCCTGGGTTTGTTTGTCATGTATCTCTTTTCGTCACGACTTTCGTGATGACCTGCATTCATTGCTTCGATTCTTAACTTTCTTTTCAGGTTTTGTACCCATCCTTAAGTTTTACGAGTAATCCGTGTTTCTCGTATATCACCCTTTTGCCTCTGTTGTACTTTGTCCCTGCTTTGAGGCTCTTGTACTTACCAAATTCTTATCCAAATAATGCTCAATATTCCTTTTGTTTAGAGTATGTCATTTCACTATTTATCATTTAAATGAACCAAGCATGAGTTGCATGAAAATGGGAAAGTAGGTACAAAAGAAATACCTCACATTCATATTTATTTCTAAAAGCAATAAGCAAAGAAAATTGACAAGGAATAGTTCAATAAAGAAAACATTATAGAGAAAGGAAAGCAGATTCAGATGTTCTAGATATTCAACGCATGAACTTCTCCATGTTTCCTGATCCTGGATCTTTTCGAACAAAGCTTCTTGTGTAGAAGATTTCAAGCTTCCGTGTTTGCTTCAAACATTAATATCTCACCATTCGACTCCCGGTTTAAATCGCTCTTGCTCTTTAAGCCCAAATCTGCTTCCTCAGGACGCCCTTTTGGGTTTTCATCCTAAACCTTTTCGTTTGCCAAGACGCCCTTTTCGGGTTTTCATCTTGGTCTCTTTTTTTCTCTTTTTTTTCAGGCATAGTATTTCTTCACCGCATCTGAATTCACTGGATTTGGTACCTCTTTTCCATCCATCTCAGTGAGAATCAGAGCTCCACCCGAGAAAGCCTTCTTTACGACATATGGTCCTTCCCAATTCGGTGCCCATTTTCCTCGAAGGTCCTTTTGTATTGGGAGAATATTTCTCAACACGAGTTCTCCTCTGTGAAATTCCCTTGGTCGCACCTTCTTGTCATGGGCTGTGATACCTTCTTGTCATGGGCTGTGATCATTCTCTTTTGGTACATCTGTCTGTGACAGATTACTTTCAAGCGTTTTTCTTCGATCAGATTTAGTTGGTCATATTGAGCTTGAACCCATTCTGATTCTTTTAGTTTTGACTCTATTAAGACTCGTAAAGAGGGGATCTCCACTTCGATGGGCAGTACAGCTTCCATTCCATAGACCAGAGAGAAAGGAGTTGCCACCGTAGAGGTCTACATACATGTGCGATATGCATATAGGGTAAATGGTAGCTTCTCCTGCCAGTCTTTATATGTCTCGGTCATTTTCCCAATAATCCTCTTAATATTTTTATTAGCGGCTTCTACTGCTCTGTTCATCTTTGGGCGATAGAGTGAGGAATTGTGATGCTTTATTTGAAATTGCTCACACACTTCTTTCATCATCTTGTTGTTCAGATTCAAAACATTATCTGAGATGATTCTCTCAGGTAATCCGTATCGACATATGATCTCTTTTTTTAAGAACTTGCAAACTGCGGTCTTTGTCACATTAGCAAACGAAGTGGCTTCCACCCATTTTGTGAAGTAATCTATGACCACAAAAATGAATCGATGTCCATTAGAAGCTTTTGGGGAGATTGGCTCTATAACATCCATGCCCCACATAGAAAAAGGCCACGAAGAAGTCATAACATGAAGGGGCGAAGATGCTGCATGAATTTTATCACTGTAAACTTGACATTTGTGGCACTTTCGCGCGTAATTAATGCAGTCACTTTCCATCGTCAGCCAGTAATAACCGAGTCTCATAATCTTCCTAGCCATAGTGAAACCATTGGCATGCGTCCCATAAATTTCTTCATGGACCTCTTCAAGTATATTTCTGGCTTCAATATCAACTACGCATCTCAGAAGCACTTGATCTTTTCCTCTTTTGTACAGGATGTCCCCATCAAGAACAAATCCCGCAGCCATTCTTCCGATTGTTCTTTTGTCGTTCTCATTTGCTTGTTTGGGATACCTTTGATTCTTGACATATTCTAAGATATCATGGGACCATGGTTGTCCATCTGCCTCTTTTTTAATGCTAAAGCAATGCGCAGGAGCCTCATATATGCTCATCTAGAGAGGCATTATTTTCGTTTCTCGGTTTGCTTTGAACATTGAAGCCAAAGTGGCCAGAGCATCCGTCAATTGGTTTTCTTCTCGTGGGAAGTAATTAAAAGTTATTTCTTCGAATTCTTTGATCAGCTCTACCACGAGGTCGCGATATTTGACCAATTTTGAATCTCTCACTTCCCAATCTCCACAGATTTGGTAAATCACTAGTGTCGAGTCTCCGTAAACTTCTAAGATTTCGATGTCTCGTTCAATAGCTGCACGAAGTCCCATGATGCAAGCCTCATATTCCGCTACATTATTGGTACAGAAGAAATTTAATCTGGCAGTGAATGGGTAATGATTCCCTTCTGGTGACACTAAAACCGCTCCAATCCCATGTCCCAATGCATTTGATGCACCATCAAAGCTCATCTTCTAGGATTTCTCCTTTGACGACTCACATTCTTTTTCCTTAATGCACATCAAGTCTTCATCTGGGAAGTCAAATCTCAATGGCTCGTATTCTTCTATCGTTCGAGTTGCTAAGAAGTCAACTATTGCGCTCCCTTTTATCGACTTTTGACTCACATAGATGATGTCGTACTCTGATAGTAGGATCTGCCAACGTGCCATTCTTCCTGAGAGTGCAGGTGATTCCATCATGTACTTTATTGGGTCCAGCTTTGAAATTAACCATGTCGTATGATACAACATATATTGCCTGAGCCTTTGAACTACCTAGACCAAAGCACAATAGAATTTTTCAATTGACGGGTACTTCGCTTCATACTCGGTGAATTTCTTGCTGAGGTAGTAAATTGCCCTTTCCCCTTTTTCACGACTCATCATGTTGTCCCGAGAGACACAACCAACGAGTTATCAAATACAGTCAAATACAATATTAAGGGTCTCCCAGGAGTTGGCGGTACCAGCACCGGGGGGTTAGACAAATACTGTTTTATCTTGTCGAAAGCCATTTGACACTCCTCATTCTATTCTCCAGGATTGTGTTTTCGAAGGAGTCGAAAAATTGGGTCGCATTGGTTGGTAAGCTGGGCAATAAATCGAGCGATGTAGTTCAACCTCCCTAGAAATCCTCTGATTTCCTTTTGTGTCCGTGGAGGTGGCAATTCTTGAATGGCTTTTATCTTATTCGGATCAACCTTAATACCTCTCTCACTGACAATGAAACCCAGTAATTTTCCTGAAGTTGCCCTGCACTTGGCTGGATTAAGTTTCAGCCGAAACTTTCTTAATCTTTTGAATAATTTCCTGAGGTTTCCAACATGCTCTCTTTCCCCCCGAGATTTGGCAATCATATCATTGACGTAGACTTCTATTTCTTTATGCATCATGTCGTGAAACAACGTCATCATTGCCCTCTGATATGTTGCCCCTGCATTCTTTAATCCGAATGGCATCACCTTGTAACAGAATGTTCTCCACATCGTCACGAATGTAGTTTTCTCCATATCCTCGGGAGCCATCTTTATCTGGTTATAACCCAAAAATCCATCCATGAAAGAAAATAATGAATGTTTTGCCGTGTTATCCACCAATGTATCGATGTGCGGTAAGGGAAAATTATCCTTAGGGCTTGCTCGATTCAGATCGCGATAATCCACACACATTCGCACCTTGCCGTCTTTCTTTGGCACTGGGACTATATTAGCTACACATTCTTAATATTTAGAGACTTGCAAGAAGCCAGTATCAAATTGTTTCTTATTTAGGGTCTCATTTGTCTTAATTTCTGCTGAATAGGCTTGCATTCTGGTTTCAGTGGGAGTCTATGGACCATTACATCCTCGTTCAAACCTGGCATGTCTTGATACGACCATGCGAATACATCTTTGTATTCATGAAGTAAGGTGATCAAATCATGTTTGGTGTTCTCTGAAATGGAGGTCCCAGTCTATACTTCTTGCCTCTTTTCTTCACTTCCCAAGTTTATTGTCTCAACGGATCCTTGATGGGGTAGAATCTGTTTATTTTCTTGCTCTATCATCCTTAGTAAGTCAGGGGGCGAGACATAATCTTCAGCATTTTCCTCAGCTTCGAATTCTCCTAGACAAATAGCTTTCTCGAAATCGATTTTAGGACTTGTAACTGGATTGTTCACGTCGTGGATATCTGAGCACCTGAAAGGTAAATGGAAAAGAAAACTATAGAAGAATATCAAGGTGTTGGGACACACAAACATAGCCTCATGGCATGATATGAAATATATGTAGGGATAGATTATGAGAAGAGGGAATAAATGTGAAGCCAATAAGGATGAAGAGACCACGACAAAAATGCATATCCATTAATGTTCATTTAAAAGATAAATAGTAGACATAAACTCTTGTAACAGTTTCTCCAATAACTTGGTGCATAAAAAGAGTTGACATTGAGGATTACTTTGGAGGGGCCCTAGAAACTACAAGAAGATCCTCAGCAGTCCAATTGCTCAAAACAAATCCAGGAGGGTTAGGGTGTATCATTGAAATGTCTTCCATCGTATCATCCGCTTTGTCAATAACGTTTATATTGAAGTTCTGAAAATCTTTTTCAACCAATAACAGTTTGTTTCGTGAGTTATCTCTTCCCGGGTACATCATTCCTGCCGATATAGACGTTTTCGATAAGGGTAGATACATTATGGGCTCCCATTCCACTTCCCGACCTGAAGCTCTTGCGATCCTTTTTTCCTGGTCTTTCTGCAGTTGTTTCCTTCTTTGTCGCACATCCGGCTTGAACCCTAACCCGTATTGAGCCTTGTGGTGTACCGGTTTTAGTGCTCTAGCTATCCCTTGCTGGTATCTTCCTAAGCCTTTCCTCGCTCGGGCTCCTTTTCCAACCGTCAGTTTAATTCCCATCTTGGCATTTCTTGATAGTTTGGGCGTGGGCATCTTGTTTCCTTCAGCAACAAATGTAGCATTAATAAATTCGAGGGAACAGAATGAACATTCTACTGCATCTTTGTTTACTTCGATGCAAGGTGTGATAGCAGAAATAGAAGCAACGATGTCTTTTTCACCAGCGACCATGATCAAGCGGTTATCCATGATAAACTTCACTTTTTGATGGAGAGATGAAGGGACTGCCCCAGCAGAGTGGATCCAAGGTCTCCCTAAAAGGCAATTATACGACGGAGTAATGTCCATGACCTGGAACTCTACGTGATACGTGCATGGGCCCACTTCTAGGGGGACTTTAATCTTTTCCATAACCTCTCGTCATGTCCCATCAAATGCCCTTACTGTGGAGTGATAAGGCCTTAGATAGGACATATCAACTGGCATCCTGGAGAGTGTGGCCAAAGGCATGACATTGAGTGCGGATCCATTGTCGATGAGCACGTTCGGTACTATGTAACTCTTGCAACTGGTCGTAATATGTAATGCCTTCACGGAGTCCCTACCATTTGATGGTATTTCATCATCACTGAATGAGATGAAATTATCCGTATTTAGATTGTTCACCCATCTATCAAGCTTTTCTATAGATACATTGCTTTCTACGTAAGCTTGACTGAGCACTTTTAGCAAGGCATTCCGATGTGACTCTGAGTTCAACAGTAGGGATAACACCGAGATTTTTGCTGGCTGCTTGTTTAGCGGCTCCACGATGTTATATTCACTGTACTTGATGAACTTCAAGAATTCATGAGCTTCATCCTCATTCACAGGTCTTTTAATTTTTGGTTCCGACTGTACTTCAACATCCACCTCAGCCTCATGCATCGGTGTCTTTCCTTTCTGATTCGAGTCAACGGCTTTTTTCTTTGGTTCAGTCATTTCCGGAGAATAGCACCTCCCGCTACGAGTAAAGTGTCCTACTCTGCTGACATCCTCAACCACAGCCTTTGGCTTTTCAACTTCGGGTGCGACAATGTTAACATCGTATTTCCATGGCACCACCTTATCGTCCTTGTAATGGAAAGGAGAAGGCACTTTAATCACCACCGTCGGTTTGACTTCCTTCTTCTTGGCCTCATAATAAATTACCAGAGGCCGATCGGCACTATAACGGGTGACTGATAGTTGGTTATCAGAGGCACATATTTCTCTTTCCTCGGCCTCATCCATTTTATCAAAGATCACGGCTTCCTTGTTGTTCATCATGTCCTGGAGTAGTTTCCTGAATTCTCCACAAGACTGGATGTCATGCCCTTCGATACTATAAAAGACACAAAAACTTTGACCCTCTGTACTTGCTTCTTCGAAACTTCTGTTGGAATAACAAAACGACCCATTTTCTACCATCACCTCCCAAACCTTTCGCAAGGGTGTTTTTATTTCAGAAACGCAGCTTTTTGCTCGCTGCATATCTTTCCTTGTCACTACGCTTACGTTCCCCTCGGTATGGTTTGGGAGCGGGTTTCCAGCCACATTACCAGTACCGTCAAATCATAAAATCCCTGCATCAATGATATCCTGAACCCTCTTTTTGAAGGCTATACAATTTTCCGTGGAGTGCCCTTGGTTTCCCCCATGATACATGCAATTAGTGTTGGGATCATACTATTTTGGGTGTGGCGGTTTCAATAATGTTGGGACATTAATTGTTTTTCCAACAATTTTGGGCACAGTTCTTCGTACAACACGGGAATAGAGGTGAGTCGAGGTTTTTCGGGATTGGGTCTCACCGGTCTTTGTTCGTGTTTGGGTTGGCTTGGAGCAGGCATGTTATTAGGTGGGAATATGGTGAATGGCCGTTGGTTATTTGTGTTGTAGACAGGGTAAGAATGTGGTGCTTGATAATAAGGGTTTTGGGGAGGAAAATAAAAATTCGGAGGTGGGCGATGTCGGGGACGTGATTGGGTCGGGTATAAATTAGAAGCATAGTGGCTCTCAGTCCCCACCATATGTGTTTTAGCCTCCTTCTTCTTTATAGGTACTGCTCTTTTCGAGCTCTCAGGGCCTTCCATCCTTCCGCTTTTGATGCCATTTTCAATGAGTTCCCCAGATATTACGATATCGGCAAAGTCCTTTGTGGCGTTTCCCACCAGCTTGTCATAAAATGGCGCTTTCAAGGTGTTGATAAAGAGGACCGTTACCTCCGTTTTAGTTAGTGGGGGTTCTACTTGGGCCGAGACGTCCCTCTATCTTTGAGCGTATTGTCTAAAAGTCTCTATTGGCTTCTTTTCCATCATCTGCAGCGTTAGTCGATCAGGCGCCATATCGGAGACATGCTTGTTTTGTTCACAAAATGCTGATGCTAGGTCCTTCCATGATTGGATCCTCTCTGTGCTAAGTTGATTGTACCATCGGAGGGCTGATCCGATCAAGCTATCTTGAAAACAGTGTATTAACAATTTGTCTTCATTCACATAGCTAGCCATTCTCCGACAAAACATGATGAGATGTGCCTTTGGACATCTCGTTCCATCATATTTTTCAAAGTCTGGCACTTTAAATTTCGGAGGCAGAACCAGATTGGAAACTAAACTGAGCTCTTTGGCGCTCAGTGCAGAGGAGACTCCAGTACCTTCTATTGCCTTGAGTCTTTCTTCCAGACTCTTATACTTGTCCTGAGCATCATGATCCTTCATTTTCAATTTGGCTATTTCCGCTGGATCAGCCAAATCTGGAACAATTGGATCAGCGGGAGTAGCTCTGAGGTTCGATACGAATATACCTTGCCCTAGATGAGCAGGTGGTTGTTCTAGGCCTGTTGATTCCCCTTGAGACTAACCTCCATGCATTGCATGGGCGTGAGGTGGAGTGTATCCTGGGTGATGGAGCGGACTCTGATTGATTCTGGAATGGGGCTCTGTAATATCAGGGCTCTGCGCGAGTCCTTTTCCTTTAACCAGAGCGGTCATCATCTCCATCATCTTGGCCATTTGATCTTTTTGCTCGAGCGATTCCTCTCGGGATCTCACCATCAGATCCCTTGCTTCCTGCTGTGACCTGTCCAACTGCTCTTGTAACTCCTTTTGGATCCTTTCCATCCTTTCAATTCTTTCGTTTAGTTCAGCCTCCATAGCTCTAGCTCTTAAACGTGTCCTATAAGGATGATGTGATTCCAGATTCGTAGTGTCGCAACTGTGGATTATACGATTTTAGCCTCAGTAAATGATTAGGGTGATATGATGCTAATGCATGCAATGTAATACAAATGCATGGTATGAATGCAAAAGGTGTTGATTTGATTCTGACTCAAGGCATGGTTAGATAAACTTTACTAGAAAACAATTTCCTTTCATAGAACGGACGATTACATATACGACTTCGCCCTAATGCCTAAATCCTTAACTTTCCTAAGAAGCCAAGCTAAACTTTAGCCTCGCTCCGATCCTGACTCGTACATCAGACTCAACATATCAGCCCGAGCCGCTAAGGTTTGCAAATGATCGGCCACCTCTCAGATTTGAGCCACAGTTTCACCCATTACATAGTCTCTGTTTCTGATCTGTTCTTGAGAATGGTGGAGCTGCTCCTTCCAATGTTCATTGTTTGCCTCAAGGAGCTCGAATCAAATTTTACTATCTTGTAATGCAGTCTCGAGCTCTCCTATCATTCCTTTCATCTTCTCGATCTTGTTCTAGCTGGCTCTTAATTTGATTACCGAGTTGCGACTACGGTGCAGATGCAGTGACCTTTTTAATTCTGCTACTTGGACGCGTAACCTCTCTTTTTCATTTTGGCTTTCCAATAGGCTTTTTTCCAAAGAGTCCTCCCGCACTCGAGCATCTTGGAATTTCTTTTCCCACTGATCGGCTCTGGACTTTTCTTCTTTAATTTCCTGTCGCCATTGCTCTGATGTTTTGCCCAAACCAGCAGTTCTGATGGACATGTGTAGCTTCTTATAGTTCGTCTTTAAGCTATCCAAATCCTCTTCGGCCTTATTTTTTCCTTTTTTTCAATTTCTCGGCCTCGAACTTGTGGACGTCAACATCTAACCTCAACTGCATCTTTTCCTCTTCTAGCTGCTCTATCCTCTTACCCAATTCCCGGCTCTTTCTCTCAAAATCTTGCTTAATAATCTCTAATTCAGACGGGATTACTTGTAGTTGCTCTTCTATCGGTCGAGCATTTCCTTGGATTGGCCTTGGGACATTGTCGTTGATTCTTTTGCCCCACCATTGATCATACTCGGGGGTTGTCATTGGCCCTATGGCGAGTCTCTTCATTTTCCGGGTTTGGGTTTACGCATCTGATATCTCGCGAACTCTCTTCTTATAGTTATTATCATTGTATGAAAATTCACATTGGGCTAATCCATGTGTCGCAGGTATTAACTGCCTCGATTGATACTGCCTCATCACTAGTAATGGGGCGTATCTGATAGTTCCCCATATTCTGAGTAAAGGAACCCAGTCGAACCCTCCACACTGATACAAGATCTCGTCAGTGATCATCCATAGAGCTTTCCATTCTACATCTTTAACTTGCAAATTTTGGAGAATTGCTATCCATTTCTCTCCAGATAGGTCGTCCCGCCTTGGTGTACCTGCTAATTCCTCTAGAGGAGAAAAGTTCTCAAAAAAGACTTTGTATGAGACCTTTTCTATTTTCCAAAAATGGCAATGGAACCAAGATAGCAAAAGCTGTGCACATCCCACGAATCTCCCTTCACCCGCTCTTCGGCAAGCATTCAATGATCTGAAGGTTTCGGCTAAAATTGCAGGGATAGGTGTGACTCTCTTATCAAGTTTATCAAATAGGTCTGAGACCGCATCCTCTACATGCCCTAACGCCTTGGGGAAGATGACCAAACCATAGATACTTAAAGCGAAGACGTCGACCCTCTTTTTCTTATCCGGATGCGCTAAGATCAAATCCCCCAAGTGTTTCCAAGGGATGCACTTATAATCTCCCTTTTGATTGATCCGGGCTGTAATCCATTACTCGCTCATCCCTATAATGTTCATTAGCCTTTTTGAGAACGCCGGCACATTAGAAAACCTTGAATAAGCCTTATCAATTTGAATTCTCGGGCATCGAAACAAAGCTGTGTACTCTTCTATGGTAGGCACCAAAATCCACTTTTCCGAAAGTAAAGCAAGTGTAAGCGGGGTTCCAAAACTGGGTAATGGCTCGGAGTAGGTACTCGTCTACCTTGATATCAAGCAGATAGGGCAAATCACCATAATTATAGTAGAATAGTTGTTTGACCTCGTTGCCCCAGGAATCCCATATTTCCTTCAATTCTCGCAGGTCATTTTGAGCCACGCTGATGCGGGTGAAATCCCATAACTCTGATTCATGTCCCACTACCAGGCTGTCTCCTTTCTCTTGCTGTATCCTTTCGGACCATACTTGAACGGCCGCATTATCCTCCACTCTATCGAGAAACCCCTTTTCCATGTTAAGCTTTTCTCTCTAGTAACCGAATGTGAATCAACATCTTTTATGATGAAATGCTGTGCAATAAAAGCCAAACAGAACAAGTTAGTATCATGTATAAAAAGAACTTAAAACGAGCAGGAAGTAATCAAACTCCTATTTAAGGTGACAACTAGGGTTTACACGGCTCTACCTACAATGGGCTCCTAAGTCTCTCTATATGTGGTTCGATTCTAAAGCAGGGGTACCTGAACCAGCAGATTCCTCGATCCTCACCCATTATAGGCTCATATGGACCGAGTTCGATTCAGGGGAATACATTTCCCTATGGCTGCACGGAGATAAAAATATCACGAAGACATAGGTACAGATGTATCCCGAAAGTGATCCACTATCTTGCATGGAGGTAAAAACCTCACGAAAGAGTAGCTTCTCACTCCCACTTAAGAGGGTGTGACCACGACGGTCATGTAGTGCAATCCCAAAGTATTTTATGAGATTAACATTATTGCAATCATAGTACCATCAAATGCATCAAAGGAAACATGATTTTTCTAAACAATTTCCAACTTTTCGATAAAAGGACAAAGAATAATCAATTTTACGGCCTGACTCTCTTATTAAGTCCCCAGTGGAGTCGCCAAGCTGTCGTAACCATTTTTTTGAAAAACAGGAATCAACTTGGTTTTGAAAATGAAACGGGAGTCGCCACGATCTTTTATTAGGTGTGATCGGATCACCTTTGCTTTAATAAAACATTTTGATTTCTAAAACAATGTTTTTGGTCTACGAAAATTTGAGAAAATAGGTTCAGGAGTCGGTTAAGTGCGAGGAAGGGTTAGCACCCTCGTCACGCCCAAAATTGGTATCAAATTGATTATTTAATGTCTCAATGTCGAAAGTTGAAAATTTAAAAAGAAAAAGAAAATCGATCTTTTTTGGAAATATTTTAGTTTTCTCGAATTGAATATCAAGATTTTCTTGTTCCGAAGGAACAAAATATCACATCCAGTACATAGGACACGATGATTTTAATCCTCGAATCCAAAATCATCTCTTAATCCCCCGATACTCATGCATTAAAATATCAAAAGGATATTCGATTGTTTGGCCAAGCGAGAGAACCGAAACCCAACACATAGGGCACAATCTCTCGAATTTCCAAACATAGAATATTGCCTTATTTGGAAACTGTTAATTTTGGATGAAATTTATAAAAGATTTTAGGTTATGCCCAACGAAATTTAACAAATATATATGACATGAATTTGGTGCAATGATAACATAATACACATAATACGTAACATTGGAATCGTTAATCTAAAATATTAACATGCATAAATAATAATACAATAAGGAAACAATGAATACGAAATTATATAATGAACTATAATAATACGACAATACAAATAAATAAATTATGGCACATGCAAAAGCAATAACTAAACAATATACACCATCTAAGTAATAACATTAATAAACAAAGACCAATGAATTAACAATTTAAAGAGACATAATACATAAAAAAAAAAATAATTAGCAAGACGATTTAAGTAAACAATTCATAATAAAAGTTTAAAATAGATAATACGTAAAGCAATTCAAAATAATGTAAAAGGTTTATATATATATATATAGAAATTTAAATACCTAATATAATAAATAAAACAATTTGAAATAACTAATATGTATAAAATATTAGAGTTAGTAAATAAATAACCAATTAAAGGTTTAAAAATTGATAGATTAGGGGTCGGATTACAATGGAAATGAAATTGCGGACCTAAATTAGAGAACGCGCTAAGACAGGGGGACTGATTGGGCAAATACTCCAAACCTTTATGTGTGTCCATGGGCCAAGGACCCGTTTGAAAACCAAATGAAATTAAATGGTAAAATATGTAAAAAGAAAGTAATAACAAAAGGGCCCGATCGAATGGCGTAGCAATGGGGAAGGATCTATTACACAAATATCCCTTTTGAAGGGACATGCACGGTCACCCCTAAAGCTAAACGGCGCCGTTCCACACTGAATTTATTACCCCTTTTGTTAACCTGCTTTATTTCAAAATCAATTCAGAGAGAAAAAAAAAAAGAAAAAAAACGTTAAAGCTTCTCTTTCTCCCTCATTGCCCGCCGATCGGGATCCCTATCATTGTCGTACCACCATCGCTCAGGTGGCCAACGAGGCGCGAGGACAAGGGAGTTTTAGCCCGTTCGTAACTCGTTAGGAAGCTAACGCTGACGCCCCGCCCTAAACAAAAGGGAAACATTCGATTCCCTTTCAAATCGATGGCAATGACGACTCAACCTTCGCCATGCTGGCGTCCGTAGGGTCAGTGAGGCTACCCTCTCTCTATTCTTTTATTATTTCCGTTTGTAATGAATAGATAAGTAAAATGAAAATAATGATAAATTAATGATGAAGAAACGAGATCAACCTTTCAAAATTTTTGATTTTTGATTTCTGATTGATTGCGAAGTGTTCCTCCCAGTCGAGAAAAAAATACAAAGGGTGGTTTTCGGTTTTTATAATCGATTTACAAAGGCATGGGTTTCTGTTTCTGTTATACTCGCATGGTATTGTTGTTTTGTCGTTTTCTTTCCTTGTTTTTGTGTTTCTTTGCAGGTGATGGGCATGGCATGCGGGTGTCGCCGTGTCGGTGTGCGAGCGTGCTTGGGGTCGACAGCGAGATCCGTGGTGGCTATTGATTGCGCGCGCATGGTGGTGGCAGCGAGCGCACGCGTGGTGTCCATGAGAGAAGCGGAAGGTTGGCGCGTACCGGGGGCTGGGTTTGCCTGCTTCCTCTTTTTCTGTAATGGGTTGTGATGTTGGGCTTTAGGGCTTAATTGGGCTAATTTTAAATTGGGTTTGACCTACTTGTAAAAATGGGCCATTCGGGTTTGGGCTTTTGTAATACCTGATTTGGGTTTTAAACTTGTTCTGTAAATGGACTGGACTTCAACATTTGGTTTTGCTTTTAATTTTGTCTTGGACCTGTTTTTAGTTGGGTTGATTGGGCTGTATATTTGCATTAAATCATTGGGCTTGCATTTGGACCTTGCTATAAATAAGGACTATGGACTTTGTATTTTTATTTGGTCTTGCTTTTGGCTTGGTATTGAGCTTTAATGGGACCCGAGCAAATTTGGGTTTTATTTATTTATTTTGGGTCTGGTATTGGGTTTGGTTTTATAGGGTATAGGCCGGGCGAAAATTGGTTATCTCAAAAAGAAGGTAATTTAGTCATTATCTATTAGATTAAAGAGTACATTGGTCATTTTTACTAAAAATTTATTTATTTTATTGTTAAAAACTGGTCTCAGCATGAGATACATGTGACACGTTATGTGTCAATGTTTGGTTATTTTGTCAGATATACTAGTTTTTAATAGTAAAAATTGATAAAAGTTTTAACAAAAATGACAAATTTTCTCTTTGATCTAATATACATAAACTAATTTACTTATTTTTTATATAGAAAAAGCAAAATACAACCTAATATCAAATATATTACCTTCATGATATTTTTATCGAATTTCGGCTTAATATGTCAAGAAATATGGGCAAAAAATTACTATAACGTAGGTTGATAATAACAAATATATCTAAATATGGGCAGAAAAATTTTTAGAGGAAGTTGTTTGTTTCCTTTTGAAAGGTTAATATATGATTTGGTATTTAAGTTTATTTCTAAACTGATGGAAGTTTTAGTACATAATTTCATCAAAAATATGTTTCAATAAAAATTGAAAATTAAATTTGTTGATTTTAATCTGTGAATAAATGATGAAAATATAATTAACTTGTATCGTGAATACATAGATTAACTTGTATATAATTAAAAATTCAAAAGAGATAAAAAAGAATTACGATTTAACACTTAATAAAAATATGAAAGATTTTAAGTGTGGAAAAATATTTGGACACAAATTCATAGCCCATCCTCAATAAATAAATAAATAAAAAGATAATATGTTTCAACGCATTTGAACTCATATCTTCTTACATTGATAACAATACCTATACCAATCGAACTAAAACTCAATCACTAAATTAAATTTTTTTAAAATTTTAAAATTAGTTTAGTTTATATATGATATATTACTCTTAAAAATATATCAATCTTTTAATAATTTTGAGTTGAGCAATATATATTCATTTTTAAAATTATTATTGTTGTTTTAATGCGCTTTTTATTTTTATTTTCTAAAAATTTCAATTATTTAAAACATAAAAGGGTATAAAAAACCCAAATAAAAGAGGATATTCTAGTAATTTCCAATGCATAATTTCAAAACGGTAACAAAGACCAGAGACAGGCGTGTAAGGAAATGGGACCATATACTCTCCCAGTTAGGCATCAAAATTAAATAATCCAATAAACGAAATAAAAGAAAAGGAAAATGCCTGGCCCATTTAAACACAAACCCTTTCCATATAGCTCCAACACGCGCTATACTCCGACAATCACAACACCATCCAATCAAACCCCTCTTAATTGCCCTTTTCCAGTAGGTCCTACGGCGCGTGAACAAAAAATCGGGTGAAATTGAATTATAATTTTTGGTAAAAATAAAATGAATTTTCTCAAATGCATTAAAATCAGTATTATTGAGCATTTATTTTTTTCTTCTTTCCTTTTAGTTTTTGATTCTTCAAGTTTTCATTACATGAACACAAGATCTTCGCTTTGCTCTGTCAGAATCCAGACCTGAAATCAACCTTAAGAGCAAAAAAAAACTTGAAACCAAAGCATCTCCATAGGTTTCTTGGTATTACAATCTCTGTTCTAAGTTCTTGAAAGCTCCCATTTTGAGCAAAGAACTGAAAGCTCTACCACAGGCAAATAAAAAAGGAAAAGCCTGTTACTTTTTCTTTTTCAGCATCTGATTCTTACAAGGTATCATCTTGTTTCCTTTTTCTTTTAATTTCTGGGTTTGCTTTTTTATTTACTGTTTGAGATTTTATTTGCTCTAAAACTCTTTTTTTTTTTTTGGGTGTCCTGTTTCGGTGTTCTCTTCAATTTCTTATGTAAACTCAAGATTAAATTCTGGGTTTTGTTTTTTACACTGGATTGTTTGATTTTTTGAGTATTTTTATTTTTATTTATTTGGAATTTGGGATGTTAATTTAGAACCTGATTTGATTAATTTAGTTAATCAAAGCATTTTACTTTAGATCCAAGTGGTTGCAAATGTGGTAAGTGATAAACAGAATAATCTATGCATTATGTTTGTTCATTCTATGCTTTGGATTTTTCATATAAATTTAGATTATTGTAGAGTAATTGAAATGATTTTGCAGCAATGTTTTGTGTTAGCTTATACAATGAGTATACTGTTCTCAGTTGAACATTCTGTTGACTAAGAAATAAGAATGTCCCTTTCATTTACAAGAGCAACAGGATTTGTATGTAACGTTAAAGACGCTAGGTGCCTAACGGGCGGGCCAGTTTCGATCACTATCAGTTTACACAGTCTGAAAAGGACTAGTGACTTATGCTGCATGCTTATAGGGGCTATACCCTTTAATTTTCGGAACTGTAGGTTGGGATGTGTGTTAGACGAAATTAGTCAATATTGAAGAAAATGATGGATTCGTTTGTATTTAGAACTTAGGCTATTGTCTCCGAGTGGACACTGCAAGCTGTTAAAAATTGAAATTTTAACCTAGAGCTCGTGTTTGAATCTTTGGGATGGAGGAGCGAGGTTTATGTGATGGGAGACGGTCCATACTTGCCATTACTAAGGAGTCAAGTTCCTTTTCTTTGTCTTGCTACTGCTGTTACGATGTTGTTTAAACAAGTTTCTTGCTTTGCAAGCTAGGATGCTAATTCGGTTCATCATTGTTATGCAGTGTCAAGGCTTTTTGATATTAACTCCCATGTGGTGATGCTATAAGAATCTTATGCTGGTAATAATCTGAACATGGATAAGGCATCTCCAGATTGTCCGTACCCCGGGTGCTTTTTCTGTGTCATGAAGGAAGGAAACCCGAGCAAGCGCAGAGCCAGTATTCTGAAATTCTTTCGAGATCTTCCTTCACAAGATGATGATGGTCAAGTTCTTCCTATCAGTGGCCTTTGGAATACTGCTATGGCACATCCTAATGATCCTGAATTCATCGAGTTAGGGATTTTTGAGTGTATGTCTGCTCTAATATGGAAGGGTCTCAAGAACCGCCGCTGGCTTTCTCATGACCAAAATATATACATTCCTTATTATGCAGCACATATTATTGGATCCTACACCATGAACATGGAAGAGTTTGCGGAAAGTGCAGTGCATGCTGGTGTAATTCCTCCCTTAGTTGAGCTTTTGAGAGGGAGGTTGACTTGGGTTGAACAAAGAGTGGCAGTGCGAGCTTTAGGACACTTGGCTACATATACGAGCACTTTTCCTTCTGTAGCAAGTCACGGAGAAATTCTCGAGGTCGCGATTCAGCTAGCAATGAGTTCACTGGAAATAGTTTACTCTCACTTCTATCAGTATGTTGATAGAAGGTTAAGTTATCACTGCGATCTGCTTACTCGTGGCATGGGTGGTGTTGAAATGGAGTCAAGAAAAGCTGAAGAATGGGCTAGTCAGCTTCAATGTTGGTCCCTTCAACTCATTAATTGCTTCGCATTCAAACCTGAGTTTCTTCCCACCATATGCAAACCTGAATTTCTTGTAAAACTACCGGGAATGTGGGGTGGACTTGTTAATGAAAACTCACCTGCTGGTATTGGTTTGTTAAGAACCATCTGTCATCATAAGATTGGTAGGGGATCTGTTGCCAGCTGTCCTGGCATTATCGAAGCGTTGGTTAATATTGCTAGCTCGTCTGATGATTGGCAGTATATGGCAATTGATTGTCTTCTTTGGTTGCTTCAAGATCCAAGCACATGTCATAAGGTATCTTATTATTGAGAATAATTTAATATAAATTGGTACCCCTTCCTAAACTATACAAGCTTCTCCCGAAGCATAAGATGTACTTTTTGCCTTTTGTTTGGTATGGTGTTCTCCATATAAGTTATCTTCATTTGTTACACAGGTGATCGATAAGGCAGTACCTGCTCTTGTAGACCTTGCAGAGATTACGACTCTAGGTGATCACAAAAAACTTGGAGATACCATTGTTAATGTTCTTCAGGAATGTATTCAATCCCAAGGGACGGGACGGAGCTCTGTCAGTAGCCGGACAAAAGAGCTAATTGAAGAACTATTGAGTTCAAGGCAGAGATTGAAGTGGGAAAAGAATATACCGAAGGAGGATCTCCACATTAAACAGGCTGCGGCTTTAGTGGTCAAGCTCGAAGGAAACTCACTTTTCTCATCAGGCAATATAGCTGGAGCCGCATCGAAGTACTCAGAAGCATTATCGTTATGTCCGATGAGATCCAAGAAAGAGCGAGTTGTTCTCTACAGTAATCGAGCTCAGTGTCATCTTTTATTGCAGCAACCCTTGGCTGCCATAAGTGATGCTACACGTGCATTATGTCTTCATAACCCGTTGAACCGTCATGCCAAAAGCCTATGGAGAAGAGCTCAGGCTTATGACATGCTTGGTTTAGCTAAAGAGAGTTTGCTAGATGCCATTCTCTTCATAAATGAATGCTCGCAATCAAACGACCCCGATCTCTCGTTGAGGCAAAATAAGGTTCCTGATTATGCGGAACGATTAGTCAAGAAGCAGATGCGTGCAGCTTGGTTATTTAGAGAGGCAGCTATCAAACTCGGGGGTGTGCACTGTGAGGGTGATGCAGGTGACATGTATGGCCAAGATACCGATGACTCCGAGTGGGAAACAGCTAGCGAAAGTGATATAGGAAACGATGGAAGGGATGAAATGGGTGATGAGGATGACGATGATAGTGAATGGAAGAACGAAGATGAAAGGAAAGCTAAATTCAAGAAACCCTCAATGAAAGGTAAAAATTTAACATCTTAACGCTTTTGTTGTTTTTGGCTATCAATCCTGAACATCATATTGGTTCCTCGACTCTTTTTTTTTTACAGACATAAAGCATGGATTCAACGTACAACTCACCGAAGATGAACCGTGAACTGTTGAAGGACCAACAGCATTGATGTAGACAGTGTAGCGAACCAAAGCAACCGTGATATATGATTCGGATTTATTATTTAGTGTTGCAGAGCTATAGCCTCGTCACGTTTAGAAGTTGGTGTCACATCTAGCTCAGTGAAGAAGCAAGTTAGAGGTGGTGAATCTTTGGTTTTGGTCATTTCCATTTAGAGATAAAAGAACTTTGTTTTGCAAGCATTTCTTATTTGTTTTTTTTTTTTTTTTCCTTATTTCCTATTGATTTTGGTAATGTTAATTTCAACTGTAGAAAGCGAGAGTTTGGAGTGTAGAGAACCATTTTGTTTGCAGGATGTGATGAAGCTTTTGTGAGAAATCTTATGCTCCTTGTGTATATAAAAACCCTTGAAGTGGGGGTTTTTGACATTGAACTATCATCATATATTTGAATCATAGTTTGTCTTTTTATGATAATTCTTGGATTCGTAGTACGAGAGTTCAAGTAAGGGTGTAATCGAGTCGAGCTGAGTTCGAATATTGTTGAGCTCAAATTTCGATTCTAAATTCAAAACTCTATATTTAGCTCGAATTCAATCGAACATTTATTTTTAAGTTTGACCTCAGCTCGAGATATAGTCAAGCCTGGTTATCAATTTTCGCGCTAAAGCTTGAGCTCGAGCTTGATTAAAAGTTCAAATCGATAATTATTGAATCGAGTTCGAGCTTTTTTCAAGTCGAACTTGATTAACTTATGAACACTAAAATTTTATTTACACTGATGTCCTGTAAGTTTAAACTTGTAAAAGTATGTATTGTGTTAAAAAATATGTATTAAATGTTCATTATAGCAACTTATAGGTCGGATAACTTGATTGACCTGTATTTTGTAGGGTTTGGGCACAGAGATTTGTATTCTTGGTTTTTAATTTTTTTTTTTAAATTTAGCTTTTATTTTTTTTTTCATAATTGAAAAACACATTGATAAATTGAAAAAAAATATTTTTAATAATAAAAATATGTTTGGTAACTATTTTTCTATAAAAAAAAACATGATAAATAATGTTAAGGTAATATGTGAAGAATGAAATTGAGTGGTAGTCGGTAGTGTTCATTGTAGGTTGTTATTGAGGAAATTTAATGAAGAAAATGTTTGGATCTATTAATGTGTTGTTACTTAGAAGATATTATAGTCCATCTATGAAGATCAATCTTTGATTTTTGAAGATTGAATTGGATAGGAGCGAATTAATTAAACCTTTGGAATGTGAAGATTCGATTGAGATTGCCTTGTTGGTTTTGGAAAGCATATCTTCGATCAATTATGATTTAAATGTTAATGTTGTTGTAATAGCTATTTTCAAGGAGTTATTTTATATTCACTTAGATTTTACGTTAGCAAGTCGAGATTGATATATGTTTAGAAGGCTTGTCTAGGTTTTTGCATGAGAGGTTATTGAGAGTACTTGAATTTATTAATTGAGGATCTGATTTGTGAGTAAGTGCAAGTTGAATTGTAAACATGGAGCTTTTACTGCCCAAGTTCTCAATGAGAGAATTTGGAGGTAAATTCTAGTATTTAGGTACAAAGGTGAAATATCCATATTGGGGGAGTGATAGACTGTGATTCACTTGTTGTATTGTGAATTAAAGATAATGTAACTACTAACTGAGCCAGGCTTCATAGAATAAGGAAATCGAATTGCGTAAAAAAATCTTTTGTGTTCTTTATTTTTGTTTGCACAAAATTTCGTAATACGAAGTGGTAGTTGTCACTACAAATTGCAGTCAAGTCCTTCAACTAACTATTTCCATTAAGCAAACAACAATTGTAGGTAGCAACAAATAAAATAAAAAATTCTACTTGACATGGATTCAAGCTAGACAAACAAATTTGATATTTAAAAATATCGAAAAAAATTGTTTCTATGTTTATACGAGTTAAAAATAGGGTCAATTGTTTTAGTCAAGATAAATGAAAATAACTTTTTTTTTTCTAATTTTCACATATTTTTATTTTTATTTTTCAAAAATTATTTTTGTAATTTTCAACTAAATATTACAAAAAAAACCCTTGAAAATAACATTTGTTTCTTAAAACTAAACGGTAGAGTGAAGTTAGAAATTTTTTGGGTGACGAATTTTAATTATATATTTTTATTAGAGCTAAAATGCAATTTCACCATTTTAATAGTTTATATCTTTATAATTTTTAAAAGACTAAATCGAAATTTTATCATTTTAGAGGTTAAAATATAATTTTAATATATACTAACTTAAAAAATTTAAAAAAAAAAGTTTAAAATTTAAAACTCAAAAATGTCAAAGGAGTTAAGTTGTCTGCAAACCCCTAACGTGGCCCCATTAAACGAAATTTAATATTTCTAAAAATTATTATATAATTTATTTTTATGATGCAAATTTCAGCTTTCTAGGTTTGTACAAATATAAAAGATTCAAATCATATTTAAAAAAAAATAGAAAAAATCATGAGAATTTCCGAATCTAATCTATAAAATAAAATGCTTAATATGATATATAAGCCGTATGCTAAACCAAAAACGTGTATATTACAGTTAGATTCCAGAAACATAAAACAAGAAATAAAATAACGACAATGCCAACAACTATGAATATCTTTTTTAGGGTAAATCATCAAAATAGTCACTTTTGTATATATCATGTTACATTTTAGTCATTTATATTTGAAATGTTATGTTTTAATCATTTATGTTGTCGTTTTGTTACGAAATGATCACTCTGCCATTAATATCTGTTACCTCCCAAACGACAGTTCGACTTGTCAGTTAAAATGGATTTTAAATGTCAACATGGATGTTTAACCAAGTAAAGTAATTGATTTTTCTAAATTACTTTGGTTTCCTGAAATAATCAAAACCAATGCATCAGATTAATCCTTGAACTGAAAAAAATAACTCTTGGTCTCATTTTTCTTTTAGTTTTCGTTTCCATTTTGATTAAAAAAAAACATCCATTTTCATAGTCATCTTTATTGAATGGAAACAGTAAAAACCAAATTGAGCGTTCCATCAACCGGTTAGATTTTTTTTTTTTCAAAATGAAAGACCAAAGGGTCGATTCAATAAAGGGTTCAGGCATGAATTACAATAAGTAATGGTTTTTTTGTTCTTTACTTGAGTTTTGGGTTCAGATATTATGAGCTTTCTTTTTTTTTTGGCAAAAAGATGATCCATCTTTTTATGTTTTTCTGTATATGCGACAAACAAAAAGGACATGCTCCATCTTGATTTTTTTGTGTGGGCAATCACAATAGTAAGTAGGTATAGAGGTTGGCGCATCCATTTCTTCTTCTTCTTCTTTGTTGTTTTACTCTTCTCTTCTCTGATGGCCGGGTAACAAAAAAAAATCCAACTGTTGCTTCTTTTTAAATAGAAAAAAATTAGATTTTAAGGCAAAATTTTGTATTCTATTTTCATAAAAAAAATTTAAATTTTTTAATCCCAGTTGGACATCCACGTTGACATTTAAAATCCATTTTAATTATCACGTTAGACTGCTGTTTGGGAGGTAACATATCTTAACGGCAGAGTGACCATTTCTTAACAAAACGATTACATAAATGACTAAAACGTAACTTTTCAAACATAGGTAACTAAAATATAATATGAGACAAACAAAAGTGACTATTTTAATAGTTTATTTTTTATTATAAAAATATACGTAGAAATTATAATAAATATAAAAATCAACAAATTAAATTAAAAATATAAAAATATTAAATTTTATAAATGATATAACATTAAATTCATCAACATGGGATTCCAATTGCTACGGTTTTGGTTTTTTTTGTTGAACATTTTCCGAGGTTTTGGAATTTTATTTTTAAATTTTATTATTCAGTAAGACAAAAAATAATGGGCAAAATATAGAATAAATAATACATAAGAGATTTTGGATAATCTTTTTAATCATGGTTCATGCGAACAACAAGATTAATGTTTCATATATACGGAAAAATGACGGTCCATACTATGATTTTAATTTGTATGATATTAACTTTGAAATAATCACATTTAATGATTCTGCTGACTTTTTTTTTTAATTTTAATTTTTTTAGATGTTATGTTTTATGTGATAATGACAATTACGATGATTAGAAAATTATAGTTATATTTATGGTGAAGCTAATGGTTTTGGTATAAATATTAAGGAAAAAATATTTCGATATCATCCAAGTTGAAGAATAAAATAGGAAAAAAATATTTTACAAATTAGGATAAATTTTAATTAATAATCAAACGTTAATTGAAAAAAATTAGACAAATGTTAATCGAGTTGATTGTTAAAAGGTATTGAATTTATAACGTCTGCTTCTGGTTTTAGTCCCTCCACTATCTTAAAATTTGAATTTAATCCTTTACTTTTTATAATATTATTAGTAAATCTAAACCGATACATTGTCCACTACTGCTGCTGTTGAAACAATGACTTGATTTTTTGATATTTTTACAATTATAATGGCATGAATGAATGACTTTTTCACAGTTAACAGTGTTATTAATTTGATTTATTAATGGTACAAGATCAAAGCCAATGAGGCTATGGGTGCAATTGAGCCGAGCCGAGTTTGATTATCGACAAGCTTAAGTTTGAGCTTCACTTGAAATACAAAACTTGATACTTAGCTCGAGCTTAATTGAATATCTATTTTTAAGCTCGAGTTCAATTTGGTTAAGCTTGTTTATCAATTTTCATACTCACACACGAACCCGAGCTCGATTAAGGGTGTAAGTATTTAAGCTTGAACTAGAATCAATAATTAAGTTTAGGGTCAATAATATAAATTAAGGGCAATAATGTAATTTAATAGTATAAGTGTTTAAAGCATATATTAAAAATGAAAAGCTCGATAAGACTCTCAAGCCGTTTAAGTCGAGTATTACTAAGCTCAAATTCGACTCAACTGATAACTTGAGTTGCTTGAGCTCAGCTCAATAACTACAGAATTGAGTTTGAATTTTTTTTTTTCAATTCAAACTCGAATAGCTTGCGAGCATCAATGTGTCATTTACACCTCTAGTTGACACTCTAGAATCTTGATGTTCTAAGTTTGAGTATCAAATTTTAAATTTAGGTATAATAAAGGGACTCAAACAAGAATTAAACCAAATTAATAAGTAATTGGATTATATAAAAAAAGAAATCAGTTTTTTTTTTAACATTAAAAAAAAGGAATTCCACGTTCGATGGAATTTTGAATTTGGAATAAATAAATAAAAAAACATATAAATAACTTGCGCCAAGAGTTAAAATCATGATTTCGATCATTTGTGAGGCTTTCTTCACCAGCATTCAATTCTCCCAGTTAAAAAACTTGAAAACTCGAGATGAATTTTGTTATGAATATCTGAAGGAAAAAAAAATGGTGGAAATTTCAGTTACAGAGTAATGGAGAGAGGTTGCAAAGATTAATGGAGTTTCTAGTTCTGTTGTTTTGATGCGTTGCCGTTTTAAGAACTTTCTGCCTCAGATCAAGTATGCTAAAAAGCCATTTTCTAGTTTGAATTTTTTTAGACTTTCTCAATGGATTTCAGTGTTCTCAAGGTGCTAGGATTATTATATTGCTTGAGTTGCAAGGCACAAATAACAATATGTATATATATGTATGTGTGATTGTGTATGTCTATCTAGTTTACCTTATAAAACATGCAGTTTTGTTTTGTTGATCAATATGCATCATTCATTATGGTCCTATTATATATGATCTTTTATATGGTAGTTGTCACTGCTTTCTTTTCCCTTTAAGTTTATGCAAAATACTCCATTTTAGTTTTTGATATGCTGACGTTGCTTAGTTGATTTATTAAACAGATGTGCCTGGTTAGTTGGCGAGCAGCAATATTACAAGGCATATTCACTGCTTAGAAGTTTTCATGCTAAGACAAATTGAAGTATGCGCTCTTGCCAACATATCTTGTCGATGGAGTGCGGTTAACACTATTGGCTTTTGAATTGGAATCGTGAGAGCTCGGTTTGGAGAATCCTCTTATGTTTTCTTATAACGTGAATTTGTTACATTGGTCTTTCCTTCTGCAGAGCAATGAGCATTAGTTTTGCTACTGATTGCATGTTATTTTTCCCTCGTTCTTTGTATCCTATTGGTCGTCATGTATAACAAATCATATCATAGGTGTTTAGATACCATCTTACTTAAAAATAAGAATTTATTTGCATTTCTAGTGTAGAATTTTTTCTTAAGCATAGGAAGTAATTAGTGCTATTTTCCCCTCTTTCTTTTATCATTATAAGCTGGCAATTGTTGTTAATGCATTCCAGATTCTTCCCTCCTAACTTGGTAGCTAATCTTTGATACTGTGCAGGGGTCCACCTTCAGCAATGCCATCTCTTCAACTGTTGCAGTTAACCGAGCATGGCCGAAATCTTCTGGCCTCTAGGAGGTATTGATGTATTTTATTGGTGATAATAAATTCGTATACCAATAATAGTGGTTAATGTATTAACTGTTGCAGTTAATAGAGGTTTCTATTAATAAATCAAGTAAAGCCATTTTATAAGCCTCCCTTTAATTCAATAATGAGCAGCACACACTGAAGGGAGTGGCCCTATGGATAAACAGCTCTATGCTTTGCACAGATTAGAATCTTTAAAATGTTTAAAGAATGATGCAACACATGATCCTTTCATAAAAGCTTTCTTGCATTGTAGGGTTAGTTCATGAATACCCTGGCATGTTTTCTACACTCTTTCTGCATGCATCAACTGCAATTTTGGGAGCAATATTATCAAGACATCCACTCTAAAAGAGTTTTTCCCTAATGCACAAGGCTCCCAACTTATGAAGATTTATTATGCGCAGCATCCCCCCTCTGGTTACACGGGCAACGTTACTGTTGCTACTGAGGCTCTCCCTCGAACGACATCCATTCTATCTATCAGGAAAACCTTGAAAGTTGCTCCTTTGATTATTATAAAAATCATGATGTTTTTTTAATTTACTTCAGACAAGCAGAGAGGATATTGAGACACTCATTGTTCTATGGAGTGAGTGAATCCATATAAAACTGGTTTTGAGTAATGCCTTTGTGATCAGGTTGTTCATAACTAACCTTGGGGCTTTTCCACCCTTGGTTAAGCCAGGTCCTGTTTTGTCTTCCTATAGTTGTACTAAATGACAGTATAAAAGATTGGACCTTTTAGAGAAAATACCTTCTTATCAATCATCTTTCTTCTAAGTTTTGGTACTCTTCAACATAATTGCAGTTTTTTATCTGTCTGTTACCACACTATCAAGGTAAATATGTTATATGACAAGATACTATTCTTCACCCCACTGATCCAGTGGGCCTCTGTTGGCTGTCCATGCCATGACTTATAATACTCTTATTGCATTACAATTCTTCACTCCACTGTCCAGTGTTTTATTACTTTTATGGTTTTACAGGAAGATACTACTGCTTGGTTCTGGTATTGTGGCTGCTGGTGGAGCTGTTGCTTATTTACAATCACGGTTTAGTAGTAAAAAGCCTGATTCACATGGTCATTACAATGGGACCCGAGATAAAAGAGAAAAATCAGATAAGGTCCTTAAAAAGAATAATAATGTAAAGAGAACTAGAAAAAAGAAAGGTGGACTAAAGTCCCTTCAGGTTTTAGTAGCATTTCTTTTATCCAAGATGGGCAAAGTTGGTGCAAGAGATCTTTTGGCTTTGGTGGGCACTGTGGTAAGCCTTTCTATTTGTGTTGCAACATACTGTGGCTTAATACTGTGTTTGATTCCCGAGGTTTTGTTATCTTTTATCTTTTATTAGTTTCACCTCAAACTTTTTAACTGCAATTGCAAACATTATTAAGAAAATAGACCAGATTAAAAAAAGGTTGGAGATTATTTGAGGTTTACCCTTCAAAAACGGGGCTTTATAGTTTTTCCCTGATGTTGAATCTTTGGGGTAGAGGTGCTGCTTCACCTGGTGCTAAGTGGAAAATAACAGACGGCTTTGGTACAAATCCATTTTTATGCTAGACAATGATAATTTGTTATGACAATAAAACATCAGCCAACGGCTTTACTGATATTGTAATGATTTTTGCTAGAAATAGGCTTTTTTTGTTATCTTATTTCAGAAGGAATAACACTAATATTTATATACATAGTGAGCCTAACTTTAGTAAACTCTAAACTAGGAAGGAAACTGATTCTAGGAATACTGTCCCTTAAAACACAGCCTTAAAGTTAGGGATAGCAATCAATAAAATATCTACAGGATTCTATCTAATACACTGAATATTCCTTATTAGGAAACTGTAATTTAACACTCCCCCTCAAGCTGGAAAGTGGATATCATCCATTCTCAGCTTGCTTACTAGTTTCTGAAAGGTCTTCCCAGATAATCCTTTGGTAAGGATATCTGCCAGTTGTCCATCAGTGGACACATATGGAGTGCAAATTAGGCCACTGTCAAGTTTCTCCTTGATGAAATGTCTGTCAACCTCAATGTGCTTCGTACGATCATGTTGCACTGGATTATGTGCAATATTTATAGCAGACTTATTATCACAATACAGTTTCATTGGACCTTCCCACTTGATCTTCAAATCCTCCAAAATAGTTCTCAGCCATAATAATTCACAAATTCCAAGAGCCATCGCTCTAAATTCTGCTTCTGCACTAGATCTAGCCACAACATTCTGTTTTTTACTTTTCCAAGTTACAAGGTTGCCTCCTAGAAATGTGCAATAACCCGAGGTTGATCTTCTATCAACCATAGATCTTGCATAATTTGCATCAGTATAGGCTTCAAGGGTTAAATTCTCCCCTTTCTTAAATAGGATTCCTTTGCCTGGAGTGCCTTTTAAGTACTGTAGAATCTGGTATACAGCTCGAAGATGTGACTCTTTAGGATTGTGCATGAACTAACTTACAACACCAACTGCATAGGCAATATCCGGTCTAGTATGTGACAAGTAAATGAGCTTCCTTACGAGTCTTTGATATGAACCCTTATCAACTACTGCATCTTCTAGTGCATCTCCAAGTTTGTGGTTCACTTCTATGGGTGTCTCTGCTGGTTTACATCCCAACTTGCCCATCTCTGTCAACAAATCAATTATGTATTTTTGCTGAGATATGAAGATTCCTTCCTGAGAGTGTGCTATTTCAATACCAAGGAAATATTTTAATTTACCAAGCTCTTTGACCTCAAACTCTTTTACTAGGCATTTCTTCAAATTTTCCATTCCTTCCAGATCATCACCTGTCACTATAATGTCATCTACATAGACTAACAAAGTAGTCATTCCCCCTGAAGATGAGTGCTTTACAAACAGAGTGTGATCTCCTTGACTCTGTTTATACCCTAGCTTGAGCATCATTTTAGTAAATCTTGCAAACCAAGCTCTTGGGGACTGTTTTAGTCCGTACAGAGCCTTTTTTAGTTTGCAAACAACCTGTCTTGTATCTGAACCGAACCGTGATGGAACATCCATATAGACTTCCTCCTCAAGATCACCATGTAAGAAAGCATTCTTGATGCCAAACTGCTGTAGTTTCCGACACATTGGCGGTGAGTGACAACAACACTCTCACAGTGTTCATCTTTGCAACCGGGGCAAATGTCTCAAGGTAGTCTATTCCATACTTTTGAGTGTACCCTTTAGCAACTAATCTTGCTTTGTACCTCTCCAAAGAGCCATCTGAATTGTATTTCACTGTATACACCTAGCGACATCCAACTGTTTTCTTTCCTTTCGGTAATTTTACCAAATCCCATGTCTTATTTTTTTTAAGTGCTTCCATTTCAACCTTCATCGCATTTTTTCAATTCTCATTATTTAATGCCTCGGATACAATTTTGGGAATGGAGATAGAATTTAGGCTAGTAAGAAAGGTTTTGTGGTTATGGGACAAATTTTTGTAGGACATAAATGAGTACAAGGGATGTTTTGTACAGGCCCTAGTTCCTTTTCTAATAGCAATAAGAAAATCATAGTCTTTCTGATCGGAATTTTCAGTAGTATTTAAAGTAGGTTCAGTAGTTACCTCGGGTTGTAGAGCAGTAGGTTGTTTATCCGAAGAAGATGATTGAACTTGCATCGGTGCCTTCTTCCTTGAGTAAACTAGTAAAGGGCGAGTAGTGTCCTGAATTTCTTTGGGTGACTTAGGTGTAGTAGGCTCTATTTCAGGTTGCATAGGTTCAAGGTGGGCAGGCTGGTTGGTAGGTAAGGACTGAGTATTTGGCTGCTGAATAGGAGCTGGAAAATTAAGTTAGGCGAAAGTGGTTGGTAGGTTGACAGAAGTTGGAAAATTAAGAAGAAAAATTCTCGCCCTTATCTTCGTGAATAAGTTCTCCCTAAAGATAAGGACGAGTAAAGAATTTTTCTTCTTCTCGCAAAAAAGTGACATCAATTTGAAACATAAAATTTTTGGTGGCTGGATTATAGCATTTGTACCCTTTTTGTGTAGAGGAATAACCAAGAAAGACACATTTGACAGTTCGTGGATCGAGTTTTCCCCTATTTTGAGAATGGACATGGACAAAGGCAACACACCCAAATATTTTGGGAGTAAGGTTTGAGGTATTGAAATCAGGAAAAAATTTCGATAGAGCTTGTATAGGACTTTGAGAGTCAAGGACCTTTGTAGGCAACCTATTTATCAAATGAGTAGCAGTTAAAACAGCTTCCCCCCAGTATTGTTTAGGGACATTGTTTTGAAACAATAGAGCTCTAGTAATAGCTAAAATGTGACCATTCTTTCTTTTGGCAACACCATTTTGTTGGGGTGTGTTAACACAAGAGGACTCATGGAGAATGCCTTTTTCTTGAAAATATGAGGAGAGAAACTGATTGAAATAGTCTTTAGCATTGTCTGACCTAAACCGTTTTATTGCAGCCCCAAATTGTGTTTGATCAGGTTGTAAAAGGTTGTAAAAACAGACGTTATATCAGATTTTTGTTTTAAAAGAAATATCCAAGACACACGGGTACAATCATCAATAAAGGAAACAAACCACCGAGCCCTAGAGATGTTTGAAATGTTTGATGGTCCCCAAATATCACTATGAATAAGAATAAAAGGAGTGGATGTTCTTTTATTGCTTACTGGAAAGGAGGTATGTTTATGTTTGGCAAGTTCACAAACATCACAATGGAAATTTTCAACAGTTATTCCTTTGAACAATGAAGGAAACATAAATTTAAGGGCTTGAAACGAAGGATGACCAAGGCGGAGGTGATGGAGCCAAATTTGGTCTTTATTAGCTTGAACAGACTTGGATAGGAAAGATAACGGTGAGGAATTCAGAGCACTAATTTCTCCACTAGATTAATCAAGATAATATAGGCCATTTGCTTTCTTAGCCTGTCCAATCATCTTCTTCGTGTTCTGTTCCTAGAAAAAACATTGATTGGGATAAAAAACCACACTACAATTAGAGTCCCTGGTAAGTTTTTGGATGGAGAGAAGATTGGGAAATAGTTTAGGAACATGAAGGACATTTTTAAGAGTAAGGGTCTTATTTATAACAATATCACCTTGACCAGCCACCGTTATCACAGAACCATCTGCTACTGTAATCTTTCTATTAATAGGACAAGGTGTATATGAAACAAATTTGTGTGAGGAGTGGGTCATATGGTCTGTAGCTCCTGAGTCAATGACCCAAGACTTATTGGTGACTGTGTTCGAGACGTTAGAATTTTGAGAATAGGAAATACCTGAAAGCGCCAAACTGCAAGTACCTGTGGAAGAAGACTTTTCCAATGATCCCAGCAACGTCTTTAACTTCTCAATTTCGTCTTTATTAAAAACACCATGTGAGTCTTGAGAATTCTGTTCTCCATCCAGCTGTTGTGCTATATTTGCTCGCCCTTATTCCTTTGGTTGTCCGCTGGTTTCTGAAAAATTCCTTTTAATTGTCTGTGGCTTCCCATGGAGCTTCCAGCAGTTTTCTTTTGTGTAACGAGATTTTTTACAGTAGGTGCACCATACAGACTCCCTTTTAATAGGCCTTGTAGAATCTTTCTGCTTAATATCGTTGCTAGTTGGCTGTTCCATGGCAATTTTCCTCTCAGTGACAGCCTTTGTAACTAAGGCAGAACCATCATTCTTCCTTCTTCAGCACGAACTATCGCGAGTGTCTCATTTAGTGATGGTAGCTTCTCCTTTCCAAGTATTTGGACTCTTACTGCATCAAATTCAACATTTACCCAGCAAGAAAATCATAAATTCGGTCCTTTTCAACAAACCTTTTCGAGAGTGTGCATCATCCGCATCGCGATCGCATTTGAATGCACCGTAATGATCCATCTCCGCCATAAGCTTTGCAAAAGATTAGAATATTCCGTGATGGAACGACTCCCTTGCTTGGTGGATGAAATCTTAGTCTTGATTTCATAGATTTGAGCAAAGATCTCGAACTTTAGAAGAACAAGTCGCTTCTGACCTCCCATATTTCTTTGGATGAGTTAAGAAACATGCATGTGTCATTGATTTCGGCATCATAGAATTCCATAACCAAGACATGACCATAGAGTCTTGTTCATCCCAAGCAAAGAAGCGAGGATCTCCTTCTTTAGGTCTGTGTGCTTGAGTAAGTGACTCGACTTTCCTCGCCTCTTTAAGAACGTGCGAACCATCTCGAGACCATTTGGGTAATTCTTCCCATTTAACTTTGAGGCCACTTGAATGTTCTCAGCGACTCACTTGTTTGGTTGGAGTTTTTCATAGAGATTTACGAACTATCCCCATTGGTATTGGTTTGGATAATTTCGGACATATTTCTTTTGAACAAAAGAAGCAGGCTTGTGGGTTGAGTGGGAGTAAAAGATTACCAGAAAAAAAAATTTCCAGAAATCGGTCTAATCTGATACCATGTTAGAAATAGGCTTTTTCTGTTATCTTATTTCAGAAGGAATTACACTAATATTTATATACATAGTGAGCCTAACTTTAGGAAACTCTAAACTAGGAAGGAAATTGATTCTAGGGATGCTGTCCCTTAAAACACAGCCTTAAAATTAGGGATAGCAATCAATAAAATATCTACAGGATTCTATCTAATACACTGAATATTCCTTATTAGTAAACTGTAATCTGACAATTTTTTAGGATATTTTGATCTAGAATAGGAAAAATACAAGAAACTAAGGTCAGTTACCAAGGTCTAGTTGCTTGATTTCTCCCTTCAGTTCTTTTTGTATTTAGTTAGTGTATTTGGTGATATAAGTAACATGAGAAGGAACTGGGTATCTATCTGCTTTTGTTATACATGCACCTGTGCAGACAGGTATATAAACACCTGTGATTTTAGCTTGCACTTCCCATGTCAAATACATCAAATATAACAACTGGGATAGAGAAAACTTAAAAATGGTGAATGGAAATGTAATTCCCTTCCAAGGGGATGTGTCATAGGAGACTTTTGTAGCTTGAACTATAGGGGATTTTCTGTTCTTGTTAAGAAAAGCATCTATCTTATACTTTTTGCAGGTGCTGAGAACGGCTTTGAGCAATAGATTAGCAAAAGTTCAGGGATTTCTATTCCGTGCTGTTTTTCTCCAGAATGTACCATCATTCTTCCGGCTAATCTCTGAAAATATTCTTTTGAGCTTTCTTCTGTCAACCATTCATTCTACTTCAAAGTACATAACTGGTATCCTAAGTCTGAGGTTCAGGAAAATACTGACGAAACTCATCCATGCACATTACTTTGAGGTAGTTGTCTGCTTTTGCTATTGGAGTAATCTATATATAATATATTTTTCTAATTTCTGTCCTATGTTATGCTCATTTTTAATCTGGTTAGATCAGGTATCCTTTCATAATTCATGAACCATACTCTGTTATTCAAATTTTCTCCTACATGTGAACTTATCTTCTTTGCACATCTTTATCAGTGGCAGGTGGAATACATGTTTGTTGTTTTGTATTTAGTTGTTTAATATTCTTCATATATGAGTTGGTTTTTTCTAATGTGCATGGTACCTTTAACCAAAGCATTGTGGGACTAATGTCAAAATCTAGCCTAGGTTTCAGATAATTAACTTCAGAATCATATAAAATTCTTTTTTACTGGAAAAGTTCCTACTCAAGTTGTTGTAACATAGCTGACATCTGAAGGGGTAATGCCACTTGAGTAAATTTCCTATGGGTGGCGAAAGTTCTACAACTTCTATTCTACAATCTAGAGATCTAGCCATTTATGCTTTCCCCAGATGCCTTTTTCCCATCTTTGAGGATGATGTTACTTTACTTTTGTTTGTTCCCTTGTGCAGGAAGCACATATCTATTGGATTATATGCATTATAAGTTTCTTTTTTGTTTTCTTGTTCTACTATGTTTTCTCTATTGTTTTAACATATATAATTTCAGAACATGGCATATTACAAAATATCACACGTTGATGGACGGGTACGGAATCCTGAGCAACAGATTGCTAGTGACATACCAAGATTCTGTTCGGAGTTAAGTGAGCTTTTACTGGATGATTTGACAGCAGTTACTGACAGTCTTGTTTATACTTGGTCTCTTTGTTCCTATGCTGGCCCAAAATACTTTTTCTGGATATTGGTAATTCTTTATCTATACTCTTACATGATTTTCTGGCAAGGCTCTTCCACTTTGTCAGATTAACAAATTGGGTTGCTTTATAGGGATTTATTCTGGGAGCAGGAGCTGTCATAAAAAACTTCTCTCCTGCTTTTGGGAAACTAACGTCAAGAGAACAACAGTTGGAAGGAGAATACAGACAGCTTCATTCAAGGTTAAGGGTCCATGCAGAAAGTATAGCATTTTACGGTGGAGAAAGTAGAGAAGAGTCTTATATTCAACAGAAGTTTAAGACTCTTGTTAGGCACTTGAGGGTTGTACTTCATGACCATTGGTGGTTTGGCATGATTCAAGATTTCTTATTGAAGTATCTTGCTGCCACTTTTGTTGTTGTCTTGATTATTGAGCCTTTCTTTGCTGGCCATCTTAGACCTGACTCTTCAATATTGGGACGGGCAGAGATGTTTAGCAATTTAAGATATCACATCGGTGTTGTAATTCCTCTATTTTTGGCCCTGGGTACCCTTTCTATAAGTTCAAGACGGGTAAATCGTCTCAGGTATGTCTTTGTTGATTTCTGGCTCTGGGAGTTGTTAGTGATATAACTTTTGGAAGAAAAACACGTGGAGTAAAATTAGGCACTTTCTGAGAGATCTCCATTGAATTTTACCATGCACATCCATAATATTCATGATGAATATATTTCTCATTCTGTAATAGTTACTGATTATTACAAGGAACGTGAGAGACAGATTTCTGGTTCATATAATAACTTCAGTTTAATTCTTATTGTTATTTCTTTTAATATCTTCCAGTGGTTATGCTGACCGTATTCATGAGCTCATGCTTATATCAAGAGAGCTAAGTGCTGATGATAAAAAAGCATCCCTGCAAAAAGCTGGAAGTATGAATTACTTAACTGAAGCTAACTTTGTTGAGTTTTCCCGTGTCAAGGTATTTGAGATGATATTTAACCATTTATGATTCTTAATATGCTTTTAGCATTTTTTTTCTTCTAATAGTTATAATGCTATCAGGTTGTCACTCCAACCGGGAATGTTTTGGTGAAGGATCTCTCTCTGAGGGTTGAATCAGGATCTAATCTTTTAATTACAGGTTTTTTCCTCGAAAATATTGTAATTTACATTATTACCTTTAAGATGCCTTTTGCAATCATCTCCTCATCTTTTTTGACATGCTTCTATTTTACTTCATTCATTGATATTATTGTAGAGGAAGTGTAATGACTAATGTGCTTTTTATTGGAAACAAGAGTTATACACGTATGTGTGTGTTTTATACATGCACTCTTGGTTTATCAGTGTATATTTATATATATGCTATCCTTCTTTATATTCATGTTTCCCAAATTTAAGTGACTGTTGTTTGAAAGGGTTTAAAGGATGTACTGTGACTTTTAGGCCAATAAAAATCTTTTGCTTTCTCTGTTCTGAAGGTCCGAATGGCAGTGGGAAGAGTTCCCTTTTCCGGGTTTTAGGTGGCCTTTGGCCACTGGTATCTGGCCATATTGTGAAACCTGGAGTCGGTTCTGATCTTAATAAAGAAATATTCTATGTGCCACAAAGACCATATACAGCTGTTGGAACCCTTCGCGACCAGTTAATCTATCCTCTTACAGCAGATCAGGAGATTGAGCCTCTTACACATAGTGGAATGGTGGAGCTATTGAAAAATGTATTAGTTTCATCTCATAATATATATATTTTTTCTATTTCTTAAAATTGTATTGGTGCTTTTTATTTCATTTTGAGTTTTATTGGCTACTTTCAGAAGAATTCTTCACTTTGTTGTCCATTCAGGTTGTCCTTGAGTACCTATTGGATCGTTACCCACCTGAGAAAGAGGTTAACTGGGGAGATGAACTCTCTCTTGGGGAGCAACAGAAATTGGGAATGGCTAGACTGTTCTACCATAAGCCTAAATTTGCAATTCTTGATGAGTGCACAAGTGCTGTGACAACTGATATGGAGGAAAGATTTTGTGCTAAAATTAGAGCCATGGGTACATCATGCATAACCATATCACATCGTCCAGCACTAGTGGCATTCCATGATGTGGTTTTGTCCTTGGATGGGGAAGGAGGATGGAAAGTTCATTACAAAAGGTACAGAACATAATTTTGTGGTGATCACATATCTTACCCATTTTTTGGGCGCGTAACTGAACTTCTATAGCACGTGCAGAGAGGATTCCTCGTTAGAAAGTGAAGGTGGGCTGGATTTGACTAGACTTTTTGTGACAGACCGCCAAAATGATGCAATCACTGTTCAACGGGCATTCACTGCAGCTAAAAAGGTCTTAAAACTTAAGAAACTTCGTTTGCATGTGCTTTTGTTTTGTTTGATTGGACCTGTTTTTCTCTCACTGCAAAATTTTGAGTGAATTTGTTTAGGATTTTGCATTCTCAAATCCAAAGTCTCAACCATATGTATCAGAGCTCATAGCAGCATCACCCTCTTTGAGTCATGATGTTAAGTTACCTGTGGTTCCTCAACTCCAGAGGACTCCAAGAGTACTGTCTTCAAGGGTAGCTGCCATGCTTAAAGTACTGGTATGAACGGAAACTGCCTTTTTTTTAAAATTATTTGCAGAAAATAATCTAGTACACTTAAAGGATGATTTGCCTACCATGGATTAGTAATGATGGATTTGATCACCTTTTACTAAATGTTCTCAAATATGACTCTGTATCTGTAACATAGCTTATGCAAGTACTGTTATATTTTAGTTATCTTCAATATTTGAATTCTAGTAAACCTGGTGCAAGAAATCCTTAATGTTGGGAATGAGCACATGTTGTTCTCATCCACTAACACAAGTTTATAAATTCCATCTACAACCTTAAATTCTTGTGTTTCAGGTACCTACCGTATTTGACAAACAAGGGGCTCAACTACTTGCCGTTGCTTTTCTTGTTGCCACAAGAACATGGTTATCAGATCAGATTGCGACATTAAATGGTATTAGAAATATATTATTCTATTTCTTATCCATTTTAAAATCTATTGTTTTACTTTTACTTAAATGCATCTATTCTCAGGAACTACTGTGAAGTATGTTTTGGAGCAGGATAAGGCAGGATTTATACGATTAATGAGTATAAGTGTCCTTCAAAGTGCTGCATCTGCTGTCATTGCTCCTTCCTTGAGGTAATTTTTTATATTCATTATGACCTATATATGAAATACTTAAACAAAAAGAGGGATATACAGGTAGAGAATAATCTGTAAGTTAAACTGTCAATTGAGTCAGTGCTAATAGTAACAGTGTTATTTTTTTATTATTTGTAACAGTTAAATTATTTACTTTTTGCCATAAACACTGTTCTGGTTCGTTAGTCTTTGTAAATAGCCTATTTCTTGGTTTACAGGCACTTGACAGCTACCCTGGCCCTTGGATGGAGGATTAGATTGACTCAACATTTGCTGAAGAACTACTTAAGAAATAATGCATTTTACCAGGTTTGATCAGCTCAGAAACAGTGATGCCTGAGTACTTGGCAGGCATTGTACTGAGTTAACAGTTTTCACCACTCTTACCTAGAATTCAGCAGTGCTAAATTCACATCAAATGCATCTTCTTGTAGGTCTTTCAAATGTCGAGCAAAAATATTGATGCAGATCAAAGAATTACTGATGATCTTGAAAAGTTAACAACTGATTTATCGGGGTTGGTTACCGGAATGGTAAAGCCATCTGTTGACATTTTGTGGTGAGTAAATTATCTTCATGTATTATAGTACCACTATTGTTTTGGTCAAATATTTTAATTCTAGAATTATATGTTCCTTTATTCCTCCCTTATCTTTCTAAGAATTATTCTTAACAATGCTGAAAATTTTAAGGTTCACATGGAGAATGAAGCTATTAACAGGAAGAAGGGGCGTTAGCATTTTGTATGCATACATGTTGCTTGGTCTGGGTTTGCTAAGGACTGCTACTCCTGATTTTGGTGATTTGGCAAGTCGAGAACAACAACTTGAGGGAACCTTTAGGTAATTCAATTTCAGTTTAGAATCCATGCTGGTAATACTAACTGCTAAGTATAATAACAATGCTGCTGCACATGGAAATACTTGCACGAATATCTATAATACAAAACTGATGATAGAAACTGGTGTTTTAAATCGAGACTGCTCTGGTGGCCTGAACAGGAAGCTCAGGAACTGAGCTGGGTGGTAGAATCCAAAAGTATAATCATCAGAACCATAAAACTTGGTCACTAGCTTGAAAGTATTTATTTTCACCCACTTTTCATAAATATTACTGCCATACAATCAGGTTTTAGAACAAGTAATGATCCATGGAACGTCCTCTCTCTGAAAAAGAGGAGAAAAAGTCAAAAGGCTTTAAAAAGACACTGTTTTTGACAGAAATGACCAAAAAAAAAAAAAGAAACTCTCTGCTACTGTCTCCTCAACGGTTTGGAGATATGTAATAAAAAAAGACATGTTCCCATGGGTGCATGCGAGTACTTTTATGAATGTCTTAATGTTGCTATATACATCATTTTAATAACTTATACTATATGTTAATTAGGTTCATGCACGAAAGACTGCGGACTCATGCTGAGTCTATTGCTTTCTTTGGAGGCGGTGCTCGAGAAAAAGCTGTAAGATACTTGAATTTGTTGTTGTGTCCAATGTATCATTGTTGATGCCGATACAAAAATTTCCTTGAGGAAAAATAGACAGAAATAGGGAGTATATTTAACCTTTCTATGGTTTAGCAATTGGAAATTTAAATACATCCTTATATTTATATTGCACAACTATAGTTTAAGGTTTACATGCCTGGGCTGAACCCTAATGTAATGAAGTCCTTTTTGTGATTTCCTATAAATTGCTGGTTTCGGACAAGCTTGAATTTTGCATCAATATCTGTTTAAAATATCAATTCTTGATTAAACTATCTACAAGTTGCAGTTCCATCTGTAATTAGAATAAGTTTAGTACTAATGTTTTTCCAGTGGCAGATATTGTTTGATCATTGTGGACCTTCTCTATCGTTTTTCTATCATATAAAAGGAATGTTTTGCAGTGAAATGACAGCACTTCAGGCTTTTTCTCGTTTTGTAGTGGGGGACATGACTAAACGATTTGTTTTATGCATGGAATCCATCTATAGCTATTTTTGCATGGATCATCGTGCACTATTTTTTCCCTTTTTGCATGGTTTGCTGCTGTGCATGCAGATATTACTAGAACTGTTTTCCCCATAATTTTCATGCCCTCTCCCCTAATTCTGTGCTTCTTGTACTAACAGATGGTCGAGTCAAGATTTAGGGATCTTCTTGATCACTCTTCATTACTTTTAAAGAAGAAATGGCAGTTCGGTATACTAGACGATTTTGTCACAAAACAATTTCCACATATAGTTACCTGGGGTTTGAGCTTATTATATACCTTAGATCACAAGGGGGACCGATCCTCAGTTTCTACTCAAAGTGAGATTCCGACTCGATTTTGTACTACTTTTGGTTTCTCTCCCTCATCTCTCTGAAATTTCTTCAATTTTGTTTAGTTGAGCTTGGACATGGAATACGATTCCTGGCATCTGTTGTGTCTCAAAGCTTTTTAGCCTTTGGTGACATCATGGAGTTGAATAGAAAGTTCCTGGAACTATCCGGAAGCATCAACCGAGTTTTTGAGCTTGAAGAGCTTGTTGATGCTGTTCAGTCTGGTATATCTCCTTTTTTCCTGATATAGAAATTAGAGTCCTTGTTTGGTAATGGAATTTTTGCATTGATAAGTTGATGTGTCATCCAACCAGGGGACTTGAGGACTGATAAGGTGTTGCAGTCTCATGGGAATGATCTCTATGCTGAAGATGTTATTTCTTTTTGCGATGTCGATATAGTTACTCCATCAGAGAAGCTGTTGGCTAGGCAGTTGACATGTGATGTGGTACCTGGAAAAAACCTGCTTGTTACTGGTCCGAACGGGAGCGGGAAAAGTTCCGTCTTCAGAGTACTTCGAGGTCTATGGCCCGTTATGAGTGGAAGGCTTTATAAACCATCACACCATTTGGACAAAGAGGATATTTCCGGTTGTGGCGTCTTCTATGTTCCTCAGAAACCATATACATGCTTGGGAACTTTAAGGGATCAAATCATATATCCGCTCTCTCATGAAGAAGCAGAGCTGAAGGAATTAAAGTTGTATGGAAAAGGTAAACTTACTTTGCACAAGTTGCATTGCTTTCCTTACCTTTTTTCTGTCATCTACCGACACAATTTTGGACTTAGTATGGGCATATAACCCTTCAAGTACCCTCAAAATACATGGAAAAACTTGAAAAAAGAGCGAACATATCACCCGTGTTGGACATTAACTCGTATCTAAAAATCATACCAGAATCTGAAGAACATAGATGTACCTGAACTCTTCATTAAGAGTGACATACCAGTCTAGAAAGCATGGTAGAATTACATATTAGATTTATGTATGTTGTTGGGAATTCTGAACATACAAAATTTCAGGTAAAAGCTCAGCTGACACCACAAACATTCTCGATGCACGTCTGAAAAACATTCTCGAAAATGTTCGATTGAATTATCTTTTGGAAAGGGATGAAAGTGGTTGGGATGCTAATCTCAGTTGGGAAGACATACTTTCACTTGGAGAACAGCAAAGATTAGGCATAGTAAGTTAAAACTAAACTTGTTGCACATTCAACAACATTTTTCACTATTTATACCAGACAGGAAATCTATTGTTTGATATCGAACTTTCTGTTTTATCAGGCACGGTTATTCTTCCACAAGCCTAAATTCGGTATCCTAGACGAGTGCACTAAGTACGTAAAAAATCCGTTTGTTTTCTGTTGAAAAGACACTAATCAGTTATCCAATTTACCTTTTTCTTTCGTTCATTGCAGTGCCACGAGCGTCGACGTTGAGGAACAACTTTATAGACTGGCCAAACATTTGGGCATAACTGTTATTACCTCATCACAGGCAAGTACTTTCATGCAACGGGCTAACGTCGAACATCGTTAACTCAGTGGATATTAAAGTACTTTGGGATGCTTGTCATGATTAACTGATACAACACTTCCAAATACAGACATGACAACAAAGTTAGCAACAAACTGTTGCATGTTTCAATTCTCATTTTCCCTATGCAGTAATATTATCTTGTTTTGCTATTGTATATTTTTTTCAGCGGCCTGCTCTAATACCATTCCATGCTTTGGAGTTGCGATTTGTCGATGGTGAGGGTAACTGGGAGCTTCGCTCGATCGAGCAATGATTAACGTTCTGTTTGTGTGCTGTACGATGTTTTGAACAAGAACTGGGGGAAACTCGAACCCGAATTTGCAGTTTCATTGAATCAGTTAAGCGACTGGATAAATCTCTTTATCATGGTCAGAAGAAGGAGCAAGCCAAAGCCGGTGCCGGGTTCTGGTAATATCATAATTTTCCCCTGAAAATTATTTACTTTGTATTGTATACCACAGGCTGTCGGGTTGCTCAATGCATGAGGTTGAGACAAAAGGAGAAGCAAATTAGATCAAAGATTATTGAAAAAGCATAAAGAAAATTTTCATTTACAGGTTTTTCATTTTTCTACCCCTATCTTTTTTTAACTTTTTTTTTTCCCTTTGTGGGGGTAAAATCCGTGGTCCTTCATGTTGTAATAATTTCTCCATTATTGTCATTATTTCTATAAAAAAAAAAAATTCATGTGGTTTAGTTGTTGCAGTGATCATCATCTTGATAGGAGCTTTGTTGATATTGATAAATTGAGCTGAAATGAAGATACAGAGGGAGAGAATTTTTTAAATTGAGTTTTTATTTTAAAACGAAAATAGGGTCGTCACTAATTTCATTTAGTCCTCCTAATAATAAAATTTACTTAATTCCCAAATTTGGTATCTAATTTATTACTTAATATTTTTGTATCAAATATTAAGAATCTAAAGAAAATTTAAAATGCGATCGCTTTTTACATGATTTTTTTAATTAAAATATCGCTAATTGAATTAAAACTTATGTAAAATGCCTTCTTATCTCGAGGTAACCAAAACGAAAAGGTCATGTCCCGTAAGTTAAGACACGACATCTCGAATCCTTGAAAATAAGATTGCTCATTATTTAATTATTACTTAAGTGTTTTTATTTTAAAAGGATGTTCGATTATCTCGGTTCAATGAAAAAGTCGTACCCCGTAAATTAGGGCACGATTTCTCAAATTCCCTAATTAAAGAACATCATCTTAGTTCTAATTATTTCCTATGCGTTGGGTAAAAAAGAATATAATATTTAATGCGATGTACAATTAATTTATTTGTACATTGTATGATTATGTGCAAGCCTAATAAAATACTTAGCAAAAATAGAATTGCTACATATATACAAATAAAATAATAGTAGCAATGATAATGATAGTCCAATATTAATAATATAACTATAATGATAATAATAATAACATTGATCAATGGTAATAATAATAACAATAATAATCATAATACCATATTTAATAATAAAATAAACATGATAATTCAAAATAAAAATAAAAGATGCATAATTGAAAAGAATAAATGTGAATGACATAAAAGTGCCGAAAATAATAAAATAAATAATAAAATAACGATAAAAAAATATAAAAAAAGTAGGCAAAGGACTAAATTGAAACCTAAATGAAATTCAAAATATAAATTTAAAAAAAAAACAAATAAAACAAATAAAGGGTTAAATCAAAACATGCAAAAGATGCAAGGGCCGAATGGCTAATTATCCCAACCCCATGTCATTCCCTTATGTCAACAGAGGGTCAAAGGATCAAAATGTAAGAAAATAAAATAAAATGGTAAAAATGAAATAATTAAAAAGGAATATAGGATGAAATTAAAAAAGGAAAAAAAAAGCGGAAGGGTCTAGAAAGGAATTTTCCCAACCCTTCAAAAAACATGCGAATCCTGAGACTATTTGTGTCAGATCTTCGGGTCAGCATCAAAACGACGTCGTTTTGGGACTTCTGAAGCTAGACCAAAACGATTAATTTCATTAAACCTATATAAATTAAAAAAATATTTCAAAAAATCATTTTAAAAAATATTTAAAAAAACATTTTTCCTTTTCTTTCTTTTTTTTTCTCTCAAGACCCCTCCTCTCCGGTCACAGGGCCAGCAAGTCTGCGCCATGGCCACCGGTCATCTGTGACGGCGACTGCCGCCTCCGGTGGCTGAAAAATCGAAAAAGTTCCCCCCGAACTCCTTTTCTTACGTAGATTGTGAATCTGATGATAGATACTCCGAAAACCCAGTCAAAGTTCGATTAGAAGCCGAGAGACCTTTTAGTTTCTCTTCTTCGATGTGGTCATCGACGAACTCTGAAGGGTTCGAAGACCTTTCAGAGTGGAGGAGGGCCTCCCAGTGGCGATGAACGAGTAAGATTTAAAATCTTATTTTATTTTCTTATATTTTTCAAAATAAAAAGTAAGAAAAAAAAATGAACAATTTAGTTTTTTCTTATTTACTTTGTTTTTCTTTTTCTATTTGTATTCAATTTTTTCCTTCTTTTCCAATCTCCCTTACAAACGTTTTTTTCTTTCGGCTTTTATATTCGAAATGTACTACATTAAAAACAGTTATACTATTCTCTGCTTCTGCTTCTGTGTCTCTGTTTTTGTTTTTTATCTATTTTTTGCAGGTATCCGTGGCAGTCAACGACGATTGGAAGCCATGCTTTGATATTTTGGTGAAATGGTGGCAAAGGAGGCGTGGGGTCTTCGGGAGGTGAGCTTGTTGACACGATAGAGGCGGTGGCTGGAAGGGTTAAAGGGAAACTAGGGTTTCTGATGTGTTTAGGATAATAGGCTTTGGGCTTAGGTGTTTTTGAATTTTAGGGTTTGCAGATGGATTTGGTCATTGGGTTTGTAATTTGGACTGTTACTGGACTTTTATTTGTTTTTGTTTTATTTGTTTGGGCCGGGCAAAATTGGGATTATACAATACTGATGAAAAAATTGTCTCATACATAATGATGAATACGAAGAAATTACCTTCTTTTTTTTTGGGTTAAAAATTACCCAGAGTAGGGGTGAGTAAAATTCAATTCGATTCGAAAAAATTGATAAAAAATTAAATTTTAAATTAAACAGTTCAAGTTAATCGAGTTATTAGGATCAACTCGAATAAAAAATCAAAATTTTTGGTTTAACTCGAATATGAATTACACAATTCGAGTTATTCGAAAATCCGGATAAGAAAAGGTAAAATTACGTCGTTTTGATAAATGTTTAGCTAAGTTAAAAGGCAAAACTATTATATTATTTATATAGTTAAACAATTTTGTACTTTGTCTACTAGTTAAATAATCGGTCAACATAAATGTAACGTTGATTATAAATAATAGGATTCGTTAACTCGACTCAAATTTTTTTGACTCAAGTCGATTCAATTTGAGTTTGGTTGCTAAAATATGATTCTTCAACTCGACTAATTCGAAATTTTTTTGATTCGACTCGTTCGAATGCTCACCCCTATGTTAGAGTTTAAATATAATTTTTTAAAATTTATTTTTATTTCTAAAATTTAATCTCTTCATATGTTTAAATTATTATTTTTTCTGAAGTTTTATACATTGATTCTTTTATAAATTTTAAAATTATATATATTTTTTAAAAAAAGAAAAGAAAAGAAAATCATATTAAATTCCTTGTGCTTTTATTTAATTTTTTTATACGTAAGCATTCGGAAATAGACTTTTTCTAATGATGGAACTATTTGTCTAAACGTTGGACATATATTTTTTAAATTTGGACAGCCTCAACTAAAACTTATATTTAAATAAATATTTTTTAAAAATTTTAGGAAACAACCCTTTCGGTTCGGGCCAATTCACAATTTTTTTTCTTCATTATCAACTTTTGAGAGGAAATAAAAAAATATATATAATGCTAAATTTAGCTAATATTTATCTCATTTATTATTTTAGTTTTAATTTTAATTTTTTTTCAGTGAAAATTTTAATGATACAAACAGGGTAAATAGAGTAGTAAAATTTTAAAACAAAAAATAAAAAATTTAATAAATTTTAAAAAAAATTATTCATATTACTAATTAAAATTTTAACAATTTAATGTATTTTCTGCCCAAAACAAAGTAATTTAAGTAAATTTTGAAGTTAAAAAATGATTCAAAAGGAGATTAGAGTTAAAATGTGGCAAATTGGTGATTATCCCAATAGAAAAACCTTAAATCAGGATCCAATTTATGACACTAGAGAAGGACGTGTCAACTGTTTAACAGCTGACAAAAAAATGTAACAGGATGAGCACTAAACTTTCTTTATTCCTTTAAACGTACTCTTTTTTCTTTCCCTATTTTTTTGGTAGGAAAGATTAAAAAAGAAAAACTGGGTTTGTAGTTTCTTCATAAAGATAGGTATTGTATTATTAAATCATGGTTTTGTAGTTGAATTTGGTGTATTGGGCAATTTGGTAGAACCCAACAGAAGAATGTTTTTTTCCCCTTTTTTTGAGAATTAAGGATGGAATATAGGATCATCAGACACCTCTGAAATCAACAACAACAAAAAAGGTTGGAACTTGTGTAAAAATCTCATCTTTGTGCAATATTGGATAGAAGAAAAGGGAGGAAAAATGGGAAAGAAAAGGTCTTTGAAGAGCAAAGCTGTGCACTTTGTAACTGATCTTACCACTGGACTTCTTAACCCCCTCTCTGATAAATCATCTAAGCCTCCTGTAAGTGCCTCTCTCCCTTTGCTTTATCTCTATATATCTTGTACAGGCTTCCCCCCCTTTTTTGTTGTTGTTGTATGAATGTTTATGATGATGATGGTGTTGACATGCTCTATTGTTTGGTCGACACCCTGGATAAAGGGGCTTTTCTTATAGTTGTTTTGATTGCTTTGAATGTTCATGCTGTGAAGGTATTTGATTGAGTTTCTTAAGGTCTCATCTTTTTCTGGTATTAGAATTTATTAGATTGCTTGTTAAAATTCTTTGTCTGAACTTTAGATTGTAGGCTTGGTGTTGTGAATTTGTGATTTTGAGCCTTTTCTGCAATGAAAAGAACATGGTTACCAATCCCAACCTATGTTGAAAGCCTGCAATCAGTGTTCCAAATTTTTTACTCTATATGTTTTTCTATTTATGGTAGGAAACTGTGAGTGAGCCAAAAATAAGTCAAGTAGAGTCAATTAACAAAGAGGATGATAGGGGGGATCTTGTTGATGGCCCCGATACGTCTTCCTTTACCGCATTCCTCTATTCGTTCTTGTCTCCTTCGGAATCAGGTCACAATGTGAACCTTGATGAGGAAGATGATCGAGAGGAAACTGGTGATGGATCCGACACAAAAACGAAAGAGAATGCTGTAAGGAAAAGCTTACTTTCTAAAGGTAAGCAATCACTTAGAGCTCTTTACCAAGCTACTAGGATAATTGGATACCGAAATCAAGACAGCAAGGGCGATTCTGCCAAGAAAAGTGATGATGATGATGATGATGATAAGGGTGGTGCTAATTTCGATGGACTTGAGATGAGACATATGCAAAATGTCGAGGAACCTTTGGATTCTGAAGATCTTCCGGAAACTTCTGAACCATCATTGCTTCTTACGGAGAAAACAAGAAATGCCCTTTATGGATCACTTCCGGCTCTTGTTCAAGGGAGAAAGTGGTTATTGCTCTACAGGTGAAATTTCATTGCTTTTCGGTTCAGTGGACCGAATTTGGTCTTTCTTAGGATGTATAGTTTCACGTATTTCAAGAAACAGTTTATTGTCCGTTCCTTGATAAATCTCTGCCGGCCTTTGCAGTACATGGAGGCACGGTATATCACTGTCAACATTGTATAGAAGAAGCGTGCTCTGGCCCGGCCTCAGTTTACTGGTAATGGTTAACTTTATAGCATTATTGTTCTTGTTGATGATGCATGTTGTTCCGGTTAGATCAATGGGCTGATGCCATTATTTTCTTGCAGGTTGTTGGAGACCGTAAAGGTGCAGTGTTTGGTGGCCTGGTTGAGGCACCCCTAAAACCGACTAATAAGAAATATCAGGTGATGCTGAAAAGAAAACACTTATCGTCTCCAGCTAGTATTTCTTATAAGTAGTTTGTTGAAGTTGAATTTACATTTTGAACAGGGAACAAATAATACCTTCGTTTTCACAAATGGACCTGGTGGCCCGATTATATACCGTCCAACAGGTATTCCCATCTTTGTATATCATTTTGAAATTGTTACTATCGCACGAAGATCATGTGTATGTGTGTGTCTGTGTTGGAATGTAGTATACTGACAGCTGAAAAATGACATGGAACTCGAGCATGCTGACCTAATTGTTGGTATTTAGAACAGTTTCTCTCTGAGTAAACTTGGTTGATCTAATTGTGGACATGGAACAGGTGCGAATCGATATTTCACTCTCTGTTCCACAGAATTTCTAGCAATGGGTGGTGGCGGCCATTTTGCGCTCTATCTAGATGGTGATCTGTGAGTTATCTGTCCTCTTGGGTTCTTTTATATAAAATGTGATGCTGATAAACTAGTCAATGAAACACTGCGTTCTGATATATTAAGATATTCTTTTATGTAATTAGTTTGAATGGATCTAGCTTATTCTCCGAAACCTACGGAAATCCCTGTCTTGCGTCCACTAAAGACTTCGAAGTAAAGGAGGTTGAGGTATGCATGACGTACTCCGTCTCTCTCTCTTGCTCCGTTCCGCACCAAGGTCACTGTTCCATTTGCTTCGTGTATTCGTATTTGACTTTTTTGTAATTCATTCATTTGTATCGTAGTTGTGGGGCTTCGTACACAGATCAAAATACGAGGAAATACTTGCTTCAAGCAGAATAGAGATGCCTGGAATTTGCCGCTGGTAAAAAACTTCACACCCGTTGCTGGTTCGCATGACGGTTTTTGTTCGGTACGATCTTCTTTTGCTGTTTGCTGACTCAATTAACGACCCAAATGCGAATATTTCTTTCAATTGTACATGTCATCATACATACTTGCCAAACCTTGTACATACAAGTGCTTATGCATATACTTTATAATTTTTTCTTTTTTGTTCACAAGCTAAATGTTACTTGCAATATATGGACTACAGGCATTATATTTCGAGATATACGAGCATTAGAATGTTTTAACTTTTTGAGATATACGAGCATTATATTTCGAGATATACGAGCATTAGAATGTTTTAACTTCACAAGGGAGGTTAAAAGAAACTTTTTGATGTTCCTTTTTATTTATTTATTCCATTTATGAGATAATTGTAGAACAAATTCTTAGTTTAGAGAGTGATAATCACATGATAATGCACTTTGATTCCATAGGTTATATTAAAATTTAATTTGCATAATCATTTACATACAAGCATTCTTCAATGAGTATTCAAATATTATGATTTATAAATTTATCCACTCAGTTTCCCACAACAAAGACAGATAGAAGAATTCACAGGTCAAAGTCGAGTTTAGGCCAGCGCATAAATGATATTAATTAGCATGTTTTAAATTTTGCTAAAGTTCATCGTATTTGTAAATGGTTAACATAAATTTATTTAAATCTGTTTATATGTTTTTTTAGTTTTATTTTTAAAAAAATTTGTTTTTATTCAAATTAATATATTTTTAATATTTACCATATAACACTGTATATTGAACTTTTATACTATATAAAATAATAAAATACATAATGCATAAAAAAAGAAAAATAATTATAAATTTGAAAAACGGCCAGCAGAGGTTTGAATATTAAAAATCGAATCTAGCTTATATTTCAAAGGAGTTAAATTTTTTTTTTTTTTTTTTTGGTCTAAATTCATTTTTTTTCTAATATTTTTACTCCAAATTTTATCAATAACGAACTTTCGGGCTTGTGTTTGTAACCAAGAAGAGGTCAAATACGTGTGTTAGCACCAATATTAATGGCCAGTGCTTACTAATTCACAAGCTGAAGTTTTCTCAATGGCCCGTTAATATTAAACATAATTTCTAGATTAGCCCAAGATAAAGCTGCTAGATAAAAATGAAGAATAGAACTTCTAGCCATAATTTACGGACTTTTCATAAATTTAATTGTATTTTTATTTTTAAGAATTTAGTTTTCTTATTTTTTTTAGATTTCAAAATGATGTTGTACTGAAGGTGAATTTAACAAAACAATTTTTAGAAATTAAAATACAGAGATTAAATTCTAAATTTATGAAAACTAGAAGGACTAGTGACAGATTTTAACCAAAAATGAAAGTAGAGTAAGCACTGGCACTGGTTTCTTTCTGCAGAAACCTTACAAAAAAAAAAAAAAAACCACTTCAGTTACCATTCTATCTCTGAGCTCCACCAGGGAAAAAAAAGAACCCAGAGTTGCCTGAAGAAGGGAAAGGTAGAAAATGGGTAGTAGATTAGGAAGACGAGTTGTAAACTTGGCGAGCCTTGCAATCAAGCTATTGATGCCAAACACTTTGGCCAACATCAAAGAAATAGCTCTCAAAACCATCCCATCGGCATCCAAGATAGAGATTAAACGCCTCCTCGAGTCCCTCTACGGTATCGATGTCGGCAAAGTCCCTACTCTTAACATGGTAGGTAGGTTCTTAATAAGAGTTTTAATGGGAGGTGTCCATGATTAAGTTTCTTTTTGTATTTCATTTAAGTATTATGGTTTTTCTTCTTTTTGATTGATAGAGCATAATCAGTATTGTGGTTTTTGCAAAAGGGTTGAGTGTTATTGAATTGATGAACTTGCTTTGGAGTTTGGCATGATTGTTGATCAAATTTCTATGAATGATCCGATGCCTTGTTGAGAAATCCAATGCCTTTATGTATGTTTGCTTTGGATTAATAAAAGCTGGACAATGCGTTTATGAATATTTGCTTTGGTCTAATAACAGATTATCCATTAAGATTTAGATGACTGAGATCACATTTCCTTTTCCATTATGAACATGTTCCTTGCATCCTTCATTTAGAAGAAAGAGATGCAGTGATACTTTAAGATAAGGTATTTATGATGATAACATGCATTGTAACCTTGTGTAATAAGCTAGTCAAAGATGGAAAAATAAGCAAATAATGTTGTTGAGGCTATTGCTTGGTTTGAGCTGCTTGAGCATTTGCATCATAAGATGCTTACTGTGAATGAGCTTACGACACCGATCGCCTGCGTCTAAAGCTGAGTCTAAAACCAGGTTTATTTTGCCTTTGCTGTCCATCTCCATTGTCATCACTTTCTGCCACCACATGTAAAGAGTGCTTAATCTTCCTCCAGTTCAAAATCCAAGGTGACGCATTCTTGTGCTTGCTTGTTATCTTCTCATACTCTTGCTGAAGGTCAGAGTAGTCATTTTGTAGTTCTGCCATCTTTGTCTTCACATTCTCGAGTTCTGATTTGAGGTTCTTTATCTCTGTGTTTGTGGATGGTCGGGGTTCCTCTTGTTCAGAATTATCAGCTATTATTGATGATTCCTTACCTTGCATTGCCATCCTCATCTTTGCTTGCTCTGAAAATAAAACCTGCATGTATTAAGTACATGGACCTTGTTAGCTTTCAGAGATGAGTTTATGCCTGGTGAGCTTATCTACTATCAGAGATTCAGAATATCAACAGCTTTCCCTTAACTGCACCTTCTCTTCATTCTGATGGCATTTTATTTCAATATTATGTTATTAGATGCATGTAATCAAGATAAGTTCTTTGGATTCACTAGGTAGTTTAAAGCTTGGAAACATCTAAACATTACCTTTTGGTGTCCATAATTGTCCTTATGACCCTGTTTTTCCTTCTTCTCCAGTGAATATATTTGGTTTTTCTGGTTTTAAGTGATCTGTGATTGATTTATCTATTAGTTTTTGCTCATATAGTTTACTTGAACTTTTCCTGCTATGAATGTGCACTGTATCGGATTGTCTCTAGGTGTTTTCACTAGATGATATGCTTATCAATGAAAAGTAGTTATATAGATGTGTGCCTAATGCTGACAACCTCTGTCTATATTATACTTCACTGCTTAATGCCACAATCTTGTTTTGCTTTAGAATCATGAATTGGTAGTTTTGTGTAATTAAGAATCGGCTCATTGAGCTTGATAGCTGATACAGTACAAACTGTCATGGGAAATACTGATGCAATCAAAGATTTTAAATATGAAGTTCTGAATTAAGTTACCTGGACAACAATTCTTAGGGGCAGCCGATCATTTTGTGCAGCATGCATGCATGCATCAAATGATAGTTTTTCACAGTTCATTATTTTGCATAATCTTCTGCGGTCATGCTCAGATAATGAAGGATGAGTCTGAAAAGGATATCAAGTTTAAATATTAAGATCAAATGTCAACAAGTGATATAAAAGGAATAAGAGGTTTAGCAAGTAACCTTTAGATAGATATCAATGGCTCTATAGAGACCGTCATCACATGATCGAGCATTTTCTGGCAAGGATTCAGCAAGAGCTTGAAATTTTGTGATGGAAAGGTTTGGATCCCTTGCTATTTCAGCCAAGTAATTGTCCAATAGCTTACTAACAGTTGTTTTCCCTATCTTTTGTTGCTGTTGTTGTTGTTCATGCATCAGGAAATAGTCCAAAATCCTTTGCACCACGTCTATGTTGTGCATCGTTCGCTGCTCAGGTGTACTGTTGAAGAAGGTATATATGAGTTGGAGTATAAAGCAGTCTTATTGCATGGTTATGAAAGGAATTCTCCTCTGGAGAGTTTCATTAGCTTGCTAAATTGTATAATCTATGAATGAGGTAGATGGTAGAATACTCACTTTAGCATTAGTCCTTGATCTTCATCCTTATAATTAGGAATCAGTAGATCGTTTGCATTGGCATCTTCCAGCATCAATCCAATTCTCTTTTCTAGATCTGTTATAAGAGCTGGAGATGCAGAATACACCATGGCTGTTTTCAACATCTGCAACAAGAACTTACATGAAACAGCTCCATTTTGAGAAGGAAGCATGCTTACTAAGCTTTCGATAATCGTTCTTTGTTCCTTGTTTTGTCCTGCACTCTCTTCTTCCTTCCTTCTCAAAACACTGAATTGCAACTCACTCTTTCCAAATCCATATCCTCTCAGTCCTTCCAGTCCCTCATCCATGTCTGGCAGCCACTTACCTGCATAATGCATTATGCATTTCCCTATGATCTCTGCTTTTGTTCCTTTTGCTCTAATTGCTGTTGTAATCCTCATGAAATGATCAATGCGAAGGGTAGCCACGTCGTCAAACCACCAGCTTTCTTCACTAACTATTTCTCCAGTTGATGAATTCTCTCTTGAGGCCTTATAAGCTATAGAGTCGCAACATCTTCTGACGATCTGAAGGTTTTCTGCCCATGGAGACAGGGTTTCACAAGATTTGAGGACTGTAATAGTGTCTTTCCAGGAAGCCAGGACTACAAACGTTAGAAAAGCTTCTGCCTTGGTTATGAGATTTCCATCTTCAAATTCTTCTGTCATCTCTAGATATTCGGATGCACATCTAAGTGCTGCTATATTATTCGGATTCAAGTCTGCTGGAAGACCGTAACAAAATTGTAGAATCATCTCGAATGTATCTGGTCCACCTGGAAATTTCTCAAGCTTAAGATCATGCCTGAAATTTGAGATTGAAGGCTGAAGTTCCAGCTGTCTGATGTAGCCACATTTTGATACCAAGGGATACTGTTTCAGGAGAAACACATGAGAGCTATTAGTTAGATACCATGGTTGGTTTTCTATCTTTTTATTCATTAATTTTCAAGTTGGTAAGATTTTTATGTTAATTGATATGAGTACATCGAAAGAGTAACTGGTTTCTTTCATCTTCCAACTTGGTCAGAGAATATTCAGAGTTTTGTTCTCTAGGAAAAAGTTTGAATCGTAGAAATCTGAAATTGTGATAAATCAGGGTTGAAAGACAAATTTTTTATTTTCCAATGTTCTATACTGTGTGTATACATATATATATATATATATATATATATCACATCATGTCACAAGGGACTTGGAATGTCCTACAGTTGCCTTACTCTATGTTTTATCTATTTGTTCTTATTTAATGTTCTTGATTATTGCAGTTTAGTTTAGCCAAAAAAGGGCTGGAGTAAAGAAGGAAAACAAGAAAAAGAAAGGGTCCTAAATCCTAATGATTATGCACGTCACTCGGATGCCACACAAGATCCTTTTTATGTTTGCAGGTTACCTTGTGAACATTAAAGATGACATCCTGAACTTGGATTGCTAAATCTGTCGGGATTTGAGTTGTGGCAAACCTGCATTCGCTCAAAAAAGAAACGAACCGCGTGAGCTACGGAGATTATATACTCTGTATGCATCTAAACGTTTTTATTGATTACACAGCAATTATTAGTTGGAAATTATAGTGTTCTGGAATGAAGTTTTGAGAGCTTGAATAGCAAGGAATACATGTGTTTTTTTTACCATGAGAGTTCTTTCCTTTCAAAGCTATCAGCTGCGAGGATGAGCTTATTTGGAACGACGATGCTTTGGTCATAGGGTTGATGATCGGTGGCATCGGCCTCACTTCCAACAGGACTTTGAGGGTGAGGCATTTGAAGAGATTTCATGGTAATGTGCTCTTCCTGCAATAGTAATATTTGGCTTGTTGAGTAACTTGGTACTGTATAAATGGGTGAAGAACATATGAAACAAAAGTAGGGTGCAGTTTGAGTAAATGTGAGGAGCAAGTCTGTGGCTAGAAGGGACATATAAGGTCAATTTGGTTGGTGGTGGGCTCTGCTCATTTCACTGGTTTTGTTTTAAAATAAGTATAGAAACTGTTGTAAGGAAAAAGATGGAGATGGATCAAGGTTTGATGTATTATAATTGAAGGGAATGTTATGATTTGTCAATTTTTGAACCACATTTATGCTTTGGGTCGTATTATTAAACGGTGATTGTGTGGCTGACTGGACACAGACACACTGTTGTCCCACATTTATTATACTAGTTTCAGTCCATATCCTTCATCATGCAACGACATCGGTGAATGTACTGTTTTAGGGTTGATATTAATATGTTATATTGAGTTTATCTATGTTTTTAAATGTTTTTACACATATATATATATGATTATTATATATATAAATATTTTTCAAATATATTTATAGTCTAATGTTTTATTTTCTTAATTTTTCGATAAAAATAAATTATATATCATATACACACAACCATTCATATATGTCAAAACCATTTTTTTATTTTGAAAAAATAAACGGGATCGACTTTAAAACAGAATATGGAGTCACCACTAATCCTTTTTGTTTAGGTGTGATCGGATCACCTATAAAACGTTTTACTTTGTTAAAATATTGATTTTGGCTTACGAAATATAAGAAAACGGGTTTGGAAGTCGATTATGTGCGAGGAAGGGTCAGCACCCTTGTAACGCCCAAAATTGGTACCAAATTGATTAATTAATGTCCTAATGTCGAAAATTTGAAGGGATTTTAAAATACAATTCCATAAAAAAATAATTTGAATTGGATATTGAAATTCTCTTGTTCTGAAGGAATGAAATATCACGTCCAACATGTTTAGGATATAACATTTCAAACCCTCGATACCAAGGTCATCTCATGATTTCTAAAATTCATGCATTGAAATTTTTTAAAGGATATTCAGGTATTTGGTCAAACAGAAAAAACGAAATCCAGCACATTAGGGCACGGTTTCTGGGATTTCTAAACACAAGATATTGCCTTATTTATAAAGTTAAGAAAACACGAATGAAATCTTAAAAGGATATTCGATTATTTGGTCAAACGAAAAACCGAAACCCAGCATGTTAGGGCACAATTTCTCGGATTTCCAAACACGAAATATTGTCTTATTTTTAAAGCTAAGAAAACACGAATGAAATCTTAAAAGGATATTCGGTTATTTGGTCAAACGAAAAACCGAAACCCAGCATGTTAGGGCACGATTTCTCGGATTTCCAAACACGAAACATTGCCTTATTTTTAAAGCTAAGAAAATACGAATGAAATCTTAAAAGGATATTCGGTTATTTGGTCAAACGAAAAACCGAAACCCTGCACATTAGGGCACAATTTCTCGGATTTCCAAACACCAAATATCACCTTTTTTTGAAAGTCTTTCGAGTAATCAAAATGTATTTTATTTGATTTGTTTGGGATAAAAAAACAACTAAAATTGACATAATCTAAAATTTGCACCATTATTGATAAGAAGACGTAGCGTCAAGCATAGAATTATAATTCATGATAACAACTACCTATGAAGGAACAAAATTACATGAAAGTACCAATAAACCAAATTAATACGCATATTATGATAACACGACATACACTTTACAAATATCAACATTAACATTTAAAATTCATAAATTACAAGGCAAATTTTAAAAGAACACCAAACAAATTGACATAATACAAATACGACAAATAAAAAATTGCATAACATAAAGGAAAACCATTAATTGTATACAAAATGGTAAATAAAAATAATATAAGTAATATATATGCAATAAAATTTAATATAAGTAAATTATATATGATTGAAAGTCTTGCAATTAAAATTCTTTTAAAAAATATATATAGGTTATTTAACTGGATGTATAAGAAAAACATACACATATAAATAGATTTAATACATATTGATAGAAAGCTTGAATGCAAACCTATATACATTTATGTGTGTAAGTAATGTTTAAAAAAATAATTTAAAATGAGGTATAATGATATATGTATATACAAATTTAAATGAAAATATATAGATATATAAATATATACATAAAACAATATATATATGAAATAAAAACACTTTAGTAAAATTTTATATGTAAACATTTATATATATACTATAATGAAAAACAAATATTTACATTCAATATTATATCAATTTTGAATCATACAAATATTTAAAAAAGAAATAAGAAATAAAAAGATAAAAATGTATATAATAAAAATATAGGTAAGTAATTTAAAACATATCAAAGTTGATAGACTGATTCTAAATAATTTATTAAAAACCAAAAAAATCAACAAATTTAGAACAATAAAAGGATAGAAAAACTCAATTGAATTGAAGATAAAATTTTAAGGTTAATAAATAAAATTATTTAACCAAATCAAGGAACAAACTGAAATACGCACAAATGATCAAGGGTTAAACCAGCAAATATTTCCATAGTTCAAAACGCAGCGCATGGAACGGATCAAATTGAAATAATGCACAAATTATAGAGGTTAGTTAAAAAAAACAAAGAAAATATATAAGGGATCTAATTAAAATACGGCACCAAGAAAAGGGACTAAACGCGCAAATATCCCTTCACGGCGAAAACGCGCGGGTCACGCGGATGATTAGGTCGGGTTGAAATAGGTCCCCTATACGGCACTGTTTTAGAGCCACTGAAACAGGCCCTAAACGGTGTCGTTTCGTGTATCATAATAAAACCTAAAAAAAAAAAACCTAAATCCCTAATCCTTCACCCCGCCGATTTCTCTCCAAAACAAACTTCAAAGCCTCTTTCCCCGAATTTTTCAACCTCTCTGCCCTCTCCGTCTTCTCAGTCAACCCATGGGTTTCATCGGCGCACAGTGCACCTCCACCACCGTCGTGGTTTCAACCAGATCCACAAGGATCCGTCGATCGTTTGGACCGAGGCTTGGCTAAATCGACACCAAAAACAGATAAGAAAACTATTCTTTTTCTTTTGTAAATTTATTTCACTCGATTGAAGAACAAAAACGAAGCGAAAAAAGAAATCACCAGATATGAAGCAACCTTTTTTCGAATATCTTGTTTCTGTATTCTGTTTTGGTATTTCTTTGTTCGTAAAATAATCAGTGTTCGTAATAGTGTCTAAAAAAAACTTACAATCGATCCCTTCTCTTTTTAAAGCCGAAAGATAAAATAATAAAAATAAAATAAAAAAACACACTATTATTCTATTTCTTTGCTGTCGTTTGTTTTCCTGTACAGGTACGAAGGCCGTGTGCTTGCTGGTAGAGGTACGGCGCGCGTAGGAAGGACTGTTGATGTGGCGACGCGCGCGTGGGGTGTACGGCGGAGGCTACAGCGGCGCACCTTAGCTGCTAGGGTTTCTGTCTTTGTGTTTTGTTTTGGGCTAGCGGGCTTAGGGTTAGACATTTGGGTTGGTATTGGGCTTGTTATTATTGGGCTTGTAAAAAAAGACTGTTATTGGACTTTGTTTATTTATATTTTTTTGGGTTTTTAATTTGGTTTTAATTTTTTATTTTGTTTTGGTTTAAATATGGTTGACTAATGGGCCCGGATAAATTTGGGCTCTTACAATATAAATAACAATTTAATTTAATAGTTTTTAATTTTTAATATAATTATAGAAAATTTAAAATAACTAAGATAAAAAAATTAAAAATTAGTTTAGAATATTAAAATTTGATACTAATCGTTATAAATTGATATTGATTGAAACAGGTTAAAACACATTGAATAACTAAAAGGCATCAAAATTTCAACCAAAATAAAACGTAAACTATTTAATATCGATTTAGGACTGAAACAATATGCACCACTCAATATAGTACTGATTATCATAGTCAAATCTGCTTCAAAATATGGTAAATCTTTCTAATGTTCCTAATTTTTTATATTAAAATTTTATTTATGTATATGCTGATTTAAAAAGAAAATCAAATATTCATTATTTATGGTAAGAGATTACATTATGGTTTTTGATTGGTTTTTAGGCTGCTCATTTTTTTTCTCATTTGGATTTTTTATTGGAAAGCAAATGAGTTTCAAAGGAGCCATTTTATTTAATTTAAAAATTAGATAATATTTCTTATATACTCTGGTACTAGAAAAGGATATAATATTTTAATTTCACCATTTATTTAAATATTTAAATGAATAGTAATATAAGAATGAATAGCAGTAAAAATATTTATGTTGTTACATGAGAATTTGGATTCAATCTCTCATCCAATTTCTAGTTTATCAAAAAATAATAAAAAGTGGAACATTAAATAAATTCAATGATCCAGTATGATTACTATATTAGTTAGATTTATAATTTTAACATTTTTGTATTTTCACAATTATGTTAATGTTTAATGAACTAATGACATTTACATATTATGTATGGTATAAATATAATTAGATTTTTTTACCTTTTATATTATTAGAATTTTAAATTTTGTATTAACCCATAAAAAAATGTATTAACTTATTTGGGGAACAATAATTTTTCCATATAAAATCGAGCTCGGGATGCAGCAAGATGAGCATAGTACATAAGGGAATTGCACACATTTATTAATTTCAAGGTTGTTAATCACTAAAAGATACACTCGAGCAAAAAATGGGGAAGGAGTTGAAAACTGGTTACAAAAATCAAACACACATTTCTATTTGGATGACTAGAACTTATCGATCGACACTGAACGAGTGTACCTTGCATATCTGCAAAAGATTAAAAGGTGCACCTGTTCAGTGTCAATCGGTAATAACATCTAGACTTGATAGAGGAATTCTTCAGGATGCATAAGTTCTCATTAGTCATTATCACTATTATAAAGGAAGGGAAAAATGTAATCACATAATTAACTAACCTTCCTCCCAAGCTATACTATTCAGTGCTCTCAAAAGTCATGGCTTGGATCTTTTAGCTTCTTTGTCCCAACATCTATGAAATCTGTAAAGGTAGAAATCGCTATCTTTGAGTGATTGTATGCATTATCATGTGGAAGCAAATGCAAGGGAAGTAGCATAATGCTAACTTATGAATCAGTATTTTCGTCTGATCCCATGTATCCAACTTCCAAACATCCCTTTCAGTGATAGGTCTTTTATAACCTTGTTTCATTAGCGGAGTAATCCATCCGAAAAAAATTCTTGTCATAGCATATTGTAGAAAACTTTGAACTAGATATTTGTTAGATGGTGATAATGATGAGGAGTTGCAAGCTGCTAAATAGAAATTGGCTTCTAAGGTAAACATGTAAGGGTTAGTCAAGATACTGATGGTAATCTAGAGGGAATTGAAAGTGAATCTGAAATTGAAGTTTTAAAGAATGTTATGGGTCAAAGCTCAAAGTCTGTGATCAAAGTACAAAAAATGTTCCATGTAGGTCAATCTATTAAATAGGGCTCATTTGACTCATTTGAACTAGTTTAATTCCCAAAACATGTGGAAAAGTTTGTCTACTTGAAGCCTTGGTGGCCCGGTGAAAACACTTATCGAAAATTAGGGCTACCTTGGTAAATATGGAAAAATAATCTTAGAAGATTTGTAATATGATAAAATTTGATTTTGTAATATTAGGGATTATGTAAATCCCTTAATTGTTGATACATTTCGATCTCGTCCGTCGATGTAAAGCTAGCTATATTGTTAGATTTGGGGGAACTCAACTATAAATAAAGGGTTTCCCCTCATTTATAATTATTCATTGTATCTTATTCTTTGAGTTAAAAAATATATTGAGAGAATTTACTCAAACACCTTGTGGGCGTTGCTTTTTTGTTGCTATTCTGTTCTTTTGAACTTTCTTTTGTCTTTGAGTTGCTTTCACTTTATTTTTAGTGTCTTAAGAGAATTTCTATCTAGAATTCTCACTTTTTGAGATTTAAGTTGATTTAAGCGCGTTTAAAACAAAGAAATCACCTAAGGCCGCACGGATTGCGAGATTAAAAATCTAGCCCGGTGATGGAAAATTCTTAAGCTCAGTTTGATTTTTGGAAATATTTTATGTTTTTATTTTTTTTCGAAATTAAAAAACAAATTTAATAAATAAAAATTTGTTTCCAATAATGAAAATATGAAAATGTGTTTGATGGACTATTTTTTTATAATAAAAGCATGAGAAATAAAATAAAAATTACTATATTTATGTGTACTCAAACTAGGATAAGAGATTTTGATATTTAAAAATTGTTGAAAGGTTAATATTTTTGCTTTTAATGCATTAATAACATTTAAAGTTAAAAAGAAAACATTGTTTTCAACTTTTTCTTATTTTATAAAATATCTTTCAGTGAAAATAATATGTTACACCTTGAACCGATGCATAATAAATGTCACTCATTCGTGAAATAGAATCTCATATATAAGACTGACACTAAATAACAATATTGGGTTAAGCCAAAACATTTAACATAAAAATTAGAGTCACAATTTCATAAAAAAAAAATGAATTTGTGTTGAAAATAAGTTTCTAAGTAGAAATTTAAGAAACTATAAAAATACAACTTAAACATTAACAGAGGCCATGAATTTAACGAGTGAGAGGAACTGATTTTAACTCGACATTTCTTTTAGTTGAGTTAAACGAAGTACAAAAATATTTATTTTAAATATTTTATTGAAAATGCGTAATCGAAAATTTTATAGATAATTTGTGATAACATAATTCGTAAATTGACCAATAGATTAATTTAGTTTATCCTTTTGATGCACCAAAGATATAATTCTTAAATATAATAATAGATAAAAATCAACTCTCTCTCTTTTTTATCGCTATGGTCACCCTTAACCCTAGTGACAAAGATAAAAAAATCACAATTAGCCCCAACGGCAATTGGTCGGAACAAAAACCACAATTAACCCAGTGACATTGTGTCGAAACAAAAACCATAATTAACCTTAGTGACATTGAGTCAAAATAAAAATTATAAATCAACCTAGTAGCACTAGGTCAAAAACTACTATTCTAAATTGGTGACACGGTTAAAATAGGTTTCTAAACAAAAAAAAAAAAAAAAAAAAATACATGTTGATGTAGCCAATGTTTTACTCTTATTGACAGGGTTGGAACATAGCATACTAGGAGGAAATTTAAAATCATAAAATCTTGATTACATAAAACATGAATAGATGCATACTTTTTTACACTATATGCCAAAATTATAATTGAATCCCGTGTATATATATATATATACAAAAAATGAAATCTAGTAACATATTTTTCAAAATTAATAAAACTTACATATTTCAAAATTATATTATTCTATAAATTTAAAACTATGTTAGCATGCTTAACTCGATTTTCGGACAACATGGTCAAAATCTCATATATTGCATAAATAAAATAGAATGTTGGGTCACTTACTTGATCTATTGAATTGACAGATAAACAACGATTTTCACAAATATCTTAGTAGCCTAAAATTTAAGAATGAAACTTGAAAGTTCAGAATTCGATCAAAAAATTAAAGGCTTAAAAATGTATGATCTTTCGTAATAATCTTAAGACATTCGGTTCTGTGGCAATCTCTCTAACAAACTAAGATATAATTGTACAATTTAATAAAACTATCTTTTATCTCAAAATTAAGTAAATTAAATTTAATAAAATACATACATATTATAAGAAAATATAATAAATTAATAAAAAAATCAGTTTAGTATGATTTCTAACCAAATAATATGCATTCATATTGAAAATATTTTTAAAAACAATTAAAAATTGAAATTTCAGAAATTCTAAACATAATGGTCGTTTGGCTTAGCCATTCAAACTCAACATTTACTTGGTATTCCATAAATGTAAAACCATGAATTTAAAGAATAAATGTAATACTAAAATTTAGAAATATGTTTCATCAAATCAGTTACCAAAAACTTACAGTGTTACCAAGTGAGTTTTTTTTTTATTATTTTAAAATATCATACCCACAAATTTTACCAAAAAAAGTTAACAATTTTAACAATGGAACTTGAATTTTAAAATCTAAAAAGTAGAGAGATTAAAATCTTGAAAATAAAAATAAAAAATTAAATTCTAAAATTATGAAAAGAACAGGGACCTATGATATATATTAACTTTAAATATTTATATAAATAAAATAATATTGTGACAAAAAAATGTGTCGAAACTTCCATCAACGAGCCTTTTAACTCTATCTTCGTCTTTCCTTTAACTTTTGAACCCTAAACTCATCTGTCTCGATTTTTAACGAAACAAGTTGCAAATATTGTAGTATACATTCTCCTGAGATTGAGAAAGTTAATTTAAACTTGAATAAAGAAGAAAAAATTAAAACTTTTTTATGATAATTCACCTTGGCTGCTCAATTTCATGCCTAGTTCACATTCATTTACAACAAAAATTTTCACTTCTTTATATTATACAACAAACCATGATTTTTCCCCACTGTTACACAAATTGCATTCTTTTTTGAACGATAAACAATCATCCTACAATGAAATCTCAATCTAGGTATAATTTGATATTTGATTGATGTTAAGCCACATGTTTAAGCTGCTGCCACTCATCCATTTTTCTGTTTTGTTTGACTAATTCTCCTTGATTTTAGGAGATAGTTACCAGATTTCTTTGCTTATTTTTAGATCTAATCTCTATTTTTAGTTATGGATACTAGTATATAATTGTTGGAGTATTCAATAATAAAGTGTATTCAAGTCTTCAAGCTTCATTCTAATCTAGAGCTTTCTTATCCTCTTTTTAATATTTTTTAGAAAATTACCAGCAAATCTAGTGTGTAAACACCAACAAATTGGTATCGGAGCTTCTTTTTTTGAGGGATCTGTGAGGTTATTCGAGTGATTTAATGGAAGGAGAGTCCAGTTTTTCAGCCATGGCACAACCAGTCTTCGATGGAGACAATTATCAGATATGGGCAGTGCGCATGGAGACTTACATGGAAGCTTTGGACCTTTGGGAAGCTGTAGAAGAGGACTACGATATTCTATCACTTCTAGCAAATCTTACGGTGGCACAGATTAAAACGTAGAAGGAAAAGAAGACGAGGAAGTCAAAGCCAAAAGCTTGCCTGTTTGCAGCCATGTCTCATATGATATTTACACAGATAATGTCCCTGAAGTCAGCAAAAGCAATCTGGGATTACCTCAAGGCAGAGTATGCAGGAGATGAGAGGATTTGTGGAATGCAAGTGCTGAATGTAATCAGGAACTTCGAATTGCAGAAAATGAAGGAGCCAGAATCAGTAAAAGAGTACTCTGACAGACTTCTTAGTATTGCCAACAAGGTGAGGTTGCTTGGATCCGAGTTGAGTGACTTGAGAATAGTGGAAAAACTGCTTGTAACTGTTTCAGAGAAGTTTGAAGCCACTATAACCACTCTGGGAAACACAAATGACCTGTTGAAGATCTCTCTTGCAGAGCTCTTAAATGCTTTGCAAGCACAAGAGCAAAGAAGGGCCATGGGACAAGAGGGAATGGTAGAAGGTGCCTTACCTGCCAAGCATCAAGATAACAACAGGTATAAAAAGAAGAAGAACTTGAAGAACCAGCCAGCAAGTGGAGAGAATTCATTCAACAATTACCAAAAGGACAAAGGAAGAGACTCAAAGAAAACTTATCCACCCTGCCAACACTGTGGAAAGAAAGGCCATTCACTATTCAAATGTTGGAGAGAACCTGACGCCAAATGTTCCAAATGCTACCAACTTGGACATGAAGCAGTGATATGCAAAAACAAAAATCAGGTGCAAGATGCAAATGCTCAAGTTGCTGACCAAGAAGAGGAAGATCGATTGTTCGTGGTCACTTGTTTCTCAAGTAGAGAATCAAGTGAGAGTTGGTTGATTGACAGTGGTTGCACTGACCACATGACATATGACAAGGAACTCTTCGAGGAATTGAGAACTACCAAGATTAAAAGGGTGAGGATTGCCAATGGTGAACACTTGGCAGTGAAAGGAAAATGCACTATAGCTATCACAAGCTATGAAGGTACAAAAACCATTACAGATGTTCTTTTTGTGCCAGAGATTGATTAAAATCTTTTGAGTGTTGGTCAATTGTTGGAAAAAGGCTA